>JBBEEQ010000029.1:8750000-10000000 GCA_037950945.1 Hypolimnas misippus | reverse complement strand
TAACGAACGCTATTTGATCTATAAAGGAGAATTACAGTAAATAATCTTAGGGTATTATTGCAGAATTTTAAAATAGTTGAAAATGCTACTGGTACTTAGAACGAGCATAATAATATTTGTAGACGAAACCATTATTTATATTTTGTATTATTTATTTACTACTTTAAAAATGCAGTTGTCTGTTTATTCGAGTATCGCGCAAAACTATTGGATCAATATTTATTAATTTTTTTTACAAAAATTTATGAATAGACCGATTAGGTCTTTAACTGATGCATTTTTTATCTCACTAAAGATATACAAATCGATACTAAATGACGAAGCTGAAAGGAAAAACTAGTATTACTTAAAACTTTAAATAGGCTGTATGTCTGTAAAATATATTTTGTTACCATTAACCTAAATGCCGTAAGCTAAGCGATATGTCTCAAAAAGGTATCCAAAATCTATTACGCCAAGAACTAAACTAAAAATATACCGTACCGCGACGCATAATATAGTTATGAAAAACCGTTAAAATATTAAATACCTATGTACATATTAATAAAAATACCAAATAAAAAATAAAATTATTATAAGACGAATTTTAATGAAAACTGAGATGCTTGATGCGATAAAACGGAGCCCTAAAAACAATTATAAAAAATGTAATTCTATGTTGTAGACAACGGAACTCACAGGCGTATGTATTAAATAATGGCGTACGTATTAATCTTCTGCTTGTATTTATTTAAGTTCTGTCTAGTTCATATATCTAATATTTCAATTTCGGTATAGCAATGGTTAATAAAAAGTGTGGTAAAACAATTTTAATAAATCTAAGTTACTGAGTTAGATTACTGTAATGTTTGTTTGTCAGTCACTTACTCACGTCGTTAGAGTTTTCAATAATTATTTTGGAAAATTATTAATAAAAATATCATTTTAAAAACAAGATTTTATTTAAATGCTCTAAAAATAAGAAAACAACCTATATAAGTAAGTATGTGAAGTTTTAGCTCAAACGAATATGTCTAATTTAGCTTGAAAAATTTGATAACGAACATGCTGTAAACGCGACACGACAAGACGGACAACTAAATAAAAGCTTGTAAAAAGACATTCATATAATGTAACCTAAAAATATAATACTAGATTATTTGTAAAGTGAAGTAAATGAACGGTAACGGAGACTTAACCTCAGAAAATTACATTTCCGCATCTGAGGAAATAAAGTCATTAAACAAATTCCGGCCTTCAATTCGATTTTACTTAGGTTAATCAACTTAGTATCGGTTTTGCGTTCCGTATTTATGTAAAATGCTACATTACTTATTTATTTATTATTACATTACTTAATTATTTTTTATAAATAAATCCTGCTATTATTATAAACGTGAATGTTTGTAAATATATCTTGATCGTTATTACTCTTTCTCTCAAAACCTAGGAAACTAAAATATAAAAACATAGTTAATTAACCCTTTACGCAGACAAAGTCATAGGTTGCTATTAATGATAAACTAACTAGTCCTTGATTGCTAACTAATTATTGCTGTTGATGTTAATTAATTTATTATTATAATAATACAATGAACATGCTCCAAAATATGTTATTGTATTACAATGTTAAAATTTACAGTACATGTATAATTGTATATATGACAAAGCTACAATAGTAGGCAATCAATACTGGATTGCCATTACAAATTATTGCGCTAGAAGGATTATTACGTAATTTTCATCATACCTGGAACCTTATTATGATAAGCTATCGCCATTAAAACATTTTGAAATTAAAGGACACATTTAGTACATAATTGACTAAAATTGAAAATTTAAAAAAATCCTCGATAATCTATTCATTGAGACCATTTCATCTTCATCTTTCAATCTTCACGAGCACCAACATGATACTTTTGATGTAAGTTGGTGAGGAGTTGTGTATCCTGCTGATTCCAGATTATGCAGCATCAGGTCAAGTTTACATAGCTGTGTTATTTTAGTATCGTTGAAGTCACTGTATAGTAAATTTCGATTCGATCAGACCCCTAGAAGTTCCTCAGATCCTTTATAGAACCATAAAAGAGCTGATAACCTTCAAACGTATGAACAGATTTTGATATTATAGCTTTAAACTATAGTTAAGAAAAATTAATATATACATACATATCATACTTATAAGTAAAGTTAATATAATAACGAGGTATACGGATATATAGATGTACCGAATTTTGATATTTGTTCAGAGTGAGCAAATATGGTGGATATTCTGTCTGCAGCACCAACTCATCGTTACTACTACTGCATTGTGTATAGAATTAAGACAGACACACAGACAGATTAACATAGCGGTTAACCTTATACCATCCCTCTTTTTGCGTTGAAGGTTAAAAAATCAGTATTAAATTGTCAGAATATCACATTTTGTAATAGTGATAATTTAACGTACTTAACAATCCTGACGATTCCTAAGCTGTCCACGTGGAATGTATTCAATAAAAACATTATACTCATGGAAACTAGTTTAAATTTATCATTAACATAATTTAATATTTAGATATCTATAAACAAACTAAAGAGCCAGGCCGGTACCAAATATTTTATTTCATTAACTATTTAGAAATAGAAAAAGAAACTAACCGCTTTCAAATGTCCTACTACTTTTCAAAGGCCTTTTCTACTATTAAAAACGACATACATCTTAAACCTTTACGCTGCGGATTAGGGGTTCAACGTGTCTCAGAATTTCTTCTCACACACTTGGTTTCCTTACTATATTTACCTTCACCGCTGATTACGAGATGATTTCAAAATCTAATTTAGCCATTGAAATATTTTTTTACTGCTATCTGGGATAAACTCGCGATCGTCAGTTATAAATAAAAATAGACGTATTCTTTCCACTGAAACATCACGGTATACATATAATACATCAGTAGGAAAGGGTCATTTTATTAGTGCGTGGGAAAACCTTTGTGCGTACAGTGTTGTGAGAAACGACTGGCACGTTCAAACGAGTTCACTCACCGGTGACCTGCTCTTTAGATTGTTAAAACCGTTTTAATGGAATGAGCTTTACATTCGATGCGATTAGCTGAAACTCTTGTAGTGTTTGCGTTTATGCGTGTCAGCTACGTGACTGAGAATACGTTAATAAATTAAAAGCAATACTGTAAGTTATCTATGTATACAATGATTTAAATTGAAAAATAAAAACACACTTTTTACTTCGGGTATGCAGAAATAAGCACGTGCAATTTAGTAGGTCAAAGGTTACGTTCAATGAAAAACAAGATCGTAAGCAAGACTTGACCAATTTTTACTGTATGTGTATGATATGTGAAGGATATTATATCACGAAAATTTCGGTTACTGTTTGGGTACGTATGGGTGTATTTCGCAGATATGAAAAAGATTAGCCGTAGAATGTTGAATTTTTTTATTTGAAACCGTTGCTATTGTTAGTTATGCATAATTCTTTTAAAAATGTACTAAGAAGACACGATGTCGTCATACAATTTTGAATAAAAGCTAAAAAAATCTTTTGAATAAAATCGGCTATGATTTTTAAAAACAAGAAATCTCTTGTAATAAAATTGTTAACTTACATCTTAATATTATGTATGACTATTTAACGATACATCGGTTTTGTTGTCAGCCAGTCCAGTGTTATTAATTTTATCTGCTTGCAGAATATATTGGCTTGCTATTATGGTCTATACTACACGGATTGAGGTATTATGCTTCACATACTATATTGTTTCGCATAAATAACCTCCGTTATATTGGGTTTTGACATATTGAGCATTTTATAGAGCAGAAAAATTGTATATTTTAAAATTTATAAGAAGAATAAACGTTTTACACTAAACGAATATAGCAGATAAGAATCGTTATTTAATATTTACGAGACTTCTAATATATTGATGAAAAATAAAAGATTCTATCGCTAAAAACTATACGAATTAAATTAAAATTTTTCTTATCACTGTCAAACCTTATTCTCATACCAATTAAATTGTCAACTCCAATCTCTAGTCTAAGAGGATTTAATTATTTATCTTAGCTTCAGTAACCACTTTACAATTCCTTTATAGATATCAATATAGATTATATTAATATGCGGGATTAATAATTCTCTTTCATTAAACGAGCAAACGATCTAATGGAATATGCGTTTTTTGGTGATCACAGCGGCCCATGAACGTATTTTACATTAGATAATGCTCATATACATTGCTGACAGCACGAAAGGATAATGTGGAATAAATAACTGGTCAAGTGCGAGTAGGACTCGCGCACCGAGGGTTCCGTACAAACTTATAGAAATCTATATAAGACTAACCCATCTACGCCATTTGTGGTCTTCATCATCAGTTCCAACATAAGTTACTATCAAAAATACCTAAATCGGTATACGCTTGCCTATAATATTTGAGGAGTTCCCTCAATTTCTCCAGGATCCCATCATCTGATCCTGACCTGAAGACAATGGGACCACCTTGGAAGTATACCTTTTCAAACAAAAAAAAAATTTTGAAAATCGGTACCCGAATGGCGGCGTAATCGGCGAACAAACATAAAAAAAATATTAAATACAAGGTCGAATTGAAAACACTCCTTTTTAGAAGTCGCTTAAATATAATGAAATATTATGTAAATATGGATCACGTCCCAAAAACTATTTTGAAACTACTTAGGAGCACTTTAATTTAAAACACGATCATGGATGCAATCCATGGAAACACAAAATTTTATTTTAAGTACTAATACACCTTATACTTTCAAAAAAAAAAAGTTATAGCGCGATTCAGGATACACCTAGCACCATCTCTTGACAATTTCAATGAACTAACTTGTTGACTTTGACATTAACAACAAAATTATATTATATTTTATTCTCGTTTTATTTTTATTTATATTCTACTACACTCCACTACCCCTGCACTACGTTCGTAAAATATTTAGATTTACATTATCAATCAAAATATCGAAATATATATTAGTGTTGCCAAGACGAAAATAATTAGTCCGTAATTCGAACAAAACTAATTGTTTATTTATAAATAACTAATTATATTACTACTAACCAGAAGACTTATATGTATAGATAAATAAGTAAATTAAATAACTCGATCTGTTTGAATTTAATTTTAAAAATTTCGTACTAAGTCAATACGAGTACTTAAATCAAATCGCGTGAAGCTCTTATATTGAATGTTAATTACGTAACGACGTTATAAATCGACGATACAACTTTTAAATGAAAAGTTTATTTTATAATTTATACCGCGTTTAAATAATAATTAAAATAATTTTTTTTATTAATCGAGCAGAATTATATCACAGTTAATGTCATAATGTTGTAATAGATGGCATTAGCTGTACGCTGCATCGCGCTATCATTTTGTTAGCTGCGATATATAGATTGCATTGCGTTGTTTATTAAGGTTTGCTGCTTTTTAATGTTTTCGTATTGATACAAATTTCTTCTCAGTGTTTGTAAAATTGTTTTTTTGACCATGGTCAACTTCTATGTTAATTTGTTACAAGTACATATAATTTTAATTCTAAGATTAATATATTTTCCGCTTGATCAATTTACAACTTGATACATTTACGCGTTCCTGAGAAAAAGGTTGAAAGACAGACGTAACGACTGACAGACACACGAACAGAAATTTACAGTTTTCGGATTTTTTCCTTTATGTATACTAAAGGACCTTGCTCTTGGCCAAATTTCATAATGCTTGGTCAATGAGAAGTACCCTATAGGTTTTGATTCCCTTGCGAAAACGTTAAAAACGCTATCGTACTTAAAATATGTGATATAAATGACCGTATCTTTTGATTGCGTTAACTTAGAAGTTTGATTTTTTCACAGCTCTTAGTAATTACAACTCTGAGTACTTGACGTTGATAAAAATTTGTTACCTTTACGCGTTTCTGAGAAAAAGGTTGAAAGACGAATTTACAAACAGACAAACATACATACAAAAATTTACAGTTTTCAGATTTTTTCCTTTATTTGTACCATAAGATCTTACTTCTTGCCAAATTTCATCGTGCTAGGTCAATGGGAAGTACCCTATAGGTTTTGATTCCCTTGCGAAAACGCTAAAATGGTCAAAATATACGACATATTGTCCATTATCTTTTGATTGCGTTGACTTAGAACTTTAATATTTTCACGGCCGCATGTCATCGTAGACTTGAGTATATGATATTAATTTCAACATGATACGTCTATGTATTTCTGAGAAAAAAGGGTTGACATCCCGACAGACAGACAGACAGACAGACAGACAGACAGACAGACAGACAGACAGACAGACGGACAACAAAGTGATCCTATAAGGGTTCCGTTTTTCCTTTTAAGGTACGGAACCCTAAAAAGGACGTAAGGAAAAACTTAAGACTTCCGGCTCTCTTTTTTACCGTACAAAAATTCAATTATAGTAGCTACTTTGTTTCTGTGAAAGGATACTTCATTGATCGAGCCAGTTTAGAGCCAGTTTTACCTCTAATTTCTAAAAATAAATACCTATTTAAAGTTATGCATTCCAATTCTAGCAACAATTTCATTATTGCTAATTGTGATTCATTGTTCAAAGAACCACTATCTGCTGTTTTTTTCATAATTGTAATTCTCTGTTAAATAAAGGACTTTTTTTTTATTACGCAGGGGTAATCTTCGAAATTTGCTATATGAGCTTCGAAAAGGTACCCGATTCCTGGGGGGAAGATCGGGTTATGTGGAGACTTATACCCTCTAAAACCCCTGCGATGGCCTTCCTCAGCACGGAAATGGAAAGGCGGATTCGGGATTGCTTGCGCATGCGCATCCACTGCCCCTCCCGTGCGACGCTCCGCTCGTGACTGACGGAGCTCGTCTCAGGAATATAAAGGATTTAATCCAATATCCGAATTGTTTGCAATTTATTCGTTATTTCTAAGAGAATTACACTTTTAAGTTTTATTCACAGATTTTCATAACATTCACTGACATATTGACCCTAACAGCTTACATATATTTAATTAAGAAACCTTTTTTTCTTTTCTTTTTTTATTTTCAAAATTAGTAAGTATAATATAATCACATTTCCGACTATTGTGAGCAAAGCTCCCTTTCATTAAACTATATGTGTATGTAGCTTAATGACATGTTCACGTATGTGAATACGCGTGCCTGACCTGCAAGCTAATAATTGTCGAAATTACGCAGTTGCTGCAAAGATTCATATTTAAATAATTTTGATTTTACTAACTTTATTTCACTAAAAAATTAAAGCAATTAAATCTTAAAGTGATTAGTTGTATCGATTGAGCACAAAAATTCTTATACAATTTTTGATATTCAAAAACAACAATGCATAATATTTATTTATTTGAATGACATACTTATTCCAGATAATTTCATTCTAAAACCAAACCACATCACGAAAATATGGCACTAATAAGATAGACACAAAAAACACAAAGAAGAATTAACCAAATCGGTCAAGTGGTGGAATTTTTTTCATTGAATAATCGAGGTGTATATGGACGCTATAAGTAAAATGTCAAGCCATTTTGAGAAAATGGCTTCTGAACATGTCAAAGTTATTTTTAATAAATTTGTTCGAAGAAGTATATATACATTTTTTCATTTCTATTTTGATATATGTAAGTTAGAATAGATCAAAAGCGGATTTGATATATTTAATGTGTTATCTAATAATAGGTTTCAAATATTTGAGAGCATTGTATAAATTGCAAAATATGGAATTCAAATTGAAATTCGATCGAATGGGTTGACACATAGTTGCTTAATCAGCATCCATATATAAAAAAGTTTTCAACGATTGGCGAGCCTCCTTCTTTTTGGAAATCGGTTAAAAATGATTTTTTTATTATGTATGTGTTTTATCCGTCTATAAAATCGATTAAAATTTGCACGCCATAAATGTCTCCCTCCAATAACCCAGGGTTGACATTGTATCTCTTAAACGCCAGTTTCAACGTAGGCGTAGATAATAGATTTAATAACACTAAGCCTACGTTCATAAACGGTTCTCGGAAGACTCGACGTCTTTAAACGCGTATTAAATTTTGCTTAACGAAGATTTTAAGTGAGAACAACATTTAAAGATTTTGTTCATCATCTCTAAATATAAATGTTTATTTTATTATTATTGTGAACTGTAATCCGACTTTTTCAATTACTTAACTTAGGTATATAATATAAACGCCTAAAGCGGGATCTACTTATGTAGACAAACAAGTAAATTAAATAAACTGATCTGATTAATACAAAAATACAATATAAAATACAATTATACATATATGTATATATTCGCATTAGCGAATATATATAGCGAATAATTGAGTTGAGTTGAGTGTATCTAGTTGTATATTAATACAACTAGATACACTCAACCTTAATAATTTATTTAAAATAAGATTTTTAATTAATTAAAAAAATCAAAAAATTGACTGCGTAACAAAATCATCAGCAGTCAACGGTACCGTATCAGTATCAATTCTGTCTAAAGGTCCAACAAGCAAAAAACAATTTTTAATTTTTTATATATTTTCTATGATATTTGCGCCATAATGAAGAGTCAAATGACGTGATCGACATGATGAAAATCGACCGACGCGTTTGATCGAAATAGAGCCAAACAGTACAAAGGTACAAACCCACATACATATTTACATAGAGTGATAAACACATTACCCTCCTTAGCATCGCGCTATTGGGTAAAAATATTAACGACATTAAAATAAGTTAATAAAAGATGAATACAAGTAGGTAATTTAAAGTTTTTTCTTGATTTTCGCAAGTAAAAAGATAATTGAATTTCTTCGTTTTCTAAAGTTATTTGTACCTTACGGTTTATTAATGTCGAACCTTTTTTTTTCAACCTACCCATTATTGTATTACAATGTTTTAATTGATACCGAATTGTAATAATTTATTCATCTATAAATCATATATTGATTGTTTTATAAAAAAAAATGTAGTCTGTGTTTATAGCTCTATAAATGTTAATATTATTTATAAGGATGCCTCTTAAAATAAGTAAATATTTTAGATAGGGCGAAGAATAGAATTCTCATCAGTATAAAACACGAACAGTTTTGTTCGGATCTTTAAAGGTCCTTATTAGTTTAAGTCTTCGCCAATTTCGTTAATGGAAAATGTGTTATGTGTGTGGGTATTTGTGAATTTTTACTTATTTCTTTTTTGGTTATATGGAATTATTTTCAGCAAAGTTCTTATAATAAAAATATAATTTCACGTTTCTGTAGTATTAAGCACATTTATAGCAGATATATTGCAATAAAACTTTTTGTAACTATAGTGTAGGTAATAATGTAATACAGAGATACACACACTCCGGAACCATAACACCTATTTTTTTAAATTTGGTGCCATTTTAAGGGTTCAAATTATGTACATATGTATGTGTACGTCCGTATTATTATTAATAAATCTCCATTAACACGAGCGAAGCCGCAAGCAATAGCTTGTTAAAGCATAGAACACATTTTTAACAAAAAAATATAAAGTACTTTCATGTAAAAAAATTATTATTCAAATACAATTTCTCATTGACGAGGTTATGGATATAAGTTTGAAGAAAAAATATAAATATCTCTTTTAGAATAAATATTGATAGCTCTTTGTAGCGGTTTCATTCTTAGAAATTGCGTCAGACTGAAATTTCGATGCATACGATATACATATCTGATATCTAAACAAATATTAATTATAAAAATAATATAAGGTTTGTTTTAGCCCCCGAACAAGAAAGAGGAGTGTTGACACGTGTATCTGTGTATCTGTCTGTGCATCGTATCTAACGAATGGATCAATTTTGATGCTGTTTTTTTGTATGGAAGCTTTTGTAAACGAGATGATTCTGAGCTAATTTACGAAGACCCGTTTAAAAGTTCTAAAATACAATTCAAACGCTGACCGGTCCGAACTGACGTTCGTTCGTTAGTTGACGTTGTTTTTTAGACGTAGAAATTTTTCAATACGTACGTAATATCATTAGCTCTAACCGGTATACTCGTACAGGTTTGTATTTGGGAACACACCCATTGTGTATCATATTATATAACTATAGATAAGTTATAAGTTCATAGATTTTAGCAACCAGAATGTCGTCTACTTTGGTCTACGTTGCCTGACAACCAGTTAGCGATTGAGTATGAAAGACATCTTTGGGCCAACAATACAATGGACAAGCTTGTCAAAGTTGGAAATTGACACAAATTTTTAACTTCAAATAGTATGAATGTAACATGTAAATAAAATATCATTGAGTATATGTATATGTATAATAGATCGTGTATAATCAAATGTGACAATTGCATACACAGTATATACTAGATATTCAGTTACGTAACCTAATCCTATAACGAGACTAGGATATGAACAATGTGACGTCACAATCCGGTAGGGACTACATTCGTCGGGGATCCATAAGATGTGGTTGCCAAAAGGAAATAGCTTTGGCGCGCGTTGGTTTCCTATAGAGTTTACGAGTTGTACGCTTCGACGTTACATATTATAATGTAAGGGTATATACGATTATGTATAATATATCTAGAATGGTATAAAGGAATTGAAATTGTCGCATGTGTAAAATATCACCAAAAAGCATCAAGCTGGACCAATTTAGCTGATTTTTTTGGTTCTTTTCTCAGAAGAAGGATAATAATAAAGTATTTTTTTATAAAATTTATCGATAATATTTGGACTTTTGATTTGTAAATGGTAATTTTGTATCAAAACCTCGATTTGAAAATATGGCGTTAATTTAACGCGCGTTACATTTGTCGCTAGTTTTTTAAAATATTTATGTTATCTTATGCTAAAATAAAGCAATATAAGCATATTGATTATAAAAGCTTTTATTTTTAAACTCGTATTCTCATTCTAAGCATCGAAAACAATTTCACAAACACAAAAAATACACGTATTACGCTATTATGCCCGGAAAGATGATTAGTCGATCATTGTTCAGCTTACGGCTACAAATACACGTACTTTCGGTCAAACTGAACAGGATACGTACTGTAGACGATGGCTTTTGTCTGCCAGTCTTTATGTACTCGTAGCTCTCAATGGAAGCTCGAAGGGGAACATCTACAGGCGCTCATCTTTTGTTTGTGTGCCCATAGAATAAAGGAAGCAAAGCCTTTTTAACAATGGAGGTTATCGTTATATTGATGTAGCAAGACACTTCGATTATTATATTTATATGTTTATTATCTGATATGCAAAAATTGTGTGTGTTTGCTTTCTCGTATCTTACGCACTGTAATACCATTCAATCGATTGCGATAAAATTTTGTCAACTGTTGATTATATTTCCGAGAAGGGTCGAGGTAATTATCTTCTAGTAAGCAGTGTGACTGACACACGTGTCATAACCAGCCAGATAGAAAAATAAGTTTTATGTGTGAGTAAAGCTGCCAGTAAAAGATAGTAAATTTATAAAATATTTTTTGTTTTTGAAAAGTTTGCTATAATTTTTTTCTCTAAGTGGAACTTAAAACTATTGTTTTTGATATTTCAAAAAAAAAATCAACCGACTCCCTAAGTAGGTATATCATGGAATTCTAAATGAACCTATCACTGTACGTTTGTACAGCGAAATTAGTTGTGGCGTAACCTTTACAGCAAATCACAATTAACCTTGAATAGGCGGCAATAAATAACGCCTCAGAACAGAATTAGTATCGTGATTATTAATGAATGTTTACTAAAAACACGTCACTGACAAATACTACTGTGTGAAATTCGGTTTTGTATCACTACTTTTTTATTTCATGCAAGCTTTACACATATTTATTTTTATGTTTTCTAGTTCTAGTTTCTTGTTTCCTGACTAAAATTCAACGCACAGGCTAAACTTGGTCGTACTAAATAAGGTAGTCTGGAAACATTAAATGTACAAAAGTTTCTTATATAACGTCATGTGAGCCTGTATACTTTGAAAGGATTTTCATGAAGATGTGAAATCCAATAAGGCACTTGCCAATATTGGCATAAATTGGTACAGGTAAACTGCTAAAATAATGAATCTATAAAGGTCAATCGTGTGACTGACGGTTAGTCGAACTAATAATTCATATGCGTCAAAAATTAATTTATCTATAGTAGTTGTACTTTCCCGAAGTATTGGTAATTTTTTAAAGTGAAATAAGTGGTTTTCTCCGAATTTAGCGATGGCTGTATCTGAAATTTAATGAACGTTCATTGGATTCAAAGAATTTTGTACATAAAATAATTTTAATTGTGTATGAAGTCATCGCGTTGGTATAAAATTTAATAAAGGCAATATGTGAAATACTGCATGAATTGAACATAGCTAAAAATTTGAATATGCATATGTATGTTTCTTTTCATTACTTTATTTTTCTAAATAAATTCATAGGTATGTTTAATTTATGCAGTATTTTAGTACAAAATAAAGCTATATAAATAAATATAGGCAGTTAGTAAAACAATGAGATAAAATAATTTAAACTAAATACGTATAAAATCCGATGAAATTGGACTTTTTTAGGTCACCGAAGCTAAATATGCCACACAAGCTTTTAGGTTATTACTGTATTGTTAACGTATGCATAAAATATTCTAGATAAAATATTTGTTTTTTATTACGAGAGGTTAACATTTTTACAAGTGTCGCAGGAAATAAAATATGTTGTTCAACGTTGCAAAATTCCGACCTCATTTGCGAGGAAAGTGTAACAAGTTCTACTTGCAAGCAGAATGTTTCTCTTCGCCATTAAATTATATTTCCTAAAGACATCGCTTATTCGACGTATGAGCAACTGTAGAGTTGAAACTAATTGCGTCTGTTTTATTCGTATCTCTAAAAATCCAATTACTGGATATTGTCTCGCAACAAGTTATTTCCTGTTCTGTTGTTCGCTTATTGGTATTTGTTTGTACGCTCGTATACAAACAAAACTATACGAAGTGAGCGTTCAACGTTTTTGAGTAGAAATAGCGTTGATATTAAGTATCAATGGCACACGAATGTTCAGGCATTCGATTGACTTTTGTTGTAGACGAGCTGTGCCACGTTTAAGATTACTGTTTCGTGATTTCTAACTAATTTTCTTCTAAATAAATAGGGTATTTATTACAAAAATAACATTTCAAATTGGAATAATTGTTTCCAAAACTAGCGCTTTTAAACGAACCAGCAAACATTCAATAGTATTAGTGATGATAAATTAATATTTTCAAGCAAAATTTGTTCCATAAAACTTTCTTATTTGTAGTATTACTATATTTACTAAAAGCAAAAAAATTACGAAGTTATTACGTTAAAAAATAATTAAAAATTTAAATATCAACAACATTTTGTTTTTTTTTTTCAGATGTACGCATAATAAAAAATAAATAAATTCACCTATGAAACGCCAAAAGCTCTAATTTTGCTAGAAAGCTTAAGCTTAGAAAATTTGTACGCATGCAGTATCTATTTAATACGAGTTATACTTAGAATGTATTAAAGAGTCACGCGGAAACAACGTAATGATAGTTAATTGTGTATGTCATAACTACATAAATATATTGAGGTTACATTTTAACCCCTGGTCAAAAAAGGGGTATTATAAATTTAACGTGTGTGTCTATGTATGTGTCTGTGCTATTGTGGCTGCCTAACGAATGGACTAATTTTGATGCGGATATTTTATTTGAAAGATGATGTAAGCGGGATGGTTCTTAGGTATAATTTATGAAGAACTGTTTAGACCTTTCAAGGTTATCAGCTCGTTTACTGGTCTGATCGATTCGAAATACTATACTGTGATTTCAATGATACTAAAATCACATAATTGCGTAACTTTGACCTGACGCTGCAGCATTATCTATAATCAGCAGGATACACAACTCCTCACCAACTTACAACAGAACTATCGTGTTGGGACTCGTTAAATGGTCTCAATTAATAGATTGTTGGAGTTTTTTTTTCAAATTTTAATTTAAGTCAAAAATCTATGTTATTTTTTTTTATTTGAAATTTTAGATTATTTATAGTTTTGTATATTGTTTTCTTTTCACACATTTGTTTTCTTAGCCTTATGTTTGTAGCTATTTTTATTATGTGCATAGATTTACGTTCGTAGTACCGATGTTGGTACATATCTTTTCTATTGTTTCGTATTTTCAACTGGCTTCAAAAAAGGAGGAGGTTCTCAATTTATAATGTATGTTTTTTAAATGTTTGTTACATCAACATTCTTTTCTATTTTGTTTGAGAGGATATGCTTCCAGATTAGCCCCATAAAATTTTTACCGTAACCTATTCCGTAGTTTGAATAAATAAGTATGTTACCCAAGTAAACAGAATTATGTTTTTTGCTTTTGAATTCGGTTGCTATTTGTACAGTCCTAATTATATAACAAAATAAACTAACATATGTATGCAGTATGAAAACAGAGTCAATTAAATATAAAGCTTTATAAAATATAAAATTATTGGCAAACCGTCCCTTCGACCCTTCGTCACTTTGACGACCGGATTAACGTCTCAATCACCGAAATATACCTAATCAAATCGCCATATCAGTGACCGTTTGGGTTTAATATATATAAATTCAGATATATAAACCGTTTATATTATCAAATTTTCGATCATAATGGGCTTCACAATTTACCCTTGTAGGTATATTATTTAATAAATATGTATAAAGATTTATTTATATAAATTATTTTTTTAGAAATATGTGGTTAATTTATTCATAAATTCAATTAGCCCAACATATAATCGGATTAATGGTAACATAGAAATTAAATTCCAATAAGCAATTTGCATTAAAATTGATGCTTCAAATTGAAACAGTAGATGTGAAATTGCATCACAAATAGCCGTTAAAATGCCTTTTGATATGGATAACCGTATAAATGATGACAGCTTAAAGCTTTTATATGTAGCTACGAATATATTATAATTTGCTACAGAATATTCTTCCCGACTGTATTGGGACTTACTTGTTTTGCAGTCTAGATTTTGATAGGTTATTGATCGTTAGACAAAGCGATTGTCTCTAACCTTCGCAACACCAGCACGAAGCCATTTAAACAATAAAGTAACAGTCTGAAAATGTCCCACTGCTGAGCAAAGGCCTTTATTTCTATCAAGGAGAAGGTTTAGAGCTTTATCCACCACGCTGCTTTACTGTAGGTTGGCGGACATACATGTCATAATTTATTCGGCACATGCATGTTTCCTCACGATGTTTTCTTTCACCGCCGAGCTCGAGAGGAATTTTAATACTAATTTATAATAGCTCAACATTTTTTTTCAACATGTAAGACCATATATATATAATTTTTAATTAAATCAACTAACTCGTATTATTGGTACATAAATATGTTGTTTCCGTTTCCTAAAATCTTATTTTCCCGTGGCGTATCTTTACTGCCTTAATGGGTATTGCTGGGTTTACGCTATTAGACGTAGGTGACCGTGTTGTGCGTTTAACGCAAAATAATGAAACACAAGTACAAAAAAAATTATGAATCATTTTTTATGTACTTAATTACATTAGGTTATCTGTTATTTTCGAAATAAATAATAATAATAACGTTGTGTATGAGTATCGTGTAACTAATGAAGCAATTGGTATATTTAGTCCTTATGTTAAATGTATCTTTTTTCTTTTTAGGGTGCCTCTATTGCTAGAGATAGGCCGTTAGGTCTGCAAATCTAATCTAATAGGCGAACGGAAGAGTTCCGCTGCACTTTTGACTCCGATCTACGATCGAATGTTCCGTAGCCATGATTTTTTACACCGTCCAACGTGTCGTTTGCCTTCAATCTTATCCACCATTATTAATTGAAGCCGTTGATATCTTTTATGCCAAAACACGTGCCCGAGATACTCTTTCCGCTTTTTGATGGTACGCATGAGTCATTGGAGACCTTCTGTATCCAGCTTATGCACAACATGCAACTGTAGCACCACATTTTGCATTAATACGGTATTTTTATTATTATAAAAATATTTATGCAGAGCTAAAATGAATTGTACGAAATTTATTTTTGTATTTTTATTAAGGGGGTTCTTAAAATAATCCTTTTATGTTTAGGGATCCGTGGGCTGAAAAAGGTTAGAAAACACTGATATAGACTACGGAAGCAACGTTAAAATTATAGAGGTTCCAGCCCTTTTCCCTTAGATAAGCTAACATTTACATCTTAAAGTTTTTTTTATAAAACTGATTTACCAGACTTTTGCAATCATAAATATCAACCAATTGGTCGAGCACCGAAATAAACCGCCGGCGAAACCACAAGCTACGTCTATTCAATAATCAAATATCTATATTTTATAGTAAAATAACATATGCAATCAAAATAAGCTGTGTATAAGCTGAACAGTAATAATTAATACATAAATGCATTTAGGTACATTAATGGATGTTATTAAAATTAAAACAGTACCTAGTTTTAATACAGGCTTATTATCTACTAGCTGTGCCCGCGACTTCGTTCGCGTGGATTACAGAATGCTTGGCATGTCTCCTGCAAAGCAAGGTTATAATAGTCTGCAGTGCTGCTCAAGAAAGGAGCTTTTTACTTTGAATCTGGGAACTTTCTGGTTGTATTTATAAGCAGACACTAACTCAGATATAGTATTCCTAGACGGTTTTCACTATAAATGTAGAAGAAAAGTTATTTTGTGGTAGTCTTTAAAATATCGACTGCAAAACAGTAAGTTCGCACCTAGGTTCTCCTTGTATTATATATCGGGTGACTTTTTCTACTGGGCTTAATAGGCCAAATCCGGAACTATAAGGAATCGCGAAAGATAATTTATGGAGTCTCGTGTCCGATTTTGAAAAATCTAAAACTGCATCATATTTTTTTTTATTTCATGATTTTCCTGGCCAGAAATAGAACCCACTAATTAAAACCTAATAGTGTCACTTGTAAAGATCAACTTTTGGAAAGTAATAGTAAGCGGCAAATTAAAGGAAAAGGTTTTTTTTTTACAAAATAACATTAAATATATACATTAATTAAGTTAAGTATTCGATTCTACATAGACATAATCAAATATGTGGGTTAAATCATGGGTTCCGGTAAGTTTAGAAAAAAATGTGCGTTACTTCAAACGATTTCTTTATAAATTGCATCAAAATGCTAGTCACCTACTAAAGTGAGGAAGAGTGTGAACAAAACAATCGAAAATATAAAAAATGAATTACTCACAGTAACTTCTTTTATGTTTGTCTTTTTTTTCTATGTAAGTTATACAAAGTTGATAGAATGTCACGTTTGTTTTGGTCCCCGTCATCTGCTCAGTTACCTAGGTAGGTTTAGATAATTCTTAAAAAGATGAATCAATTTGTTGAAAATCTACATACATTTCACTGGACTCGGCTATTGTACTCGCCCGCTATTAGCGTTACAACATCTCGTTGCTAAAGATTTAATTAATGTAAGAATTTGATAGAATTTTGTAAAAAAAATAGCCTTTTCTTTTTGTTGCAGTTTACTGTATAGTATTACCTCACTAAAGTTGATCTTTATAATGTGTGACAGTATCAGATGGTGCAATACTACAGAATGTTATTTTTTTGCAAAATCAACGTGTTCGTTTCTGGCTCGGAAAACTTATTTTTGAAAAAACTAATGATGCAGTTTTAGTTTTAATCAAAATCGGCTCTGTGACTTAAATTATTTTTCGCTTTTGCTTATAGTTTCGGTTTTGTTCTATCATATCCAGTAAAAAAATTACCCAGTAAATATATTATTTTTAAAAATGCTTATATTAATATAATATATCTCTTCCCTATTTGAATCAGATATAATTAACTATTTCATTGGTTTCAATTTTGTTCCTCATAAAATTGGCATGCTGCTAGTGAAAGTTTCATCAAAATCGGTCCAGCTGTTTCAGATATTAGCCGAAACAAACCGAGTGACAGATAGACAGACAAAAATTTTAAAATTGGTAATTTTGTTGTAAGTACCGTGTATACTTTCATATGCATTTATTTAAAATTACAAACAGACACATCAATTTTATTTATTTGTATAGATGTATACCTTCCCTTCTTAAATCGGAAAATGTTCACTATTTTATTGGTTTCTCCAATATTTTGTTATCGTGTAATTCTCTTTTTTACTTATTGATTAAAATAAATATATTTTTTTAATATAAGTAGCCTAATTTAATCGTTATAATATTAGCTATAGGGGCTGCTGTAATGTTTTTAAGAACTTTTTAGACTTTGTGATATTTTGTGATTGTTTTCTTCCATTCCCACTCCCTTCTCTGGGCCTCACGTGATTAATGGACATCCTCTAACTGCGAGTGAAAGTCCCATCAAATTTGATTCAGCTGTTTCAGAGATTAGTCGTAAGAAACAGACTGAAAGTACTTGATGTAAGTACTTTCATGCGTTTAGTGAAAATCACAAAATAATGTTCGACGTGACCCCATAAGTTGACATATCTTTTTTAGCGGGCACAAACGCACAGATAAACAGACAAAAATTCTAACAAATTTTGTTTTGGGTTCTATTGCGTAGGTAAAAGCCTCCAATATTTTTTTTCATATATCTTACATGTACACACAGCGACCCGTTAGATTTTTTTTCATATATATAGATTTAAAAATATCTAAAATAGAAGTAACCCCAAGTCACTCCTTATAACATTTGCTAACTGCAAAAAGTACCATCAGAACCGGTTAAGTCGTTTCAGAGATTAGTCGGAACAAACAGATAGACAGACAGACTGACAGACAAAATTTTTAAAAATGTATTTTTTTATGTAAGTACTGTATATACTTTCATGTATTTAGTTATAAACACAAAAAAAAATTTTAACGTGATTCCTTAAATTGTCATAACTTTTTTATTTATGGACCGATTGACATGAAACAAACCCTAAATGTTAAGTGAAGCTTACTATAATATATTAGTGAAAACCGCATCTAAATCGGATAAGCCGTTTCTGAGATTAGCGTGCACAAACGCACAGATAAACATACAAACAGATAAGAATTCTAAAAATCATTGTTTTGGGTTCTATTGCGTTGGTATAGGCCCCCTATAATATTTTTTTTCATATATCTTCCATGTACAGACAGCGACCTGTTAGAATTTTATTATTAGTATAGATATAGATGTTATATAATAATAATTTTTTAAATATTTGAAATTATTTTATAAATTGCAAAATATAGAACGCATTGAAATACGAAACATTGAGTTAAGTAACTTTTTCCATACTTATTTAGTTTAGATAACTTGAAATTTCTTTGGATAATGTTAAATAGGTGACGTAGTATCAAAATACATCAATATCTTAAAATTTGACTTTTTGTGAGTTGAAGTTACTGCAATATATTAATGAAAACCACATCTAAATCGGATAAGCCGTTTCTGAGATTATCGGACACAAACTCACAGATAAACAGACAAATATTTTTTTTTTTTTTTTTTTTTATTTAAGTTTACAAAACTGACTTACAACTAGTGCATACAAAATAAAATCTAAGCTAAACAGAGTGTTATTAAGTTGCAGTCTTCTGGATGTAAACCTAGCATGCTTTAAAAAAACATATAACTTTCTTAGTTAACAAGAACAGTACTTGTGTAATTACTGACTAGTTAATTATTTAATTATTACATAAAATAATGTGATTTTGTTTTAAGTTTATTTTTAAGAGAACCAACAGATTCACTAAAGACATCTAGGTGTTGACGACTACAATTCGCAAGCGAGCAAATACGGTAAATTGGCGAATGTTGACCAAGATTTGATTTGACATCAGGCAGGCTAAATATTTTACGATTTTGTAAACGGCTGCCTTGACGCGGAATGTAGAAACTAATTTTAGCAAGTAGATCAGGTGCATCAATATATCCTTGCAATAATTTGTATAAAAAAAGAAAGTCGGCAGCTTCTCTTCTATATTTAAGAGTTTGCACTTTATAATTAATTAGGCGTGCGTCGTAAGAATTAAAATTCTTAGCATTTAGATCTGTGTACGCTAAGTAATATAGAAAACGTTTTTGTACACGTTCTATTCTATCAGAGTGCACCTCATACCCAGGACTCCAAGCAACTGAACAATATTCTAGGATACTCCTTATTATACTGTTGTATACTAATATTGTCAAGCTTGGATCCTTAAAGATTTTCATTAATCTCAACACCAGACCAGATACTTGCGAGGCTTTTGTTATAATGGAATCAATGTGATCTCTAAAGCTTAAGGTGTTATCTATTATCACCCCGAGATCCCTAACACTCGTTGATTCCGTAAGGGGTGTACCGTCGATGTAGTAAGTGTGTTTTAGAGGTTTTCGTTTTCTACTAAATTTAATATGAACGCATTTATCCTTATTTAGAGTCATACGATTTGCAAGACACCAACAAACAAGATTGTCAATGTCACTTTGTAAGATTTCTATATCCTCTGCTGATTTAATTTCCCTGTATATTTTTAAATCATCTGCGAATATTTGATATTTGGATTTAAGTACTTTTCCAACATCATTAATGAAAACAAGGAAAAACAAAGGTCCTAAGTGTGACCCTTGCGGTACACCAGAGGGTATTTTACATTCGAAAGATTTAAAACCATTAATGGCAACTAATTGAGATCGATTCTTTAAGTATGACTCACACCAACGTAATAAAGAACCATGAATACCCATACATTCCAATTTGGTTAAAAGAATGTCGTGGTGGACTAAGTCGAACGCTTTTTTAAAATCCAGATATATAGCATGCACCTCATTATTCTTATCCACAGCTTCAGAAATATCAGATATATAACTAACTAGATTAGATGTCGTGGATTTATGTGGACAAAAGCCATGCTGGTATGAATCAAAGTAAGGTTTTAAATGAGAATACATCTTTTTTTGAATTAGTGACTCAAAAACTTTCCCAAAAGTAGATAGTATGGATATTGGTCTGTAATTAGATATATTATTAGTGTCTCCAGACTTATGAATTGGCGTTATATAAGCAACTTTCCATTTAGCTGGGAATATTCCCGATTGAAGTGATTTATTGTATATAGTTGTAAGGGGGTTAACTAAAACTTTAGCACAATTTTTAATAAATGTAGGTGGTATTTGATCGGGCCCTGCCCCTTTATTGCAATTTAAGGATAGAAGCTGTGTTTTAACCTCATGGTCTGTTACAGAACATTTGGCGTATGTGTTATTAATACATTTAATACTAGTTAAATAATTTGGGTTGAAAGGTGGTAACTTATGTGTGGTATCATATATCGACTGAAAATTATAGGAAAAAAGATTACATATTTCCTGTCCTCCTGTAGCTTTTCTATCATTTAATATCATTTGATTAGGAATCGACTTCGAATTGCATTTTCTGTCTTTAAAATATTTCCAAAAGTATTTAGGATTGTTACGAATATGGTCTGATATATTTTTTTTGAAGAAATCATAGCATTCAAATATCATTTCGTTTGAACGATCTCTCAGGAGATCATAAGTGTATTTATCCATAGGATTTTTATACTTCTTGAATATTTTATGATATTTTGATTTTTCCTTAAGAGTACGTATTAGAGAACGTGAATACCATATGGGATGCTTGCCATTACGGGGTTTGGATTTTGGAGAATTTTTGTAAATAATATTTAGTAAAGTTTCATAAAAAACTTCTATCATTTCATCCACAGAGCTACAATTTTTCCATAAATGTGCCCAATCTATGTTTGAAAGTTCCTCAATAACAGTATTGTAGTCGCAAAAAGCAAAATTATATTTAGGTTCAGTGTTTCTTTTAAGATAGTGTTTTTGAGTAGAATACTGTAGGTCTATTAATAAGGCTGGATGATAACAATCAAGCGGAACTAAGGGTTTTTCTTCAGATACCGTAAGAAAAGATGGATGTGAGCTAAGTACTAGGTCGAGAATTCTTTCGTTATAATTAGAAATTGAGTTGCATTGATGTAGGTTGCAAAAAAATATTGTGTCAATAAATAAAGAATCCACATTATTGTTTGTACGTACAGGTATTAGACTACGACTGTAAGTGCTATATTCCCAGACAATATTGCTCAAATTGAAATCCCCAATGACCACATTTATTGTGCCGTCATCTGTGTTAGAGTTAATAACTTGTGCAGTATTTTTAAGAAAGTAATTAAGTTCCAACTCCTTTACTGGAGGTGGAATATAGACACCACAAATATTAATTTGCGCCCTATGACCTATTTTTAATGAAACCCAAAGATCTTCACATATAGATTCCCAAGAGTTTTTTCTCAGACTCTCAAACTTTTTGTGTATGGCAATTAAAACACCACCACCATCTTTCAAATAAGATGAAGTTGTACTACGATCGCGCCTAAATACTGAATATCGAGTGTCAAATAATTCATGATCAAATATTGTATCATTCAGCCAAGTTTCCGTAAGAATTATGACATCGTAATCACAACAGAGAACAGATAAATAGAGGTCTTCAGTCTTGGTACGCAGGCCCCTCACATTTTGATAAAAAATTTTAATATTGAATTTTAATACTAAAAAAAAAACAAAATAAATACTAACTCAGGTAAAAAAAAAAAAAATAAAATAATTAAAATAATATAACCATAAAATTACTTAAGACTATTTAAAAAATCGGTATTTCTTATTAAAATTGCAGGTGAATGCTTATTTTTACGAATATAAATGCGGCTATTTCGGATCCAGACAAACTCGTATTTCTTCTCTTTTGCGACGAGTCTCGTGGCTGCATGAAGTTTCTTGTTCGTTGGGGACAAATGTTCACTGACGTATATTGGTTGCTTATCACCTGCGATGCCTAAATGAGTCGAATTGAGTTTGTCGTTTTCATTCTTTTTGTTGAAATTTTTTACCGCTGCAAGTATAGTATCACGGACGCGCGGGCTGGTTAATTTGACTATGATATTGCGAGAGCGCTTCGAGTCAGAGTCAACCTTAGCAACGCGATGGAATTCCTTAATATCACTATCAGCTATGTCACACGAAACGACTTTAGTGAGTTGTTTTACAATAGTAAGTAGGTTTTCAGACTTATGCTCCGGAACACACTGTATTTCAATATTACTATCTCGAGCACGCTGCTCAAGCTGTTCCATAAGGCTGGCGACTTCGTTAAGTTGTGCACGTAGAGATGTGCTTTCTGTTTTTAATTGAGAGATATCTGTTTTGTAACGATCGTTAATGAGTTGTTGTTCGTCAAATTTATCAGATAAAAACTGCACTGTATTTGTTACTTGATCTAACTCTTGTCGCATTATAGAAAATTTGGAGTTTAAATCTCGCACTTCACTGCGAATCTCACTTAATTTTGTATTGAAATCGTTCAGGCTTAATTGTTGGTATTCAAATTTTTCATTCATTTCTCTACGAAGATTTCGAATTTCTTGAAGAATAGCATCTTGGGAGTCTACGTTACTTATTAAGGAAACTGGTGAATCATTTTCCGATTTTTTAATACTATTGCCTTGATCGGAAGGAGAATTTTTATTCCCTGTTTTTGATTTTGGTCCTTGACAGATTGGGCAAACCCATTTAGCTCGGCTCGATTGTGTCTCATTGAACTTAATACAGTCCGCATGAAAATGATGGTTACATGATGTATTTGAACATTTAACTCTCTTCTGAGTTACAAGTAAATTATTGTTACATGTGTAGCACACAACCATACTTATAAAAAAATAATAAAAATAAAAAAATAAAAAAGCTCAGTGTGTTCAGGATTTGATCTTGGTACCCAAGCGATGTCCTTATATTTAAGTCACTCTTACTTCCGCGCTGCTATTTGTGCAGATGGTACGGAGGTCGAAAATGTTGTTCAGTAGAGTACTTAAGCTTTGCGGCAAATAATAATCAGTGCTAAGTGGGTGGTGTAAAATAACTTTGTTCCACTAGCACTTAATAACAGCAACTTTGGAAGATAGTTTTAGGTACGAAATTGCACTTTTTGGACACGATTGATATGAATTATGGTTAAACTAGTTATAGGCACTATAATCAATTGCAGATTTTACACTAAAAGCTATTAGAACTATTTTATTTCATTAATTTAAATCGGCACAGGTACAAACTGATGTTTACACAAGTACTACCACACGATGAAAATGAAATATCTAACAAATCTTTCTTTTGGGTTCTATTGCGTTGGTAAAGGCCCCCAGTAAGATTTCTTTTTCATATATCTTCCATGTACAGACAGCGACCCGCTAGAATTTTATTATTAGTATAGATATCTGTCATGTGCAGACAGCGACCCGTTAGATTTTTTTTGTATGTATCGATTAAAAATATCTAAAATAGAAGTCAGCCTAAGTCACTCCTTATAACATTTGCTAGCTGCAAGTAAAAGTACCATCAAAATTGGTTCAGCCGTTTTAAAGATTAGTCGGAACAAACAGATAGACAGACAAAAATTTAAAAATGTATTTTTTGATATAAGTACTGTATATACTTTCATGCATTTAGTAAAAAGTACAAAATAATGTTCGACGTGAACCCTTAAATTGACATAACTTTTTTATTTATAATCCGATTTACATGAAACAAACCCTAAATGTTAAGTGAAGCTTACTACAATATATTAGTGAAAACCGCATCTAAATCGGATAAGCCGTTTCTGAGATTAGCGTGCACAAACGCACAGATAAACAGACAAATAGACAAACAGACAAACAGACAAACAGATAAGAATTCTAAAAATCTTTGTTTTGGGTTCTATTGCGTTGGTAAAGGCCCCCAGTAAGATTTTTTTTCATATATCTTCCATGTACAGACAGCGACCCGCTAGAATTTTATTATTAGTATAGATTTCAGAAGTGGAGAGCAGAGCAAATTGCGAACATTATATCAGTTTTGTAATATGCACGTGTTTACGAACTTCAAATTTCACTGTGAATTTAATTGCGCCAGGTATTGATTATTGATTTAGTGTTATTATGAAAAGTTTTCATAGTTACAAGTCTCTGTGGCATATTCGGTCACGCGTCTATCGAGTTTGTTAAAGTTTAAAACTAATTATGTACTATTTACTGTTCACGTATATTTCTTTATACATTGAATAATAAACGATATGTTGTTTTGTGTTAATATAGCTATTGAGTTTCCTATTCTTATTATATTTTAAATACTATTATTATATATATTATATTACCTTCTAATTACAATATTATACTAACATTATTGTGTATCGATTAAATAAAAAGTTGTACAAAGAAGTCAATTTTTAATAACAATCTTGTGGTAACAAAAACAGAGTAACTTAATATGATGAGATTGTTTTTTTTCTTAAACATGGTTAAAAATTTTTAACTTTGAGTTCCTATAAAAAAAATGATTTTAGTTTATAAATAGCAAATTCATTGGACTTATTCGAAGCCGTTGTTTGAATACTAAGATAAATGACATCCTAACGACATTACTAATTAACCAGGCATCATTAGCGCTGTTCTAAATTCTCATCTATTTGTCTCTCAGTGTAACTCTAATACTTTACTTAAATTATTCGTCTCTCTTATCTTCCAGGGGCGTCTACAAATGAACTCAAATTAATGTTATAAGCTT
This sequence comes from Hypolimnas misippus, assembly GCA_037950945.1. NCBI lineage: Eukaryota > Metazoa > Arthropoda > Insecta > Lepidoptera > Nymphalidae > Hypolimnas > Hypolimnas misippus. The sequence continues at coordinate 9,974,421 of JBBEEQ010000029.1, read as the reverse complement.
AATCAATTTACTTGTGTTTGTAATAGACGTAACATATACAATATACACATCTCGTTTATAATACGCATAATGTTTGATATACGGTTCAATAACTTTAATTCAATTAGCTCTACAATAGCGTTTATACGTTTATAGTACACTAGCTGTCCTTTGCGGTTACTGCATTGCACTCCTATGAGTCGTAGCGTGATGTAATATAGCCTATAGCCTTTCTTAATGAATAAGCTATCTAACACAAAAATATTTTTTTAATTCGAACCAGCAGTTCTTGAGATTAGCGCTTTCAAACAAACAAACTCTTCAGATTTATAATATTAGTATAGATATGTTTTGTATATATTAACACAATATGAGAGTATAATTTTTTTAAGAGAAGTTCTAGAAGGTTTATTATGGTGAGCTACTGCTATCTATATATTTCTGATTTTTGTGGTAAAACGAAACAAATTTCCTGTCAAAATGTTTCGCGGTATTTCACAGTAATTAGCTTGCAAGTTTCACCTATGTAAGCAAACATAATGAGACATTAGAATCAATATGGCGGCTGTTAATTATGAGCGACATTTATATGAGACACCAAGTGACATTTATACAGAGCGTTTATGGTTAAGTCGCATCACTTTAAAATTCATACATGCTTTCTCTAGTGGTGAGACGTAAAAGATAAAATAAGTTATCGATGATTTCTGTAGTTTACAATAATTACTTTTCAATCTTACTCTTTACTACACAATTATAAACAAATTCTAATATCAGATATTTTATCCTTTTTCTTTTTGTCACATGGTTACTTCATTGTATGAATGGCCTAAGCTGTAAAAGAACTTTTATCCGTTAAATAGATTTAAAAAAAAGAAAGAAATGGTCTCAACTAGCCAGTTCAATAAATACTGTAATAGTCGCTACGGCTGCAAATCATTCAGGAAGCTAGTTTAACGGCGCCGTAAAGTAAGGAGGTTGGTTGATGCTTAGGCCACTCATAAACTAGGGTGACAATGTTACAAAAAGAAAAATAGAAAATATCTGACATAAGAAATTGTTTATTTAATTATTTTAAAATATAACTTATTGTTATTTGGTAATGAAAACTGCCCGAAGCCCTAAATCCACCTGGTACTGGTCTATTCTACCCCTGGAGTGTTTTTGTAATTTCGGAGGCGCGAAGGGATGGATGAGGGTTTGGATGCATGCATGAAAAAAGGAAAGTTACTCAAAAATACTGAATAGATTTTGATACAACTTTACAGCATTATTATAGATTATACATTAGAAAAACATATAGGCCACACTTTGACACCATACCATGCAGGTGAAGCCACAGGCAAAGATTAGTATATCATAATTCAAATTCAAAATATTTTTTACTCAAATATTTTTCAAGCAAGAGTCGTCAAGTAACTCATCAATGTTTTACGTTTAATATAAATCAATGTGTAGTCTTACTTATAATTTAAAATAATAAAATGTATTTTGTGATATGTCGCATTGTAACACATGTGTTAATGGAATACAAAAGATAATAATAACAAAAATTGTTTTGTTTATATTATTGGCAAATTAAAAAAAAAATAAAAAAAATTAAATTTCACCAAGAAGCTGGCTCAATCATATATTCTATACCTACCTCATACGGATTTGCGAAATAATATCTCGGGAAAACCGCAGCGTAGGTGTTCCGTTTTTCAAATGTGAAACACTAAATCGTAGGGCGTGTGAAATAATTTTATTAGCACCGGTGAATGGATTAGCTGTGTATGGACGGAAAAATCACTTGAAAAAATTTCTCGGGTAGCCTTTCATTAATCGATTCGAAGTCGGGGCGGGTCGTTAATACGTTGTAAAATGTTAAAAGTTTTATATATAATAAAAGCAAAAGTCGACCGCCTCGGCTTTTAGTTGAAAAGCTGCTTTATGAGTGTAATGGATTTAAATTATACTCCTTATCTTTTTAAATTTCGACTCATTGACGCGGAACCGTAATCACCCTTACGCTAAGCAACCGATATCGCATTGTAATACATTTTGACAGTTGCTTTGTTTCGTTTTAGTAACAAAATCAGAAATCAACTGACAAAGAGTATCACGTCCTGATAGCGATAGCGGGCGTGTAATTCTCCTGCAGTTATCATAAACGTCAATCCATTTAACAAGTGTCGAAATTAAACGCGGTTCACCCTGCGGTATAACTAGTATTAGTGGATATGAATACAAAATTGCAATAACTTTAATATTTTTATATAAAAATTATGTTTTGGGTCTAAACTATATATGGGTGTACATTTACGTAAAAAAATAATTTTTAAAATCAGTTCATAATAGACGGAGTTCTAAAGTAACTAGCATTAAAAAAAATACAATACAATTTGAGAGCCTGCTCTCGTTTTTGAAGTCAGTTGAAAATGAGTTCTACTAACATTGTTTCTGATTGTAGGACGTTCTTTTCTGCAATATTTCGACTTTGTTGCGTCATTATTTTCAACGCGATCGTATTTCCTAATGGGAGTTCGACTTCTGTTACGAACTGAAATGCCTATGTATAAATACATACTTCGACTTTTTTAATTTGGTATCCGGCTTTTGTTAAGTGTTGATATGATCGTGTATGATTTATCTGGCTATTTGATAAAATTTTCAGCTATTACTGGTTCCTGTGTGTTTTTTTAACTATTTAATTTAATATTTAATGATAAAAGCAAGCTATATAGTTTACTGAGGAGAGGAGGGATTTTTAATGTGATTAGGTCTATATCTTACGCATATTTTTGTAAAGGAAAACGTTTACGAAGTTTTACTATATTAATATTATAAAGATTTTTTGTTAGTTTGTTGTTTGTTTGCATTGAATAAAATTATTTTAATATTAGTGAAACTGCATGGGGCAGTTAGTTTTTTATAAAATAATAATTGCTTGAGGTAAAATTTTTAAAACATTTTTATTAAATAATTAAATATGTAATTATAACATTAACATTTTTGAATTCGTTAGAAAAACACTTTATGTTTTATTCAGAGACCGGGAGAAGAATTGCCCTCACCCGTCTGTATATACCTAGATAAAGAGTACATAACAATTTAAGTTCTATAGTTGGCAGAACATCAGCAATGCAAGAAATGCTAATGCACCTCACATTGGCGGTATCTCTTGGAGTAACTATTTATCACCAAGAAGTCAATTTAAATGTGCCTTATCATCATTATCAATAGAAATAAGCTTTATATTAAACTAGTTGACTAAGTCTGCGTAAAAAGTTTCATCCTCTATTTTACCATTTTCATGTCTTATTTTTATGAAAAAAAGTAGCCTATATCCTTATGTAAAGTCCAATCTATCTATATATACCAAAATTCATCTAAATTAGTTTAGCAATTAAAGCGTGACAACGCAACAAATGGACAGAATGAGAAAATATTTCTTTTTGTAATATTAGTATGAACGTGTTTCGTCATTTTCTCTCTGGTTGAATTTCGATACTTACTTGAGGACTAATTATGTAAAACGATCCCTATTAAATCATGCTATATTTTGATAGTATATTTTTGTATAAAAACGTTTCCTTTAACTGGCAAAAATCAGAAATCAACTGTTAGTTGATTTCCACTGAGAATTGGTTGAGGCTTCTGTTGATTGCTTAGTCGTATTAAAATATTTCAGTCTATAAATAGGGTATAGGATGCCCTGAGACTAGGGCATTCCTGCAAAATATAAAGCTCTTCAAGCATACATTTGGAGAATTCCGAATATAACTTTTATAATAAATTTTTACGTTAAAATGGAATAACACATTAATTACTTTTAGCTGACCTTAAAACTGCAATATATGATAAAATAAAAGCAGGCTAAATTTAAAAATATAAAGTAATATTTATTGTACACAGCAATAATAATGCCTGTGGCCACACGCGTGGGGTGAGAAAAAGGAGACTTATAATCAAAGAACACTCATGTAAAGTTATTTATAAGCGCTGTATCGTCCATGAATTATAATTTGACTGTTTATAATCTCAATGATGATATAAATAATGAAAATTGGTAGTGACATCGCTGTTGCTTGTGTTTAAAATTTTAGGAAAATTTTAATGTAACGTTACGAGGCTATTATAAGTTAAATGTACTATATCTGTACCTTTTCGAAGAGTGTAAAGAATAAGTTGACAAAGTTATATCGCAATATTAATCCTAATTTTTATCCGACTGCGCAGCGTGGGCCAATTTTTATAAATGACACGTCGTATGATTCGTCGTAACGGTGCGTATGTCATAGAAAGTATATAAAAATATTATAAAATCGAAATGCCCGGTTTCGGGCGCCATAATGTAATAAATAAAAATCGACGAACTATATTAAGGGGGGTATCATGAATAGATATTTATATAAAAAATATATAAATCATGTTAAAGGAACCTATCCTTATATCATTTTTCAATGAGAATTACCGTTTAGAATATATAACGACTTAAAGTAACGATTCTCACATGTTGGCTTTTGGAACTGTTAACTGCAGATGGTGTGGCGTAACCACATTCGGGTTTTTGATTTTTTTAAAAAATATTAGCATGCAGCGTATTCTCGACATTGTAAAGTTAGAATTTATTTGTATCTGATACATAATAAAAAGATATTTATTATGTATCAGATACAAATGGCTCCAATTTGTAGATTTAATAAAAAGATAATATAATTTCTTCTGTAAAAAGGCAGTTAAGTGCTTTATAACGGATTAATAGTAAAGGATGATCATACCTTTGACAATTATTGACTTATTAAGCGAAGTATAATTTTATATTTGTTTTTAAACTGAAATACTGAGAAAATAATAAATACGCAAAAATGATGAGATGGTGGTCTCGGAAAAGACAGTAAACGTATAATTACTCGGGTAGGTAGATTGTAATTCGTTTTTGTTGACCTGAATGATGCCTTTGTCACGGACAGAAGCGATAATGGATCTATGCGTGAAATGTTGTCACTAGCTAAAAGGTTGATTAGGATTTTATTTCCTAATCAACCTTTTTGGTAGTGAAAATGAGGTTTTAGAAATTGACAATATATTAACTAATAAATATTATCATTATTTTTTTTAATTTTGAATAGAATTTTCTTCATAAACTTATAAACGTTAAGAAGGCTTAATCGCTTTCTTGTAAATAATATACATGATTATTTATAAGCAATACAATATTATGATTAATATGGTACAGAACGTAGAATAATACAAACTAGTCAAAATTTATAAATTCGACGTTTAAAAGTCTATTATTTTTTTATGTTGATGAACTAATTTAATAATGTATATTCATATTGGAAAATTAGAAATAAATGTCTTAATTCAATTAATTTTTCTAATTTTTACGCGTCAATATTAACGTCTTACTACATCTTAATTGAAAAAGATAATTCTATAACGAATTAAAATTATAAAATATGATCGTAATTACCAATTCCAATCGAACTAAAATGCCTACAAATGAGCGTTAAATCCATTAATCCACAACATTATCCAGGCCACTAAAATAATAGTTACTCTATCAGGTCGCACGACGAAAGCACTTCACATTTTCGAATCGGAAATATTTGAAGCAGCGTTCCGGTTGATATTCATTTATGTTCCGAAGAAGTTCGATCGTGGTATATTTGAAGGTACGCGAAGCGAGCGTCCGGAACGGTGTCCGGGAGAGGACTGCCAGTCGCCCCTAGTCCCTTGTCCCGGGTGTGTCGCCGCGCCCAACCCGTCAGCTGGATTTGTTGAGGTATTCTCTGGTTTTCGCCCCCGTAACTTTTACGTTTGACGCCTTGCATTTCAAATCGCATTGTTTTGTGAAAGGATTAAAACTGAGCTTAAACGTTTATTCTACGTCGTGTGTTTGTATTTTCAATAGAAAAATTTTCCAGTGAAATTTAAAATATTATATAAAAGAGTAGATGCAACGTCTTTATTTCCATAATTAGAATCTAAAAGCATAATGTCATTAATTCGTAGCAAATAATATTGAATAATTTAAATTAAAAAATCATTTTATTACAAATAGAAATAAATGTGTAAATATAAGCAGTTAACCCAGAAATAAGTATTAACTAGCAAGTGGAGCACTTAACAGATAAAAATAAAAGGCGCGTTCTAGAAACGCCAGCCCCTAACAAGCCATGTGTTGAAAAGGCAAACAATCGCTGCAGTGATGGCGAATAAACTTATCGCTTTGAATCGCAATCAACACAACGAACGCGAAATAAAACCTCTGCGTGATACAAAAGGTTTTATATAAAATGGTACCCGTTAAAATAAAATAAATATAACGCGTTATGGGTCCTTTTGAAATATTAAAACATGATTACATATAACTATAAAAATAGTATAAAGTCATCAATTTCAGTACTTAAAATGCCGACCACTTTGGACAACGTTGTCTAGCAACCAGCAGCAAAGACTGAGTATGACAGGCAAGACTATCTTAAGACCAACAAGAGAATACACGAGTTTGTTATAGTTGGAAATGGATCTAGCTTTTATCGTCAAGTTAATATGAACGTAACATATCTATAGTTATAAAATGTCACTGTACTCGATGTTCTTTATAACATACAAACCACGATCCTGTTAGTAATTTTACCTAGGGTTGTAAATTACAACTATTTCGAATTTTACTTAATTCTTTTGGACAGCTATAGCGTGAAAACGTAATAAATACACAATTACTCAAAGTATCACACCTCATATGTAAAAAATAATGTTTTATTTGTTAAAATTATGTATATGTATGAATGAAGTATGAAAGTAACATATTTTTAGTTATAAAATATTGTTGTTAAATTCAAATGTTAATTAGTAGCTGTAATTTTTAAGAAAATTGTATATATCCTATACAATACTATCGTCACGATTTTTAAGAATAACTTTAATATATACAGCATGTACATAAAATATTAGATTTTATATTTGCGCTTCATTTTAATATTGAGTTTCGCGATGTCGTCTTCAGATCTGTTTATACATATATGAAATAAAAAAAAGTATATACTTGCCAATAATAACATCGCATGAAACATTTCTCTACAAAAATATTTCATGTAAAGACACGGTTTTGTTATAGTTTCGTTATACGTCAGAAACAAATAATAATTCGTACTGTTAGAAATGATTGTTATTTCAATATCTCGAAATGAATATTTTCATAAACAATATACAAATCCCAAAGACAGAATAGATTCAAAGAGAACAATCACGAAGCAACTGTCTTCGTACACAAGCGCTACTTAATATTTTCCGAAACTTGGATGAGTAAAAGGCGAGATACATTTACATTTTAGATTATAATTAAATTTTCCATTATTTCTTTGTCTGTTTATTACCGTATAGTACCTATGATTATAGTACAGTCTGTAAATGTCCTGCTCTAGGGAATAGATCTTTAACTCTGTTGAGGAGTAATATAGAAATTAAAACCATTTTGAAACTCGTCTGCAGATCTCGTAATCATTTTAATAAATGTGTGGTGCGTAAAAGACTTCATTCTATGCAGTATATCTCTTATATAGTTCTAAATAAACTCTATTAGATATTATAATAATTACTATATTATTCATTATTCTCTGAATAAAAAAATACGGAACAGATTATGATGAAACTTGGCAGTGTTATAGCATCAGAATAACACATAGACCATGATTTATAAATGGCTTAATGGTGCATATTGAGTATAGAGTACTACCTCTAACGCTTCATTATTAAAGCGTGCAATTATAGTCAGTTGGCCGAATAATGACGATAAATATTAAGTAAGCCGAGAAAATCGTATTTGCATACGAGGTTATGAGTAGTTTCTGGTTTCAGTGAAGTGAAATAGTAGAGGCATATTTTTCCTTCATATATACCTATGTACTTACATAATTCTCAAAAAGTATAATATAAATAAAGTATAAAACTTAAAACGAAGCACCTAATAGACCTGAATTACCTTTTGATTTGTAAGCTGAAATGAGATGGAACTCAATAAGTATTTGATGTGGTTTTAGCCGTGAGCGGGGTGAGTAGTATCGATCTGTTATATAATATTTATAAATCTCGGTGAGTGACTGACTTCGTTTCGTGCATACTATTTTTTTTATATAGTACTAACTGATCCATTGGATATTTGAATAAAGTATTTTACTAAAGTGCGGTCATAATTTATTTCTTTAAAAAAATAAATAATATTGAAAATACTTAAGTAAAAGTACTTAAAATTGTTTGTGTATTTTCTGTGTAATATAACTAAAATATATAAACAGTTTACATTCCAATAATCGTATTATTTTAACAATTAGTATTTTCAGCTGTTTAACAAAAGAGGTTAATTTTGCTATATCCACATACTCGATATAAACTATCGACGTCATGTACATATACATATATACTGCACTAGCGCGATTACAACGGCAGAATAAAAAGTAGCCTTTGTGTTAATCCAGGATAACCTCAATTCAGCAAAGTGAAAAAGTAACAAATATATACACTCTCAAACTTTCACATTTATAAATTACATTGAATTGCTAGATACATTTTTAAATCCAAATTTAATACATATACAGGGTTTCGTTACGTTTTAGCAAAATTTTTTTCAACTTTGTCCGTGAGATTGAGGTTAAAAAAAATATTTCACAGGGAGTGCGTTGCCATTACGCGTTTTAAAATTTTTTGAATATTTAACGTTTCACGTGCTAACGAATTGTGAAATTGTTTTACCATCCCTTAACACAACTTTCTCACTCATTTATAATGTGTGAAACAGTTTTATACATTTTAATGTAAGGTAAATTTTAATTAATTTACATGTTAGAAGAGAAAACGAATGGAAAACTGACCATGATGTAGGTGTTTTATTAAATTAAACTACTTATATCATAATAAATTACTTACTATATTTAATTAATTAAATAAAGTTTGTGCCGCAAGGCTTCATTGGCGTTATTGTAGATCTTGTTTAAAATTATTCACATATATACATACTGTCTAGAATAGTATAACTTATAAATGACATAATTTTTAAAATACCTTCGGGAGTTTACTTTCAGGTAAAATATAACGTCTCTCTTAATTATATTGATATAGATACGGGCTTTAAAGATATAGACTTAAGCCTGCCCCTGCACCCACATGATTTTAATTTATTTGTCTTCATTGTTTATATAGTAGAGAGCGTGAACCAGTTTTTAACCGACTTCAAAAAATAAAACAGTAAAACCTTCTAAGTCGATGCCAAGTAGAACTTAATAATATATTATAGGTCTATTTTACTTTAATTGTCTTTATTTTAGTAACAATACCCCAATTAAAATTACGAATTTTCGAACATTTTTTTTTCATTATTAAAAACAGTTCACCTCATTCATTCAGACGATAATTTCTTATCTAACTCTTATATGTATTTAATAGACTTTATATATAATAGCAGGTTCCGATACTACTCGACCGATTAAAAATTTCTTTTTGCGTCATATATCCCATATATTGATATAGGATATAGGTTATAGCTAAATGCTACGACTCATAGAGGAAAAGTAATAACCAAGCGTAACCGGAAGGGGCAGCTAGTTAAGAATACAATACTGGCGGTCCGTTTCACTTCGATTTCGGTTAGCGTTCCTAAAATTTCCATTTTGGTGGTACCGATTTCGTAAACTCAATTCACTATTTCAAATTTCAAGTTTGTTACTTCAATGCTTAGCTTTTGTCTCGACGAGTTATCGATTCAGTGAATTAATTCAACATCACTATGAATCAAAAAATAGGTACCCACTACTAATGTAATGAAGGGTAAAATATATGACGTTATAAATCGTCAGCATTTTCGTTCTGTGGGTTCTAGCGTTTACGAGGAAAGGTGCTCTCGGTACTTCATCACAGTATTATAAATACAGCGCCAAGAGTTTTATTACTTTGCACAAATTGTTATTATTAATGATAATTAATATTGTTATTCACAATTGTGAATGTGAAAACAATGAAAAAAATAGAACAAATATATTTTTTTAAAACAACTATAAACACTGCATTAGGCTGCGTTTCATTTTAAACAGTAATTAGTATTTTCATCAATAATTAGTATTGATGATTATAAAGAAAGGCTCCCTGGAATAACAAAATGACGTCACAATGTATATATATCGAAACATCCAAAATAAAGCAATTTAACACAATATGTTACGTCACCAGTACACAGTGTTTGACAATTGACAAGGGTGCTGTCTAGCTCCATAGGTGTTCGTTACGAAAGGTTTAGATTAGAAACTGCGTAGTTGAATTCAAGAACAATAACTTGATTTTATTAAAATGATTGTTCAAGCTCTTTCAATTTCTATATACTTTTAAGTACACAAAATAATTTCCTATATAATTTTTAACCAGCGACTTCGAAAAAAGAAGTTGTCAATTGTGAAAATCATAGTAAGTTTTTCGTTACGTTTCTGGACCGATTTAAAAAATTCTTTTTTTATACGAAAGGTTCCTTAGCTTAGATTCATAGAATTATTATCGAAATCGGTTCAGTAGTTTGATCTTTCAATCGAACCAACTGGATTAATTATGTCATTCAAGTAAACTAACTATTTTGCTTTTAACTCTCCTTTTTTGAAAACTTAGTATTATATAATTGTTAACATCTTATTTTACTTTTAATACCTTCTCTAAATCTAATACTAATTCTATGGGGTTGATAGATCGTGTTGAATAAAAGAATTTTTCATTAAAATTGTTCAACTTTGAATTTATAGTTTAACACTACACAGTAGATGGGAAAAGTTTAAAACAAAAGAAAGATTAACCGGCAGCAATTGAAAATTGAAGAATATAAAAAAAATACGAGCATCATATTTCGCCTCTAGTTTCTTTCCTTTACCAGTTACTGTTTTCCTAGTGTTGCAATTTAAATTAATATTTTATCCATGAATACTGTATCTTACTATATGTATACTGTATTTTATCCATGTGTACTGTATATGTAACTAATATTTAATTATAAATTTTAAATTAAAAATTAATTTTTAGTTCTAACGGTTGTAGAGTTCACCGTACTGACCTGGCGAGCTAGACTTAGAGGTTGGAGACCCTGGGGTAACAGAGAAGTGGAGGTCCCAAATAATTTTTGGAATTAAATGAAGAATTTATTATTGGTAGTGAATTGAAACTTCTAATTGGGGCTTTTTGATCGGAGTATATCGATGTTTTACAGATTCGAGTGAACAATATAATTACACGAATTTTAGATAAAAACGCAAAAAAAAGTAATTTAGATTGTTTTTCCTAAATGTCGCCATTGTGAATGTTTCTCTTTTTTGAAGGCCTGGAGCTGTAGCATTCATTTGCATTTAGTAAATCATTTATATTTTGATAAACAGACAATTCAATTTTATTTATTTGTTTAGTTCGTATAATTATAGTCTAGCAGTAGCGATACAAAACTATATATTAGCTATCAGAAATAAGTTCCAGCAAAGAGGAATCGAATAAATGCAATGATGTAAATATTTGCAAAGGAAATGGAGAAACTTTAAATTAGTTCATCTAGTTCTAATAAAATGAACTACGTTTCAATTTATCCACCTACAATTATACATGAATTTACTTTTACATAAATATTAAAAATTGTACATTTCATTTTATATGGTAGACCTTGAACATACGTGTTCATATATTTAAAAAACACTTTGGAAAATCAATATAATTGATTAATTTACCTTAAATATTCTAATAAAATTCAAAATTTAAGTAAATTTTTACACACGATCCAGGCATAGTAATTATAAAATCATATCGAATTTTCCTACTATCTTGATAAGAGTTATCATTAAACAAAAACATTATTGTTAGTCATTAAATGGACGCTGATAAGCAATATTGTGTCGAGCCACACGAACTTCACTTTGAGAAAATGGCGTCTAAAGAGACGAAACCTATTCTTAATAAATTTGTTTGAATAAGTATTTATCTCTATTTTTGTTTTTTTTTTTGATAAAAAGAATAACGAATTAAAAGCAGGTTGATATATTTAATATATTATCTAATATATTTTTAAAGTATATGAGATTATTGTATAAATTACAAAATATGGAACGACCTTGAATTTCGAAACAATTAATGAAGAAACATTGTCCCGTACTTATTTAGTAAACTAAATATATATAACTTTATTTTATTTTTGAATAATATTAAATAGGTCATGCAGTGTCAAAGTACATAATTTCACTTTGTGTGGGTTGACGCATTATTGCTTATCAGTATCCAAGTTACTTGTACCAATTTTAAGAAATAAATACTATAAAAACTTTGAGATTTATAACACGAATACTCTGTGAAAGCTCTTCCACGTTTTTATCAAACATAAAGCGTTTTTAATATCCGGAACACGTCCACAAATGACTTCAATTCGCGTACGATCTCGTATCTGTGGATCTCGTTAAACTTTTTGCTTACACTCGCTTTATTAAAGGGTGAATATTTGAGAGTCATCTCACCCTAGTGACTAGAATTGTACTATCGTTGAAGTGTATATTATGTTTTCACGTAGTTACTCTACCGACACTTTTGATGAATTTTTGTGTATTTGTCGCAAGTAACTAGCTTAGTAAGCCGTTCAATTAACGGCCTAGCTTCAACTATCGTTATAGTATTGAATAAGTCTATTATAGCATTGAATAAACTGTCTGGTGCTTACGCCAACATATAAAAGGTCGACCCTGATACAAAAAGAAAAAAGAGGAAATATCTAAATTTTATAAAATTATTTCAAAATATAATATAGTGTTAGCAGACAGAAGAAATTTTTATGACGGTAGCTTGCTATCGCTATAAAAGGAAGACGTCAGCCATTCGAGCATCACTTTGCCGTTGAACTTCAGACTGCGCGGAAGCTCTGCCTGGCTTTCATTTTGCTAATTTCTTTATTTTTGTAATTAAAATTAGTCTAGAACATATTTTGGTTGTAAATTCGTTAACTCCTAAAATTAAATGTTAACTTTTGTTTTATAATCTTTTTTTTTAAGTCTACCTACATCTTATTTCTAACATCAGAAGCGGGATTGAATGCCAAATCCACTCAAATTAGTCATCCGTATTTTAGTGAAATGTTGTTGGTTTGAGTTTTAACGATCGGGCAGAGTTTGAATTATAGCGTCTGAAAGTGAAATAAGCAAAAGAGGAGGAAGACGTGGTATACGGCCTTCCCCTTCCGTTTCTACTAATCACTTAGAGGGTTTTAAAATTATTACAGACACGATTGAGACGAAGAACGATCACGGCCAAGCTACGAGCCGCGAGCTGCTTTCGAGGTCTACGTGGATCCTGGCTACACGTTGGCGCTGCAGAGCGCGACACGTGTGCAGCATTCTTTGAAATTGAAACTAATGCCATGTCATGTGTGTTGTGGGTACGCTCCCTGTGTTGTTGAAAGTGAGCGCCTCTGCCAAATACGTTGGTACGCTACCTATGTTACTTTCATGCGAGCGCCTCTGCCATGAGTTACCTACAACACACTCGACATCGACCCACGTGGGGTTGACGCCTGTACCAGAACGCATGTCTTTCGAGGGTGAACGCGCTGACGCATTGGTGCCACCGAGAGTGGATAAGAGCAACACTGCTGAACGTCTATTAGAAACCATAAGTTCTGCGCTGGTGAGATCAATCCAATTTTTCACTAATCTAGTCCTAGTGTTCATGATGTCGACAAGTATTGTGTTGAAGTAGAGTGTATGAGCAAAATCAATTTAGTTAGGGTCAGGTATGACCGAGCGAGTAAATAGAAGTAGGTATGTTGGCCAATTCCTTGTTTGTGAACAAAATCATTGATTTGACCAGTTCTCAAATTTAAAGCCAAATTTAAGACTTTGTATTAAACAATGACACGATCAAGTTACATCGGTGATGACCGATTAGAGGCCTGTGTAAAGCTTGTCACTGTCGTTGTCTAGGTATCGGGGTGACCCGTTAGAGACCGATGTAAATGCCTGTTGTGAGCAAACTGTGCTTAAAAGGTATTCGGATGCGCGGGAAGAGACCTGTGTAAAGCCTATGTTGACTGACTTGCCTTCTTGGTTATACTGGAATTGTGTAATGGTGCGTTGTTCGGTACAAAGTCAAATTCATTGCTTTTAAAGGATTTGAATTCAATTTATGAAATAAATAAATGTGTCCATATGGTGGTTCGAGGTAATTGTGAAAACCAAATGCTGTTTCTGGTTGTTTTTACTGCAGGACTGTCTGCGTGGTGAGGTGCTGTCAGGGCTGCGAGGACGCTGCCGTGTCAGGAGAGGTCGTGTTAGCAGACAGAAGAAATTTTTATGACGGTAGCTTGCTATCGCTATAAAAGGAAGACGTCAGCCATTCGAGCATCACTTTGCCGTTGAACTTCAGACTGCGCGGAAGCTCTGCCTGGCTTTCATTTTGCTAATTTCTTTATTTTTGTAATTAAAATTAGTCTAGAACATATTTTGGTTGTAAATTCGTTAACTCCTAAAATTAAATGTTAACTTTTGTCTTATAATCTTTTTTTAAGTCTACCTACATCTTATTTCTAACAATAGTTAAATAGAAATTAAAATTGAATCGGCTAACCCTGACTTTACCTGATACTGGTCTATTCTACCCCTAGAGTGCTTTCGACTTCGCCTTCGCCTGCTTTAATGAAAATATTATAAAAATAACCTAAATTTTTTTGATAAACGTCGTTTTCTAAAAATGAAACCAAGCTACATAGATCGATTTATCGTCCGCGAAACCTGCATATTCAAATTCATGAAAATCATTAAGCCGTTTCAGAGAATTGCTCATACAAGAATTGCTCGTTCAAGATATTAGATATATATATTTTCGAACTTAGCATGTGAAAAAAATTGTCGATGTAGTGAAATGTAATCGACTTTTATCGAAATCTTTGTCTTTATTCAAGCATGTACGTACTCATCGTTCGTTTTGCGATTTCATTAATCACGAGCAATTTGTCGTCGTCTGTTAAGGAGTTTCATTCTCCAGATCGACTGGTTTCCAATAAATAGATCTTAATCAAAATATATGATCATCTTTAAGTTATCCATACTAATATTATAAATGCGAAAATTACTTTTTTGCCTATTTTTTTCGTTTCCACACCTAAACAAACAAAGCAATTTTGATCAATTTTTTGTTATGTTACAGAGATATATTGGACCTCAGAGACGGACACGGGTTACTTTGTGATGCAACAATATAACGTGAAGGAGTGTAATATGGGATAAAAGTTTTTACGAAAATAAAGCTGCGGAGACTATCTCATTACCTATAAATAGGAAATAATATTGAATTCCGTTTTCAAATATAGAAGTCAGGGTTGGATACGGAAAAGGTTTATGCGCTGGACTATAATAAGACAGAGGCCACAACTATAGCGGTTTCTAAGAAAAAAAATTGACATAGTGCATAAAAAACATTAAGTTGAATTGAGTATACCTCTTATAGAATGTCGGTTGAAAAATTATCTTTTTCAATTAAGTTCAGTACAAACTGAGATGAAGTAATAAAAGAAACCACTAGCGCTGTTAATTTAATCAAATATTTTTCTATTTGTTTCATTGTACAAAACCTTTTTGTTATGATTTATTTTTATTAATTTCACGCTTCGTTGCTGAAAACATGTCACAAACAGAATGTATAACATGCAATATACGTACGGATTATATGTATTAAAGTGCTACCAACTAGAACTACAGTTTGAGCCGGATTTTACAAATGTTTTACTCATACATATGTAGGTATACTTAACATATTTCAACTATAAGTTGTATGTAATATTCTGCAGTATTTTTTTATGTAGTCTTATTATAAACATGAAAGTTTGTGGGGGTGTATGGATGTTTGTTGCTATATATAAACTACTAAACAGATTTTTATGAAACTTTACAGTGCTTGATTTTGATGAAACTTGCAATTCCGCACATTCGTAGCTGCAGTCTCGGATATAAAAAATATATGCTCGTTATGTAAATATTAATAGTATTAATAATGTTTACTTGTTGCAAATTTTAAAGTTACATCAAGTTTAATGTCTTATTTTGCTTTATGCATTTATTTATTGACCTTCTTTAATTTGTAACGTAAATTTTAATTGTAAATAATGGAAAGATATTTATTTAACTAACAATAGTCATTTCATTAACATATACAATTTATTCGCTGGAGTTACTTCTATTGAAGTAACGTTAATATTTAATATTAATTAAAACATAAGTTTCACGTTAGCCAAAGCGTCTCATGAAAACTGCGCTTTGAGGCTCGTTTAACTCAGGAGTCAAGGAGTTCTCAATTTAGACTTTAATTAATGTAGTGTTCTTGTCCCAAAATCGAGGCTAATGAAGTATCGTTATTAAAATTTTAAGTAATCTCGCGTGCACGACCTTTAAATAATGTATAAATACAAAACATCTTAAGATAAATATTTAGCTCTCATACGGACTAATTTGACCGATGTAACACATTTTGATTAAAATATTAAAGTTAAAAAATCCTGATAAATGCATTAAGATCAGAAGAGATTATTAAGCAATTGTACTTTTTTTCCGTATGTTCATGAGCGGCGGTGATCAGTTATACATTATACATAATACGAATTTTTCTAACTACTCGATTGCGGTAAGGTAAACCTAGATTTGTATGGGATTAAATAAGCGCCCCTTCGTGTTAATAAGAAAAAACAAAATAGTGAATAAAGCGAACGAAATTGATTTGTGGATTGAAATTAAACCGCATCTGTTTGGTGGATTTAAATACTCTGTTGTCTGACGTATCACAATTGTCGCTCGCAATCGAGCGACAATTGTGATACGTCAAACAGTACAAGTTAGTAAATTTTATACTAAACTCCTTCGATTATTTATCGAAATAATCTTGCACCAGACACACAGGTGAGCCTTCTCTTTTATTCCCTATTTCGATATAAATACATAACTTACTTGACTAAGATGTTAATGTTATTTTCTGTAGTAGTCGTATTATTAAGGCCGTAAGTAATAAAATTTCAGGTATGACGTATGGAGTTATTAAACAAAAAGTGTCGTTATATATATCATGCGAAAAAGTTCATTAGTAAGATCGTAAAAATATTATGTGACTTATTTCATACACGAAAGACTTCAGTTCGTAAACAAAGTAATGTAAAACGTTTTCAATATTATATTTACATTTATAGTACATACATATTTATGACTACCCCTCGATTGACTTTAGTATAGAATATGAATAGATTTTTAATTAAATAATCTACTCAAACGAAACTAAACTGTATTCAAAATAGGAGTAGGCTTGTGATATATTAAATTTTAGCTAAAACGTGCGGTTTGGAAGTTTTTTTTTTATAAAAAGTAACTGACAAACGAACAGGCGGGTAACTTGTAGCACTAGATAAGCCACAACTGCGTTGCCAGTTTAAATAGTGGGATACTATAAATGTGGGATAAAATCGAATCGGAAGTAAGGAAAGGAATGGGGGTGGGGTTAGTACGAGTACGATAAAAGTACGTATTTCAGCAAGAACACCACCGTCCGTATATGGCTTTTAATTCAAAACATAGAATTAAAACCTTCATGTTCATATATTTTATTGTTTTTTATCGATTGTGTATTAATATAGAAGCATATAAAAAGTTTATAACAGTTATTGATTGAACAATATTATACAGAATTATGAAATTTTCAATACTTGTTTATAGTTGGATATTTTATAATATTGTACTAGCATAGATGTAATAGTATATCCTATCCTACGAGAAAAGGTAGCATAAAATCATTTGAACTCCTTAATAAAACCTTATTATTACTTATTATTTTTGACCACTAACGTGCGTTTAACACACATTTGACTCAACCGTCATTAAATCAAATTGCTCACCTATTCGAGGATTCCAATTTGCTACAAAAAGCTTTTCATATTCCGACCAACAATTTCAATTTTCACATACAGATGGTGGTCTGATTTAATTTTTTCGCATTGTTCGCATACATGTATAATTTAGAATGGTTTAAAGTTACTAAACAATAGCTACTGTATCGTTTATATTTCTCAAATTCTAAATTGGTTGTAAAATTGATTTATCTAATGATACGAATACTGATTGTACAAGAACACTACGCGTTTCTCTTACTAAAAAGAAAACATTTTTTTAAGACTTTCATAAAAATAATTTTTCGTATTCACCATTTACGTGGACGAAGTCACGGCCAAATGAATAATTACATAGTTCTATTATGTGTGTAAAAATGGAAAGAATTTATTATTCGCTACGTGACAAACATAGTGAGAGCAGGTAATCTCGAACTCTCACAATTGAACCGCCTTTTATTGACAAACGTGACATATTTGCTCGTTTAGCTATAGATATATGTATAAATTTATATCAAATTGCAGGTTTAACAAACTAGCCTTAACTCTTCGAAACTACCTCTATATATACAACATTTTTGGTAGTTGAGTCGTTTTTAGGGTTCCGTACCTTAACAGGGAAAACGGAACCCTTATAGGATCACTTTATTGTCCGTCTGTCTGGCTGTCATGACTTTTTTCTCAGAAATGCATGGACGTATCATGTTGAAATTAATATCATATACTAAAGTCATAAATATTTCTACAAATTTGTAGGGAACCCTCGGTGCGCGAGTCCTACTCGCACTTGACCAGCTATTATTTTGATATATATACAAATTATAAATATTTAAGGTAATTTTCTGCGTTTTGACATGTAAAAAAGTGTACAGACAAAAAATGTCTGTTTATGAATATAACAAAATCATTTTTTCTATGTAAATATGAAATGCTCTATAAAATATCTTGTATCTCACTTCACGATGAACACATATGCAACATAAAAATAAAGTACCTAATAAAGTTGATGGAAACATGATGTATGTCTCAAAATAAAAGAAAGACTTATTTAGTACATAGGGGCAAAATTAATTAAAAAGATATTACTTATTTGTTTATAATCTAAAGTGCCATTAAAACACACTATGCATAATTAAAAAGAATGCCATCTTTAGTTGGAGTTTTCGATCTTCATTCGTTCGCAACGATTCGATTTCCACTGGAAACAGCCATCTGTTTCGGCCAAACATGTGCATATTTCTAAGGCTTAGAATGTTATTCAGTTACCTAACAATTACGATCGTGTCTCAGAGCCCAAGTTAGCAACCTAGATGTCTTTCTATTTTGTTGTTGTTTATGTAGTAGCACCAAATTAAGGCTAGAATGTACTTTGTGTAAATCGCTAAATGATTTTTCGTAAAAGAGCTTATATCGTATATCAGTAAAACATATAGTTAAACAGTATATAAAATAGGATACAAATTACATAAAGCACAAATGTATATATAAAAAAATGGGTTTCATAAAAGATAAGATTTCCAGTGAAATCATTCAGACGGCTATTATTTTCTTTAACGACATCAGTATATAATACTTATACATGTATAGTAAATGTTAGTGCTGCGGTTGTAGTGGTTTCACTACCACAATATAACGGCGCCACTACATGGATGGCTTACAATACTCATAGCTACAGGCCTATAGGTAATACGAAGCTGACCAATACGCTGTCATTTATTTGGCTTACTTTAATTCGAAACAATTGTGGTTGAATATATCGGAACTCGTTAATTAAATCTTGTTAATTACAGTGTTTATTCCGAACAAATATGTTTAGCATATTATATATACCTACAAATTAAATCGTTTATTTTATTCATATTCATTTACAATTAACATTCAAAATGATTTATTTTATAATTAACTAGCAGTTACTTGCAGATTCGCCTGCGTATATTTTTGAATTTCAGCTAAATAAATCTACCAGCGAAATTGTTACCGTTTTAGGATTTAATACTCCCAAGCGTCACTTTAAGGGATGATTTTGAAATTCTACGATACATATATTTAGTTATTCTACCTAAGTAATGTTTATGCTGAATTTAAAAATAATCAGCCAAAAAAATACATTTCCTCCGTACAAACTTTACAAACCCCTTGCACCCCAGTGTGGAATAATAGTACCCCGTTTTCTATTTTTCATTTCATTACTATCGCCCAGAAATATGTGTATTAAGTTTTAAGTCGGTACGATCACGGAATAAGATTTTGCATACAAACGCTTTTCCCCATTTTCACCCTGTTAGGGGGTGAATAATCAAAAAACATTTTCTTAGTGGATGCCTACAACCTAAAAACCACCTACTGCCAAAATTTCAATTTCGTATCCCCAGCGGTTTAGGCTCTGCGTTGATGAATCAGTCGGACAAGTGATTTTATAAATATAGATAGATATATTAAATAAATAAGACCACATAACAAACTTAGCAATTTCGTTTGGTTGGATGACATACTTATTCTAGTTTGTTTGATTTAAAAACCAAAGTACTAAACCGATTTTGATAATAAATTATAAAAGAAAGACTTAGGGTTTCGACTAAAAAATATATTGGATATTTTCTAAATCTAAGAAAGAACAGAGTTCTGAGGTAATAAAAAAATTAAAATTTAAAACATACACTATGAATTTTAAATATTTATTATTTCGTTAACATTTTAATTTATCAAATTCAAAATTAAATTATTTAGAGTGTGTACGAGATCAAAAAATTAATGAGTCTAAGGAATACGTACGAATAAGGAAAAGGTGATAAAAGCCTTAAAGATTTATCAATTCAAACTAACTTAACTTGACTTTCAAATTCAGTTCAGTTTCCTCCTTGTGACTGTCAAATGTATACCGCTAGGGCCTAACTTGTACTTTATCTTGAGAGCTCTGTGTTCATGATCGTGCTTCTAATTTAGTTGTAATGAGGAAAGTTTCTTAAAGAGATTCATTAAAACCGTTGTCCAAACAAATGGGGAAGTATATACACATAGCCAATAACATGGTCTTACTACTATATTGTGTAAGTTCCTTGTGTTCGCAAACTAACAGTGTCTCGAAGTAAATGGGTTATTATCTTAAAAGTAATGTTAATTATTTTCGTAGAAAAATATAAGGCTGCAAACAGAACAGTTGTTATGCCTATAAATGGAGTAGCGATCGCAGCAATCGCACGTTTAAACATTCCTTAAAAAATATGTATTTCATTTGCGAAAACCTCATACAAATTAGATCTGTAGTTTTTGAGAAAATCAAAAACATACATACATAAATATACATACACATACTTAATAATACATGTACATACTTAAATATAATACATATATACATACGGATCGAATACGAAACCTACTTTTGAAGTAAATTAAAAAGACTTTAATAAGTTAAGAAAATCCTGTCATCCTTAAAATCTACAATTAAAAATATTTTTGATCTTTAAGCATAAATGAAAAATAATAAAAACGTTTCTGACGACTTGAACCTCCTCCCTTTTTGAACGTCGGTTTACAATTACATTGCAGTTATACGAAATATTCTGAAGATTTGAAACTACATCAATCATAAAAGTAAAAGAAAAGCATTTCAAAATAGTACAGCAATATATTTTTAAATCCATTATCTTTGTGAGTAAACGTTTGTAAGACGTTGAGAAACGAGCAAGCAACATTGTAATGGAAATTTAACATTTTGCCTACTTTATTATGGTAATTCTTCGCTTTCTCAGTAAAAGGCAACGTCAATAATGTAAATAAAATGTTTTTCAAATACTAAGCAGTCTATGAATATTAATGTTATATCATTTGAGCTTATGGAGCTTTAATTACGAACTAAGTTACTTACCGAGTTAATGGTTTTTGTGAGTGGATAAATGTTAAACAATTTTTTATTTATATACATGTCGATTAAATCTTTAAAAAAGTTTAACTTACGAAGATTTGAAAAACTAAAATTATTTTTTTTTCTAATTTGGAAAAAAAATCTCTTTTAATAGGCAAAAAATGGAATTATATATCAAACAGATTATGTTGGATGAAAATCTATATTAAACGGGTCGTGTATGTAAAGGTTACTTCACGGTTATCTATCTCTAACTAGTGGCCGCCTAGTTAGTATATAAATAATAAATGTTTTACTTTATTTATTTTTTAATCGATTTTATAAGACGTAAAATAAAATTTAACCACTCTGTACTAATTGTCTATATAAACATTAACTATGCCAAATCAGACTCTTTATACGCACGCAATATGTTTAAGAAGGGATAAGCACAAATTTCACATTATAAATTGAGATTATTATATAGACTAGGTGACCGGTGCAAATACTTCGCACCCTTAAATATCACTTACGTAATAATTTAAAACTATAATTTTTAGTTAAAATATTAATTTTGATTCATTTACTTAATGTTCGTAATTAAAAAAATATATACTATATCTACAAAATGGCATATCCAACATTATATTAATTGTTATTAAGAGAGACGTTTTATACTTTAAAAAAAAATTGAAAAATAATATAATAACTTTTCTATGAAAGTAATTTAAAGGCGAGAAAATTTAGAAAGATTATTAAATGACAAATCGACAATCTACCTTTTAGACGTTCGGGGGTGGACAGAAATAGCCAACCTTGCTGACCTTTTTGTCTATTGGTAGAGCTCAATACCACGAACTAGCGGCCGGTCTCCATTAACGTAGTGGGATCAAAAGAAAAGGAAATATACACGGCCGTTTTTACAAATCGAGCAAACATATATGTATAATGAAACTGAATAATTATTGGTTTTTAAGTATTGATTTTTAGCAGTCATTAAAATAAAATAATATAATATGTACAGAGTGTCCTGTTGTGGAGTAAATGAAAGTACAAAACTATAAGAAAAGACTCCAATTCTTGCACTGCAGTGTACTGCAGTACAGTATCAAACTGTACTGTACTATTGTAATAAGATTTATATTATAAAGTTTTAGGAGCTTAATCCAACACGTTGCCCCACTGTGAATTGGCGGATAAACAGGTCTCACAAGAAGTCGCGGTACGCAGAGAAAGTGAACCCGCTGATCTTGTAAAAATAATAACTTCTTGTATTGTATTGCACCTTCTGATAATATCGCTAATAAGGAGACCTTCTGAGAAATAATGATAAACGGCAAACTAAAGGAAAACGCTAATTTTTTACAAAATGTTAAAATTATCAAACTTTATAAACTAAATTAAACTAGTTTATTTTAAAAATAAATAATCAAAAATTAAATGTGAAAATTTGAAATGCTTTATTATCTCGCCAAGACCGAAAACTCGACAAGTGCGTTTGAACGTGATAGTTATGCTCACTGTGTTCTTCGATTTTAATTGAATAGTGCATCATGAGTTCTTGTCACAAGGTCGAACGGTCAATAAGACTCCTTATCACTCCTCCAAAACTCCTTGACCTACAAGTTCAATGCCATTTGCGTGAAGTAATCCGAAGAAACGCCCAGATTTGTGGAAAAACAATTCGTGGCTTTTGCACCACGATAATATCTGCTCAAATTTCGTTGCTTTTTCGTCAAGTCTTGGCTTAAAACAATACTCTGATAATGTCCCAGCCTCCATATTCGCCAGACATGGCTCCTTGTGACTTTTTTCTATTTCCAAAAATAAAGAGAAATTTAAAGGACCGTCGTTTTACAAACATAGATATCATTAAAGGCATCGCTGAAAGAACTAAAGGCTATCCCAAAAATCTAGAAGTATTTTGACGTTTAGAACACGCGCTGGCACAAGTGCATAATATCAAATGGGGGCTATTTTGAAGGCGACAACATTAATATAGACAAATAAATACAATTTTTTTTCACCGAAACGAAAGTTCTAGAAATTCTATTAACATACTCGAATATATTACATTTAAATTTAAAAATTATGAAAAGTTAAATATATAATAAAACTTTACACGCCAATCCATACGAAGTCAAATTCAAACTCAAAATATACTCTATTCAAATGGGCTTTTAAACCACTTTCGAATCGATATGTCATATTTTTATACATTACATCATATTTTTATTTTAGATTTTCATAAAGCTACATACATTTTTACCGTACGTATGTATACCATTTTTTACAGTACAAATTAAATCGTTTACCAATATTCAGTTGCATGATAAAAAAATCCTTCGAAACGTTAATCGAAATTTCGGCGTCCCAAAAAAATATACCTAACCGATAAATTCAATTTTTTGAGATTGACATGATGTAGGTAAAATTTATTGGATGGATTTATTCAGTTCTTATGAACGTATTTTTTTTAATCACACAAAGCGTAATTGGTTATCGAGTAATAATAAAATAATTAATTAAAGAACACCTCTTTTTAATTTACTATATTCAAAAATATGAATAAGTTTTCTAAGACAACGGTGGATGTCATTTAATGACAAAAATAGTATAAAGCCATTATACTCGTAGCGTCGAATAATAAACCGAATCATCGAACTTTCAATTAATTTAATTAACAACACAGCAGCACAATATATAATGTATTAAGTTGGTACGTACTCATTAATTCGTTGCGTTAAGCTTACATAATAAACGCGAGAACTAAATAACCACTACCATTTAATATGTTAATAAGGTATTTATCTAGAGCTGTTTTCGTTAATCTTCTTCTTACAAGTTGAGTTGTTAAATGTTACAAAGAAATTAGAAGATAAAAAACAAAATAAAGTGTTATATACTTTTGCATATAAATGTAGGCTAAGTAAATAGGTTTGTAGGCTAAGTAAATAGCTGCGAAGAAAGAGATTATTGGAGAAAGATTCGCTCGCGTTAATGTTAATTTCGTTATGTATATATATATGTATAAAATATAGCCTATGACTATCTAGAACCTTTCTAATACTACATAATTTTTTTTAATATGTTTATTTCAGTGTTACCTTAGTTTAAAATCAAATTTTGTATATGCAAACTGATTCAATTATACTTTTTCTTTCCTCTATTAGTATAAAAGTAAAGATCATTATTTAATACCTAATCTTAATTTACGTAAGTAAATCCGCAAATAAAATCTAGTAAAATTAACTTTTATATTTTTACAACACGAAGTCTTGATTTAACAAAACTTGTTATTGGACTTAACAATAAGCTGGTGGATTTGTCGCATTATTGATCTTTTAACGTCGTTTAAGATTATTTGTCTTTATAGTTTAGTTCTTAAGTAAATAATACGTACCTATCTTTTGTAATCTTTGAATAAATAATTTGATTAGATCATATTTCCAGACTAGACATAATCTTCCGATGACATAATCTTCCTTTTGTATTATATTTTAACTTAATGTATAAAATAATATACTCGTATGTATGAGGTAAATATATGTTATTGGATAATTACATTAAGATTTCTTGAATATGAAACAAGCTTTTAGCTAATAATTAATCCTAAGATATGAAATATTTTTGAAAAATACAATAAACGAACAATGCCCCTGAAGAACATACGGTGCAATCTCTTCATAATATCTGGCTAGATACAAGCATCGCTCGACGAAATAATTGATTTACATACTTGCATATTTTAAATTACAATCTCGTTAGAAGCTCGTACAAAGTCAGATAACGTCACTAATAGCTGATAAAGTTAGTAATTGAGTAAAAGTATTACATTATTGCTTGTGTCTGATAACTTAGTTTAATGTTTTGGTCTCCACTGGAAGCAGAGAGCAGTAGAACTCGTGTCCAAGTAGTCCTGCTGAGGAGATGGAAGAAAGATCTGCTCTCTGCCAAAGCTGGCATTGCAACTGTGGAGACGATTCGACTCCACCTGGATCGGTAGATCAAAAGGCGGCGTTCAGCTGACCTACAGGCTGACGCAAATGCTTGCCAGGCATAGTTGCCTCTGTAAGTACCGGTATTAGGATGTGAAAAGGGAGGCAACACCAGCTTGTCAAGAATATGAATGCCAAGTTCGATAGTGAGAGGTGCTGGTCGGCCTTTCGCTGACGAGATCCACAGACGGCGACCGTGAAAAGGAGACGTCACTATGCGAATCTCCTTCCTCCGCCGAAGGCCGCGACAGCGTTCTTGGTTCCTGTAAACACTCTCTAGGCGAGAGTGGCTTGCATTAGCGGGCCAGCCATCGAGGCGTCGCGGTAGCATGTGTAAGCGATCGAATGACGTCCAACGAAGACGACGAGGGTACTGCTGGGTTTTAGTGTGTAGTCTGGCGTACTATGTCGTGGTAGGAGCCTCATATAATCATTGAAATCTCTGGGTGGGATACATAAAAGCATTTCCCAGCGACAAAAATATGGTTAATGTTTCGGTATAATAACGTCGCATATATTCCGTGTCGTAAAGCGATCAAAGCATCAATATTTATACTTCGTTCGTATTTGCATTTGTTAAGGCTTCGATTTAAATGCTAATGTCCATATTCGAACGATTTTCTTTACACCGATCTTAACACTTGGCATATTTTCAAGAGAAAATTTAAAATTGGTGCCCGATCTACGATTATATATTTTATGTGAATAAGAGCAAGTGTATCCGAGGGTTATACTTTTTACTTTAGAATATAAAAATTTGGGGCTATTAGCGGTTACGGCCGGTAGAATTTCGAGATAATCTCCGAAAATAAATTTTGAATAATTTTGTGTTAGAAGCGCAGATAGGTGTGCTAATACTGTTTTGATTATACAAAACTGTATTAGTTGACATAAAATTGACTAGGAGTCATAAATAGTCACTTCTATTTACTCAATATCGACACATAAATTGAAGGTAAAGTTGCTATTTTAATTTACTCTGTTGTGTTAGTTAATTGCAATACCAATTTGAAACTTATCACGATTGTATTTTCTGTATAATAACGCATCAAGCAGAATTTGGGAGAACAAGTACACGCTGTTCATAGTAACGCCTACTTGTTTAAAACAAACTAGTATTTTGACATTCTGTTTGATAAAATAACCATACGTAACCCAAACATTCAAGTTATAATTATATAATAATATCACAAACTAGGAAACCCGGTGAATTTTGTGGTACCCTAAATTTCCAATTTTGATTTATACGACCTCAAAAACAAATTAAATACAAATAAACTAAAAAAGCAAAAAATTAACATTTTCTACAACACTTTAAAGATGGTGCCACGGAAAACATTCGAAGTCGGTGCCAAATAAAACTTTTTCGTGTTACTTATTTTGATAAAAAATAAACAATTTCTACAGCATTTTAAATTACACAGCCGCCTAAAATGCTGAAGAAATTACTTATTATAATTAATTTATTTTAGCAGATGATTAATTAACTATTACTTAGCCGTATATCAATATTATAATATGAATAGTAACATTTAACACAGATATTGAATTAACTTGACTTATTATTTTATCTTAGAGGTGAAATAGTTACTTCTGTAGGCAGATAGACAAATAACAAGTTTATTTTTTTACTAGAATAAGCAGATATATTTCGGTATCTCAAAATAATTTCACAAATCGCAGGTTTTGTATTAGATTATTGTAATAATTGTAAAATACATATTGTAACAAATCATTATATCATGTGGATAATTTCTGTTTTATTCATATCTATATTTTAAGTTAGATACCCAGGAGGTTATTACAGTGAGCTACTGCTATCGATACATTTTGACAGTTAATTTGTTTCGTTTGAATACAAAAGCCAGAAATCAACTGTCAAAATATATCGCGTTGCGATAGCGGAAGCGCACCTTTAATTGCTCTGCAGTTTACTTTTTCAGATTGTTACTTTTATTTCCGTTTACAATAAGTATTCATAATAAGCTTTCAGATATTAATTTCGTCAGCCCAAATATGAATAATTTAAAATATTAATCCTGTATGTCATAAGAGCAGTTGTACCATAAATTTATATGGATGTTTAGATGTACTTCATTATTTGGAAGTCTAATGGTTAATGTTATCCATGAGAAAATTCTTGAAAAAAAAAACTCAAAGACGTCGATCGGCTTGGAAGAATTGAAGCTCAAAAGAAACTTGAAGACTTTGACAACATTAACATATCCAAACAAAATGCCGATGAATATTCTTTGTTTATAAAGGAGTGGGACATTGACGGAATAAAACATTGGAAAATTTGTTTCCCTCATGCTATTTTGTGATGTAGGCAATATAGTACATAGTATATATATACCTACATATTGCTATATTTTGCTAGCGAAGTATTTGACTAGGCGCTGTTTACTTAATCAAACATTTGCTTCTACACTCTTACCTTTGGACTACTATTTACATAATCTCGAATTCGACGAACATTTATCAAAAAGAAAATCATATGTATGAATAATGCGTTAGAAATATATCAACCTTAAAAAGTTACTTTTATTATTATTCTTAGTATTTTATGAGAATAAAAAAAAACTGTGACATACATAAAAGAAATAGGAATTTTCTGAAAACACTTTGAAATCTACATACTTACAAAGTTTTAGGTTAGTTTTAGTGCTAGTTCAAAGTTTAGTTCATCAGCATCCGACATAAAAGCGAACTTGGAAATCTGTTTTTGACTGCGTTGACCTTAGTCACTATATTGCAATCAGGTTGTAGCAATCTGGAAAGTACTTTTAATGAGAAATGTTACAAAGTGTTTATTAAATGAATGGTTCTTATTTGTATGGAATGGAAAAGCCAAATAAACGAATTTTACTATTACTTTACTATTATTTTTGATTTTACTATATACCTAATATTTAGTAAGTATCTTTAAATGTTTACCTTCGTTATTATAATGTGATTCAAAATACAGTAAGATAAAATAAATGTAAAAAAGTAGGTAGTAAATTGATAATAAAAAATCGCCTAGTGGTCGGAATTTGACCGTAGTTCATAAAATATTTAACCTATTTCAAAGGAGACTTTTGTCTATTTGACTACAGCCTTTAACTATAAACAAAACATTATAGTGTGTGTGTGCGTGTCTAATATATATGAGTATTTTTATGTATAGGTAATTAAAAAAATAGCATTCCTCACTTCTTCTCTATATAATCTGAAAATGTCCGAAATTTCATACTCCACCGTCTGCGCAATTTTCGTAAAAAGGGGTACAAAGATTTTGCTTTACGTGTTAGTATATAAATACTCTAAAAAGAAGAAAATAAACTTGGAAGTAAACCAAAGTGATAATTATGTTATAGTGTATAATTATGTTACGTAAAAGCTTGTTGCGAGTTTTCTGTGTATTTTTTTTTTCATTCAAAATAGACCAATTTCTACTTTGAATTACTTGTACTTATCTCGTGTTACGATATATTCGCGCCAGAGCCAACACTGAATGCAGCAGCCATGTCATGAGTCATGGTGGCACTTGTAACAGGCTATCATAATTATACATATATGTATAAAAAATTTCGTGCTGTGCTGTTGTCTTTTGAGGAGTTCCCTAATCGGAAGCCAATCCTAAATGTAGTAGTCAAGTTATAATAGAACTTAGAACAAGTTAGCATACATAAATACAAACTTTCGAGTCTATGGTGTTGACCCTTGAGGATTACCCTCACCTGGAGCTAATTCTGGATATAGAATCAGGTTATACTTACCATAAAATAAATTGTCATCGGAATTGACCCCACATGTAAATTTATAACACCATGGAGTAAGGAGGATGTAGCTCTAACAAGCTTATAAGATTTTACTTGAACAAACATATTTAAGTTAAACACAAATAACACACAACTTCTTTTACTATTTTGATACATAATGGTTGCTCCCGAGTGAACTTCGAATTCTTTTGCGGTGGCGTATTATTTATGGAATTTTAAGTCTGTATTTAAAACCATTCGTTATTGTTGCATTCACTTTATTTCCGTTATTTTTATAAATCAAAAATTAAAATAACAGTTCATACACTAAAGTATACTTTAAGTTACAATATATTTTGCTTTTAGTAATATACTTAAATGTTGTTACAAAAACTAACATAAGTAAAGAGTTAAGCAAATTTAACTTTATAATTCTGTTTGAAACTTAAAGTCTGAAACTAAGGTTTTCAAGGGAACGCTGGATTCAAGCCAATTTTAGCATAAAAATCGTGCTGTCTTAAACATTAAATCAAACTTAAGAAAATGCATTATCTTGTTTTGTTTTTCCGCATTCCTTTTTCTGGTTTACTTTTCAGTAAAAGTTTTAGCCAGTAAAAAATAAAATTTATTCCACAGCTTTGTTACATGGCAACTACTCACACATAATAATAATGATTTTTGTACATAATTTTTTTCATTCATTTTTATTAATTACAATATCAAAGAATAAAGAAAGTAATAATGAGAGAGCTGGAAGCCTAACCTTCTGAGTCTTAAAATAATGAAGAAGGAGGTAAGGAAAAGAATGGTCCTTTCCTTACTTCCTTACTAACTATTCTCTTTCATTTTTCATTTATTTTTAAGCTGGTAACGCATTTTCGGTGCTGCAAATGTCCACGGGCTGCGGTGGCCCCTTGACATTATGTGACCTGTCTGTTCGTCTGCCCGCTATTTTTATTTTAAAAAAAATCGTTAAACGCAGTATTGTAAACACTATTTTAATAGTAAAAGAATCTTTTATGTTTATTCTTTACATAAAAAAATTGATTCTTCAGAGATATTACGACAATTTTGTTTGGGTTTATCCGAAAGCTTACCCTGGAAAGCCTACTACTTTATATCACGACCGTTTGAGTAAAACTAATTTGGAAAGATTTATCTCATTTTTCCTGTCTAGCATGTATAAAGTTATGTACAAATATGAACTGTATTTCTGCGATTATTGAAATCATAATTATAAAATGTATTTCATAGTTTTAAACTACATATTTCAAAAGTAAAAGACAAATAATACATTTGAACGTAAAATATCACAGCGCATGAGATTAAGAGTTTTAACTTCCTTAATACAAATTGTGAATTAAAAGGAGAGAGTGGGTTTAAAACGACGCAAGTGGCCAGATAAATCTCTAAATCTCGGCGTGAGCAAGTGCTACCTAAGCACGTTTAAACTAACCTAGCATCTCGTGACCTCACAAATCCAAGCAGTAGGTCCATTTATTATTAAGACTATCCAGTTCAAATTCACTGGGATTCCTTTTACAGTGTGTGATGTTAAGAATTCTCTGAACTATTAGTGTTACATACTGCAAATGTTAGTAGTTGCTTTGAAAATAAGTCTCGGTTATAGGTGCAAACATTAAAATAAAAGCTAGATCTAGAAAAATATAATCGTTATATTACACTGCATGTGTATTGTTACTCGTAAAGAATAGAAAAAAGAAAGGCAACTTTATTTTAGTGGAGACAAGCTTTTGCTCGCAACCTCGCTCTCGTTAATGTAGATTGTTTGAAAATAATACTCATATATATACAATATATAAGCTAAGACCATCTAGAATAATGCAAGGTGCATCTTAGCTTAAATGGTACCATAATTTTTAAAATATGCTCACTGATTCCGGAGTTCACTTTGCACATATAAATGCTCTCTTTTTATTATATTAGAATAGAACTAAATATAAATATATATAGAAAACATGTTTACCGACAATTTATATCTTGGCGTTCTTCGACACATAGAAAAAATAATTAATATGAATTACAATTGAATTTCATTCAGTAATAAAAGAATCATTTTTTATTTATTTCAATGTAATAGTGATATAAAAGTTAATAAAGGTGTACAGGTAACACACGAATATATAACGTATTTCTGAATGAACGAAAAATTTCTGGCAAAATTGTTCGCTCAGTGTTATGCAGCGGCAGAAGTTTTCCCGAAGCAAGAATATTTTCTGTGTAGAATTCAATACATAAATGCTGTTTGTGCTCGTTGGATTTTAGACTATCCTCGCTCCACCAATTGGTTGTTTGTATGCAAATTTTACGTTACATTCCCAATATTACTAATAGTAGGTATATAAGTTTATCGATTACTATAATATATTGCAATATTGCAATATAATATATTGCAAAGAAATGTTGTTATAATGATTCCTATTATCCCTGCTCTAACTTGAAAAAAAGGAAAAAATAACTATTTAAATTCAAATATTACCTGATTTAAAGATGGAACGATTTATTATTTTAAAAGTGAGTTTTTTTAAACTCTTTGTAATTTAAATAAATATTTTACTTGAATCTGTTAAAAGCATTATAAGTATAGATTTGACGACATGTGTTTATGATTTACAAGAATTGCTACCAAATTATTTCATGTTTTAAATTTTGGTAAACTAGCAGTAACACATATATATATATATATATATATATAAACTTATATAAAGGACAAAGGTAGAAGCAACTCTTGTAATCACGTATATATTTAAGTGACGCTTTCGGAATGAAAGTAATAAAGAGTAGGTACATTTATTGTATATAAATTATTCATCGGATTATGAATGAAAATTTAACTCTGACGCAACTTTGGTAATTAATCACTTCTTAACAAAGCGAAGGACTGTATTCAAATAGGTCTTGAAAATATATTTGAATAGGAACACGAGCAAGGTCGTTTACTCTATCCATATATAAATGTTTGCCAAATACATAAATATATGATATAATGGAAAGAAATGTCTGTACATATAGACACATGTAATGGACTATTCTATTCATTTTAATTTCGATTCAATTCTACACACAATAATAAAGTATGTAGCTTTCGAACTATAATTCTTTAAGTAAAGAATATTGAAATATCAACAATTTAATTCCAAGATATCGAAAAGTAATATGTCTCAACTAGTGAACTGAAAACATCCATGACCCAAGAATAATAAAGAAAAACAACAACGATTACTCAGGCCTCCTTCACGACGAGTTTTTGTCCAAATAAAAAACCCTTACGCTTTATTATTACTATTCGTAAGGCGAGCATTACATTTGTAAGTTTTATTCTCGGAGTCGATACATATAAAAAAGCTCTGTAACCTGTTACCTGTTACCTACGTAAGTACTACTTTATCAGGCTGCGGCTGTCAAAAATGAAGTCACTGGCAGTAAATTCTTTCCGGTATAAAGCCAAACAACTTGAAAATCTTTATGATAGTATTAGAGAAAAATTTATAAGTGCAATTCTCGCCATAAAATAATTGTACGAGTACTTATTTAAAAGAAGACTGAGCCTTTGGCTGTTTAATTTTTAATATACATACTGATTTATTTTGAACAAATATCGTTTTTGCTTGTTCGGTAAAAATGTTCTTCAGATTACTTCCATTGGCCGTATCGATGTAAGCGCTTGGTTCTGTGCCAGATTTTATTTTTCATACGAGACAATAGTTCAATGAGCCTTGTCAGATTAAGCACATGGAATAATGGAAGAAGACTTGAAAGTACTTAACAGAAAATTATTTATTGCAAAAAAATGGCACAATATTAAAACAAAGCAATTATTCAAATACAGAAACTCTGTGAGGAGAAATATTTGGTAAGTTCATATTTATTTTTTAGTACTTCGGTTTGACCATACAATTCAAAAAACTGTCCCATTCCTATAACGTACACCGAATGACTTTAGTGAATTTTATGTTGGTGTTTGTCACGTACTCGACCGATTTTCTTTAACTTCGTTTGTTTTGCTGACATTTGTAAGAGTTCTCGAATGAATGTAGACGGCCATCTAAAAACATAATGAAGATTAGTGATTCCTATCACGATCGGCCGATAGACTGAGTGTATTGGCAAAGTTTTAACCCGTAAACTACATAATATATCGAAAACTACATAAAAATTCGAAAATTGTAATATAGTTAGAAGTCGTAATTTATATTGGTATTATATAGACATATTACTGTCATAAAAAAAGAGTTAAAATAATCGTTAAATCAGTAAAAATTAAAAATAGTAACTACGTATGTAATGTTTATTTAATGCGTTTATTATAATATACGTGCATATACATTTTTGTGATAAAATTTATTAATTTGTGAGAGATTACTTTATAGGATTATTTATATCAACGCTCTTTACGAGACCTTACTCACTATTTGGGAAAATAAAATAAAATGAGAAAAACTAAAATGACAATATGAGCCTTAAAATTCAACACGCATTTGCAACAAATAAATTGCTTCGTGCAAGTATTCCTACATGACTAATACATTTAGTGTGACGGCGCTAGAGCATACACATTATATTTGTATATAACAAATAGTCGTTTCGGAATGCAGTATATACAAGATAAATTTTATAACCCCGAATGACAATAACGTTAATTCTCTTCTTAAAATAACAACATTGTTTGAAATCTTCCGACTATTAACTAAAGCTACAATTAGCTAAGTGTTGTTTGTTTTTTTAAGTCCTATTTTAATCAAAAGTAAGAAATGTAAGTTATGAGTTTCAATGTGTATGTAATAAAATATTATTTTTATTAAACTTTTTGTATTTATTTATTTTTTATATTTTATTACGAAAAACTTACTAATATACTTAAATAAGTTTAATAACTATGTTTTTATTACAGTTAAAAAGATAATATCCCGATGTAATATTGTCGTAGCTACAGATACTGTTACAATGTTGAAACAATTTAGAAAATGAAAGGATATTGTGAAGATGCTATTACCACTTTGTTTCTCAAACGTCTGAGTCTCGCTAAGTGCATCCGGTGTTCAAAGGTCGCAGGTTATTTCTTGAGACTATCTGGTTACATATTTCAAATACAGCTTCTTATACTCAGCTTATTAAAGTTTTTAATTTTTATTTATCTTATAAATATTATAAAAAGATATTAGTTTGGAAAAATGATTTTTTCTAATAAACGATAAAGATGAATCTTTATGAAGTCGATAATTTACAAGTCCGAATGCTCTTTAATTTTTAATGCTTTTTATGTTTCTAATTTTTAGATACTCGATAGTGGAGATTGGTCTTAGGTTCCCTGAAAAAGATGTATGTATGTATATCCTTCAGTGGGGTCATTGGCTGAAAAAAGCTTTCTCCTTATCCTATTATGCGCAAGCAAAATAGGGTTATATTTTTCACACATATCTGAGTATGCTTATGAATATAGAATTGTGTATAGTCTCGAAGTATGCCAACAACTTGATGGTGGCTATCGATTACATTGTTTTTATCCGACTGCGCGACGCAAAGGAAAGTAATGTTTTTGTATATGTGTATGTGGGTTTGTACCTTTGTTTCACTATTTAGACCAAACGTCAGTGCTAATGTGAAAAAGATAAAAATGAAAATCGACAAACTATATCAAGTGTAGTGTCGTTAAATAGGTATTTAAAAATCAATTTTAAGTTCTTCATATCCTTTTTTCAATCAAAATTGGACGTAGTTTAGCAGTAAGGACTCAACCCAAAATATGTTATTTCTGAGTTATTGAGGTTTTAAGTTTAGGTGAGTATTGCTTCAATGATTTAGAATTTGGAATATTTTGAATTATAATCACGTAATGACAAAATATACAACAATTTTATGAGTCAAGTTGCAGTAAGAAAGATCAAATTATTTCCGAGTTATTAGGAAAAATGTTGGTTTGAGCCGTTTCTGCTAGTGTTTTAGTGGTTTGAAGGAAAATACCAGTCCTTATGTGGGTTGGTTCGCGTCATTAAAAAAACATACTTATGGTAGTAGTATCACGTATCTTTTTTGCTGAGTGAAAGAACCAACCTTTCGGACCTCTTTGGTATATATAACTCATTTTTGACCAAAGTGTGGATTGAGTCCTTTCTGCTAAACTACGTCCAATTATCGCTTAGAATCTATAACCATTTAATGATGGTTAGTAACGATTCTCACGTATAAGCTTTAGATAGTACTGCTGACTGTACATGGTCGTGTTACGTTTTCGGTTTTTAGGGTTCCGTACCTTAAATTTGTATCAATACGAAAACATTAAAAAGCAGCAAACCTTTATAAACAACGTAATGCAATCTATATATCGCACCTAACAAAATGATAGCGCGATGTAGCGTACAGCTAATGCTATCTATTACAATATTATGACATTAACTGTGATATAATTCTGCTCGATTAATATTATTTTTTTTATTTTAATTATTATTTAAACGCGCTAAACATAATAAAATAAACTTTTCATTTAAAAGTTTTATCGTCGATTTATAACGTCATTACGTAATTAACATTCAATATAAGAGCTTCACGCGATTTGATTTAAGCACTCGTATTGACTTAGTACGAAAATTTTAAAATTAAATTCAAACAGATCGAGTTATTTAATTTACGTCTTTATCTACACATATAAGTCTTCTGGTTATTAGTAATATAATTAGTTATTTATAAATAAACAATTAGTTTTGTTCGAATTAAGGACTACTTATTTTCGACTTGGCAACACTAATATCTATTTTGATATTTTGATTGATAATGTAAATCTAAATATTTTACGAACTTAGTGCAGGGGTAGTGGAGTGCAGTAGAATATAAATAAAAATAAAACGAGAATAAAATATAATATAATTATGTTGTTAATGTCAAAGTCAACAAGTTAGTTAATTGAAATTGTCAAGAGATGGCTCTGGGTGTATCCTGAATCGCGCTATAACTTTGCTTTTTTGAAAGTATAAGGTGTATTAGTACTTAAAATAAAATTTTGTGTTTCCATGGATTGCATCCATGATTGTGTTTTAAATTAAAGTGCTCCTAAGTAGTTTCAAAATAGTTTTTGGGACGTGATCCATATTTAAATAATATTTAATTTTAAGCGACTTCTAAAAAAGGAGTGTTTTCAATTCGACCTTGTATTTAATTTTTTTTTTATGTTTGTTCGCCGATTACGCCGCCATTTGTGTACCGATTTTCAAATTTTTTTTTGTTTGAAAAGGTATACTTCCAAGGTGGTAATTATTTTTATCATCCCGATGTTTCGAGCACTTTGCGGGTCAGTCTACCCGTGACCACGAACGCTGCAAAGTGCTCGAAACGTCGGGATGATAAAAATAATTATACGCGATTTAAATCCGTTTAAAATAGTTTTATTTCAATGAATAATAATCGCGAAAATCTAAGACAACGATAGTCTTATATAGATTTCTATAAGTTTGTACGGAACCCTCGGTGCACGAGTCCTACTCGCACTTGACCAGTTATTTTTTAATTAATTACTTGCTATTACACCATGACAACGGCTGTATATGTGATGTTTTTTATCAATCCTTCAAATTATCTTAAAATTAGTATTTTCATCTTGTCCAAGAAATATTTACGAAATATAACTTTACTGTTATTAAACTCTTGTTAGCAAATTTTGGTTATATGTATATGTAGGTATCTATGTTTGATTATTACTCTTGGCTAAAGTTTTTGTATTTGGTTACCCAATTTAAAATAAAATGGCGTCTCTAATCTAAATGTACCAATTTAAACTTTTAATACAACGGTATATGACGTAAGCTAAGATAACGCGCTTGTAGACGCTAGATAGAAGAAATGTATGTTACAAAAGTTATATGATACTTTTGTACTTAAGAGAAAAAAAAATGTTTATGTCATATTTCTTTATTTTCAATCTTAAACTTTTATCAGCAATTTAAATTTTATAAATAATTTTTACTAAACTAGTCATTGCTATATCTCTTGAAGTTTTTTATTCATTATAAACTAGTTTGTTTAATAATCTTAAAGTCAATAAAAATCGAATAAAACTTTATTATGGTTCAATTGAACTTATCGTAATAAAATTCTTTTTACGAGCATGAGAAATACGTTTAAGATTTCTGAGATATTTTATGCAGTCCCTATCACTTTACATTTTTCCAATAATAGTGATCCATTGTAAGGTATATTTCACCTTATTTGCAGGAATAAGGAATAGAAATCTAAAAAATACGGTTAAAAAACATAAAAATATTAAAAATCATATATCTACCGTTTTTAGGTTGACCCTATTCGTTACACGTTTATCTTTCTAAAAATAGTGGCGAATTTAACGTAGAGGTGTAAAAGGCGCCCACGGTTCGCATTCAATTACCGAGGAGGCTTTTAGCAAGCTGTAATAGCTACCTGCCTTAATTACATATGTAGCTGAATAGAGCCTTGAATATTTATTGAGCAGGAATATGTACATGTAAGTTTAATATACAAGCTCTTCTCCTAAAGGTAAATACGTTACTAGTTACTATCAAGTATAATCTAAATATTTTTATTTAATTTAGAAATTTACATGTTCTTTTTGAACGTGAAGCAAATTAATCTATCATAACATTAAAAATACGTAAACAATACATTGACTTCAAAATTTTATTAATAAAATAATTTATTCAACTTTTTAGTTTACTTGTAATATTTTCTAAGATATTTTGAAGTCTATGCCAAGTAAAACATTTTAAGTCGGGTCCAAGTAAAACTTTTTACCTGTTATTTACTGGCACGGTTGTGATGGCTATCTGTGGTCTTCATCAGTTCATTGTTTCGAATACTTTCACTTATAATATATAACATATCTATAATTCAGACAGGCACGTTGGCGCAGTGGTCACTGAAACTGACTGAAGCGCTAACGGTCGCGGGTTCGATCCCCGCTCACGGCAAACGTCTGTATTGGCCATACGGATGTTTGTCGTGGTCTGGGTGGTTGTGTTAGTGTTGTGTGTGTTTCCGGACCCCCGACACAAGACCACGAGGTCTTAATGGGGGCCGTTGAGTGTGATGCGTTTATTTATTTATTTATTTATTTATAATTATATACCATACAATCAATCACAATTACGTATAATCGATCGATTAAACATCGATTGAATAGAAAGTATCAATAACATCAATTATTTAACAATTTTCAAAAGTTTTTGGCAATTATTTAATCCTAAATAATTAAATTTCGTGAGTTAAGGTGGTACTTCATAATTTATTATAAAAAATATTTCATAATAATAAAATAATTAATTTACAAATTTGAGTACCTACTCTTACGAAATATCAACTTTCAATATTAATTTAAATTAAAAGATAACAAAGGAAATTTAATATTGGAAAAAATAGCTGCCTCCGAAATAAGTAACTGAATTTGACGCGGACATAATAAATGGATGCCACCGTGAAATTAGTTCGAAGGCGGAAAATAATTTCCATTAAGCTGAAATTTAAATGAATTTTATAAGCTTTCACTTACTTTACAATATCTAAATTATATTAAACGAATGAATTATTATAATAACAAAATGCAAACTCACAATTTCAGGATGTCTTATATATTTTTTCAATAGTTTTATACACAAAATAATCTTAATACACATATTTATTACTTTCTAACTGGTGCCCGCGACTTTGCCTGCGCAGGAATAGTTTTGGCGAAAATGGCTTACGTATAAAAGATAGATTTTTTAAGATAAACATTTGAATTGAATTATATACGTGTTACTCAAATGTTTTTTGCAACACACGCCAGAATGGATCGTAGATGGCGAGTTCTTTACCTACTGACTGACATTTATGTTAATTTATCTCTGGGGTTCTAGTCACTAGTTTACTTGTAATTATGAATATATTTGTTAGAGTAAAGACGAGCGATCTATCCTAGAGGGAGGGTGTGTACTGCCGATATATGTATAATAATATCTTACTGATAAAGTATTATTTACCTTTATGATATATTCCTAACAATTTATTGTTATATTTTGGACAATTCTCGCAATATCTTTATAAATTAGGCAATGTGTTAATTTGATGTATAAACTATATTATCGTAATTTCATTAAAATCCGTTCTGTAGATTTTGCGTGAAAGAGTAACAAACATATATACATACTTACAAACTTTTGTGTTTATAATATTAGTAAGGACTGATTGTAAACGTTGAACTTCGTTCCTTACGGGATTAGTTCGTTAAAGTTTAGGCTTATGTAGGTTTATAGTCTACGAGATAGTCAACGCTACTTCCTCTGTGTATATATATTTTCATCCTCTATTTTCCCCCTTTTATGATTTATTTTCGCGACACAATGTAGACTATGTCGTTCCCCAAGGACAAATCTATCTCTTTACCAAAATTCATCACAATTGGAAAATTTGTTCCGCGGTTAATGCATGAAAATATAATAAAAATCTAGCCAATGACTAACTTCGCATTTAATATCTAATATTGAAGATATGGATTACATTCTTCAATAAACAGGAAATCGAATGCAATTTTTTTCAAATAGTATAGTGTCTCAGTTTACAGACAAACAGCTTTTTGACTTTATGTATTAGCAAAAAAATTTTTACGTTTTGTATTAAATGTTGTATTTTAAAATCCGGTCGTGTGTAAGAATTTAATATACCTTCACGTTCGTATATGATATTTCGTGTATATAACAACCTATGTTATTGAGGAAGAGTCGAGTTAACATTGCTGTCATGAAACGGGTACGTGCCTGCCTCTCGAGCGGCGGCCTTGAGATATAAGATCACGAAGGAGATTCACGTATAATTTAATTTCTAAGATTTAAAAAATGATATTTAACTTTTTAAGAAAAACTACAAAATTATTATTATTTCGTAATTGTTATACCTCAATATAAAATTGAAAATAATAAAAAAAAAACGATAATCTATTCATTGAGACCATTTCAACGTGCTCCACGCACACGATACTTCTGCTGTACGTTGGTGAGGAGTTGAGTATCCTGCTTTACGCAACTATGTTATTTTGATATTATTCACAGTATACAATTTCGAGTCGATGAAACCAGTTTACATCCTTATAACAACTAGAAAAGAGCTCATAATGTTCAAACGTCTGATCAGAACCTCATAAATTATTGCTATGAACCATCTCGATTACATCGGCTTTCAAACAAAAAGCTCCATCAAAATTGGGTCATTCGTTAGGGAACTACGATAACACAAACACTGATAGTAGTTAAAAGTTAACAAACATAAAAAAATATACTTCAAATTGAGAACCTCCTCCTTTTTTGAAGTCGGTTGATACTAAAGTTTGATCCAATACTCGAATTCCTTTGCAATGTTATTTCAACAGGAACTTTTAAAGCAACTTAAATGTACATACTCTAAAGAATACTGAGTGAACCCTCAACGGGAAACTCGCGAAGCATCGGAAAATATTCAGAATAGAAACAGTTTCAAGCTAACGACATAAAAGTTTCAAGAAAAGAGAACTGTGAAAGTATTCTTCCGCGCTTGTATTTTTAAAAATGAGAGTTTTTAATTTCTTTACGAATAAATTATATCTAATTAAATAATATAGTAAACCGCGAATCAAACCCCCGCATAGAGGGTTCCATATCCCTGGTTCGACTAGCTTGACCGGTTTTAGGGTTCCGTAGTCAATTACTTTCGCCATATCTGTTTATCTGTCTATTGTTGGATTCTTCATATACAAAATCTATAATTTGATAGAGGTAAACCATGATACATAATAATCAAGACCGACATCGATAATGTGGTAAAATTAAATCTTAAAAAAAAACTTTTTTTAATGATTCGCACTTAGCCTTAAAACATTATTTCTATATTCACCACAATGTCATGTATTATGTAAAAAATCTTACTTGATACCTGTTACAGTTTAAAAGATACAGCCTGTTAGGAGAGAATTACACTTGTAAGTTTTACTCTCATAATTGATGTTAAACAACTTTGTAACCTGCTAACAAAAGGTATGAGGATCAAATATAAGGTCAGAATTATATGTGTAAGTTTTAGTCTCATAACTGATATAAAACAACTCTGTAGCCTAGTGACAGATACGTCGTAAGTAGTTACGAAAGCAGTGTATATCAAAAATAAGGCAGTGACAGTCATTTTTTTTTAGCTGTGAAACAATGACAAACAACGATGTAAATCTTTATGCAAGTCTGAGAGCAAAACTTATTAGTGTAATTCGTGCCTAAGCCACAGTTATTTCTTTCTTTATTTCTCTTTGAAGGCGACGTAAGCTTAGAAATGCTGTCAACAAATTGTGACCCTTTAAATATAAAACGCAAAAAATATAACTATACGAGTCCATATAGCAAAACTACTTTTGAACAATTAAAAAAAACTAAAATATTAGACATATTTGTTATTTTTATTGTGAATTAATTTTTGTACTATCAAATATTTAGTCCTTACATTAATGTTGATCATTATAGATTTTAATTTAGTTATTTATTTAAAAGTAATAGAGCAAAAAGTTTCTGAAGTACAGAATTCGTCGACGTCCTTTACTGGTGACAGGAGGTCTAATGCATTTTTCGCCCAGAGTATAGGAATTGCGATTTAAAGGAGAAATGTCTAGTATTCTTGTCACACATTCCAAACGAATATCCCAATCGTATACATATTTATTTCATTTTATTTCCTTATTTGTTTTTCAATAAATGTATTTAATACTTTATGCTTTATAAATGAAATATCTTTTTTTATAATTTAAATGTGGCCATGTGGCGTGGCTATGGTAAGGTGTTAATTAAACGCGAAATTACTACAATTACGTGCTGTGTTTATTTTGAATAACGTTTTAGCTAAAAAGCCACTTATGGATTCACTTGTTATTTTATATATGTTGTTCTTCCGTAAATACATTTGTGTATTTAACATGTATCAGGTATAATTTCGAAGTGACACATTAACTCGTTTAACCCAAAGACAGGAAAAACTATTCATAGCCCTCGTAACCGACTGTGACGAAGCCAAAAAGGGAGGGTATGTTGTTGACCATTATGTATGTATGTCCGTCCTTATGTTTCGTCGTAGCTACTAAACGGTAGAACTTGATGAATGATACTAGTATACCGTTAGATTCATCTATATGCGCGAGTATCACTGGCCACAGTCCCTTGTGTTTATACTCACGTTTATGGTTACTGCTTCGCTGCTATGAGTCGTAGCGCGTTGTAATATAGCCTATAGGTTTCCTCAATAAATAAACTATCTAACATAAATAATATTTCAATTCGAACCTGTAGTTCCTGAGATTAGCGCGTCCAAACAAACAAACTCTTCAGCTTTATAATATTAGTTTAGATAGGTAACGTTTTCTACAAATTATAAATATTTTTAATTTGTATTCATATTGTTATTCGTATATTAAAATACCCTATTTGCCGTTCTTACCTAGCAAAGCATGTTTTGAGAAGGTTTTATTAAAAACACAATTTAAAATGTAGTAACTCTCGGTTATATAACACAATGTGTGCATTAAACTGATTGTATACAAAATAAACATAAGCTATTTTCACTAGAATATTTAAAATAAACAGTAGAAAAATGTATGCAGTTGTTTCTGAACTTGTATGAAGCCTTTTGAAATATTTCCGAGCATTGGGTATTTCATTTCAAGCTAACATTGTGAATTTTTTAATAAGGTTTGCACAGTTAGTGAATTTGAATACGGTGAAGTTGTATATTTAAATTCACTGCACCCGAAAATATTTTATTGCACCAGTAATTTTTATTTCTGGTTTTCTATTTTATAATGGCTGAAATAATTTAAAATGAAGTAATTAATTTCGTTAAAATCGCTTCGATGCTTCGACTAACTAAGAACTTAAAACACATACTGTCATACTACAAAAGACGCATTAAAACCATGTTGAACACGTGTCTAGCTAAACAGTGTTTAAGATTTAAACATTGCTTAAAATATTATCTAAATTGCTTAACAGCGAATAAATTCATAAAAAAACTTATTGATAAAATGTTATACATTACATTTGACAGCAAAAATAGGTTTTAAACATCTATTTAACTCACTTAAACGTATATTAATCTATGTCTAAAGCATGTTTAACTCAAAACTGTCTTAGACGCGCGTTTAACGTCTGTTTAAATCTTTTGTAATAAGGCAGATAGTTTCGCCTTGTCCTTCTCTCTGTCTATCTCAGTAATTCTTAGGCAATAATTACACTTACAAGTTTTGCTCTCAGACTTTCATAAAGATTTACAAATGTTGTTTGTTATTGCTTTACAGCTAAAAGAAGACTGTCAGGGCCTTATTTTGACAGCTTTCATAAGGGTAGCTTGGTAACTGCTACAAGGTTGATTAACATCAATTACGAGAGTAAAACTTACGAATGTAATTTTCGTCTTAGTGCCTACTGCTATCATTTGTTCAAAGTATAGATATTGAAAACGTCACAAAGTTATTAAAAATATTTTGAGGGTACCTCTCTTAC
Organism: Hypolimnas misippus; assembly: GCA_037950945.1. Lineage (NCBI taxonomy): Eukaryota > Metazoa > Arthropoda > Insecta > Lepidoptera > Nymphalidae > Hypolimnas > Hypolimnas misippus. The sequence goes on along the minus strand of JBBEEQ010000029.1, from coordinate 9,930,442 downwards.
ACAATTTGAGGATGAAAGTTCTTCTCATCTATTCGATTGTGTGGGGTGTTGTTGTGTAAGTAATTTAAAAATATTGTTTGTTTGTGACAGGCCCTTACGATCGTAAACGACTTTATTAACATTCAAAAATATGGAAATCATAGACATAAACATAATATATTATTTATATCTGGAAAATTGTGCTGTATAAATTAAACATGATAATCGTGGAAAACTCATGCTCCATTCTTAGGTCTTCAGGTCTTACAAGCGAAAATTAATTCGTATGTATATCGTTTATATATTAAGAATCGCGGAGCCCTAGTAACCTAAAAGGTTTTATATAAAACATAAAAAAAATGTTATACTCCAGAAAAGTGAATACTTTATTATCTTTGCATTGTGATATATTATTGATTTTTGCAGAACCCTAAAAAGATTTGGCAAAAAAGTACTTTATATTAATGTCTGGTTGTGCGCTACAGTTATACCGGTTGAATATAAAGTTTTATGTTAATTTTGGATATAAGTTATCTCCATTCCAATTTTTACCTCAACCTGTATAGCCATTATGGCTTGAAGAACCAAACTTTTGCATTTACAGTCTTAGTTTAATTATTGTTGTTTTGTTACGAACAAAATATTATATCGAAGTCGATGAAAAGCTTCTAGTTCTTCTGTTATTTCTTCTTAAACATTTTGTGGAACTAATCTGAAAGGAGTAGTACTAGTTTTTCAATAAAAATTTTCAAAATCGGTTTATAAATGACAGTTTATAATAACAACCACAAACAAAAAAGCATACACTACGAATTAATTAAGAACCATTTCCTTATTTTAAAATCTGTTGTAAATTAACAGAAATCTATAAGGGACCGTGGAATTTATAATAACCTAACAGGTGATAGAAACGTGACTCGTGATTAACAACGTGACACACCTGACGACCTACAGGCTACACACATTTACATTTACAAATACGAGTACAGTCCGATCAAATAAAAATTCCGAATTATCTTGTCGAAAATATAGTGTAAGATAAGTAAAATATTTTTACATGTGTGGTAACTTTCTTTACAGTAACAGCCTGTATAAGTTTCATCGCTGAGTAAAGACCTCTTCTTTTATTAAGAATAATAATGTGGAATTTAATTTGCTATGCTACTATGCTACGAAATATCAAAGATACGATAATTATAATATACATATTTTAAAATTTATTCACTTCTCTCGACATTTATTTCAAGCGGTTCTCTCACAATCTTTAAAATTAAATTTTATCGGCTACATTATAATTTTATTATTTCTTAAAGGTATTCTTGTCCGAAAGAAATGTCTTCTTTAATACTGCATCAAAATCAATATTTGGTACGCCATTTTACGTTGTTATAACAAAAATTAGGTAACTATTTATCAAAATTTATGTTTTCCTCAAAAAATACAATTTGAAATTATGGTTTGGGCGGTAGCGTGCTATTTTTGGTTGTGATTTTAGGACGGAAAATTGTGCGTGTATCGATAGTTCCACAAATAGCTATTAATCACAACAGGCGTCTGTTGCTTGTTTCGATTACTATCTCTAGAGTCTAGCCCATCGAATACACACAAAATTTAGCGCCCTAAAATCACATCCAAAAATATAAAGCTGTATCTCGAACCATAACTGGATGAGCAATAATGTGTCAACCCAAAAAGTCAAATTCGGAGATATTGATGTATTTTTATAATTGGTCACTTAGTCAAAGATCGAACAAGACTTTCTCGTAGGATATGTATAGATATGCAGCTAATTTTATCCAACAATATTGTACTGAAAAATTAAAAAAGCAACTGCTATGTTTTTTGCCCGCACTTCTGTGTAGAATCAACATTCCAAACCGGACCTGACATGCGATTGTGTGTTGACGATTTAAAAGACCTTATAAAAGACTATTTGAATTAAGTATATTTTGAGTTTGAGTTAGTATATTGAATCTGAAAAAAACTTTTGAGCGATTTATTTAAAAAACTAAACTGCATTTAAAGACTTTTCGAATCTAATTACTTTTTTATTCATAATAAAGTTAACATATATTTATATGTATAGTCTATTTTTCTTTACTTCTCTTGTTTAGCAGACGAATATGGCGTATTTCTAGCCATTTCACATAGGAGTTAGATAAGAAATTATCGATCGAATGATTGAACGAAATCATGTAAAATTATAATGAAAAAAAAATTTTTGAAATTTGTGATTTTTCTTCGAGGTATTGTTACCAAATAAAGACAAGTAGAAAAATAGACTAAATAGTAAATTTGGATACTACTTATGGATTAGTGTGGTATGGGCATGTTATGAGGAGGGATGAATGCCACGTGACAAGAAGAGTGCTAGATATGACTGTGGACGGTTATATTACTCGAGGTAGACCAAAGAAAAGATGGATGGATTGCGTAAAAGGTGACATGAGTAAGAAAGGAGTGAGTGTTGAGATGACGGCTGATAGGAAGGAATGGAAGAGAAGAACATGTTGTGCCGACCCCACATAAAGTGGGACCAGGGCAAGAAGAAGAAGAAGAGAAGTAAATTTGGATACTTTACTTTTTAAAAATTACAAGACAATTTTATCTTCATCACTACCTGGGTACATACAACTGTTACTTTAAGCGTTACTCTATGCAGACAATGCAATTGCTAACAAAACAAACGATTTGAACATCAGAACGTCGAGGATTGCATTGATTCGAGTTCAGATACAACGGCTAATAATATTATATATATCTACAAACAATGTTATGCTAATACAAGGTCCGCTTATATGCTGTTCAGTTGTTCGAACAGTTAGAGTGGTCTTATCGGAAATAAGTTAGCGATGCAATATCATGCAACTCATACTCGTAGGAAATGTTCCTATGTGAATATTATTATAGCTAGGTATTTTCGTAATACAAACTTCACGAGAAAGTCTTTACCTGGTTTCTAGATGATATATTCGAATGATATGAGAAATTCGAGACTACAGAGAATAATAAAAATTATTTGAAAGAAACAATGAAAGCTTTTATTTGGGGTTAAAGGGTTAAGTTGTAATTGATAGGCATTGCCTTAACTTAATGCCTCGTTGTTGTTATAAACATATGTAATTCCGATGATAATACTACACAACTTGGTTCCATCAAGCTGATCAGATGATAGGTCCAGGAACTGTATAACATAATTTTTTAATGGCTTTACTGGAAACTCGAGAAATGTACTGAAATTTCTCGAGTTTTCGTTCGTTTTAACGATTCTAATACTCGGTGACAAAAGATCGGATGATGAAGTTTTTTAAACCATTGTACAATGTACATACCTACTTGTTGTTTTTTATACATTTATTTAATTTTTTTTATCATATTTATTATTTCTCCTTACTTTATTGTTTATGTTTCTCACAACCAGTTCTTTCTAATACATTAATTTTTAACGTACTAACATACAAGAAAAAAATGTATAGGCTATTGGCAAAGTTACGCACCCATACTCACTCAATATTGATTGATGACAGTCTTCCATTCCTACTCGTTCAGAAAATCATTAATAATAACGATTATACAGATATTTGTTGTTGTCTCACTCAATGAGAATATAAACATCACAGGAAACAAATTATACTTATTCTATATATTTTCACCTATAGATGTTAAAGAGGTTAGAGTGTCACCGTTTAAAAAAAAAACTTTCAGCTCTTATCAGAATCCTGTGTTAGTATTTTGAAGTATTCGTAGATTTTTTTTTGTTCTTTAAAAATACCTTAACTAAAAAACTTATACGAAATAATGTGAATAATTTAATAATTTTAGACCGAATCGTACGTAATAGTGGCACGAAACGTTTAGAAATATTTCAAAGGAATTGCAAATTTGAGCGACCCGAGTTAACTTCATTGGGTTTCTGGTTAGAGAAGCTGGGCGCATTTACTCTCGAGTGTCTAGAGTAATTTGAGTTAAAATTTTACTTTAAATATATATGCGCTTTTGTTATCCCAGCTCGCCGTGAGGCTTTTCAATTAGAGAAATATTTTTCCAACCATTTTGTTAAAATCATCTAACAATGAACCTTTTCAAAGGGGCTTATATCTAAGCATGGTTCGAGGACATAATTATAAATTCCCCAGGGCCGAGCAAAACTTTTTTTTCTGTCAAGCAGAAAGATAAGAGCTTAATTCTCAATAATTTAATCACGCTTATTGGCGGATACATGTGTTAGAATTTCTTACACATTCCTTTTCTTCTGACACATGCTGGTTGTCTGTGATATTTTCCTTTATATTTCACCACACACCATTAAATGAATATAAACAAAAAAATTGCACTTGAGTACTCAAAGAGCCCGGAATATATGTAACTCGACCGTTGTTAAATATAAATATTTTCTGCTCATTGGGATCATTATGTATACCACACGATACATACAATCATATTTTGAATTCAAATAAAATTAAAACGTAATAAAAAGAATATTATGTTAAAATTGTATTCATAATTGTATATTTTCGTTTCCTTTTTATAAAATAAAACAAATCGTGATGAAAACCTCAATTTAAAGAGCTTATTTTGCTTTTTTAGATAGAATTTCAAAAAGTCCTACCTTCACAAATTTAGAAGATTTCTTAATAACACTGATAATGTAGGCGGATAATTTGTTTGTCAAAGTTATTGAAGCACTTTATAATGGCTCTTTACAAACTCTTACGAAGCGAAGTAGGTACGCCGGAAAATCATACTTCGATAGCGATAAATAATGACGCTTTTCCGTGATCATGACCCAATTATGACTTTTAGGAAGAATTTTATATTAAAATTCTAAACGTAATGATATTACGTTAAGAATTTTAATTATTATTTATTTAATCATATTATGATTAAATAGATAATTTACAGATAATATTATATTATAGCTTTGACATTAATATATAATTGTGTTATAAATTATCTAATTCGTTAGTTAGGAAGTATTTGAAGATTGTTTAATTTCGTAAAATATTCCTTTGTAGCGACTTAACCTGCTACCTAAAGCATTACTAGAAAATCCTCAACTAAGGATAAACTGCGAGTATAATAACCTAACATTATATAATATTATACCTATTATTTGCGATCCTGGAAGATTTTTATGAATTGAAATAAATTATTATTTTAGTTGCACGTATATAATAGAATAAAACCAATGTAAATACCTTGAAGAACGTTTTGAAAAATATTATGTACATAATATGTACATAATATTTTTCAAAACGTTCATTCAAAACGTATCACATATTATGTAGTTTTTTATAGAATTAGTGTAATTAATGAAGTAGGTGTCACTTAATACTACTTTTTAATTATGTTAAAAGTTTGAATTAATGTCATTTGACTTTTTTTAAAATGATGTATTGAATTTTACTTGTATAAATATCACACGTGTACTTTCTTTAGTAACATATCTTTAATATCAGAAAATATAATATAATCCATTATAGCAAATGTTACACTTGGAACAATTAGAGCAAGTTAAAATGTTTGTTTTTAATTATATTCTACAAGATAACACCTGTACTCTGACTATATTTTATAATTTTAGCGAGAATTAAAAATATTCCATATAAAACATCGTCCAACATAAATAAACTATAAAGTTTAAATTGTTCCTATTGTTACAAATGAAGAATAAAATGTTAAAAAAGTGTAATACAAAAGAATTTTATATTTTAAAAATATAAGAATAAAAATGCCTCTGAATGTTAATGCACAATTATTTTAAAAACAAAAACAACCTATCCAGACATACCCGCTTTAAGCGAAACCTAGGGAATTAAGAAACCAACAAAAAATACACTAAGCTGAAATAAGCCCCACGTTTTAACAAGTTATTTTCTATTATCTTCTGTTCTACGCTCGAGGCTAAAATTTAAAAGACGATTTTCTCGAAACAATATTCTCAAGTACAACGCATTTATGAGAGAAATTGTACACCCATGAAACGTTATGTGCTTGTCCTCGTGTAAGCTTTTTCAAGAAATCATTTCTAAGAACTGGTATCACGCTAATCATTGCACATTCGATTGAAATAATAAGTAATCAAAGCTAAAATTTACGTAATATGACTGATATGTAAACGGATTATATTTATATATCTGTAACAAAAGTATGGTAATACGGTAGTTCGGTAACGGTAAATCATTCATCGTTCACCTATCGTTTGTCAGTCACAGGGACCGGCACTTTCATAATATTTTTATGTAAATAAATATAATATTTTTTCCTTTTGAGGTTGTCACATTGTGGGTGACCGAATATAGTATTTTACGTCTTAATACAATAACTATTGGCATAGACACCTAATTTGTATTAATAAAAATCTAATCAAATTTTGTATGTTTGTCCTCAGCGCATGCCGAAAGGATTGATCAGATTGGGAAATAACTTTGGTAGAATGTTCTTGGGACGATTTCCCGGTGCAAAAATGTATATACTTTAGGTGGCATTGCAACACATGTCGGTCTCAGCTAGTAATAATATACATGTCAACGCTTTCACAAAGAAGGAAAACTGAACAGGGAGTATAAGACGTGAAACTAATCGCCTAGCGTACGTACTCGTAACGCTCGGAGCTCGAGAGAACTACTCGTGCCAGGGACGTAATATATATTATTTATTTCTGCTTGAAATGATTTCAAATTGCCTATTATATAAATTTAATTTTATTTCGTTAGATGTTTGTTATGTGTTTATTTTGTAAATCCATTAGTACCTATATATGTACCTCCATCATTGAAACTTTCTAATATCCTCTACAGTGAGCAGTCAAAATTTTGTCGTTTTAAAGAAATTTCATTAATTCAATGGGACAAAAAGAAATCTCTTTATATAAAACAAAAATGGCAAACGAGCAGGCAGGACACCTGATGTTAAATGATCACCGCCACCCATGGATATTTGCAGCACCAGAAGAGCCACAAATGCGTTGCCAGCTTAAAAAAGAAGCTTTTATAGGAATTGGAGAGAGGGTTGGGCTTCCGGCTCTTTCACTCACCGTTCGAAATGCAGCTATGTTAACCAGATCACGTCGAACTTCTGTGAAGTTGAGGTACCGCCCCAGTCGAGTCAGCCCGTATGCGAGCTGTAGTTGGTTGGCTGTAACTAGGCTTAATCTCAATTCCAATTTTTCAATTTTAATAAGTACTATTAAACTGTCATTGTGTGTTTGAATATAACGTAAATTCCTGGATCGATTTTGGCAACATGTTTTGTGATCTTTTATGTTTTAACCTTTGATTAAAATTGAAAAGAAGATGGTATCTACTCTTATCTCGTTTTGTAATGGAAACCGACGCTATAAAAATATAATATGACGTAAAAATAAGAACAATGTAAAGAAAAGAAATAAGCTAGACAAAGACACGGATGCCATAAGTCCGCGAAGATCATAATTAAAAATAAAAATAATCGTGGACAGAAACTTGTAGTGAATAAATAATGTCTTGTTGTGAATAAATGAAATTGCCGTTAGGAAATTCGTTCATATAACAATTTGACTGTTTTTCATTGCAGGTGTCGATATATGGTTGTGACGGTTTCCGTAAACGTAATAAATATTAATTAAATTAAAAAGCCTAAGTTACTCATTATAACATAAGCTATCAGTGAGTTAAAGTCCTGTCAAAATTGGTCAAGCCGTTTCAGAGTGTAGCCGGAACAAACAGACAAAAATTTTGAAAATTGTGTCTTGGATGTAAGTACTGTGTATACTTACATATGCATTTAGTTAAAAGCTATTATTTTAAAATTTTTTGTATTATCTATACTTTATATAAATACTTTTTACTAATCTAAAAATAATGTACATATATTCAAAAGTAATTTTTCTCGAAACAAAAGTATATTACTTTTAAAAAATACAGCGAACTTGTTAAGATTAATCGAAACGTCACAACTCGTCGTCTTGAAATATTGCTTTTAAATTCGTGGAAATGAATTTTACATTAACTGGGTAGTAAGCTACTAACAATACGATTTGATCCTTAGTCGTAACGTCGTAACTCTGGGTTTTATTCGTTTTGTATTTAATTTCCTTTTCGAAATAAATTTATTATGGAATTTATGTAGGAATTATATCTTCCAGAATCATATAAATGGAGGAAACAAAATATTAATAGCCTAACTTTTCCTATGATCGAAATTATGATGTGACATCTTGTGTAGTCTTTCAAAATATTTCGCATGTATACAGGTACACATGTAAAAGAATATGAATTTATTGGCTTTTTGTAGATAATAATTTCCTTTAGTTTACCGTATACTATCTAGAAGTTGAACCTACAAGTAATGAAGTCGATCCTTATAAATAACTGAGTGTTACTTATAAGGTTTATGGAACATACTATACGTGTATTTTTTTAATCAATTTTCCTAGCCAGGAATCGAAGCCGGGCTAGGAAAATTATTTAAAAAAAATGATGATGTGATTTTAAACTTTATCAAGTATGGCCCCGAGGGTCCAGTATTTTTCGCTAATCCTTATAATTTTGGATTTGGCCTACCACGCCCAGTTAAAAAATTCATCCGGTATACTCACATAAAAACATCAACACTTTCAAAGTAAAATAAAATCTTCAAACTTATTTAGTCAGATGATGTTTGTATAATGTACATTGTACATTAATACATAAGCATGGTATGTGGGGCGGTTTAAGCTTTGTATTAAAGTTTTGAATTTTATCGACTGATATTGAGTTATATCTACAAAAATAGTAAGCAATATTAAAATTAATGAGACGTGTGTTTTATATTTTAGTAAAATTTCATCAGCTTATTACTTTTCTCTATAGCAATTTATGCGTAAAATTATTAACCTAATACAAATTCAAATACAAAGTCGCAGAAAATTGTAGAGTCATAAAATATCTAACTTAATTACAACGCCACTTGTACAATGAAGTATCCTATCTATAATATTTCATAAAGACTTTAAAGGATGATCGAAATAATGATAGAATCTGTTTGGCTCTCCGCCAGTTTGATCAAAATATTCTACAGGTAACGGAAGTTAGAAAGCCAATGTTAAAATGCAACAGTCTTTATAAATAACTAGTTGATCCCAACAACTTTCCTCGATTTCATTTGCTACAAGTATTATTTTTTTCTACAAAAATAGGCTCTCCTTCTCCAAGGTTCAATTTATCTCTTAACCAAAATTTATCTAAATTGATTCTACAAAACATAACATGCAGACAGAATTATTTTTAAATTCATTATATTAGTATGAAAGTATGGAAAAAAGAGAAACTTAAATATTCAAAAAGAGAATCTTCAATATTTACAAATCAAAATAGTTTCTATACAAATCATGTCCTCGCGTAATGGCCTTTACCCTTTGGATAGTGTGGATGGAAGATACATGTTCAAGAATATGGATTGAGTTTTCCTTGTATGTAATATGTAGTGGCTAACCTTATGATTTACATAGATAATAAAATTACAAATGTAATATATATAAACGGGGAAACCTTAATATTTACATCATAATAATTTTTGTATTGATCGTTCACGTTTCTGAATAGTGGCAATAGATAATAATTTTTAGAACTTTATTTTGGTCTTAAAAGCACTAAACACACAATTTATTTAAATTTCATTCACATTCACTTAATTTTATTTAATAGATAACCTAAAATATCTATTAATTGAAGTAATTGTAAACTTTATATTGAATGCTTAAAATCATATTACCAACATATTCTAGCACGAATTCCCTTGTATTGTATAATTCACATGACTAAACTTGACCCCTCGCTCATGACCCAACTCTTGCCTTACTTCCTTTTCCCTTCATCTCTCATTCCTTTTTAAGCAGATACCGCATTTGTGGCTCCTCTAATGCAAATGTTCACGGGCGGCGGTAATCATTAATGTGACCCGCCTTCTCGTTTTCCCGCTATTATGATAAAAAAATATTCTTATATATATAATTATGTAGGGATTACTAATTAATGGATGGATCACCCGTGTTATACCTTGTTTCACGTAAGTGTATCGGTCTGAATACGAGGCGAATCCGAACTCGTGCATGGTACAGCCGAGTGAACAAGACTTAAAACATTGAATGTATACGATATTCTTATAAACTTTTTGAATATTCTAAGCCGTTAAAAGACATATAATTTATTATATCTTTGCTTGACTTATTTAGTAAATAAACATATTCCGGAATGAAAATCACGAATTTTCAACTAATTTCACTCGTTCGTTATTAATGTTTTCAACTATTTGAGAAATACATGCATGTTATTAAATAATGATCGAAACACATTAATTTGAAATATATCATTATATAAGAAGCAATTAATAATTAAAATTAATGAAATGTCTAAACGACTGTCCTGGGCTCTAATTTAGTGTTCTGCGCAACGTCTTGCGCATAGTTCAGACAGACACACTTACGAGAAACAATCTACATACATATACCAACTGTTATATTAGTTATTGGCTTAAAGTATGAAGGCAACAAAGATATTTTATAACAATACATATGTTTCGTTCATACTTTTCAATGTTAAAAAGTCGGTACCCATTTCCAACTTTAACAAGGTCTTCTATTGGCTTATTGGTCATTCTCGCCTGTCAGTACTCAGTCGCTAGTAAAGTAATTAATCACAAAACTACTTTGCTGTAATCCGCGAAAACATCTACAGCTGTCTGGTATCATACAGTATGAGCACCACCCGCCCTCCCACATACGCACACGCATATGCAGCAAAAGCAAGCAAGCACCACCCGCTCTCCCACATATGCAAACGCACATGCAGCGCAAGCAGGCAAGCAAAGTAAAGTAAAAAATTAAATTCAATAAAAAATAAATGAAATTCGAGTTTATTAAATTTTAAAGTTATTATTTTAAAAAACCCTGTCACGCTCCTGGAAACTTGTCTACATACCTATATTTAATAAAAACATTACAATATAATATTTGATATATAAAAAAGTACATTCATCAAATAAATGTGTACAATTCAGAGCTCATGGATAATTACGATAGAAATTATATATGCATGAGTGGCAAGAATGCTGGCAGCATTTCCGCTTTCAATTACAATTCCGATTAACGTGCAACCTTCTCCTGTCATTAGTTAATATAACGAGTAATTAAATTTATATTTATCTTTTTTTGCAATAAAGGCGTTTTTATGTGTAAATAATGTAATTGAAACATAATATTCGCATGTTAAGTGGTATGATTCAAAAAGTAAATATTTATCGTAGAGAGAAACAATACAAACGAAATTTTAACGAATAAACGAACACGACAGGTAAACATGCCGCGAATGCAGTGTCAAAAGCTTAAAGTGTCAATTGCGGTGCAACGCAATTACTAGATGCAATCTACGTTATAGTTATTAGATTCTCTCGCTTATTGGCTTTTCTGGCGAGGTGTGAAATGAGACATAATTTGTTAGCATAATTTTGAAGTTAATTTATTATACAGGAAGTATTAGTATTATAAGAGTCTAAGAGACGGACACTAGAATACGTTGAGCTATATTGATTTTTTTAATAAAAATAGCAAACAAACAGACGTAACACCTAATGTTAAATGATCAGGATGAAAGAATAGGAATAGACTACTATAAGGATTACAAGTTTTGATACAAAATATTAATAATGTAAAACTAATACATATAATTTTTGTCAAATATAATTTTTTCAGAATATTCTGTAATTAAGAATATAGACGAGTAAAAATTCGTAGGACAAAATATAAGATATTAATAAGATTTTGTAGTGTAGGTGTACAATTGTATATTCATATAATTTCGCATATAAACTCCGAAACAGGAATATTATTACGATCTATGTATATTAGAATATCCATGTTTTGGATACATTAGTGATTACCAGGCTTACAGAACATATAATTTTTGGCATGTTGGCACAATTTCAAATGGCCTGCCTCGTGTTTGGACAGCAAACTATATAAATATTTGCTTTACTTTTAGGTTCCCTTGTCCTTTGGCACGATTCTTTATCAAGTGTGTACAACAACGTCTAATTTGTTACAATATTTATCAAGTTTTTCGTTAAGGTTTTTTAATAATGTATTATTTGTCAAAGTTGGCTTTGTGTGGTGTTTTAATGCTACCTACAAATAATAGAAAAACTGTTTCCGTTAAAACTGACAAATTTCACCGCTTGTTTGCGTTTATTGAAATATCATAAAAAATAATAACATATTTAGAATTGTGTTTACACTACATGCTAGAAAACATACTCTTTAATAATTTTTTTGCGTAAAATAATAACAGGAAAAGAGTATATATATTAACTTACCATTTAAACAATGGAATTTAGTAATATTTTTACGCGGTGGGTAATTTACTGCAACTTTTAGCAAGTTTGAACAGTTTCGATGAAATATTATTAGTAGTCTCATAATACGTAAAGATCAATGAGGTAATGTCTGACATTATCAAGTTATAAAAATTTTCAACCTCATCTTGTACCTACACCAAAATTTTTTTTTAGCGCACAAAATTCGGCATCTAATTTTATATCGTTTGAAGCTAAATAAGTTAGTATTACCAGAATATAAAGGACTTTCTACTTCAATAAAAAATACAAACAAACAGTTTTGAAGGTATTTTACGTTTTTTGAAACGTCGCCTTGGGCAAAGCTAACCCAGGTGGTAAATTAGGTGAACTACGTTTGACAGTTTACAATACTCCTTACGGTTGCCTTTTTTTTGGTGATATGGCAACATAGTCTTCAAATTCTGGTTTTATAACACACATCTAGTTATCAATATATACAATATTTTACTATTTTGTATCCTATATTCTCATACCTTTTTTTTAATGGGCGAAACGATGTATTGTCTTAATTTAAAGAATTTAGTTTTAAATTACATTTGTCAATTATATACTCGAGAGCGATATAATACAACTCTGTAACTTAATACAGATACGTCGTACCTAGTAGTAAGACACTGACAGTAAATAATTTTCGGTGTAAATCAGTCAAAAATAACTTATGAAAGTCTGAGAACAAAATTTATAAGTTTGATTCTCGCCTAAGAAAAATTATACCGCCATTTTATTATAATATAATACTCCACCCTATATCCCTTAACCCTTATCAATATCGAGAGATACTTATGGGATCATCTTCAATCTTCTATTGGCGAATCGTAATTAATGGCGGGTCTGCTATCAATTATGTCCCAACATGACAAAGAACTCAAAAAAGCTAGTTCTGAGTTATACTATGTTATATAACATAGTATAATTCAGAACAGGTATAATTCATTCGGTGCTTCAAATATGTCACTTTGTCTTCGCCAATTATGAATCTGTTACAAAATGATTCTTAAATGAATTATGTCCTCAAAAAAACATAAATCCGTCCACTATCGGCGTAGAAATCGGTGAACAACCAAAAAAAATATATACAATCGAACATATAACCTCCTCCTTTTTCGAAGTCGGTTAAATTTATATAACTTCGGTAGGTAACTAGCACTTTAACGTGAACTATAGTTTAGGTTCGTGAAAAGTATGATTTTATAGCGATAACTTAACGTAATTAACCCCTAGTACATTTTGCTTTACTTTGCCGTATATTATACTTTCCAGGTGTTTCATTCGATTCTTATTAGTAACACTATCAGATGTTGCAAAAATACTGGTTTTTGTTTCAAGTCAATGTTGCTGAGCCAGCTTACAAGCGTGTTCCTTTAAAGGTTTTAACGTATAAATGAAAGAAAACTGAATTAAGAGCATAAAAAGCCAGAGTTAAACGCCCCTTTTTACTTGAAATAATAACTCAACAATACCTACTCACTCTACGGATTTGAAGTTTTAAATATTAAGACGATAAAATTCAAATAGCTTACCTTTTTATACAAAAAAAGCTAACAAATGAGCCTACCTATGAAACAACCGCCTGAATGAACAGAAATTGAATACCTATTTTATGTTATAACCATATACACAGAGAAAAACATTAAATATTCCCAATATGGTGATTTATAAAACAAACAATCGGTTAGAACCCTAGAGGCCGTTTTCATAAACCGCTTGAATGAACAGAAATTTAATAGACGAGCTCTCCACATCGATGTACAACTTGTTAAAGTATTCTCGCTAACTTTGTTGTTGGAAAATAGAAATAGCCGCGAATTTCATTCACACGCCGCAGCGTAAACCTTCTCAAACTTTAGAAACGAACAAATTTGGAATGTAAAAAAAATAGAAAAAACACTAAATAAAATAATAGCTATGTTAAACTTTTACTTTGATATTTGTTAGATATTTGCGATGACTGATTGAAATTGTAGTCATGGTTGATAGATTTTCCGTGATCACAAACGCTGTAAAGTAATCGAAACGTCACGCGTCAGGCTGATAAAATTAAGTTTAAAACTGTTTTATTTCAAAGCATTAAAAAATGTCTAGTAATGACGCTTATGATGTATATGCTGACACAATATAAAAATTACATGCGCCGATAAGCTTAAAGAATACAATGCCAATCAAACCTCTACATGTTAAAAAACTCATTTAACTACTTTCCACTCAAAATAAACGGTTTATAGGGAATCGAGCCACGCGCACTGTATAGATTCGTAGGTACCCGACATAATTATAATGTCTTCCATAAAATATAGTTCATAAACTGATACCCACCTGTTTTTACACAACTAACAACCTTGTACTCGACAAACTCTTGCTCTATATAATTATCATATACTCAGGAGGCCTATTTCCGTCTGTCGGGTTAACGGTTTAACCTATCTATTCGCAATTATGGGTTCTTCATCATCATCACATTTGATATGTGTTCAATAAAATGACCCCCTCACCATACAAAATATTCTCCGAAATTACATTTAAATTAAGTCATGTTATAAAGTTCTACAAAAGGCTTTATTAAAATGACACAGTACATTTACTCCATACTTTATGCAGCAGTAAATTCCGCTATAACCTGTTAGCTGTAAACATGAATGTGAGTTTTTTGAGGCCATGCTATAAAACTTTATGTGCATGTAAAAGATAAACTTGATTTTTATAAAAGGTCTATGAATATAAATAAAATACTAGCTGCTCGGCTCGACTTTTCACGAGTATTATGTATACTAATTATAAATAGTCACACTTTATACAGAAGTTTTTTCACTTTTCCGTACAATTTTTCAAAAAAAAAAATTTAGTAACCTTGATAATTAATTACATACACAACAAATAAAGAATTAGTTGAACAGATGCAGTTTCTGAAGTGATACACTTGTATACATTCGGCAATTATATGTATTTTAAATAGAATATAAGTCAATTTTTTGTAGGTTCAGTACAACGCATAAGTTGGACTATTTTCGTAATCCACAAAAAAATTGGACTTCAAATAACAATAATACTTAGTATTTAGTCATCATTTCGAAATACTTATATAAATCATGATTGTCTTACGAGCAGGATGTATGGCGCATTGAGCTGTTTCAATATACTTGCTTTAGGCTAATTTTACGTGTGGCCGGTGCGGTTTTGCCAGCAATTAAAACTTATTCGTGCAAACTTCACTTATATTACTAGAACAATATAGCCAGTCAATTTTATAACCTAATTTTAGGATGAGCAAATTATATCCTAATTTTTAAGGAATCTGTGACTTATTTTTTTTTTTAATTTATCTTTCTCAAT
Source organism: Hypolimnas misippus (assembly GCA_037950945.1). Classification (NCBI taxonomy): domain Eukaryota; kingdom Metazoa; phylum Arthropoda; class Insecta; order Lepidoptera; family Nymphalidae; genus Hypolimnas; species Hypolimnas misippus. The sequence continues at coordinate 9,914,767 of JBBEEQ010000029.1, read as the reverse complement.
TTGTCTCCAAGACATAACGGCTATAAATCCCAATCTTCAAAACTTTGGTGTCCGATCGAAAGTTTCCCCTCTTTATCTTATCCCTAAACTTCAAACACACTTTGTTCGAAACTTATTGAAGCCTATATATAGTATATAGTACCTTTTCTTCAGTATAAGAATTAAAAGGTTAACTATTTGCAATTTTTTTTAAAGTTATCGAATAGACAGTTAACATTTTAGGGGCATGATAATATTTAAAGAAATGCATAAAACTATTTATGACTGTCCAATAATATTTATATAAATAGGATTAATTTTTACGATAGTAACATAGTAACAAACTCTTATGTACATACAACTCACATTATATTAATTAACGTAAACGATTATATTGCTGTATTGTTGTGTTTAATTTTTTTTTCTTAAACATATGATATTATAAAATATGATGTAAGAATAATAAATTCCATCGTTATCTAAGCAGCAGAGCTGACGTTAAGTTGTTTGGATAGTGTCAGTTCTTTATTAGAAAAAGTTGTTAGCCTCTTGTATTACAAAAACAAAATCTTATTTCATACAATAATAATTTCCGATTATGTATACCTTTTATTTTAAATTCTGAGTCTTAATCTTAATAAAAAATATTTGTTTCTCAATAAGCAATAAACGTTAATATTTTTCCTTTTTTTTCGTATAAATATTTTATAGAATATTTGGACGTGTGATTCGGTCTAAGCAGGTGCTTTTATATTTCCATTTTGCGAGAATTTAAAAAAGCCTACTATTTTCAATTGCAGTGACATTTAAATCTTTATTGAACATACTACTTAAATCAATACCAATCCATTCAATTCATTTATTGTATAGAATCTGTGTAGTATTTATGCCTTTCTTGACCGAGTATAAAATGAAATAAAGCGGTTTATTTTAAAGAACGAATCTTACAATATTGTAACGAATTAAAGTACGCGAAACAGCTGCCAGAAAGTGAATACTTTATTGAAATGAACTCCGCCCCGGCAAGATACTTAATTTCATATTAATTTCAATTTCAGTTCAACTGCCTTGGAATATTAAATGAAATAAAATTATTTACATGTATCATAAAAAGCAAGTACGTTAAAACATATAATTAATGTGATAATATATTTATAACTTACAGTATATGTAGAAACCTTTAAGCCCACTTTTTGCTCAATATAAATTGCATATGTAATATATTTGTACCTAATTACGAATATTTTTCGATTCTCCTTCATAGTTGTGCACATATAGATTGATATATATATCTATCTATACATATAAAATCACTTGTCCTGACTGATTAATGAACGCAGAGCATAAACCGCAGTCGTAATTTGGGCAGTAGGTGGCTTTTAGGTTGTATGCATCCACTAAGAAAGGATGTTTTGATTATTCACCCCTAAGAGGGTGACAAATACGTTTGTATGCAAAATCTTATTAACTTAAAACTTAATACACATACTTCAGGGTAATAGTAGTGTAATGTAAAATAAAAGACGGGGTACTATTATTCCACACTGGGATGCGAGGGGGTTGTTTGCATGGAGGAAATGTAATTTTTTGGCCGATTATTCTTAAATTCAGCACAAACATTACTTAGGGAGAATAACTTAATATAAAATGTTTGCCAGAATTTCAAAATCATCCTGGGTATTAAAATAAATCCTGGAACAGTAACAATTTCGCTGGAAGATTTATTTAGCTGAAACATATACAGCGTATTTCTATGAAGACATAGGGATGAATTAAAAAAGAGCTTTTTGATATTTCACCCCAAATCAGGTGAAAAATATGCAAAATGTTACCCTGTGATCTTATTTAGTTAAAACTTAATAAAAACTTAATCCCTTTATGCTAATAATTAAATATAAAACACCAAATCATCGTATCAATATCAACCACAACCCACACAGGTACAATGGGGTAGTTTAGTTTACCTATATAAAAAAATTAAATCATTTATTCTACACGTTTAGTAGTTCGGTCCCTTTAAGGACGGTGTTTAACCATTTTTTTAATAATTACTTTTATCAAGTTCCAAAACATACGCGAGTAACTGCTCGTACACAATATTATTGTGTCTAAAAATGGTAATATTCATTATAATTTTTTTTATAAATAATTATTTTTAGTTTTCGTAGTGAACTAAGGACTTTTATAGTCATATGAAAATACTAGATCTTGGTATTATCTGGGTATAAAAATCAATCAGTTAAAAAAAAATCCGTTTGCGAAATGTTAAAAATTGAAGTGGTAATTCTTGTTAGAGTCAAGTGTTCCCACACCCTCTATTTACAAATTTTTTAGGAAAAAAATCACAGTTAGTAGTAGGTACTTACGATGACTTATAATGAATTTAAAAGAAGAATGTAATGAATGTACGGTAGTAGAAATAAGTTTGAATGAATCGTGTAAAAAAATGGAAGACTGTATATTGTGATGATTATCTAAGGACGTGGGCGTACCCGATACTCACTTGGCGAATCAATAGATTTTTGCGACTTTTCATACAAAGATATCTAGCATAATTTAAATTAAAAGAAAAAAACAACCGCCTTCAAAAGCAAAAAACATGTTTCGTTTACTTATATACCTCCTACGAATTAAGGACCTTCTCCGTTTTGAATTCACTTAATAATAGGGATTCGTGTCGAGATCCACTCGTACCTATTTTCATAATATTCAATGACAGGCGAAATAAAAATTGGTACATACTTGATTCCGTAAATATAAGTTGGTAAGCGTACATTATCTCTAAACAAGTGCGGAATATTCCGAAGAGGTTGCGATTTCATCTGGCACAAAATTATTTTCGGGTTCTTCGGCTCTTTGTTACATTCGCAATAATAAAATATATGTATAATAAATATATTTTATTATTGCGTATAATCGGTATAATACTTACTTGAAGTACACATGTACCTACGTAACGATCATGTCTCACTTATACAATTGTAAATTATATGGATTGAAAGGATGGCTGAAAAATAATATTAAAACAATTTTAATATTCAATTATTTACTGAAAGTAACAATATTGTAGTAGTATATCATATTCTCAAAGTTTCTTATAATAATGAATGCCCGTTTCACGAATTGTCATCTATTTTTTTAAAGTGTCATCAGCCAGTTCGCGCGTTTATATTCCAGCCAGTACTCGTTTACTTATCGCGCCTCCTTACAGGATATAAACCAATTTGCTAATCTTATAATTCATCCATTAAATTATAATTTTTTTAAATAATTTTTTTAAAGAAATAGACAAAACCTAAGTTATTAATTAACTAAGACTTTTTTAAGAAAGGAACAAACTTCGAACGTAAAATACACAATTTTGTTGACTTGGATGGCACACTAATTATAGCATTTAGTTACTTATTTTATTTTAATAACCAAAGTACGAAAAAGGATTTCAATGAAAATTCTATTGAACAAATCTTAAAGTATCCGTACAGGTCAAGCACATAGGCTTCCTTTTTGGATTCTCCGCTGTCGGGTTGAAATAAATATTGATTATAACGATACATTCATTGACATTACATAATAAACGGAGAGATATATAATATATTACCAACATAATCCTACATATGTCACTTTTAACTATTTTATTTTATTTGTTATGCTTATCAATTTATCTTATACGATTTCATAGTTGTTATAATTTAAAAATTTTAAATTTTAAATAATTAAGATCAAATTTAAGACAGAGGAAAATTTATTATTCGTTGTAAGGTACACCTTATATTTCAAATTTCATAATAAAGGAACTGGACAACGTAATCTATGTTATGATACATGTAAAAATTCATATACGTATCAGAAATTTATTTTCTTTGATATTCGACATTTTTAGTCCAAATTCTTTCCAACTCATCGAACAGTTGAATGTGTTGGCGCCGCGTTCTAACGACAAGGTTGGATTTAGGAAAGGATAAAAGGGATTAAAGTCACGAAAAGCCTCCGCGACAAAGGGACCATAATGGAGATGTGTCTGTTCTCTGAGGTTTTAAACATATAAAGGTTGTTAGCTAATAAATTTTAACGAAGCATATTTTTCGTCGAAATAAATTAAAGTAAATCAACACACATTTTGAGGTTGTAAATAATTATTCAACGTCTCCAATTCGTCTTTGTCCTTTTGACTCTATACATTCAATTCGTCAGCCTTACGATAATACTTCTGTGTCGTTGATACTTTTATACTTTTTATCCTACTGTTGATTTATTAAGCCTTTAAGCCTTTTTTTAAATAAACTAAGTAGTTCCATACTGAGAAGTTTTCTAACCAACTACGTCATTTCTTAAACAATTTTGAAAATTCTTTAAATTTGAAAAGAAAACCGTTTCGATTCAATCCATAAAATTTTTAACAAAATCGGTTTAGTGGTTTGGTTTTAAAATCAAAGTGATCGGAGTAAGAATGCCACCTAAGTATATTAGGTAGTATTTTGCTTTTGAAGTCGGTTGTTTTTTTGTATATTTAAAGGAAAGTTTGTTATTGTTAATATAATTAAGATTTTTTAAAATTAATATCTAAATTTTTATTTTTAACTTGTACAACATACTATAGTAAAAAGTATAGTTGGGCGTCTAGTAAGTCTAAAATAAACTATAAATATGTCGTCAAGATTGTTTGGAACAATTTTATTATACATATTACAGAATTTAAGTAATATCACGATAATAAATTACTAAGTCCTTAATATAATAGAAAAAGTTAACAACGGAAAATACAATAAAAGGGTTTCACTCGGGCCGACTCACGAAAAAGCAAAATATAAATAACAAAAATATTAGATACGAAGCATTTCAAGTTCGGCATTCATTTATAGCTAAATTGCCATGAACCAAACTTTGCGTAATATTTTTTCATAACAAATGCGATCGTTGGGTTTGTTGATGTTAAAATAAAATACAAATGTAGATATTGAAACAGTTTATTTACACAAATGAGAATTTAAATACAAGTAGTCAAACTATAGGGGCATTATCATTCCTGACGCGACTGCAATCCGATCACAACTGAAATGGAAAACATTTACAATTTATGTTTGAGCGCGATTTTATATTTGAAATTGTAAATGTTTGTAGATATCTGTCTATATATATATATATATATATATATATATATATATATATATATATATATATATATATATAGACAGATATCTACAAACATTACTTGAATATATGTATATATATATATATACATATACATATACATATATTCAAGTGACCATTTTTGTATATCGAAGTCGTTTGTTACTTGTCGAACTCAGGGGAAAAGTAGCTTTTTAACATTTGTATGAAAAAAGCTTCTTAATGATCTTTACTCTGATAAAATAAAAATCTTTTTGATGATAAATATTGAAAAGATTTTAGATACTGATTTGTTTGACTAACCTATATTATAAGTAAGCATTTTATAAAAGATATTCAATACGAGTTTCTTAATGGAAATAAATCTTACATAGAATAAAACTGTAACAGTCTTTAAGTTTGTATGTTATTTTTTTATTTGATATAAATAGATTTTTAAATAGATAACATTGACAATACATTTAATTATAAGTAAATAAAATAACTAATTTTCTTACACTATTTTTTATACTTAAATTTTCCTTTCTTTTCGTATTCTTAATTATAATGGACAGAAACATTTCTACGTTTCTACACAAACGTGAACTTATCTCTCCTCTCCTCTAGCGGTCTCTAAACGAATTTCTGTTTATTGCAGCTCTTAACATATTGTTAAGTCAACATGATAGGTATATTGATCTACATTGTAGGGTACATTGTCCATCTGAAATTTTATACTTAAAGTTAAAGTCAACAGTACAAACCCATCGACGAAAGCCTTGATCGAAGGCTCAAGTATAAAATGTTTTATTTCATTCGATTCGACGAGGATTATCTTCGTTTTCATTTCAGATAATTGTTCTACAACGAGAAAAAAAATAATGGAAATGGTTGTTTACTTGTGAAATTGTATAAATTTTCATTTAATACTTTTATTTTTACTTTTCTATTCAAAGGCAAAAGATTCCATTATGCGCATAGCTTCAGTACAAAAGTACATAACTTCCAAAGGTTAGATCTGTATATATTATATACTTTATAGTTCTTAATATTTCTTGATAAGTAAGTATCTGAGACAAGGAGCGCTATAATTGTGTTTTTATTATATACTCAAGATGGCTGCTGAAAATAATTTCTATTGTAATAATTCACTTCCCCGTTTTATAATAAAATATACTTTACCGTTTTACACTGATTTAAATAAAAATCAAGTATCTAATATAAGATAATAGGACTTATACTAAAAATATTGTTAGACATTACTGCAGCCATAAATTATAAATGAATATTTAAAACACCAGAGATAAATATTTGATGAATCGTATAATACAATTTCTCCTCTTAATACAATGACGGAAGCGTTAATATTATTACGCTTTTCCATTTTTTTCTGTAAATTGTTTCCTTTTTTTTATAAAGTGATAAAAATATATATTATTAGGAAGTTTTTATTTCATACTGAATTGTAAATTACAAACAAAAAACCAATAAGATTGTAGGGATGATTTCCGAAATGGAAGAGATGATCATGATCCCATTGACCTATGTAAATTCGGCTTAACGAATTCTTAAAATGTCTTAAGATCTCTATAAGTCTTAAGTCCTCAAGCGGTAAGTTCCTAGGTGAAAATATATTAAAATTTATAATCTATTTAAAGAATCTGAAAGACCCTCTTACTTATGTTATACGAATTCAGTAATTTACCGTAACTTCGCCCAAGTACGATAATAGATGTTCAAAGCTGAGATAGTGATAATACCTACTATTAATAATTAAAACATTTTTTAAGAAACTAAACTGTTACTTCATATATTACTAGCTTTTTCTCATGACTTCACCTGCCTTAAATTCAATGATTTTCTTTAAAAATACTACGCATAATTATTTACATAAAATATAGCTTATGACCATCTATAATATTGTAGCTTTCAAATGGTTAAATTAAAATAGAATAAGTAGTTCCAGTCTTTTCTTCATACATACAAAATTCGCTCACTTTTTATTATATTAGTACGGACTACAAGAGTAAGGAAGGTATCTGATGGAAAGAATCGATAAATCTATTATATGTAGCCGAGAGTTTAGAGGTTTTCTAAAAACCTTTCCCGGGAAACTGTAATTCAATTGTAAAAAGCGGGCAAAATTCAGTCAGTGCCTTCCAAATCGAGTTAAAAATACATTCGTGTGGTATTCTGCTTTTTAATAATTTAATACCTGCGCTGCTGCTGAGTCTATATGATAAAACTGGGTAGTTTTACCTGCGTTTTGCAAAGTGGAGATGCATAATTTTATATCTATAAAAATAAAAAACCAAAATTTGTATGTTTATCCTCTATCCGTTCCAAAACCTTTGATCGGATTATGATGAAACTTTGATAGGGTGTTCTAGTAACGCCCAGGAGAGTTTCTTGTACTAAAATCTATATAACTGCTTTAGGTGGCATTTACAACCCATGTCAGGTAGCTCGTCTATATATAAATCAATATTTGTTTATTTTTATTCTATGCGCTGTCATATCGTTCACTCGCTTGCGATAAAATTTTGTAAACTTAGTATATACACTCCAGGGAGGGAAATAGACATAGAACAGTTAACTTCCAATAGGTGGCGCGCATGTCATAGTGACAAGTGTATTTAAAAGAACATTCGTTATTTATATCAGACTGGCCACAGTCGTGGACGAGTATAACTCATACAATATAATAATGACAAATTGAAGACGAATAGCATAGTGTAACTTAATCTTTATATACCACGATGTAATGAAAAATACCTTTTATAGGGTAAAACAACGCTTTTCTCTCTTTGTAAAGAAATCGAAATCCTATTTGGTATGTACAATACAAAGTATGTATGTGGCATTTAAAGTTTGACAAATCGGAGCATAAATTACAACGACTTGCGTCGTCTCTCCAATATTTTATTCGTCGCAAGAAGAATTCAAAAATTGTATAGAAACTATGAATTTTATCACCTTCGCTTTTATATTCATGAATTTTTACCCTTAACATGAGATTATTCGTCTGACTTAAAATAATAGAAGAATGAATAAGGTATACACATGAATATTAGGTAAAACGTAATGTTTATTTTAAAAAAATATTAGAAAATACAATTATAAAAAACACATCATAGATTTTTCGTAAGATCTCACAACTTAGACTCTCGGTAAGCCTATTAAATCATATTTGTCAAAAATAACTAAAAACGATTTCGGTGTTTTAAAGAAAATCAAAAGCAGTCCTAAACCTCTCCTGCTAATATCGAAATGTTTTATACAAATTATCCTATGCTAAAATTTAAAAGTTTATTAATAATCAATTAATAACTTTAATATTTATTTATTTATTAAATGTAATAAATCACTATATAGCATCAAATACCCATTATACCAACTATCTTCCCTTTAAAAAACGCCAATCTTCCGTGGGAGTGAGGTACTTACCCCAATCGAGCCAGGCCGCGTACGAGTTGTAGTCAGTAGATTATATCTAGTCTCTTTATAATGAAACTACTACTCGTAGATGATTTCTGATTTTAGTAAAACTAAAAAAACAACTGTTTAATTTAAACGCATTATGATAGGAATAGTTTCCCGTAATTAGCCTGCTGCACATTAAATAATTCAAACCATACAAATTATTATTTATTACGTGTAAAACATCATGCGGAATGAATACAGAGCATAATACATAATTCATTCAAATTAGTTTACCTATTAATAATGTCACTCAACATCACGTGTAATTAATAAACAATGAATACTATATAGTAGTTATTTATTCTTACTCAATTTATGGTACGAAATCAATTTGTAAAATGATATATTATGTATATCATTATAAAATTGCATAAGTAGATAGATAGATAAAACACTTATGGCACAGACATATTTAAGAAACGAGAAAAATATATATAATAGATATACAGTAAAACAATACAGTAAAAAGAAGTATACATTAAAATTTTTACTGCTTTATAAAACTAGATTTAAGTATTCATATTTAATATAACAGGTCTTATCGCGTTAACTAATACTAGTAATACCTTTTTATTGCCCGACGTTTCGACGAAGTTACATTCGCCGTGGTCACGAGCTGACTCAAAGAGGAGGTTAAAAAATTAAAAGTTCACTTTAAAAACGGCCAACCTGTTCAGGCTGTATGAGGTCACAACGGTTCGCAACTTTTCACAATTTACGATTTTTCGCTGACGTCACATGCCCTATGATGACAAAAGAATGAACATAAATGTATCGTAGATGCTCCTGAAAATCATTACCTTATATGGGATCGGTCGGGTAATTAGCTGTTTTACCCGCTGTTCCTCGCTATTTAACCGCCGGTACTTACGCACAGTTTGCTATATCAGTGGTTTATGGACACTGCTTTATGAGTCGTAACGCGATGTTTCATAGCTTACAATCTTTCTGAAAACAACAACTATTTAATGGAAAGAAAACTGTAAAAGGACTGTTGTTACTGATTAAAAAAACAAACAAATGGAAAAAATAATTATTTTTTATAATATTAGTTAATGTTATTAAATATTTATAGTTAAAAATATCATAAAAAAACAATTTCATCACTTACAGTTGCATCTTGCGCACTATGCACAAATTTCATTATTTTTTGCAGACAAGAGAATATGCATCCAACGTCCAACGTTAGAAACTAATTTTCTTATACGATCTTTCACTAAATTGGTAGAGTTGATAGGGAATTAACTCGTACATTATATATGTTATAAATGTTTTTTATTTAGCTTACTACGTTTACACAAACAAAATGCTACGTTATTTTTGAAATTCTCATTCTTTTAAGATAATATTCTTTGAAATTAAGGTAAATTTATTTTATAGTATAATTTTTATTTATTTTAACTCAATAAAACAATATATATATATAATTGAACCTTGTTGAAAATCAATAATGTAGACAATTCATACGCAAGTCCATCTCGATATCAACTTTATTTGTATTAAACTTAATATTCTAGCACACACTAGTTCTAGTACTATTTTCTTTTTTTTTCGTAACTCAATATTTTTATTTGCATTACAAGCTGCTGAAAGCCTCGATTTATCTGTCAGAAGTACATAGTCATGATATTAAGAAAACAAAAATCACTTATTATGCCAAACTATATGACATTGAAGAATGAGATGTGTAGTCGACATCTTAATGGATCGTGTACTATAGAGCCCATAATGTATTTTACCAAGAAGAACCGTAGCGAAGAAAGTTCTTTTTATTTACGAAATATTTGGTTTAATAAAACCAAAAAAATTTAAAATGAAATGAATGACAATAGTCGACATATTTCATTTTAAATGAAAATATAAATGCACACACCTTGCTTAATATTTATCCATTGCCATATTAAAGTTCGTTGATCTTTAGACACAAAGACTGAAAAACTGAATTATGAGCAATAATCATTTTCTTTCTATGAGTCATAACGTGATAATTATAAAGGCTATACCTTTAAAAACCTCAATAAAAGGATATTTTAAGTATAGAGAATTTTTCAAAACAATCTAGTACTTTCTCTATTCCTAAGTAGCATACTACATATTAATTATAAATTATTTGATGAATCTGTGAATGCTGAAATTAGCTAAATTGACGTTATTAACGAAAACATAAGTAACAATATTCATCTGATTAGATATTCCGATAGAAACGAAGGTAGTTTTTTGTTACTCTTTCACGAGAAAACTATGAAACGCATTTTGATGACACTTAAAAGTAACTTACGTATACATCGAAATAAAACATTTATTCTTTCTCGTGTACAGGCTGCTTTCATGGAACGAGCCGCGGGCAGGAGCCAGTAACATAATATATAAACAGGCTCTTAAAATAAAAAAATACTCTAAATTTGTATGCTTTAGGATTTCCTACGTTCAACTCTCGTAGAATTAATAAATACTCTGTGAAAAAGGTCGCAATAATTTATTCATAGGCCGCTTGACCTATCCGTGAAGATGCGTGAGATTCTTGAAAACTGTTAAAATTTTATGCAATATTCGTTCTTTAAAACGAATCGATTCTTTCAAGATTGTTTCATTTACATATATTCTATGGCTTTGTTTTTAAAATAAACTAAGTGATTTTGCGATAAATGATTGTAACTGTTAAATCTGCTCAAATTTTATTTATTGCTTGCTTAAGTAATGTTCTATGTAAATCAGTATATGCAAAAAATGATGCAGAAAAATACAATATTAATTTTAGGTACTAGTTATAGAGAGACAAAAATATAATAAAAATATTCATATCGTCTATGAAAAAGGAGAACGTTCTTTTATACATTATTGTTTTATATGTTTTTGCACAAACTCTACAATTTTTCATTAAAAAAGTTTTATCGGAAAAGCGGGAATTTAACGAACAACGACAACGACAAAGGAATACTTTTACTATATTCAAACACAATTTTAATACAGAATTTCAGTGTTATCCTTTATCGTTGTTAACTTCACATTTGTAGAAGCGTAATCTTTATTAAAGTCCTGTAACTGTAAAGATTACGTATACCACGTTCTCGCAATAAATTCAGACGAGGATCACGTTCAGGACTTTATTAATGTCATATCATATGATACCATACATATGTTTTATGAAGCAAATCTTATATCTTGAACGTTAAAAATCCGTATATATAGCACAAGTTGTTGCGTATAATCCAGATTTCTTCGCATTTCATAGTTGACTATGGGGAAAGAGCGTTTTTACTATCTTTGTCCCCTTTGAATTCTTTTGTGACGAAAGCGTATTAAGTTATTTTTATTGACGCAGTAGAAAAGCCATTTACTTGTGTACATTATATTTTTAATATTATATCCATTTATTATTTTTAGATTTATTAGTAAAATGTTATTCAGTTTTATTAAAATATTTACAAGACTGATTGTAAATTTGCGGACTAATAGTAGCGTTTAATGTGAACATAAAATGTAAATGTTTGAACAAAGTGTTTCTATAATAATACATTTAAGTTCACATTAGGTTAACAAATTACATGCTAACTTATTATATAATAATGACGTATTTTCAAAAGGGCATAGCGTACGACGGCCATAGGTAGGCGGTCTTGGATGGCCGAACGAACCATTGTTCCTTAAAAAAATAGGATTATTAAACCACAAGTCCAAATAGCCAAATTTGATAACTATCTGATATTCAAATAAAATAAATTTTACTTTACATACTATTTTATAATAACTTATTAACTAGCAACCAGCCCTGACTTCGCATGGGTGCGATGTAGTTTTTTACGACATTAAATAACAAATCTATAAAATTCTCGGGTTTGTCGGCTATAATGTAGATATAATACATACCTTACTCTTGAATTGCTCGGTTTATCGACGAAAACCGCATAAAATCCGTTGCGTAGTTTATGAGATCTAACCGTACAGACGGCAATAAACGGGTTAGTTTTATACTATGTAAAGGCAACGGAAATCTCTAGATTTCCATGCATTTAAATAAAGTGATACAGCTTCATCAATGCCAATGAAATAAAAAATGGACTAAAGAGCCTAGAAAAAGCGGATTCAGATAATTTAAGGTCGAATATACGCTAAGATGACCTCCGTCGGTACTCTCTACCCTACAAGCTCAAAGAGTAAGAACTTCATTAACTGTTCATAAATGAGTTCAAAGTTGATAGAAGTATTGTTAGTATAAGTCGATTGATCAGCATATATTTCGTTTGTTTATTTTATAGCTAACACAAACGCTGCGCCAGTACGACTTTTTTATTACATATCTAGATATTTTAAATGCTTCGCAGTCAACTTTGTGATTGCGATAAAAAACCATTATCCGAGTATCCTAGGGATATGTTTACTATTTTCCGAATTGTTAGGAATATATCATTAATAAATATAGACCGTATTTTGTCTATGAAAACTCTTTGATTAGTTAGTAACTATATATTGTCAGTATGCACACTCCCTCTCATTAGGATAGATCGCTTGACTTCACTCTCATAAATATATACATAATTACAAGTAAAGTGACATGAACCCTGGAGATAACTTAACACGAATGTTTTCAAGGAATACAGACAAGATAATGCAACATTTATATCTTGTATTTTAAACAATTGACCACTAAGCAAAGCTTTTTTATAGACTCATTGATATAGTACTACTATTCCAATTATTACCAATAACTTATTTTTATATGTATATATTTATGATAGAAAATATACTACTATAAATAGATAGACTACCGATTAATTACGATAATATAAAAGAGATGTCTTTATTTAAAACATATGTTTTGAGTATGAGTTATAAACTATTAGTACTAACAATTGAAAATACAATAAATCTATTAAAATTGTTTTCTAAATTGATTTTTGAACAATACTGGAGAATGGAAAAAGGGGATGATACAAAAGATCTTTATGGATCTATTGTACTTCTTTTAGATAAGTTGAAGTGCATTCGTGATAAATCAGACACAAAGACTGAAATCAAATAAGAAAGTATATTCTATTATTTCCGAACGTAAAATTGTTTACTCTGTTATTTTAAGTTTCTGAAAGGTAAAACTGACGTAAGTCATAGAATAGGAAGCCATAATCTGAGAAATAAAAAAAATTAGAATCGACGAACTCTGTCAACTGGGATATCGTTGAATAGGTAAAAATAATTTTTAGGTTTCTAATATCGTTTTTTAATGGGAATTACCGTTTAGGATTTATAACGATGTAAAGTTGGTTAGTTACCACTAAGTATTACCGTGATACTAATCATCATGTAAATATCACAACCGTAATTACGATCAATTTGAACTAAAATAGCCTCGTTCTGTAGCAGGCATTTTCACAAAGAGGTACTGAGTGACCGAGTGTAAATATTGTCACAGAGTTTAGGCTATAGATCATCATTATATATACATTTATATAATTAAAAAATCAGTGTTTATATGTTTGTCCTCTACGCGTGTATATTCAAAAACATTGATCGGATTGTGATGAAACTTTGGTGGGGTGTTCTTTGGACATCTATGAAGGTGTCTTGGCCTTGACCTGGCTAAAAAGTCTATTCAATTGAGGTGGCATTGCGAAGTATGCTAGGTACAGCTCGAATTATTTTAATGAAAGTTTTCATGTTTGAACATGCTAATATAAAAAACTAATAGTCTGATCTATCTTTTGAAAATAAGAAAATAATATTTGCGTAATGTTTAAATTTAAATTCAAAATAAAAATTTATTCAAGTTCGCTTTTGAAGCACTTTTAAATCGACGCATTTTTATCGTTCATGTAATCTTGTAAACAAGTTTAATCATTTATTTTTTACGTAGGCTTTAAACTTCGAATGTGTTAAATGATAATTTTCTTTATAATTATAAATGCGATAATATTTGTTTTTATCGGACTTAGCAGTAAACAATTAAATAAATAGTTCTTATAGAAATAAAATAGAGTCAAGCACAATTTCGGAAATCGTTCAATAACTATTTTCTTCAATATCATTGGAAAATTGTTCTACGTTTTACTGTTTACACTTAAACGGGAAATAGCAACGATCGTATAAAATTCAGTATAAAGTTTAATAGATTCCATCAAGGATAAAATTGTTAAATTTTATAACCGTTCACTTCTTTTATTACAAAATGTTATATTTATATACCAAGCTTTATCTATTTATAGAAGTATATCCATCCTGTTTGTATACCATATTCTGGCAAATAAAAAGAATTGAATTGAATTGAATTGAATATTAAATAATTATGTAATAACGTTTCTACTGAAAACATAGGGAAATGGAAGTGCAAGTGCTTAAAGTAATTGATATTAGCGAAATCAATGAAAATTTCTTTTAATCTATACCTATTTTCCATATAACTTTTAATATTTATTAAGTTTATTACGTAAAGTTTAACTATTTGCTTCGAGTAAGTAATGGAATGTTAGTTAATATTAAGGATTTTAATTATATCATAAAAAAAATCAGAACGGAAAGCATATCTTAAGATTTTTTCCCACGAACATACGACGAACGCAATCAACATCGACTTTTCTCAAGGGAGGTTCACCCCTTCTGTAATTTTATTACTCACTTCAAGCCTTTCGAGAAAACGTAATAAATTTTGCTTCACATAATCAGGTTGTTGATTTTTCTAGAACATATTTTTTTTTAATTCTTGAAGGAGTTTTGATAAAAATGAATCAAAACGTTGCATTTAAACTGAAATAACATTTCTTATTGTTAAATAGTTTTTTGTTACTAAAGAATATTTTGATTTAAGTTATACGTATTTAAATATTAAGTTTACGAAAAAAAAGTAGATAGAAACCATTGTTTTAAAAATTACACGCAGTAAAACGGTGTGTGACATATTTGCATAAAATAGTTGAATAATTAAATGACATAAACAATGATGCCCAAATAATGTTGGATTTGCACTGTAATTAATGTAACGTGACAGGTCTCATGCTACAGATGGTTTAGGAAACAATGCATTAATTATGTTATGAAGGCATTATTCAAATTCTTGTTGCGTGTGAATTATTAATTCGTAAAACATCTGTAATTGTATAAACGATACTCATTCATAAATCATAAATTATAAGTGATTAAAAATAAATAACCCTTTTAACTTCTAAGCACAAATTATTAAGCATTCGCTATCTGTCTGTCTGTCCGTCAGCGGACTGTTTCTCATGACACATAATAGGTAGAGTTGAAATTTTTAACACTATTGCCACTATAATAAGAAAACCCTGAAATGCTAGTCGGACTCGTACACATAGGGTTATATTTAACATATTGTTATAGCGCCTATCTTGTTTCTTTTACATATTTAATTATTTAAAAGGACACCGTGTTACATTTTGTACGGAACCCTTCATGTGCGTGTCCGATTCGTACTTGACTGGTTTTTATACGTATAATGTCATGTAAATGTAATAAATATTGTTTAATATTTACGAGAGTTAAGTTGTCTAAGCAGGGGCTTAATTGAATGCTGATAAGCAATAATGTGTCAACCCACAAAAAGTCAAATTCGGAGATATTGATGTATTTTGATACTGCATCACCTATTTAACATTATTGAAAAAAATAGTCATATAAACTAAATAAGTACGGAAAAAGTCTCTTCATTAATTTTGCAATTTTTACAATAATCACAAATATTTGAAATTTTTTTATTAGAAAATATATTAAATATATAAATCTGCTTTTGATTTATTATACCTTTTATTCAAAAAGAAAAGAAAAGGAAAAGGAAAAGATATATACTACTTCCAACATATTTATTACGAATAGGTTTGACATCTTTAGACGCCATTTTCTCAAAATGAAGTCGTGTGGTTTTACACAGAATTGCTTATCACCGTCCAATTATTCTAAAATATCGTTATCAAATCATGTCATATTTTGAAATTCGATTTTCGTATGACAACGCCTTTTTTATCGCTTGGGAATGTACCTATTTACGCATCCCGTTCGAAAAAAATTCAGGCAGCTATATGGGTCACCTGAAACGGAGAATAGAACAGATACTCATTAAAACTCAGTAGTGCCCTCATTGTCTTAACAGGCGCTATGGAATCGCTTACATTAGTACGCCTCGACGGTTGCCCTGCCTATTTAGGCCTGACCAGCACACCGTACTGTCTTTTGATCCAGCGCCAGTCGCCGGAAATCCCTGATCCTCCTTCCACCTGTAGATCAAGGCTCTCTGGGCAAGAGCCCGTACGGTAGCCCCGTTTCACTCTCAACGTTTTGACTCTCTAAGGCTTCCTCAAGAGAATTTTGCTCAAAGCGGTGAGAGCGTCAATCAATAGGAGCGCCGTACAGCGCCAGCTTACAATACCAGCGTATGTATGAAAACACCTCATTTAACTGTCAAAAATCAGAAATCAACTTTTTCTAATATAATTAACCCCAGTTCCTGAAAGACGAAACAAGAGTATCTATAAGCTGCTTTTTACATGAGTAAGGAATATCATTAGGCGAGAACTTTGCTCTCAGATTGTCATAAAGATTTACATAAGTTGTTTTCTTAGACTATTAAGTAATGTTTAATGGTCTAAAGTTTTTTGTCGTTGCATGAAATAATTTACTGTCTGTGTCTTTGTTTGTGACAGCAATAACTTTTGTAAAGATACCTAGGTTACCTAGGTAAATGGTTTATGTCAATTACGAGCATAAATCTTACAACCTTAATTCTCTTTCTTACTAATTCTTCAAATTTAAAAGTAGAAAAAAAATCCTGAAATAGCTTTTCAAGTGTATTTTATGGAACGAAAATTTCTTATCCCAGTTTCCTTTCTCAAATATTTACGACAGGCACAATTGTTTATCTAAGCCTTATTGCATAAACAAACCTTTAATATTATAGGTATGTTTTTCTTTAATATTGGAAAGGCAACTATTTTTCCATTTTATTACATGGCATATATTTTAAAATTATATGCATGCGCCACATGGAATTTTTTACGACGTAATTTTTAACTGAAATACAATCTCTGTGTCTATCCCAAAGTAATTACTGCGGCTATAGATAATTACTATGAGCGTGATTAAACGAGTATATGAACGTTTCACATTACATACGTTAATAAATAATCGCTCTCATATAGCTCTTTGAGGGTGCTTACCAACAACGCAACTATATATGGATGCTGATAAGCAATAATGTGTCAACCCACAAAAAGTCAAATTCGGAGGTATTCATGTAATATGTACTGCTTAACCTATTTAACATTATTCAAAAAAATATTAAGTCATATAAACTAAATAAGTACGGAAAAAAATTACTTAAATTAATGTTTTGAATTTCAAGTGCGTTCCATATTTTGCTATTTATAAAATAATCTCAAATAATTTATAAACTTTTTATTAGATAACATTAAATATATCAATCTCCTTTAAGTTCAAGACACCTTTTATAAAAATATAAAACAAAAGATGAATATATATGTACGTCTTCAAACGAATTTGTTACGACACGGTTTGACATGTTTAGACGCCATTTTCTTAAAATGGAGTCCTTGTGGCTTGACACAGTATTGCTTATCAGCGTCCATATATCATATATAGACATCAAACTGTGTTAGTAAAGTTCCTTTTACTCTAATTCCGTAAATGTAGACAATTTCATAATCTTTTATAATAACAATTAATTTACTTGCCTATTTCATAAATGCTTATGGAAAAAGATGTTAAAGATCATGCTGGGATTTTTTAACAATTTATAATATTTAAATTAAAACTTTGTTTATTTATGAATCTAATGATAAAAATTTAAACTGTTATTTATTTAGTAAGCTAATATTTTTCGAATGTAGCTTAACGACGTACATTTGGGAATACCCATATATCTTCAAGTCAGATTTACGATTAGCTATGTATGTACCGAGTCGTAGTAAGCTTTAGTAGTATTTCCCGCGAGAAATTCCGCCATTCGCTCTGATAACGAGGTGATTTCGTTTTCAGATCCCGTCGTACTTAGTTTTCGTAAAATACGACATCTCAGTCACCTTATTTTACAGAAAAAATATGCATGTATTTTTACTGATTTTAGGTTTTCATGCATTTCCACTAATGATGTGCCGGATATCCGTATCCGTATCCGCGGATATTCGAGGGAGAAGAAATAGCCGTATCCGTATCCAGACCCATTAATTTTTTACGGATCTTTTACGGATATTTAATTAATTTTCAATAAATAGATGAAGTTTTACCTAATGTCATACTAAATAATCAACAAAACAAAAACGCACGTAATACAAGTCGTAATGTGTCCATCACGTAAAGTGTCAAGTGGCGTCAACTATCGTTTCAAATAACAAAGGTAGTAGTAAATATTTAAGTAAGAAAGTTAAGATCGGTATCCATATCATCATTGACAGTAACGTTAGCGCAGTGGTCACTGACACTGACTCAAGCGCTAACGGTCGCGGGTTCGATCCCCGCTCACGGCAAACGTCTATTGGGCATATGGATGTTTGTGGTCTGGGTGTTTGTGTTATTGTTGTGAGTGTTTCCGGATCCCCCACACAATGTCACGCGATCTTAATGGGGACCGTTGAGTGTGATGCGTTTATTTATTTATTTATATCCGCAAATCTTAACACAAAATATCCGTATTCAGATCCGTATCCGCGAATATTCGCGGATACATATAAAATATACATATTTAACGATTCGGCACACTAATTTCCACTACACTTACATAGGATAAATTGTATAGGCATTATATTAAAAAATCAAGCTACGATTACCAATTCGTTCACTGTTGGTTTATTTATTTCTGGACTGAGTGTTTATCTAAACAACCAAACATCTGTAAACATGTATACTAGCAAACGTATTAGTATATTTTAAATCAACGATTATGTTCAACTGAAACAACGAGGAAATTTTAATTATTATTTTATTAGATACATCATATAGTGGAAACAAACTAATGACTTACGAAGTCCACATTTCATTAAGATCCGATCGAGACGTAATGGTTCGATTGGAGGTGTTTTACCAGTGTTTAATTGTTTATATAAAATAAATTAATAAAGTTCTACGTATAGTATTATAGCAATAAACTAGAAATATAATATATCCTCTATCACACTCGACGCCGGCAGACAGGTGCTGCATAAACTTTAAATTATATCTGTCACCCACTAAAGGAAATATACATCGGTGAATTTCTTTAGACATAAGTTGTTTATTATTCCAGAGCAATGCTTCCTGAGTCGTTGCGAATCTAATTAAGCGCTATTGTTTTCGTACGAACAATACAAAATGAAAAGGAATCCTTAAAAATATTCTCTTTAGTAAGCATATAAATTTATTATATTCTTTTTTTATTTGATCAACAATAAAATAAAATAGGTAAGAGCTGTACTAGAATCCACAGATACTGTATAAGGTTAAAAAAATCAATTAGATGATTATACTATTGTAATAATGCAATGTGATGCATTCAGTTTCATTCAAATTATGACCACATGGTATTTTATACATTTTTAATATCATTGTTTTGAAAACAAATCTCAACAGTAGAAAAACAAAACAGTTAAAATACTACTTAATTGTGCAGACGTATAAAACGTCTCGTCGGGTATTTTATTACCCTTTTATCAACCACGTCCATACTTATAGCACTGCAGTCGTATAAATAATCAGACAAACGAGTTACGCTGTACATTTAGTAAAAATCCTCTACCATTTACCAACAGAAATTCCCGAGGGAAAATCTATCCGGTCGTAAACTCGACGAGAATAGATTTCGTTATCCCTCACGTGTTATTGTAGTAACGTACAATTCAAGTCAATCAACAAAGCGACTAGAATTTATTAGGTTTTCCAGCGAAGTGTACTTCGACTAATTATCTGGCTTTCACCAAATTACTTGATGCAGCGACATATAATTAAGAAAATAAATGAGTCAAATACACAAGGGATGCTCCTAAAACAATATTAGCTACTTTTAGGGTTCCGTACCTTAAAAGGAAAAACGGAACCCTTATAGGATCACTTTGTTGTCCGTCTGTCTGTCTGTCTGTCTGTCTGTCTGTCTGTCTGTCTGTCTGTCTGTCTGTCTGTCTGTCTGTCTGTCTGTCTGTCTGTCTGTCTGTCTGTCTGTCTGTCTGTCTGTCTGTCTGTCTGTCTGTCTGTCTGTCTGTCTGTCCGTCCGTCCGTCCGTCCGTCCGTCCGTCCGTCCGTCCGTCCGTCCGTCCGTCCGTCCGTCCGTCCGTCCGTCCGTCCGTCCGTCCGTCCGTCCGTCCGTCCGTCCGTCCGTCCGTCCGTCCGTCCGTCCGTCTGTCTGTCTGTCTGTCTGTCTGTCTGTCTGTCTGTCTGTCTGTCTGTCTGTCTGTCTGTCTGTCTGTCTGTCTGTCTGTCTGTCTGTCTGTCTGTCTGTCTGTCTGTCTGTCTGTCTGTCTGTCTGTCTGTCTGTCTGTCTGTCTGTCTGTCTGTCTGTCTGTCTGTCTGTCTGTCTGTCTGTCTGTCTGTCTGTCTGTCTGTCTGTCTGTCTGTCTGTCTGTCTGTCTGTCTGTCTGTCTGTCTGTCTGTCTGTCTGTCTGTCTGTCTGTCTGTCTGTCTGTCTGTCTGTCTGTCTGTCTGTCTGTCTGTCTGTCTGTCTGTCTGTCTGTCTGTCTGTCTGTCTGTCTGTCTGTCTGTCTGTCTGTCTGTCTGTCTGTCTGTCTGTCTGTCTGTCTGTCGGGATGTCAACCCTTTTTTCTCAGAAATGCGTACAACGTATCATGTTGAAATTAATATCATATACTCAAGTCTACGATGACATGCGGCCGTGAAAATATTAAAGTTCTAAGTCAACGCAATCAAAAGATAATGGAAAATATGTCGTATATTTTGACCATTTTAGCGTTTTCGCAAGGGAATCAAAACCTATAGGGTACTTCCCATTGACCTAGCACGATGAAATTTGGCAAGAAGTAAGATCTTATGGTACAAATAAAGGAAAAAATCTGAAAACTGTAAATTTTTGTATGTATGTTTGTCTGTTTGTAAGTTTGTCTTTCAACCTTTTTCTCAGAAACGCGTGAAGGTAACAAATTTTTATCAACGTCAAGTACTCAGAGTTGTAATTACTAAGAGCTGTGAAAAAATCAAACTTCTAAGTTAACGCAATCAAAAGATACGGTCATTTATATCACATATTTTAAGTATGATAGCGTTTTTAACGTTTTCGCAAGGGAATCAAAACCTATAGGGTACTTCCCATTGACCTAGCATTATGAAATTTGGCCAGGAGCAAGGTCCTTTAGTATACATAAAGGAAAAAATCCGAAAACTGTAAATTTCTGTTCGTGTGTCTGTCAGTCTGTACGTCTGTCTTTTAACTTTTTTCTCAGGAACGCGTAAATGTATCAAGTTGTAAATTGATCAAGCGGAAAATATAATAATCTTAGAATTAAAATTATATGTACTTGTAACAAATTAACATAGAAGTTGACCATGGTCAAAAAAACAATTTTACAAACACTGAGAAGAAATTTGTATCAATACGAAAACATTAAAAAGCAGCAAACCTTTATAAACAACGCAATGCAATCTATATATCGCAGCAAACAAAATGATAGCGCGATGCAGCGTACAGCTAATGCCATCTATTACAACATTATGACATTAACTGTGATATAATTCTGCTCGATTAATAAAAATTTTTATTTTAATTATTATTTAAATGCGCTAAAAATTATAAAATAAACTTTTCATTTAAAAGTTTTATCGTCGATTTATAACGTCATTACGTAATTAACATTCAATATAAGAGCTTCACGCGATTTGATTTAAGTACTCGTATTGACTTAGTACGAAAATTTTAAAATTAAATTCAAACAGATTGAGTTATTTAATTTACTTATTTATCTACACATATAAGTCTTCTGGTTATTAGTAATATAATTAGTTATTTATAAATAAACAATTAGTTTTGTTCGAATTAAGGACTAATTATTTTCGTCTTGGCAACACTAATATATATTTCGATATTTTGATTGATAATGTAAATCTAAATATTTTACGAACGTAGTGCAGGGGTAGTGGAGTGTAGTAGAATATAAATAAAAATAAAACTAGAATAAGTCAACAAGTTAGTTCATTGAAATTGTCAAGAGATGGCGCTAGGTGTATCCTGAATCGCGCTATAACTTTTTTTTTTGAAAGTATAAGGTGTATTAGTACTTAAAATAAAATTTTATGTTTCCATGGATTGCATCCATGATCGTGTTTTAAATTAAAGTGCTCCTAAGTAGTTTCAAAATAGTTTTTGGGACGTGATCCATATTTACATAATATTTGATTATATTTAAGCGACTTCTAAAAAGGAGTGTTTTCAATTCGACCTTGTATTTAATTTTTTTTTTATGTTTGTTCGCCGATTACGCCGCCATTTGGGTACCGATTTTCAAAATTTTTTTTTTTGTTTGAAAAGGTATACTTCCAAGGTGGTCCCATTGTCTTCAGGTCAGGATCAGATGATGGGATCCTGGAGAAATTGATGGAACTCCTTAAATATTATAGGCAAGCGTATACCGATTTAGGTATTTTTGATAGTAACTTATGTTGGAACTGATGATGAAGACCACAAATGGCGTAGATGGGTTAGTCTTATATAGATTTCTATAAGTTTGTACGGAACCCTCGGTGCGCGAGTCCTACTCGCACTTGACCAGTTATTTAAAGCAATTTTAATTCTTTTTTATTCATATAATTAGGATGACTGATTAACGCAATTTATTGATATGGTCATCAATATAATATTAATTTCGCGTCCCTAAAATCGGACTTTAATATTGCTTTGAAATAAAATTTAAATTTTCCCGCAACTTGGTACTTATTTCATTTGAGATAGACTGAAAATTATACAATCAATTAAAAACCACGGCACGTATTAGCACACGAAAGGAAAGAACGCTAGGGAGCGTGACCGCATTCGATGAAGATTCCTTTCAGGAATCAGAATGATCAATGATCCAGCCAGCCGAGCGTACCGCAGCGTTTCGTATAGCTATTTTATAGCCTTACTAAAATATCACTATAGGTCCATTTCCTCCATTTCCAAACCACATACTGTGGAGATTTATGTACCAAAACCGAGAATGCATAATAGAAATTTTCCATTTCAATCCCCGTCTTAAAATCAAGTTACAGAATTAAGAATATAGGATACAGACTTTTCTATGTACCTATGTGAAAATGTTTTATGTTATTTTTATACAAAAAGCGAGCAGCGAGAACAAAGAATATATAAAACAAATCGTAAAAATAAAAACACCGAGTGAATTATAGGATCTTTATTATTTATCGAGTAAAATAATCTATTCAACCCTTACAAGACTCATTGTAAAGAAATAACTACCATCAGAGTTACAAATACAAATTAAACTACTGAGCATAGTGTACATTACAATACTATTTACACAAGATCTTAACATATTACACTTCTTTCGTGACTAAAAATCACTTTTAAGGCAAAATTACAACAAACTTTTACCACTTAACCAGTTAGTTAACTTCAGATTTTGACTTCCAAAAGGGAAGACTACATACTCAAATTGTTGTTATTTTGTGTATGTGTCATACATATGCTGTTTTTAGATAGATTTTAATAATTCTCTTTTATTGATTTTCTTTATTGATTCATTTTATCCATGCAAGCAAAGATATAAAATATAGATTTTACGTTTATACTGTTTGATGTTAAAAATCTGTGTCCATTTCCAATTTTGACAACTGGATTTTTAACTTGTAATTAAGCAACGACTATATTCTTCCACTATGGTCTTCCAATAGTAAAAGACATTTTGTGTGACAAAATTCATGCGCTAATAAAATAGGTAAAAAGATATCTATATCTATTACTAAAATATCTTTGCATGGAAGGTAGTCCCATATATATATTTTTTTTTAGAATCTAAATAAAAGAGAAGAAAACTTCTCAAAAGATAATAGCAAATTGCTTGCAATTTATGCAATCCTAGTATAAGATAATATTTTTTCAAGTAGGAATAATAATTCATTTAATATCGATTACGTTTTTAAGTAAAAAAAAAATATTTTAAAGACACGTTTATCTTCTTGGGGTTCGTTCTCTCTTTAAAAAAGCAATATCACTTTAAATGTAAATCGCGCGGAATACATGTGCGATTTCACCTTTAAGGTCGAAATAACAATTACTATATATTTTAAACTTTCGCGATTTATACTATTCATATTTAATATAACGGGTCTTATCGCGATAACTAATAGTAGTAGTACCTTTTTATTGCCCGACGTTTCGACGAAGTTACATTCGCCGTGGTCACGAGCTGACTGGTGTACCGCGCGCCCTCCGGCGACGAGTGCGCGAGTTTTCTTCGCCTACCCTCACAATATTAATATTGTCTTTACCGTTATTATAATGCTGGGAGCACATTGTGTTAGTGTGGTGTGCCAGTCAGCTCGTGACCACGGCGAATGTAACTTCGTCGAAACGTCGGGCAATAAAAAGGTACTACTACTATTAGTTATCGCGATAAGACCCGTTATATTAAATATGAATAACAATTACTGTTAATAAGTATTGTTACTTCAGAATATAAATTCATATTAATGTGTAATTTTAAGGTTATGTATACGTTTGATAAATAGAAACAGTTACAACAGCCTATAGGCTGGTGGTCGTAATGATATATTTAAGATTAAAATTTGTTTACATAATTAATTATGTCTAATAATAACTGTTTTATTCCTATCATTTCTTGGTATATCGAGAATAGCATGCAGCTATTTTGACATTAATAGAAAAAAAAATGGCAGACATGTAATCATCGTAACTTATTTTTGCAAAAAATGTCACTTAGCTCATTCTTGCGCGACATACATACTTGTGAGAGAAAAAAAAACCAAAGATTTATAATACAAAAATCATATAAAAATCATCAATAAGATGAAAATGGCACAGGTTTGCTACATAACAAATTTTTTTCCAACTATTTTTCTAAATTACATTGTATTCGATCTATCGTATTAAGGACTTCAGAAATACGCCATTCCTTGCTGAGCATCATACATTTTCACATCATCCTTCTTCAACGTTAACTCAGGCCTGTAAAATGTTACCTCTCTTCACATTTATGAATTTAAAAATTAACGGAAATATCATAATTATTAATCTACATTTGATATCACAAATACATAAACCAATTTTAACGAATTTTAAGAGATTGGACCTTGAAAGAAGACAGGCGACTTTTGTCATGAAAATAAAACTCGAGGAGAATGAAATAGGATACGAAATTTAAAAATATATATTCAGCACAAAGTCGGGTACAAGATAGTTAAATCTAAGTTAAATAAGCATTTCTATGGAACTAGATATGTGTGTTTAATCGTTTATCGTTTAATTTACCCGAGATTGCCTAGTGGAGCACATCGATCTCAATAAGTCGCTAATTAAAATCCATTTCTGTTTATTCTCCTGTTTGGTTGTCAATGAAAATATCGTAAGATAACCTGTATGTGTCGGGGGCAATACTGGGACAAGAACATTTACCTTCTACAATAAAGCAGTGAAAAAATTGTGTAGGGACCTAAACAAGAGAACTGATCTTTGCCCAATAGCGGGAAATTTATAAATTTTGTTTATAAACATAATATACATAAATTCAAAATTCAGATTTTAAAGTTTAATTCAAGAATTTTAAATTTAAAAATTAAGTCAGTTTTCATATTTTTTTAATAAAAAAATTGAACTACTTACAAAGTCAGCTGAACAGTTTGCTGCTGGGCTGTAACAAAAGAATACTGTTAGTTTTATAAAGGCATCGAGAGATTAATTTCCAAAGAATATAAAATATGGAAAAAGTTTTTCGTAGTAATTGAAGTATAAAAATTTTGCTTCCTAACTTTACCCATCATATTTTGTAACATCTTTAAGAAAAATCTGGAAAATGTGCAAACTTATTTCTTTAATTAATTAAAGCATTATTTATTATTTAAATAAATCCCATGTATTTAAATATAAAAAATTACGTTAAATATATATATGTTTAGTATGCAATATAACTTTATTTAAACAAAAAAATTACTGTGAATGTAATTTAACAACAGAAATAAATGTCATTTACGGATTTATGCGAATGCAAACAAACTTTTAAAATAAATATTTAAAAATACCCTTATCAAACCCATATATGTGTAAATTAGTGATTATCCGAATATCCGTATCCGCGGAATTCCGAGGGAGAAAAAAGATCTGTATTCGTATCCGTAACCGTTACTTTTTGGCGAATCTTTTACTTTAATCTCTTTTAACTCTTTAATTCTTCATTTTCAATTATATACATTCTTCATAGGCAGATCAATCGTAATTTTTTTTTTTTTTTATAAAATACTAGCAGTTTCCCGCAGATTAGTCCGCGTACACAAAGGAACTTGATATCTAACAACTTTCAACCCTCTTTTTAACCCCTTAGGAGATGGATTTTCAAAAATCCTTGATCCTTGATTTGAGGAACGTTTTTGCAACATTTCATGTTTCTCGACCCAGCGGTTTAGGATATGCGTTGATCGATAAAACAGTGAATGTGTGAGCCAATCAGTTGTCAGATAAATCAAATATATTTAAATAAGTTCATTGCGTTTAAGTCTTCTTGGTATGTCACGCAAAGCGTCAAGTGGCATAAAATATCGTTTTTACAATTTTTTCGTTAAATTCGTAAATTATCGTCACTGCACCGACACCGATTTAGTATAAAAGTTAAGATCCCTATCCATATCTGCGGATATACATTTTTACCGACACATCAACAACAGCTGGCAACAGCTGGATGCTACCATTAAATTATTATTGAAAAACAAAATGAAATCTTTATTCAACATTGTGTATTATATTTCTATATTATTTTTATGAATGAACTATAATATGTATAATTGTACATGTACCCAAAGAAATTTTCCATTTTCCATCGCCCTGTTATCTTTCTGTATCTTCTGCGGACCATCTTCTCTTCGCATATTAAAATTTAGATTAAAAAATTGAATACTTACGGCCGTTGTATGATCCCCATAACATCGGAGACATACATGGAAAGTGTTCTTTGTATAAAGCCTTTCGTTTGCTCTATAAAGGTTGCTCGCTGTGGTTGGGTGACCACTATTTACTATTAGCGCCATTTTTCCATCGCCTCGTTATCTTCTTGCATCTTCTGCAGACTATTCTTCGTATTAAAATACAGATAAAAGTATTAACACTTACCAATCGGCTGTTGTATGATGCCCGTGACATCGGAGACGTACATAGGATGAGTCGTTTGTATAAAGTCTTTAGTCTGATCTATGAAGGTCGCCTGCTGTGGTTGCGTGACCACTATCTGCTGTTGGCGCCATTTTTCCATCGCCTCGTTATCTTCTTGTATCTTCTGCATTCTTTCTACTTGCTTGTACGTCGGTTCGCCACCAATGTAATCACGCTTTACGCGATTGTGGTTCCGTATTTCATGCTTTCGTAGGTCTGATCTGTGAGCAAATTATAGGATATTATACTTTAAACTTTAGCGATTGGAAGGGTAAAATGCTGGTTAGAGCTGCAGCAGCTGGTGGCTACGACGGATATAACTCTTTCAAAACGTCAAGCCAACATAAAAGTTACTATAATATCTTATCCATATTGATTAGACACGTTACTTAAAATATAAATTATAGGATGTTTTGGATTGACGTGTGAGTTAAGAGAAATAATGAGAGCTAGAGAAATTAATTTAAAGGAACCATTGTCATCGATTTAAAAGTTCAGATTAACTGCATTAAATGATTATAATTTTTTAAATAAACGTGATCCACTAGCATTAAATACAGACAGTATAACCGTCAAGCGTCGAGACTATGGTCTTGTTTTCAAATAACTTTTAAAAAATTATGCGACAGTTTTAGTTTTATTGACCCTGAGGCTATTACGTATTTTTCGCTAATCCCTATAGTTTCAGGTTTGGCCCTCCACATCCAGTTATAAAATTCTCCCATACAATGTTACAGTCTTAACTATTAACCGGTCCAAACTACTTTTGACTGAAAAAAAAAAACAGAAATAGTTTTGACTACATAGGTCGATCGATACTAGTTTTGCCTGAAAATCATTAATAGTATTTTTGGCTGTAAATTTCTGACCAAAAGTATGGAGCTAACTCACTTGTAGCAGAAGTCCCTGCCGCAGTAGGTGCAGGTGTGCTTGATGTTCATGTGCTTGGCGTCGTGGTGCTCCCACAGCGCCGTGCCCGTGCGGAACGCCTTCTCGCACAGCATGCACTGCGCACATCACTACGACTCAATATATGTCTATTTGACTATGTCTATAATCATATTATAAATGTTACATGAACTTTGTCGGTTTGTACATTGTACTAAGGTCTTTTTAAAAGAGTAATTACTGAATTTCTCGCTGGCTCTTCTCAGTAGAATTCACATTCCAAACCGGTGGTAGCTTCACATTAAACTGACATGTAGAATTTTTAAATTGACGATTCGAAAGGTTTCACAAAAGTCTCTTTGAATGTAGTATATTTTGAGTTTGTTTGTTACATTTTTACAACCAAAGGTTATCGGTTTTTACAGCTAAAGGTATTTTACAGGTAAAGGTCAACCTTATCGGTGTTTTTTTATTTTTATAGGTTGAACCTTAAAAAGGAACCTATGCTCTTGGTATAGACTATATTTTGCCACAAAGTAAAACTTAAAGAGGTTAATAAAATTTAAGATTAGAATTTGTGTAGAATAGCCATGATTAAGATTTATTTTTCATTAAGAAATAGATATATGAAATAAATGTATTATACACACCTTAAACTGTTTCTCTTGATGTGTGAGCTTGTGTTTATTAAGATTGGAAGGATTGACGAAGGTGGCGGGGCACTGTGCACACTTATATGGCTTCTCTCCCGTATGCGTTCGCATGTGCATCACTAAGTAGTATTTGTGCTTGCACTTGTATGGGCAGAGGTCACAAAAGAAATTAAATGTATTGGTGTGCACTAACCTGTGAATACATGATTTGTTACATTTTATAGAATATCATATCATATTCAAGAATATATAGAAGCCAAAATTTATATTAACCATATAAACCACTCAATAATAAATATAATTTTAAGTACTCAAAGTAAAAATAGTATATTAATAATTTAAATACATTTTTAAAAATTACATCATATAACATATTAAATTATGCAATCTTCTCACTCACTTATAAAGTTGATAATATGACTTACACACTTTGTTTTAGATCTTAAGCGACAATATATAAATCCCTATTATATTAATACCACATCAATAAATTTTGATTAAGCTTACATGTGATTCTTAAGTCGTGCAATGATAGGGAATTCCTTTCCACAAGTTGGGCATTTGTGCAAAACGTTTTGTTCATGATTATGTCGCATGTGCTGAGCGATGCTGCGCACGAGCTGCCCGCAGATATCGCACGCGCGTCGCATGCACTGCCTCTCGCGTCGATGGGCCACCAACTTTTCCTTCATAATTATTTTCATAGATAAATAGAACCGACTTCAAAAGAACTCATTGAAATAAAACTATTTTAAACGGATTTAAATAGCGTATATTAACTATTTTTATCATTGTATATTTTAAACTTTCGCGATTTATACTATTCATATTTAATATAACGGGTCTTATAGCATTAACTAATTCTAGTAATACCTTTTTATTGCCCGACGTTTCGACGAAGTTACATTCGTCGTGGTCACGAGCTGACTCACACGGCACGGCAGTCACGGCAGCAGATATTACCATTAGTTATCGCGATAAAACCAGTTATATTAAATATGAATATTTTTATCATCCCGACGTTACGAGCACTTTGCAGCATTTGTGGTCACGGGTGGAGTCTAAGACAACAATATTCAAAAGAACTGTTTTTGTAACTATAAATGGACTAATGTAATAAAAAAAATTATAATAATTGTTCTAAGGCAAGAATTACACTTGTAAGTCTTACTCTCATAATTAATATAAAACAATACTGTAATATGGTAGTTTGATTGTCAAATTCTTTCAAATGTAATGCAATGATAAACAATTTATACAAATCTTTTGAAATTTTTTTGAGTAAAACTTAAATTACAAGAATAATTTTCACCTAATCTTAATATGATATGTATTTATATCAATGTACAGGCATGTACACTGGTAATAAAAATAAATACATGATGTATCGTAATTGGTCAAGTACTTTTTGAATTTATTTTTTACAAAAATATATATAGCTTCACTCATTATAATATTAGTTATTATACCTTGTTTGGGAATATCATGTCACAAGGTGAACACTTGAACTCCTTTGTTTTAGGATCTTTCTTTTGCAGCAGTCTCTCTCTTCTTCTCCTTTCCTTCTCTGCCTTTTGTTCAGTTTCCATTCTTTTCAATTTCATCTGATGTAATATTAATTGAAAATCATGTTTCGAATATGGATATGAATGTAATAAAGGGTCCCCTATAATCATTAAGAGAATAATTTAATTGTTATTTACATCTAATATATGTATAACTATAAATCAATGTGGGTATGTATGTATTTATATTCCCTATATATTTCAAGTATGGAGTGATTTTGATGAAATTTTTAGGAAATCTTCAGATTGGCGCAGATCTTATGAAGTTTGATTGTGATCAGATCAACAGATTTCTTTTGCTATGCTCTTTGCTGCTCACTGGTATCTCAATATAAGTCAAAGTTTTAATAAAAGTAGAAATTAAAATTAGTGTACAAAATCAATTACCCATAGGATTTAATATTTTCCTGAACTTCTTATCAGATATTTCACAGTTTTTCTTAAACCTCATAGCAATTCTTAGAGATTCTAGGCATTCATTGCATATATATTTAGGCAAAGAGTCATCTGCATTTATCTGTAATAAAATCACAATTTAGTTAATAGCATAATTAATGATAATTACATAGTAATACCCAATGTACTAGTTAATGTCATAAATAATTAAAAGGTAATAAAAAAAAATTGCAAAAAACAGAACAATAAAAGTAAAAAAGATATATCATAACTTACAGTTATATTAGTGACACTGCGGATGGCTCCCATGATATCACAATCACTGATTTTAGTACTCAAAGGTGTACAGCCATTTCTTGCACACACTCTACAGATCATTTCCTTTGATAATTTTACACCTATTTTACTGAAAAAAAATCCAATATGATATATCTACTACATTTATTTATTAAAACAATTTGTAATGTGTAATTGTACCTGTCCATCATAAGCTTTTCCCAATGATCATTGTAATTGATAGTTTCATCTTCAATTGAACTCGTACTTGGATAGCTAACTTTATTTAATCTAGACATCATCGTTTTCGTTAAATAAACAGCCATTATTAGTTCTTGTAAGCTTACGACAAATGATATTAAATGATAATTTCAGTAAAAATGAATTTACTTTCCCGAACGAGTTATTACAAATACATAATCATAAATTCCTAAATATATGTGTAAATTGTTTCTAAAATTTTATACATTGAGAGTTTAATATTAGTAGTTTGATTACAATATAATATTATCCATTTAAATGATTAAACTAAAACAACATAAATAGGTACGTAATGTGATTAAAATACAATTAAAATATTTACAAATGACAATTGACAGTAGAGAAAAAGAATTGTTTTTTTTAGTAACTTGTTTTACGGCCCTGGGTTCAAGCTCTTTTGAAAGTATAGAGATAAACAATAAAATTTTATTAAATTTTTCGATATTAATATTTGATTTTCAATTTTTATAAAATCATATCAGGTGAATATTAAATGTTTAAAAGTGCTATATGTTTAAGTATCTTCGTTTTATTTAAATTAATGTTAATGATTTCATTGTAGAGTCTAGTATGAGATGCTTTATAATATTTAATGACATTTTTTTGGATATGGCAGAATCAATTTATAAAACTAAAATTTAACGTAGAAACGCTGTTATAAAGTAAAGAACTACGTCCAAAAGAACTTGAAACCAAAGCCGCAGAACAAATTATTAAAAAAGACTGTAAAGAAAATAAACCCTTTTGTCAAAATGACAGCAAAACAGACGCTTTTCTCGCTGATCTTACGTTTCATTATTGTTAACAAAAACAAAAAGTATTGAAAAGTTTTAATTCGAATGAAAAATAATTTTAAAATATTGTCGGTGTAAAATTTTTCTTCGTACATTTTTAATTCACAATATGACTTCCTTATTACTGCTAAAATCAATGTTATTCGCCAGAGTTTTACAAAAAAGTAAAAAGAAAAAGAAAATAAAAACAAAAAAATTGTAAGTTTTTTTGTAGTTAAATCAAACTAATTTCGTCTTCCTAATGTTGTTATTAGATAGCGGTTCTTTTTATTTAAATTTTATGATCTACAGAAATCCACTAAAAGCCATTGACTTAAAAATATGCAGAATATGTAATGAAAGTAAAGGCGAGATTCCAATATTCGATAACTTTGATCATCCTAACATATCAGAAGAGATCAAAAATTTCACTGGTGTAATAGTAAGTATTTATAACAATAAATTTCAAGAAAACTTGAAAAAATTAATATCAATCAACTAAAACAAAAGACTGAACTAACTTCCAAAGCTAAATACGTAATTTTGTTTACTTGAATGACACACTTATTCCAATTATTTTTATTACTGAACCAATTTCCATGAAAATTCTATGGGACCAATGGCAGTGAATACCCCTTAAAACAATAAAAAAAAGAATTAAGTCCAGTTATTTTAGAATAATCAGGAAACATACATAAACAAGTCATTGATGAATTCTTTTTTTGAAGTCAGTTAATTCATTATAATATTTGGCTTATAAATTTAACATTTATGAAATATTAAAATTAAAATAAATTTATATTTGTTGTTATAATTAATATAGCAGTGATTTTTATAAATATAGATATGTTACATTCATATACATTATATCAATATTAAAAATCTGTGCCTATTGCCAACTTTGAGAACTAGACTTAGGGAGCTAGGCAACAAATATTTGTGTACCAAAATTCGTATGCTTAAAATACATCTATAGTTATAAAATTTCATTGATAACAATCGTTATATGCTTGTTACAGATAAGTAGAACAGATAACTTACCTAAGCATATATGTAAGAACTGCTTAGACATGTTGATTGGATGTATTGTGTTCAGGGACATGTGCCAATCAAACAACAAAATATTAATTGAACTTTCAATAAAAAAAGGTATTATCTTTTTCATGTTAAAGTTAGTAAGATAAGGCATTACAAAATGATCTTATTAGAATCAGGTTAGACTTCACTTAGTAGAACAATAATCCAATTCTTTAGTTTAGAATTAATCAATTAAAAATGATTTAATACAAACTAAGAGCCGAGATGGCCTAGTGGTTAGAACACGTCGATCTTTACCGATGATCGCGAGTTCAAACCCCGGCTAGCACCGCTGATTTTTCAAGTGCTAAATTTGTGTTTAAATTCATCTCGAACTCAATGGTGAAGGAAAACATCGTGAGGAAACCTGCATGTGCCGGGAGAAATTCTATTAATAAAATATTATATTATTTCATAAGAAAATAAAATACAGTTTGGATTTTTTTTCTGCAGCAGAAAAAGTAATAATCTCTGACTTTTTTTATTAATATCTTCACGGCAGAACCTTCCGTTGACGACGACTCACTGGCGACGTCATAGTAACTATGTAAACCGTATATGGGACTATTTACAGCGATTTCATGTCGAAGTAATCAAAACCGCTTTAAATTATCGATCCATCTTTGACGTTGCTCAGGAGCCAGTCTAAGGGCATTTTGTGTTTTTGCCGCGTATAAGTGTTTACTTTCTGTACTCATTTTCGTACGCGTGAACGCGCTCTTTACGTTCGTATTACTCGACTTTGACTTCTAAGAATTCTCTGCAATACAAAAGCTAGTGGAATAAAATTAGTTTTATGACACTAATTTCAAAAATACTTGGAAACGTGTCAATTTTTTTTTAATTTACTTAATTTGTTAAAACAAGTTGCGTCAATAGCGTCAATAAAGCAAAATAAACTTTATTGCTAGATAAAATAAATCTTTATGTTGACGGCGTTTTAATTGAGCGATACTGTTAATACAACACTATTATTTTAATAAAACAAATTATTAAAGTACTACAATTAACACGTGTGAGTCTAGTTTCATAATGTACTTAAACGTAAAATATATTTTACGCGTAAAAAATACCAAAGACGTGTACACATGACGTGTTTTAAAAAAGCCTTCCTAAAAAAAATTATATATTTTCAAATTTCAGAATCAAAAATAAATCATTTTGAGGAAAGCAGTGCAAGAGAGAAAGAGTTTATACATGAGAGTGATGATTCATATAATATTCCATCACCAACATTCTCAGAAGACCACTCGGAGATCTGGAAGTGCAGTACATGTAATAAAGAATTATGTGACATGGTATAAAGTAATTAAGTATTCTATTTGATCTATGTATATGTATACTAATATTATAAAAAGGAAAGATTTATATGCTTATACAACTCAAAAACTACTGGACCGATTGCGATAAAATTTTATAGGTCTATTCTCAATCCTGAAGAAATGCATGGTTCCTGTGTAATTTTCTCAATCCTGAAGAATGCGACTTAAATGTTACCGCGGTGTAACCGCATTCCACGCAGAAGAAGTCGCGAACCAAATGCTAGTATTATCATAAAATAATTATTATTCTGCTCCATGCTTGGTTCTAACTTTAATTAACCGGATAACGACGTAATTGTGCTCCAAAAACGTCAAATAAATTATTTTAACTATGGGTTTATTTTAGGCTATATTCTATAAACTTAAAACATCACTATTTAAAGCCTCAAATAAGGGTTGAGTCATTTAAAAATTCAATAAATTTTAGTTATTTTATAGAAATATAGACAAAACAAAATCCATGCAAGCAAAGTATAAATTAAAATAATAATTTGAATTTCTAACAGGTTTCATACAACACCCACTTAATAACTTGCAATAAGAGAATATCAGATGGACCAAAAGAAGAAATTGAAGACGGAAACAAAAAGACATTTTTGTGTGATATCTGTGGGAAGACTGCCCGTTCCAACGCTAACCTCCTCGTCCATATGTATGTTATTTTAAACAAAGTATAGTATTATATGATTAAATACAAGAAACTCTCTTTGATAAAATCTAATCAATCACAAGTCATAAACGAAATATTTATTATTTACATATGGGTGCTGATAAGCAATAATGTGTCAATGCCCAAAAAGTCAAATTCGGAGATATTGATGTATTTTGATACTGCATCACATATTTAACATTATTAAAAAAAATTGAAGTCATATAAAGTAAATAAGTACGAAAAAAAGTTTCTTAATTAATTGGTTCGAATTTCAAGTGTTTCATATTTTGCAAGTTATACAATAATATCAAATATTTGAAAAACTTTTTATTAGTTAATATATTAAATATTTCAGTCTGATTTTAATTAATTATACATTTTATCAAAAAATAAAAGAAAAGATGGATATATGTATACTTCTTCAACCATATTTGTTAAGAATAGGTTTGCCATCTTTCGACGCCATTTTCTCAAAATTAAGTCCGTGTGGCTTGACCCAGTATTGCTTAACAGCGTTCATATAAGAAACAGATTATTAATGAATACCGATCTTTATATAGTTTCCTTTTTTTATTCAGACATACACAATTAAATGAATAAATTATAATAAGAATTATTGGTTCTATTTTTAAAATTCATTTTATTTTTAGGGGTATTCACGAAAACATATTCCCTTTCAAATGCGACCAGTGTCCATACCAAGGGCGGACGATGGATTTATTGAAAGTGCACAAACGAACTCACTTGGTCGATAAACCCTTCAAATGCACGCAGTGTCCGAAATCAACCACAACTTCCAGCAACCTCGCTAAACATATGCGACATGTACATAGCACTACTAGACCATATAAGGTATGATAAATGAAAAGTTTATTCAATTAAATAAATATAAATAAAATTTGAATTCTAAAATCAATTTTTTATTATTTTTAACATTATTTCTAAGTTTTTTTAAATATTACAAATTCACTAGAGGCACCAATCAATGCATAATAAAAAAACAACAATAGAAAATAAGTTACCGAAAACCTTTAAAAACTCGTAATAGAGCTACAGTACAAAAACCGTTTACGTTGACTAAACTTTAACGTCTTGTCTTTCAAAATTAGATGCAAATGTTTAAACATTTTTAAAGGTATTTTATTTTTGATCATAAATGAACTCATATAATAATAACAACTAATATTTTGTAATGCGCCAACATATTTAATTACCCCCATCCTTAACAATTTGCTTATGTTAATCATAATAATGTTACGAATATATCATAAAAAGAAATATTATGTCTAAGGACAATTGTCTATAGCGTAGATAGTTATTAGTATTATCAGAATGCGTACCCCTCCCTCTCTAATCCTAGAGAAATATCGTATCTATATTTTTTGGCTCGTTCGAGCAAATATTCGTTGTAAAGTAGCAATCAAATGGCCTTTTTAATAATGTGTAATTTCATTGTATAATTTTGATAGTAGACATTAATGAAGTTTTAAATCAATCCTAGATGTTAAAATCCATAAAATAATAAAATACATAGTACTTATTTTCAGTGTACATACTGTGATAAGGCTTTCTCATACCAACATGACATGAAAAGGCACGTACGAGATATACATTTAAGACAAGGGACGGTTGAATGTAATGTGTGTTTCAAAAAGTTTAATACCAAGTAAGTTTTTAGATAATACTAGGTTCACCTTCACAATACACTTTTTAAATGGGCGGAGAAGGCCTTATTAGAATATCGAATATTCTGATAAGGCCTTCCACTTCTCAAAGGAGTCTTGATGCTGATTCTATTAAAACTAAAATTGCAATATTGTTTTTTTTTTTCTCTTTTCTCATCGAGGAATTGAAAAGTCATTGATTAAATAGAAAAAACGTGTTGTATTGCACCATGTTATAGCAGGTAACGGGGTCAATCAAACGACGTTGCTCAGTTTTTAGTTTAATCGAAGTTGGGCCCGAAACTACTCAGAGTATATTTAGTTATTTCCTATAGCGTCAGTTATTTAGTAGTCAATACATAATATTTTTACCTGTTTATTTCATATCTAAATTAGTTTTGACTGACGCTTCCAGTTAAAAATATTTATGACCGCTAGAGTGGCGATTGAAACTACTTGTAAAATTTTCAATTATATTTGGCAACATCTGAAATCTGCAGGATATACAACTCATAGATTGTGGATTATTTTTTATTTTATTTTACATTCAATAACGAACATACATATTTGACATGGAATAATATACGCGTACATTCATACAAGAATGTATACTCGTCAGGCGTCAGAACAGGGGTTTTATACGCGCTGAAATTATGGTCGCTGCGTAAATAGTGTTGTCAATCAATAGTCAACTATCGATAGTTTATTGAAAGCAACCGGTATGATATCGCTACTATGTATAATGTATGATTTACTAGCTGTCCCTTGCGGACAATCGCGTTTATGATTACTGCTTCGCTCCTATGAGTAGCGTAGCGTGATGCTATATAGCCTATAGCCTTCCTCAATAAATAAACTATCTAACACAATTTTTTTTATTCGAACCAAAAGTTCCTCAGATTAGCGCTTTAAAACAAACAAAATCTTCAGCTTTATTATATTAGTGTAGATAACAGCAATACTTGCATTATCGTCGATAGTATTGGTACTACCGCTGTGTTCACCGATAGTTCGGAAATGACATTTAAACGGAGTGCATTAATATTACACAAGAACTGTGTCATACATTATTGTAGCTAAATTCACAACTCTTTGTTTTTAAAAGCCTAGAGTTTCTCTGAAGCTAATCAACATAGGCCATATTGTTCAATTGAATTTAGCTTCGTTTATCTCACAATTTATATATATTTTATCTCGCACTCTTGCTTAATGACTACAATGTTTTCGTTAACAGGAAGATATTACAAGGACATCGATGGAAAATTCATAAAATAAAAGGAGAACGACATGGACGCTTGCCTTCATATTTACAATGTCAATTAGGAGATAATGAAAACAGCCCTAATGATAGTGAACCAGTAACAAATCCAAAAAAAATATATTAGCAACCACTTAAATGCAATATACTTAATAATTTACGATTATCAATACAATAAAAGCTATTTATTATAATGTAGGTCTGATTTTTATTTTTATATAAATTCTGTATTTACTCATCTTTAATGGGCATTATAATTTTATGTGTTTCAATAAATAAAAAAAATGTTTTGTTTTCTACTAACTACTAGATTATTTCTACTACAATTCTCATCATAATTGATTGTAGTGTTATCTAGCAAAATGAAGTCACTGGACTTTTTATCACAAATGAGTATTTTATAAGAACAATAACTTTAACTGCACTTATTTTATTTATTTATTTTTGTAATAATTATAAAATTCCACTTGTCTAAGATACACTCGATGCTAAGAAGCGGAGTAGTAACGTTCATTTTTTAACCTTAATTTAATATGAATATAAAATTTACAATAATTATTTTATTATTTGTACATGAATGTGTAACATTTGATGTACCCAAAAGTGCTTGTAAAACAAACTTAACAATAGACAAAAACATTTACAATGTGTTCGAAACTTACGACGTCGGCGATGCATACCCGGCTGA
This sequence comes from Hypolimnas misippus, assembly GCA_037950945.1. Taxonomy (NCBI): domain Eukaryota; kingdom Metazoa; phylum Arthropoda; class Insecta; order Lepidoptera; family Nymphalidae; genus Hypolimnas; species Hypolimnas misippus. Next base: position 9,875,423 of record JBBEEQ010000029.1, on the reverse strand, counting down.
CGCTCACTACGATTCTTATGGAAACCTTTTCTTTGTCGAATACCGTTGTAAATTTAAAGGTTACTTTTATAATATTAAAATTATAAAGCAAAATTCAACTGCTCCTGAACATATATCAGGTAAGTACTTTTGTTTTTCTCGTAACCGACCGTAACTTCCGGAATATCCGGAAGTCAGTTAACTAAATTTTTTAAAGTTTATATATTTGTTATGAAATTGACGATTGTTTCAACACATGATTTCTAATTTAGGAGTCAATATTATCTACGCTCAGGATTTTAAAAGTATCTCCTGAATCTAGAATAATAAAATGTATACACTTATATAAAACTCAGTTGTTTAGGTTTAAACCTATGATCATCAATTGATCTCAATCGATTTCGACGTGTTGTCACTGAGTAGTATTAAGTAAGCAAATATCTAAATTGATATTAATTATACTCTCTCAAAAGATCGATGTGAAGTGTCTAATATCAACTATTCTAGTTACATCACGCCGATCTTCTGTGATGTGAACACACAAGATGTTTCATACGGCGAATGTAAGAGCCGGTAACCCAACCCTCATCCTCATTTCTTTCCTTACTTCCTATCCATTTACATGCCTTATTTATTTTAAGCTGACAACACATTTGTGACTCCTCTGGTGTAACCAATGTTCATGGGCGACATTGATCACTTAACAGCCGTAGTCCCGCCTGTTTGTTTGCCAGCTGTTTTCATTATAAAGAAAATAATATCCGTAATCCGTATTCCATACGAAATTTCAACCCTTATTTTATTTAAACTGAAACTTGAAGGGTAAGCCCTTCAAGTTTCAGTTTCACGAAAAAAATAATCAATATCCTTTTTCAAAAAAATATTTTTATTTTTTTAAGGTTTACCTGAAGGCGAAAGTTACTCTATTGCCATGGACAACAATAAGACAAAAGTATTTTTTGGTACAAGCAAAGGAATTTTTGTTTACAATTATGACAATAATAAAGCTTATTTGGTTTCTAGTCCTGGCATCAAATTGTACATGATTTACATTGACGAGGATGGCAAAAAATATATCAATAAACAACCAGGAGACAAAATAATTCGGATTATTATTAATGCAATGGCCATTGACGAAAATAATAATTTTTATTTTATTAATGAAGATAAACTATATGTATTTAAGGCTAATGTGTCAAAAGTTGTCTTTATTGGCAATGTTTCTTATAAAGGCTTCGCACAAATATCCTTTTATGAAGAAATTGTTTATGTTGCAAGTGATACACTATCATATATTCATGAAAATGACACTGGTCCATTAAAGTTAGTAAGGAATATTCCTGGAAAAGTCACAGCTGTATCATTTGATAATTATGGTAACTTTATACTTGGAACTTATGGAAAAATATTTAAGTATAAGGCTAACAACAAGGAATGCTACCATAGAGAAAATTAAAATAAATCTTTTTTCAATTTTTAACTTTGTGAATCTTTCTTTAATATGAAATAATAAAAAAGTGTTATTGGAAATACTCCTTTTATTAATACAAAATAAATTACCTATCATACAGCTCAAATTTAAAACTAAAATTACATCATAGGATGCATTAATTAAATCCAAGCATTTTTTTGCATATTAAAACAAAGTAGTAAAACGAAAAGAAAAAAATTAAACTAAAAGCGAATGACACATCACATTCATGATAATTTATTTACAATGTCAAACATTATAGTTAGTATTTGTGAGATATAAGAAACTTTCTTGTTTCTAATTCTATCTCAAGAATTTATCAGATATTCTAAGTTTAAACATTCTCATCTTACCTTTACTTACACTTACACAAAAACATAACATAACTTCATGACAAGTTGCATGTCCAGACAAATTTAACTATTTACTAAGATACGTCAAATTCCTGCCTTATGCATTGTCATCTATTTAAAATCATGATTAAGATCTGTAAATATTCTCATGAACTACTTAATCTGTTCTTGACAATTTGTGTTGTGTGCTATCCATAATATAATCAGTAAAATGTGAGTATGGCTGTATTGAAATTTATTTCATACAACTGTAATTATAACCTAGCACTTACAATACTATCCTCACACTTCAATAAACTATTATTCAGTGCGGCAGAATACTCTGTGAGATTATAGGGAATGTGAGTGGCTGAGCTTGTGAATTAGGCATAGCCATGGGTTGACTAGTGCTAGAAATTGTTATTTGTTGTGTAGATGTTTGATGCACTAATTGTGGAGCTGCTGGAACTAGCTGTTGTGCAGATTGTGCTGCCAACTGTTGGGCAGATTGCTGAGCTAATTGCTGAGCAGATTGTTGTGCTGCTGCAAGGTGTTGTGCAGACTGAGCCAAATGTTGTGCAGATTGCTGAGCAGCAAGATGTTGCGCTGATTGCTGTGCTGCCAGGTGCTGAGCAGACTGCTGGGCAGCAGCTAGATGTTGCACTGACTGTTGAGCTGCGGCATACTGAGAAGCTTGATGTTGAGGACCCAATTGCGGTTGTAGAGCTGATGTTTGAACTAATTGTTGCACTGCAGTTTGAGGGCCATTGCTCATCAATTGCTGCGTTGGTGGTGCTAAAGTAAGCTGCGCTGGAGTCACTGCAACCACAGTTTGTCCACCTCCCATTAATGTACCAGAATCACTAACTTGCATTAGTTGCTGAGCCCCAGCACTTGTAACAATTAAAGCTCCTGAATTCCCAACAAGTTGCTGTGTAGTACTAACTGTAAGAATTTGAGGGGCTGGAGTCAACAATTGAGCTTGAGACGCGGTTGGGCCTAGAGCCAAATTTGGTGTTGCTGCCGCAGGTACAAGTGTAGGTAAAGCTCCTGCGAGACTCACAACTGGTGTCACACTTACTGTGGCCAGAGACACCGGTGCTGATGTTCCGTGTCTTGAAGTTATCACACATGGTTGATCAGCTCTAACAGAGGCAGTCTGTTCTAATAATAACTCATTCATTGAAGTCAACTGAACATTCTTCTCAGTTAAATCAGCTACTTTCTTTAACAAAACACTTATATTATCATGTAACAATTTTACCTTATGGTCTAAAACTTCACAGTTAGAACATAAATTAGTTGCAGATAAAGTTTGTGTATCCAAACCTGGTTCTTCATATGCAAATCTTCTAAATTTAGCCTCAGGTGGAGAATCATCATCTCTTATATGTGGTTGATTTCTATTGTATATTGTGGCTTGAATATTACGCTTAGGAATGATCTCATTACTGGATACCTCTCTCAGATGTATATAACTGCAGTCTTGATTAGTACAAGCTCCATGGATGGAAGCTTGACATACGGCGGGTGGAGTTCGGGGGTCGCGAGGAAATACTCCAGTAGCATAGAAGTGTTCCTCATCTTGTACAGTACTATGCAAAAATTTACAATTAGGTCGAAAACAACCTTTGTTTTGAAAATCATGACAAAAACGAAATAATTCCTTTAAACAAGATTTTGGTGGTATTTCATGTATAAATCTACAATTGTCACGAGGACAACAGCCTCTAATAAAATCTTTACAAAAGCTGTTAGCGGTTAAAAACGAATTATCAGTATCTTCTAAGGAACTCATCATAATTTCTGAATTTGTTGAGCCTTTAACAATCATGATTTTATCGTTATGTATATCACTAATATCCACGAGGAGCCCTTGGCAGTAAAAGGCTTAATAAAGTAACTTGAACTGATCGAATCTTCCATGTTAAATCTTAAAGCCAATCAATCCATTTTGTATAAGATACGCATTGGTTGTATTCATTTTTATAGTCGTGTATTCATTGTGAAAAAAACAAATATATTCAAAAATCAATAGCGCAAGAAACATAAAGATACACTTACAAGCATTACTTATCTACCAAAGTATTGATAATCAACTCTTTTTAGCCCGACATTTTATTTTAATTTTAATATGTAAAATCGGCGTGATGTGATTATATTACGGAAACAGACATTTTAATTTTTGTTTGTAGAATTGTAGATAAAAACTAAAATAAACCATAGACAATTTTGTATTCGCTTTCAACCCAAGTACCACAAAGTTTAAAATGTTAGGCTTAAAAAACCATTATTGTTATATTTTGCAATTTTTATACTTAATCTTATTGGTTAAAATAAATATGCAGTAATGAGGCAGTATCAATTAATTTTTTAATCTCATTTATAGTTTTAAATAAATTAGTTACTGGCAACATTTAACGTAAAATTACCAAAGAGTATAAAATAGTCACTCAAAATTACTTGAAAGTTAAAATGGCGTCTTGACGTAGAAAAACTTATGATAACTATTTACTATTGCTAAATAATATACATTTCTCTTTGCACATATTAATTTAGCATGAAAGAAGATAATAAAGCAATCAAATCACAAAGTAAAGAATCAAATCCCTATTAATACAATACGATGAGGTAAAGTGAAATACTTACACGTTTTATTATTGGTTATTTTGTTTGTATTGTAAACAAAATATATTTCAGGTAGTGTTAACAAAAAAGTAATAAAATGTTTAAACAACAATTATCGCCACGGAGCGTTCACCCTTACCAAACCACAGTAGTTCCACGTAGTGAAAAACAATTTACATCAGCCACACAACAAAGAGCCAAGTATCCTTGGGCAGAAGATATTAACACGCCAGTGTGTCAAGTTTTAGGAACCGATAGTTCAACTTCTGAAAATGCCTATCATGTAAGTTTTTTAATGTTATTTTTTGAACCACATCCGTTTAATCGCTAACAGTTTTAATATACGCATCTTATAATTATAGGTTCCGCAATATTACCAAAGCACGCGAAGAGAATACGGACCTCCATCGCCTGTTTACCAAATGCCATACGCTACAGGGGGAACATGGCGTAATTATAAAAGAAGTGAGAATCTTCCTGTAAAACCTATCCCGTCCAGTACTTATTCATTTCCTCCATGTTCTTCAGCATTTTCACTGCCTCTCTGTGATATGGAGCATCCGAGAACTGTCAATCGTTCTCCGGCTCCCACAGTGCCATCGGTTAGCCCTGAAGTTCCTATTATTGGTGCTTGTGGGGGCCATTGCCCTGGATTTGAATATGTGTGCTATTATATATTACAGGTAAATATTTATATGAATTCAATTAATAACTAGTTCTTACACAATGAAAAAAGACTATTTATAAACATTGTTGGTCTAGATGTTATAGCTCATACATACAAACTTTACAGATGAGCCAAAAAACTTCTTTTAAAGCTAACTGTAATGAATATTTTTACATTTTTAAATAATTTTGACTTAGATTATTATAAAAAATATTATTATTATAAAAATAAATTATTTGAATAGGGGTTTTACTGAGAAAACAAATTTTTGACAATATGAAAGTTAAAATTCATTTGTAACAAAATTTTTTGCTTCCAAAATAAAGTCATGCATTTCTTAGAATTCTTGGAATTAATTTTTCCTTTCTTAGAAATAATTCAAATAAATGCTTGATCTTTGTGAGAGCAATGTTAGTCAACATCAGTTGGTCACATGATGATTTGTAAAATAATTTGTAACAATGTAAATTCCCTGCTTATAATCATGACCACATACTTCATTTGAAGTCACTATTAATCTAAGTGATGATCATTAGGACTCATAAAAATTTTAGCTTCACTCCTGAAAGATATATCAGATCTTGTATTCTTTCATATATGTAATGTAAAATGTGCAATTTTGCAATAATAAATTATATATATTTTTACAGGTCATTTTTGTAGTAGGTGTATTAACGGGAATCTCTTTATGCATTGCTGGAATTGTCTTAAGGAGAACCAACCGTAATGGTGATTTAGGGGTGTTAGTTTATATAGGTTAGTATATAATTACTGTAAATTAAAATAGAGCATAATTGTTTGATAAATGTAATTTAATATATAAATGTGCAATTTATTTTATATAGTACCAGACATATTTGAATTACTATAAATTTTATAACCAATATCAATTTACTTCTAAAACTAAAAAAAACTTTCAATAATATGTACTATATACACAACACTTTCTTATTGTGTTGTTTAAAAACCACAGCATGCATTTAGGTTACATTACCTATATATGATATCATTTATTTTATGTTTTTAGGATGCCTTTCATCATGTGTATGTGGGGTTCTTCTTGGCGTCCAGTGTTGCGTTCGTCGTGAGATCAGACAAAGGAAACTTCGTGCCAATTTGCATATTCCTATGCAGAGTATACAGGTGCAATTTGTCATTCTTGAATTAGAGTAGTGTTTAAAATTGTCCAATTTAGCTAAAAGTAATGATACAATTGTCAATGTCATAGGTAAAAGAATTTGATAAAATCATAATAACTAATGTAAACAAATGAGTTTGTCATTTTAAACAATGGTTTGTTCTTCATTTGTAATTTGTTACAGGAGGCCCCAGTCCAAGCTTGCCCATTGCTGCCGTCTACATTACCTCATGGTCAAGTGTACAGGTAATAACTACCCATTGTACTAAATTTACTTTTACTTTTTATTATTTATCATAGAACTGATTATTGTTTATATTAACGCACATAGGGCAAAAAGGTATACTGAGATATGTATATTATATATCATAGCAGTTTAATCAGCACAAAGTAGCCAATTTAGTTTTTGTGTTTTGTATAATGAGGGAAATAACCAAAAGCCTTACCCACGCTCATCTTTTATTTTAATGAAGGATCAACTCGCTAGCAACGTATTTTGGCTTTTACAGTGCCCAATATTTTTCATTATGCGGTGATAACATCACGTGTGACGTAGCTACTCGTAACTGTTTATATTCATATAATTTTCTTTTTCCAGACCAACCACTGCCAATGTTTACCCTGAAGAAGACATAACTGGCGTCCCCTGGTGGCGCCGGACAACTAGAGACTGACTAGCTTTAAGTTTATTTACAAATAAAATACTTTTGTATGTTTAGCGCTATTATTAAAATTAAAATAATATGCTTTATAATTCACAAATGTCTTTTTCTACCTTATTAAATCCTTCTCCAAGTTTCTATCTTTATTATATTATACGTAATAAAGACAGTTACTTTTTCATTTATAATATTAGTAAGGATACATCTGAATTACACGTAAACTATCTAGTGTGAACTGAAATTATTGTCAAATGAGTAAATGAATTGGAACTCAGTAAAATATCCACACAATAATAATGATGTCACGGTCGGAATAAAATAATAGGATTATAAGAATTTAAATAAACGACACGATATACAGCTTGACGGCAAAATACGAAATTTCCGTAATTAACAATTATTTGTCGATTAATTTAAAATCGAATTCCGCATTTAATATAAACGTATCAAACAACATTTCAGGAGAAAGCTTTTTTTAATTACATACCTGATTTTAATGATATTCTTTGAATAAATTTATATAATCTTGACTGACCCTAATGATATCAGTGAAAATGCATATTAGCACATTCATATCGGCCTTCCTAAGCAATTAAAAAAACCGTGTGAACTTGTTCGTCATTCTTAACAAACGAACACTCAGAAACAATTTTAATTTGGTTTAGTGATTTTATTACACTACATAGAAAAAGGGATTTATTGGCTTTTATAATTATAATAGCTTCATTTTTGTATAATGCAGTTTCTTACATCGCACTGCTGGGTGAACAACTCTTTAATTAAAGATACAAAGTAAGTTTAATCCACCAGTCTGCTCTACTTTGATTGACGAAAATATATTTTTGATTTTTAATTATAGGTCGTTTGACGTTTCTTCCCTACAATATTTCCATTACTGACGAATTGAATTTGAAATGAATTTGTATATAAACTCAGTAGAGCTACCTGGGATTTAAACCTGTAATTGTTAATGAAGACTTAAGATTTGTTCTCTACTAAGCGCTCTCAGTCTTTCTTTCTTCACTAGCTAGGCATATAAATAATAAAACGTTTACATCTTAATTATTTATTTAATTAAATGGAGATTGAAGACATTAAGTACACATAAATATTATAAAATAATGTACTTTAAGTACTAAAATTAAGTATAACTTAACATCATTCGACACACCATAAAAATCTCATTTGCACCACAAACAAAAATTAAATAAATTGTATATTATAGAGTAGAATAATACATAAACAGTTTATATTAACTTGATTAATAAAATATAATATGCTTATGGCTAACTTGTGATTCACTTAGCTATATATTGTTTTTTTATTTTATTTTATTTACATCATTAGTGATTTGTTATATATGTTCTTTCTTCTGTCAGTATAATAGTTACGTGTGTTGGTAATGTCATTGAAATAATTTAATTTATTACTGAAGAGAGCCTAAAGTACATTTAATATCAATTACGACCCTATTTTTTAAATTAAATGCTATAAATACAGTCACATCAACACCAAATTAATATACTTAAACTTGTCAAACAAGAGACAAAAGGTATTATCGAATCCTGTAAATTATCATGCACTAAAAATGTAATATATGTTTGCATATAATTGCACGATATATGAAGTTAATATTTAGGCGTATTTAAGTGTCAATCGGAATTCATTTGAATTGCATCATCGTTGGACATAAACAACCTACGCTTAAAAACTAATCAGGACGGTCTCAACACAAAATAACATAACATTTATAGTATGCATTTCATGTTACCTACATCTAATACCAATGATATATAAAAAAATTAAGGTTATTATAAATAAATTTTGGTAAATACGGCTATGAAAGCAGGGAGAATACAATTTCGTTGATTACATCAAATTGTCTTTATAAAAGTAAAAAAAACAAACGTTTAAATTTGCAGGAATATTGCAAAAAATATCACTATAATCATTATATAATTGTAAATAATATTGTACCTTACTTCAGATTCATATTAATTTGATTGAAATTTTTGCGACGATTTGACAATGTTTACACAAGTATACCTTGATTCACGTAAGTGTAATGGTCTGAACTATGAGCATTACTCTGCGCAGAACACAAAAGTAGGTATCAGGAGAGTCGTTTAGACATTCGTTTATTTTAAATTATTAAATAGTTATATAAATGTCAAAATAAAAATGTGATTGATGTGATGTGAATTAAAAAAAATAGTTTTTTGGCATGCAATTAGAAATTTATGCGTTTTAAAATTTTATAATAGAATATGGAACAATCACATTTTTAGGAATTAAGTGGTGGGGACGGCCAGAGACGTACATACCGTCAACACAAGAGATATTAGTTAATTTAAGGATAAATATTATAAATTACATTTAGTTTTTAAAATTGTAAATCATTTAAGATAGATGTTATATATATATATATATATACATGAACATGAATAATGTTTTAAGTTTTGTTTATTCGTACCATTGTACCATACGCGACATTGACGCTTACGTGAATCAACCTATAATTAAAATTGCAACGTTCGTCGAGTATTTAAAATAGATTAGTGTAATTATGACAGTCATAATATTTTTTTCACAATATTCATACAACATAGCGATACAGCCTTACAAAATAAAAGTTATATATTTAGTATCCCCAGTGACATCACTGCGTGTTTGCGCCAGCGCTTTACAAACCGAATTGAAATGGCTTAACTGTACATTTCACACTTTTTATATTTATATATTTTAATTTTTATTTATTTCACAAATATATAAATGCTATTATTTCATACTTAAAAGATTATTTATAATTGCCGTCTTATTTATTCTCACCGATAAAATAATATTATGAATTGTGATGATTTAAATATTGTTAATGTTTTATTTAAAATTTCTATAGAAAATTCTAAATATAAGAAAAAGAGACCTCATATAGTAAATTATATATAGTATATTAGCGAAAGAGAGAAAAATATGGGAATACGTATGATTCAATATCAATTGAGTCAATGTACAAAACAACAGTTAGATCGTTAAAACGAGCTTATTTTTCAAGCTGAAGTTTTAAGTTTATTAGGATTTGAGAGATTTTTTAGTAAAAAGTAAATAATACTTTGTAGTAAAGATAATGTACATTTTTTTAATGTTGACTTTTAATCATTCTTTTGAGTTATTTTTTTGCAAAGATATTTCTATTGAAATATGCAATTTACGTAAAACCAAAAGTACTTGTACATTTTAGATTTTAAATGTTAAAAATACGTACAATACAATAAGATGCAACTATAAAATCGAGAAATGTTTACATATGGACATTATATCTAACTTTTTTTACTGGACGATAATTTGGCCGCACATCTTCTAAATTACCATTATCAACTACAAAAACTCTACCTTTATTTGAATATTGACCACGTGTATAACATCATGAAAATATATCTGATATTTATAAATCTACAATTAAATAGAATTACATAATAGTTCTAAATTGAACACTTTACAAAAAAAAAAAAACTTAAAATACATAGCATATGTCAACAATGTCCCGTTATTTTATTGCAAAATTAAAGTCAGGTTCAACATGAGCCATTTAAAAGATTTCGTCAATCATAAAAAAAAAACACATGTAAATAAAATATCACAAATAAAACTGCCGCATATAATTTGTACCGTAAAATGCAATTCAACTAAGTACACAGATAATATTTAAAACTTATCAAATAGTTCTCGTCCTCTTTTTGTAAGAACAGTAATGTTTTCGTTATCGGAAATTGTTTATCCGATAACCGACGTTTAAAAGGGCGCTTGTCATAAAAATAAATTTCTTTCTTAAAGATATTTGCGTACAAATATACCGTTTGAGATTAAAATAATTTTAATAGGTGGACATTATTTATCAGGACTCGTTCGCAAGAATACATTTCACGTTATTCACGTCTACGCCACCGACGGTCGACCATCAAGCATTTTGTCGCTTTCCTCTGCACTGCTCAAACTGAAAAAAAAAACATTTTATTCTATAAACCATTGGAGAAAGTAGCACGTCTGTAGCTATTGTTAGAACATTTTTATGACGTATCTATTTTAAATATATGTACAAAAGTATATTTCTATTTCGTATGTTTTTATAGTCTACTTATAAACGTTTTACTTTATTAAAGTAATAGGTATGTAAAAATTACACTCTTGCACGTAGGTAAACCGTAAGTTATTTTTTGAAATATTGACATTGATATAATGTGATAAGTGAAAAAATAAATATGTTATCACGATTCGGTACACTTCATAGAGGTATTGGTGACAGAACTAATCTATTATTCACCGACATATAAAGAGCGCTACAAATGTCTGACGGAACGTGTGACGAAGCTTTTGAAGGTGTAGTTCTTGGTATAGTCGTGTAAAGTGTAAACATTTCAGACAATAGAGTTCGAGACGTGAACCTTAGCTTCGCTTGGATTATATCACAATAGATACTCAGTCCTTTGTGTCGTAAAATAAACACGGCTTTCTGAACTACCGTTAATGTAAATTTCTGTCATTTCTTTCATTTTAAGTATGTTATTGCCATTTGTATATATTGTAAGTACTTACCACTTAGTAATATTATTACTATATTAAACATATTATTTTTATGATTTTATTTTTTCTTACGTATCGTATTACGTAAATCTATCGTAATATATGAATGTGTAAAGTTTGTTCGTTTAAAGGAGTTTTATCTGGGAAACTACGAATCTGAATCCGAAACTTATTTTACCATTAGATATTCTGTTTATTATTGTGACAATTGTATAGTATAAAACATCATCTATATCCTGTGAAAGCTGCATAATAAGTTGACAAATATCAACCAATTCAGGCAAGGTCTCAAACAAGAACCAAGACTTTTTGGAAAAGGGTAACAGACTTCGAAGTCAAAATATGTAATTTTATTTACTGGACTTTATTCCAGATATTTTGATTTTAAAGCCAAAGTATTGAATCGATTTTGATAAAAAATCTATGGGACCAATCGAAATCGAAGACTATACCCTTCCAAACAAAGATTTAATCGGATTGATCCAGCCGTTTTCGAGTAATTGGTGGACGAAGACTGACGACGGCCATCGAAAAGGTTTTAGTGAGCATAAATCTCCACCTAACCCGATCTCTCTCCCCAGGAATCTTTTCGATTTCCACTGCGTAAATGAAAAAAAGGAGATATAGGACATACCATTCCTTGTTGTCCATGAGGTTGCGCATTTCATCATCGGGCGCCGGCGGTGCATCTCGTACGGGCGCGTACTGCGCCGCGACCAGCGGGTCCGTGGATGGGTTGAGGGCGGTAAGCGCGGCGGCACCACCAGTCGGCGCCTCCTTGCCTCCGCCCCAACGAGCCGACCAGGCCCAGCCGCCTACACCTATGAGCGATATCGAACATATTAAGTACTCTAAAAGCCTGTATTGTCCTACCGCTAAGCATACGCTTCTATTAAGAAGGTTAAGAGCTTAATTTACCTCGTCGCTTCAATGACAGCTGGTGGATATATGTATAGGTTTATGTAACATACATTTTGAGCACTTTCGAATCGTGAAGTTTAATAAATATGTATCAGTTGTATAGATTAATCACATGAAATACCACAGGTTCTGAATGCGGTTTCTACCGAAGAGACCGGCGGAAACTCGAGAGTTATTCTTTCAATGTCAATTCTGTCCATAGTATGTATATTTTTAATTGCAGTTCATCAGTTTACGATTTTTATTAACGATGGTTATACAGAGTGATTCATGAAGATGGGTCAGTTGGGAGAAATATAAATTTATGAAAACTAGAATTAGTTGAAAGGAAGTAAATATCTCACCAATTTTCAATTTAACTAAAAAAAATGTTTTTATAGATTTACAACAAAAATCTGCGAGTCTCGGAAATCTAACTGACAAAATATTACTGTAGTAGTATGTGAGGAATAAATATTAGTATGGCACGCACAGTTTTTAGGGAATAAAACGAATAAGTTCTACTATAGTTCTAAAAGTCTATAGAATTGAAATCACCAGTTTATATTATAAAGTGTTAAGATTACCCAAACATTTATTTCTTAGTTGGCATGAGTTCAATAAAAATATTTAAAGTTGGCTCATTCAAAGTTCCTGCCCTTTATATTTTTATATAGATATGCATAATTTCCGTACTCGCAGTCGTTAAATCGTATTTGCGTGTCACGTTCCGAGGATGTTTCCGAACAAAGAGTGAAGGGCGTTATGTGAATAATTAAATGTTTACCTTCATTTTTTTAAATAAGTGTTTTGTTTTAAGTTGAATTACAAACGAAATAACGTATATTTGAAATAATTTTGAGCGTACTAAAAATTGTCTAAATATTCATACTTTTTAAAAATAAATAAGTAGTAATTCTAAAAAGTATAAGATGTCTTATAGATTATTTTCGGCACTAAACCTTTGAATAGATCAGAAATCGTTATAAAACCGAAACGTTATCGGATTGTAATATATCACGCGATGTTCTTGGTAACATGTAACTATTCGTATAAAAGACAAAACATACAATTACATAAGTAATAAGAATTCTTTAATTATCAGTGGGATCTCCCCCACTTTGTATATGACATACAATGCCAATGAAATACCAAAAACTTCATCGCACAATAGCCTGTTCTGTTCGTGAAATATAAATAAAACTTTATTCAACGCTTTTCGAGATAAGCTTCAACAAACAACCAGGGTTTATTTTGCCACGACAACGCAATAATGACACGACATACTGGAAAATATATAATACATGCAGTGCTTCCCTGAAGTTATATTTGGAATAGAACTGGAACGCCGGTTGGAGTACAACTTTACATATGAATGTATATGTATTTCTATATAAATTATATTTAAGTAGAACCACAGTCAAAAATAATTATTAAACAGAAAAAAATCACTATTATAAAATATATTTTTCTTAAGGCTAAAAAATTGCGTATTCATTGGTCGGAATACCATAATTCGAAGTATTACTGTATAGAAATAAAATGTACATTAATCAACACAAATCTAATATTTAAAAGTATATCGTAATCAGATAACTTGCGTGAAATTTCAAAGAGCTCGATAAGAGAAAGGTCAAGGGAAACAACGTGATTACTTAGCTGACCTCACACAAATGTAACATATGTGAAATCTTATCAAATCGACAGATCGAACGTATCAACGTATTGGCATAGAAACCTCTTCTCATTAAGTATTTATTCTAGACTGTAAATAACCAATTGTAATTCTTCTGGTTCCGTAAATTAAGTTTGTTTCTTTAAATAATTTAGATAGTTTTCTAATTTTTTTTAACGCAGTTTATTTTTTCAACCTTAAAACTTGCACATGGTTCCTTACATTTCTATCTAATAGTTTCAGATTTTTCTATCATCTACAATCAAACGTTTTTCTATATTTAGCCCTAGTTTAAAATTACTTGATTGCATCTAAATAAATTGCTCTGAGTGGAGAGTGGAACAATGTAAAACAATCTACACTCATTGGGCACAATTAAAACTCAATAAACAACTCGAATAATAGTAATAAACAATTAATTTAATTTATAAAACAACAACTATTTAGATCAAGAACTTTTAAAATTTGAATCAAAGAATCAAGCCTAAGCTACTTATTCAATGCGATAAAAATAGGTCAGAATTAATATTTCCAACAACGGCCAACTGGGTCACACTGGCACACTTCATGAATTTCTCTTTCAAATCTCTTCACTCTGTTAGTAATGAGACGTGAAAATACTAACCTGCGAATAGCAGTCCAAGACACAGTATAACCCCGCCGGCGATGAGCGCCCCGAACCCGTTATCCGCGTCTTGCGGCGTGGGCGTCGCAGGCGTGTTGGAATACTGCACGCCGCCTGCTATTAGAAGTGCTAGACCTGAAAGAGAAGGCGATAATTAACTCTTAGACAATTGAAAAATACTTTCTTTATTACAATTCATATAACTTGTTAGTTTGTACGGGACAATTATTTCAATTTAAAAAACTTTTTAGCTGGTTCCCTTGACCGAAGAAAAAATATATGTTTGTGTAACTTAGGTGATATTGCAATAATATGTCACCTATTATAAGGCATATATTATATCTAAGCTTAAAAGTGACCATAGCAATTACCCAATTACATAACATAAATCTGGCGTATTTGGATTTATTGGAATTATATCGACGAATAGTGTCTAAACTTTAGTCGGATGATAGAATCAGAAGGTTGTATACATATAAAAACATGTTTTTTAGGTATTTCATGGCTATATGTATTTTATATAAATCTTAACAGAATGACAACGAATGCAGGAATCAAAAACCTTGGTTTATTTAAATTGCATTCACTTAAATTTTTATTTTATACGCGAAACAAGATTCACAGACGTGAGATTTTTTCGTCAACGTGATTCACATGTTATAATAATCCGTTTTTGAATATTAATAATGAAATTTGTGATCATATTCAATATACTCGTAAAGAAAAGTTGGTAATTGTCGCTGTTTATAAAATCAGACTAAAAACGTTAATGCGGTTCACTTTAATGTACTCTAATACTAGTGTGAGAGACAAAACAGGTATGACCAGTGCTAGTGCAGTCCTAAAATAGTATCTTTGATAAGTCATAGACTTAGGCATGAGAAAAATTGCCTGGATAAATGCTGTTGGACTTATTTGCAGTCATTTTAAATGTAAATGGCAAAAAGTTCTTGTACTATTTTTATGTTCTCGTTGTTAAGCTCGGATCTAATTTGATGAACTAGCATTTTTAGTGATATTGGGTTTAATTATTTATTATTTTTCTTTATAATTTTAGTCTTAAGTAAATTATTATAAATAATATTAATATACTAAACGGCTAACATTAGGATCTGACGATCCTGTGTAGGGAGTCCAAAAAAAACGCACGACACAAACTCAAACACCCAAACCACGACAAATAACTATATGGCCAATACAGACTTTGTTATGGGCGGGAATCGAAACCGTGACCTATACCGCTTCCCTTAGTTGCAGTGACCACTGCGCCAACTCGTAAAGTAATAAATTCTTCCACTAATATTACTTTTGCTTTGTATTTACGTCATTCTGTAATTCATTATTTATGCTATTACGAAACGACGCAGACGCCTTTGGAATTTAAACATATGTACGTACATATACAGCAAAATAAGAATATTTTATGAAATTGTTGTGATTCGATCACGTCAAATAAATATTAGCTGTTTCCTAAATTCATTTCTTATATATTTAATATACGGTTCGGGAATACAGCAGTAAGAATACTTCTTACGATCGAGTGATTCATGTATGATTATATGTAAATGATTCGCTCACACAACTGGTTTTAAACCAGGTCAAAGATGTTTTAAGAATTAAGAATTAGCTGTCGAAAAAATATATTCATTTATAAGTATAAGATAAGAGTTCAAATTAAATATTTGTAAAAAGTAATTTAATGCAATTAAAAACAAGATTTCAGCCAGATGTAAGTTGTGGTCGTGTCTTGTTTACATAAAGATACAAAATATATTATATTACAACTTAACCATAAAACTTAAGTCATGTTACATTACACTACTAGTAATAGAAAGTAGAAAACTAAATATAAAATTATATTTATTTTATGCGTTTATTTAATTAAATGTCTGTAATCAAATTTGTTCCTTGATTTAACGAAATATAATTACTCTAACGATTAAGAAAATCCACATTTATTTAAGTACACATAAAAAAAATACCAAAAATAAAACAAGCTTTTAAGAATATTTATTAATATAATTTAATCTTAATGACAATTACATAATTATATTTAGAAAACAAGATTATTTTGCACGTTAATGGGAAATATATTCTAAGTAATGATTATCTTATCTCTCATTGCCGTTTTATCGATTCAGCACAGCACATGTACGAGTAGATGTCCAT
This sequence comes from Hypolimnas misippus, assembly GCA_037950945.1. Taxonomy (NCBI): domain Eukaryota; kingdom Metazoa; phylum Arthropoda; class Insecta; order Lepidoptera; family Nymphalidae; genus Hypolimnas; species Hypolimnas misippus. The sequence goes on along the minus strand of JBBEEQ010000029.1, from coordinate 9,858,599 downwards.
ATTGAGATAGCGATACGCATTTAACATTTATTATAGCATTAAAAGTACTTCTTCCCAATCTATACTAATATTATAAAGCTAAAGAGGTGGTTTGTTTGTTTGTTGGAGTTATATACAGATTTTAATATATATATATTTTTTGTGTGATAGTTCATGTATCGAGGAAGGCTTTAGGTTATATGACATCATGCTACGACCAGTAGGACCGAAGCGTCAATGAAAAATGCTAACAGATAAAAAATTATTCCTTTTCGGAGCTTCCGTTATATGCGCTGCGTAAACGGTTAAAGTGAGGAATGTTTTAGTAGGTTTTCTCCTTTAATTAACTCGGTCGAAACCGCGGGGAACAGCTAGTGCATATAAACATACAATCAAGTTTGTAAAATGTGTACTAGTCATATTTTCTATTCGAAACCTGTCAGACATTTTTTGTAAGCATGTTACAATAAATGTGAAAGTTAAATGGTTATCTCAGTGTAAAAAAAAGTTGAAGAGGAAAAAAAGACAAAACGTTGGTTTATGTGTAGTTCCGTGTATATAAATAATAAAGTACTAAACCGATTTTGATGAAAATTATATTATAGCCTTTTAAACAAAATAAAGAATTAACCAAATCGGTCAAGCCGCTTTCGATTAATCGGTAAATTTTCGAATTAAGAACTTTTTCCTCTTTGGAAGTCGGTTAAAAAGCAGCTTATTTGGATGATCTAATGCGCTAATGTAATGTTAAATTGCCAAAACAGCAATGGTATTAGGATGACTAAGTCTTTATGAGTCTAAGTAAAAAATCTATTAATTTTGTCAAAACTGTCGTATTATACTCATCTTAATTAGTTTTTGTGTTTTATACGTTGAATTTGAAATGTAAAAGAATAAATATTGTAGATTCAAGAACTTATTGCTAAAAATTTTGATGCCATAATTTACATATTTCTAAAGATGTATCTCTACCGAAATAATTGTCCACAAATGTCACCATCTTTGTATTTATAAAATATAGTTTTTCTATTCAACAGATAGCTAATTAATTGAAGTTAATATCAGAGGTTTATACATCATTCAGTTTAAATTCTAGCAATGACCCAGTTAGTTCATAAAATAACCCTCGTGCATTCTTAATGAATATCGATTTCACGACACTGGTTTGAGTTAACCGCTTCTTTTGTACATTTTGAAGGATTAAAAAGTAAATATGAGATCTAGTTCTTTACTTTAAAATTTAACAATAAAAAAAATCAAAAAATAAGGTGACAAAACCTTTGATTAAATGCCATTAAGGAATTTAGTTTTTTTTTTCTTTTTACTAACAATTGATTTTCTTATATGGAAATAGCGTGCCGATGTTAAGTGATCATCACCGCCTACAAATATTTTTGGCACCTGAAGAGCCATAAATGTGTTGCGGTTTATATAGGAATTATGGCATGAAGAGGAATGAAAAAGCAAGGGATAGAAGGATAAGTTTTCAAGTCTTACACTTATCATACGATTATGAGATTTTCCATCCATATTAGTCCATACTAATGTTACAAATGTGAAAGTAACTCTGTCATAATTTCATGAATTTTGGTTCAGATATAGGTTAGAACTTGGATAAGGAGTTATGCCTTTTGTCCCGTAGATAAAACTTGAAAAGGGCTAAAATAAGGAATGATATTAGATAACTAAAATGAAGAATTAACGGAAACGATTTTAACTGGAAAATGTCACTACATTTTACAATTGAATAAGTTAGCAATTTCCGTTATCATATAACGTAAATGTGTTTTTAACGAGTGGCAATAATTACTGGTTGACTAATTCGTATGATTTGGTATCTCATTCAAATTCACACGACCCTTAAAACTATTTTAAAACGCAATACTTATTCAGGCAATTCCAAAAACCGTACTTAAATAAGTGTTCTTGTGCTTTCTTATGAAGTAGTAAGCGGGTACGAGATATGCATTATTTAATCTCATAAATGACAAAGCGTCGGTGATGTAATACGCTATTCGAATGCATTTAGCTTTGATTTGACATTGTTCAATCAGAAGATGCTAATACATGCTTATATTATTTATATGTTTAGGTAAAAAAAAACTATAAATAATATTAAAAAATAATACTATTATAAGGTAGTTAGTTAAGTTTTTTTTTCACTTGGCATAATATAACGATTCTGAATTTCTCATTATATCGTAGGTATATATCTACGTTTCGATCTATCGAATTCCTTAAAAACTTATCGTGAAATAAAGCTAATTCATCCGCTTGTCTTATATGGTCCCTAAAAACATAATGTTTGTTTTATGATAAAATGTAAAAATAAAGAAATAATTTTAAGACATATTATATGAATAGAAATAATAACTTTATAATATTTATCACACTAATGATATCATTCAAAGTAGATAACTTTGCATGTCCATGAATATGTAATTTTTATACGTTAGATATGATATGTTATCACATGCTTAGCTAATTAAAGTGACCGAGTTAAGAATCTCTGAAATGAGTTAGCTATACGTATAGTCTAGTTTCATAACTCTGTGGTTCATAAAATATGATCTTGAGATATTTAAATAACTGTACTATCGACTTCTCGAGAAATTAAAATCTAAAATAAACGACCGAAGTTTCAAGTGTAAAACGTTTTTATGATTTTCCAAAATGTGAATTTTTGACTTCATTCACATTAATACTTAGCTTGCGATATTAAACAAAAGAACACTAACAATCAACTGACCCAATTCGAAACACACCTCACCCCTTATATAGGGCCAAGAGAACCGTTATGGGAGTCTTTCTTTTAAAGAAAGCGGCCAGCTATAGTTAGTTCGTACGGTAGCATGGTAGCAAAAGATAAGCCCGTACGTATCGTATACAATTAGCTATACTCCTATAAGGTATCGAGTGTCCGGTGCGGCGCTTGCGGCCACTGGTGACTCATCCGGTGGCTGCGTGGTTGGATCATGAACTCGACGATTTATATAGGAGACATGTACTGTCTAGACATGCCGATATAAGCCTAGTACTTTGAACGTGTAACGAGAAGTATTAAGAATAGACTCGTTTAGACTTATGAGTGTAAAGTTGCGATAGAAATAGTATTCTTGAAGAAATAGTAAACTCTTAATTGACATTATAATAATCTTACTATAAGAAATATTTCTATGAAATCGCTTTGCTATAATATAAGAGAACGATATTGTGATTCAGAAACATTGTAAGTTTAGTCGTAATGTAGTCACTTCTGTTAGCCTTCAGAATCTTTTTACTCGTACAGGCACACGAAGGTCGACAAACTCGTCAGAGTGCGGTTCCAACACGTTTCCGTAATGTAAGCACCTCTTACTTCCTTGCCCCATACAATAAATGAATTCTATATTAAACTTTTTGAAACAGTCTATTTATCGGAAATGATTAAGATAATTATGTAATTTGGTGTAAAAAGCATATGCTTTTCATTGAAATCATTGTAGGTACTAGTCATTAATTTGACCAATAATTTTTAATTAAATGTTCAAAACTCGAGCATAATACCACTAGTTTTTTAAATTTGGAATAGTATTTTGCATGTAATGTGAAATGACTAATTACCAAAAAAACTATAGCTTTAAAATACAAAGTCATTATTACCTATTCTTACGACTTTCTTATCACTATTATGAAATAGTGTTACAATTCTGATCGTTAAGAATTTAAATTGCTAAATAATGACTAATTAGAATTTATTTTCCACTTATTGTTTTCTTATTATTTTTTGTGATAATCGTTAGGACCACTACCGTAACTTAATTTTTTAAACGTATATACAAGCATAGTAATAATTTCTTGTATTTCTTTATTCTAAATCAATATTTATTATATATTATCGTGTAAAAACGGTATATTTTAAATGTTGTTAATTAACTATTGCAAAAGAATTATTATTGCGAAATAAATAGTACCCATGAAAACGAAACAGAAAAAATCATTCCCCTACTCAAATACATTTTTTTTTTTAATTTAGGAAGAACTGCAAGTTTCATTTCAAATTTAATGTCATGTATTACACTTAAGTAAATTGGAATTTAGATTTATTAGTCGTACATATTATTAATAGATAATTATGAATACATATTTATATTACAATATTTTATCACGTTTTGCCATTCGGGGTATATGCGTAGTTTTTTGAAGTAAAAAACAACATTAAAATACAGATTTATGATATCATGTTGAAACGAGTTCTACATTAATTTTTGCAGATAGTCATTAAGGATGAACTGGTTTTGTTAAAGAGCGAATTAGTCGACTGTTGTTAAGAGGAAACAAAAGTCTATCTTTATTAAAACATTTTCCTGATCTGTCTTTCATCATTACATCTATAAATATTAATTAATATCTAAAGATAAAGTGATTGATTGTTTGTTTCAGCGCATTAATATCTATACGTATCGTACCGTACGATTAAGAAAAAGTTTTTAATTAAATTACTTTTACTAAAAAAGGCTATACATACATCACGCTACGATTCAAGCGAAGCGGAGCCATAACTCAAAACATCAATTAATCTGGCAAGTAGCAACATTAAACAAAGTCAAAACCGCGAGGTACATAGATTTATTCTAATATGCCTCTATAAAATTGTCTTTTCTCAATAACCAAATTTTTTTACCGAGTAACTACAAAACAACACAGATTTTACATTCCATTAGTGAGAATAATATGTAACCCTAAAATCGCAATTACTGTTATTATGTTTTACTTGATAGTTCAAAAACAGAAAGGTAAATAGTACGCAGAGCCTCTGCCTACTATTTACCTTTCTGTTTTTGATGTTATATCATATAATGATTATTGTATTTTGAATGGTCACATTGCAAGTGAAAGCCGTCTTTCGGCACTAATGTTTCACTGCCCACTCCTTCAACCTACTACTTCCGCTGCTGTGACCCATTTTCGCAATAACTCCACATTTGGCTTTGTTCATTATCCCTAGCTTAATGAATTTTAATAGTACTACACAAAGTGATACTTGTATCTCGTAGCTAGTCCCGTCTAATATAATTCAATAATTAAAAAGGTGAGGAAAAATATTACATTCTCTATTTCTCTTATTTTCAAAAATACTACATTATAAAATATTATCATGGTAATGTATCTGGTAATAAAAACATTTTTAATAATTTGAATAAATAAAAAACTATAATTTCATCTATGTGAAAATTTAAGTTGATCACGAAAGAACGGTGCCCCTGACTTCTACGGCGTTGACTTTGGTTATTAAGACTTAACTTGTCCGCCCTTGAGCATGAAAACCCTTTTTATTTTACGTGATAAGAAATATAATAATCTTTTAGGAAACCTCGGGACAACAGGTTTAGTTAATGTATTAATTCACGATATAAGGTATATATGTACATATATTCCTTCTACATTCAACCAGAATTTCGCTAGACTCTCATCCCGCGACGACGTAGGGTAATAAACAACATACACACTCACAAACATTCGCATTCATAATATTAGTTTGACATTTCCATACTTATTTTCATAAATAGCCACCCCAATATTGATGATATATAGAGGATCCACATACACGTCAAATGCAATGAGTGGCAGAAATAAATACGCACGAAAACAGGATTTTCCCTTCTGTAAATAATAATATTACCCACGAATAATCTTTTTAAAAGATACCAATGAACGGACATGGCCCCGTTAGTTTTATTATACGTGGACGACGTAACCGCGCATTACATGCCTTTATATCAATAATAATATTCAAGGATGTATGTTGGCGCTATTCAAGTTCTTGTGGCATTATAATTTACGCTCAGGAAACGGAAGGAGTAAAAGGAAACAATAGTAAATGCTTCATTACAGATTTTTTCTTTTTATAGATTTATTAATACACAGGACAGGAAACAAGTATAAATCCTACTATTGAAATATAATACGCATACGAAATTTTTTCTATTAAAAAGACTTCCTAAGTGAATAGCACTATTTTTTTCCTATTAGATTTATTATTTCGTGTTACTTCATACTGTGACAATTTGAATTTGTGAATCATAATAGAAATTACGATAGATCGGAAATCGAACTTTGAGCTAAAATAAAAGAACTTAGCTTTTTTCCAGGCTACACCAGGGTCTGCTTATTATTTTAGTCTAGATATGGACAAATTATTTGTATTTTACATCATTTGACCTCCACATCCCAAAAAACAAATCAGCAACCATTTAAACTAGAATGGTTTTCCTACTAAAACAAAATTATTATCAGATAATAGTGATAAACATCCAGATAAAAATGCAGACATGGAAACAGTAAAATATTTACACAAATATAAATTTTCCTCCAAGCAAGAACTGAACTGGCAACTGCTAGCATTAAAAGGTAAATTCTGTCACACAACACCATGATTTTAAAATTGAGCTTATCTTATTATTTAATTCATTCTTTTCTTTTTCAAATTCCTTTTACCCTCATCCTATAGTATAAAGTTATTAAGATATGATAGAGTTTCATATTCATAAGCCGCCAATGCTTTTCGAGCAGCTATAGTGCTACAGATGCTAATGGGCAGCAATGATCACTTAATAATATAAAGGAACTTTTTCACTCATTTGCCTTTTTTATTAAAAACATTTGTAAAAAACTTCTCTGGAGTGCATCATCATTTGCAATGCCATATAAGCATTATTATTGACTAGCTTTATTTTTCTTGTCAGATTTGTTGATGTTCTTAGATAATTGTACCTTGATGTTTTATAGGCTTACTACTCTGCAAAAAACTATAAAAACTAAAAAAAACATTCATTCCTGAATTCAACAGGTTCAACAAACAAATATGCTATAGAATTCATTATTTTCTTCGTTCAATCGGTCTTTTTCATTATCTTCTTATAAATATATCTTATTTTTTTAAACTTGCAGTAAGTATAAAGAAACCATTGATGAAAATTTGAAATTATAATGAAATAATAAAAAAAACTAAGACTTATGTTTAAAGACCATATAAACAAAGTCTAATGTTCAGATTGCTTTTTATAACATATATAACTGGTATGTTTGTCAAAAGAACCATAAAATTATTATTCTTGTTATTTTTTTTTTAATATTATTTTTACATGTAAAATGTGTGTCCAAATAAAGGCTTTTTTTATTTGATTTGATTTGAAAATTAAATAATCTTTGAAACAATGAAATATGTTAATGTAATACATTATACTTTAGAATAGTGTAAAAAATTGAAGTATATGTTTATCATAAATTTTAAATTATTCATCTTTTTGTTATTAGTTTCAGAAAAATATAAATTAAAAATGTTGCATCAACATTTTTCATTTTACGTATTTGGGCAATTATTATTTTTGTTTCATATCCATCTTGTTTCCAATTTTGTCCTTTAAAAATGCTGTTATTAGAAATTGGCTTGAAAACATTAATCACTAGCCGCAACCATGCTTTACTTTGACTTTATTTTATTTTGTTTTTATTTTTTTAGCTAAGCTGCATATAAAAAAATAATAATAGCAAAAAACTTATAAAATTTTTTATTATTTGCTATTTCAATAGATCTATCTGATATTAAATAATTAAAAGAACATTTAATTATTTTAGCCTTATAAAGAAGTAATATTGTAGTGTAATGAAATCATTGTAAATAATTACATTTAAACTATTAATTGATTTGAAATAAATATTTTGAATTCTTATACCTATGTATTTATTTATTTATACTAAATTCACACATATATATGTAACATAAGCTTATCCATTGTATGTTAATTGCCTTTTGTTATAGTATATAAATATATAACCATTATAGTATCAAGTATTACATGAAATATATTAAACATCCTATTACTTCTAATTAGAGTTAATATATTACTATATCATTGACTTTGTACTCTAATTAGAACTAAAATTTGTCGCAGTTCCAATCTGACACAGTTCATTAAGTAACAAATGTTTTATCACTTACCTATGATAAACAAAGTGCTGCCAAAAAGACACAAAGCAAGCCTTATGCATACTGCCCGGTTCAGGCTACTTGTCACCCGTCGTGAGAAGTAGCTGATAGGACAATTCCAGCGTTGATCATTAGGTTGCTGTTCATAAGTAACCGTCGTTGGCTGATAAACCGCATTAGTAGGCATTGTGATAATTTATGAATCAAAATAATGCTCGAAAATTGTTTCACCACTTCTATGCGCACTCACTACACAATTAATGAATCACTTATTGTAAATATGGTCTCGTATAATAAATATACGTATTACATATATAACAATTGTGCCTTGCGTACTAAACTTTGCAGTAATTGGAACTAAGATTTGTGTGATTTTAATCCGCGTTACAAAACAAGGAGACTAAAAGTGACGCCAACCATCGAAATGGTCGCGGCGCGTCGAGAAACGGCCAACAGTCACGACGATTATGTTTAATCTTAAATGACAGTAATGACAGTGACGTGACAACGACAGTTTTTTTTATTTGTATAAAGAAAGGCAAAGGTGCAAAGACTGATACAAGCTGCCGACAGTTGCACCCCAACAGACGTGAAATCGTAACGAACCAAAAAATGTGACAGAGTGGAAACACTGTAAAGGCTACTTTATCATTTTTTATTATCTGTTTTATAGAAAAGTAGAAATGTATGTCTCTAAGTAAGTAAAATCTTAAAATTCCACATAAAAGTGCTTCGTTTAATCGCTTTATTAGAAGAGGTCAAAATTAATTACGAGCATGAGCCGAGACTACATAGTAGTTAGAGCACGTCGATCTCAACCGATGGGCGCGGGTTTAGCAAGCACCGCTGAGTTTTCAAGTGCTAAATTTGTGTTTAAATTCATCGCGAGCTCGGCGGTGAAGTAAAATATCGTGTGGAAAGCGACATGTGTGTCTATGTATGTCAATAATGTGTCAACTCACAGAAAATCAAATTCGGAGATATTGATGATTTTGATGCTGCATCACCTACTTGATATTATCGAAAAAAAATCAAGTCATATAAACCAAATATTTATTAAATTTATATATTAAATATATATTAAATTTATGAATCTGCTTTTAATTCATTCTAACTTTTATCAAAAAATAAAAGAAAAGATGGATATATACTTCCTCAAACACATTTATTAAGAATAGGTTTGACATCTTTAGACGCCATTTTCTCAAAATTAAGTCCGTGTGGCTTGACACAGTATTGCTTATCAGCGTCCATATATCAACCAAGGCCTTAGAGCATCGTGGTGGATTAAGCTCTAAAACTTTCTGCTTCATAGGAGAGGAGGCCTTTTCCCAGCTGTGGGATATTGATAGGCTGCTACATTACTTTTCTTTTTAAAAATGAACTAAAATTCAAGGTTTATAATTAAGGAGAAAGTAATTCTGACCAACGTTTTGTTGGTTTATGCTACAAATAGTAAAAATTACCTCATGAAATTGTTTAAAAGTATATTTTTATACCTTTTAATACATGACAATTTTTTTTTTCATTTATATCAGTTTCCCTATGTCTTTTTGCACATTTTTATGTGTCGCGCAGTCGGGTAAAAAGATAGTGAAAATAAGAATTAGGAAGACCTTAAATTCAGTTTTATATTTTTACTTCTATTAGTGAGTAATACAAGTTGACATAAAAGAAAAAAACTGGGCTGTATTGTGCAAAAATATCATAGTTTATTTTGATGCAAGTTCGTTACCATTAAATCATTTTACATGTCTAACAGTCATACATTTCTAAAGCTATGTCTATGTTGTTATTTAATAGGTAAAGGCACTCATTCTTGTTATAAATATTGAATATCAACTCACGTCATCTCTCTTAAAATAATTATTTTTACAATGATACATTTATGACTATACTTATGTAAAATTGTTGAATAAATGTTAAGTAAATTAAATAATTATCTAAACTGAATAATTCATTTGTTAATTGTAAAAGTATATACATATAATATTTATAATTCCTGTTTTCAAATTATAAGGCACCTTACTAGCAATCGCCTCAAATCCGAATAATTTAGTATTAAAATTAATTTAATACATAACAGGACAAATGGCTTGTGCTTTGTACTCCAACAACCAGTGACAAACGATAACATGGTTATAATACTATCTTAAAAATGATCACTTTTAGTTAACAAAAGGCTATTTTTACTATATTTATTAGCTATTTTTGTTTGAAAATTATTAGGCCATAATTATGTTATTACTACTATTTGTTAACATTAATTGGTGCTTACCAAAATTATTGAAGTATTTACTGCTCACATGTAATATAATTAATGAAATATTTGATTTGTATTTCGCTTTCGCACAAACATTGTTTTATGTTTATAATAATTATTATTTTGATATTTTTTCAAATTATTTCACAATTAATCGGATCTTAAAACTAATATTTAAAAGTATACTTTTATTTGAGCATTGCATAATATTCATGTTAGCAACTATTAAATGTGCAACATTATTCAAATGCAAAAATGGTATTTTTTCCTTTTCGAGAATGAATTGGTTTTAAACTCGACCAGATAATAAATATGTTTGAAAAGTATATTTTTAATAATAAGTTAAAAATAATGGAAGTACTTCTTAACCATAGGTGTATATTATATTATACTATGGCTAATATATATTTTTTTAACAAAGCTATAATTGATTTTTTCAGTGTAAACTCTTGTATACAATATATTTTCGTCAGACTTTTTGTCTACTTTTGAAAAAAAAAAATTACATTTTTTAATAATTTTGTCATGTCATTACAATCAATCCTGTTACTTCAGTCTCATAAATTGCTTAATCTTTTTCGTTTACATCTCCCGTCTTATCCGATCGTTAAAGCTGTGGTAATACAGCATATATTTACAAATACAGAACACAAATACCAGAGCCAAATAAGTATATAATATCATTCAACGGCAAATCCGGCCGTTTCTAGGACTGCTTGGGTGAGCTTATCGTGCAACTTTTCTTTATTGGGATACGGCGGAAGATCGAGACGGTTAAAACAGGTGTGCGCTTTGGGCAGCGAATCAGGCGAGGCATCTGCTACCAAATGTAGGGTGAATAGCCTCGGAGCCGCTGCTCCCGTGGAACCTTGTAATGCGCGGAAACCCGCGAGTGGAACGCGCCTAGAACCAGTGACGAATTGTAATAGCCTAGCTCTCATTTCAGCGTCGAACTCCTCGACTATCTCCCAGAACCAGCCGACGATTGGCGCGTCTGGGTTGACGTGTTTCAGACGTGTGTGACGGCGCCAGTCGGCGGGATCGAGGTCGGCCCTGCCGGCGAGCAAGGGTTGGAGATCACGCGGCGATAGAGGTCGTAACAGCTGCGGTGGAATGATGTCTGCCAGTCCGCGTTGTAGAGCGAGCCACTGTCGTTCGGCGCCTCGTGTGAACCTGTGCGCTACGTACAGCCTCACGTAATCGCGTTTATTCGCATCCGATACGGGTTCGTTGGTACCGCCCGGCCTCAGTTCCACGCTCCGTACAGCTCCGAACGATGAACACTCCACGGAAAAAGTTGTGTCGATAACACCAGCTATACTATTTTCTCTGAAACCAAAAAGTTTTAATTTAGTTAGTAGGTTGGTTCAGATGAAAATGAAAAAGAATTTATTAGGTAAAAGCAGCTTAAAAAAAAAAAAAAATATACATATATATATATATAAATGACATGTGTACTCACAGCATCCAAGACAATGATCGATGCAATTCAGGATCTACATCACGAATGTCTCGCAAGGTGATCGGTCTACCCAGCAATTGTTTGTAGAAGGGCGCGGTGAAGGCTGCGTCCAGTTGATGGCCGTGGAACAACGCCACGCCCAATATGCGTCCCGCAAAGTGGAAATATGATAAATGCTCAGGGTTTACCTAGATTAAAATTGAAATTCATAAATTAACAATTATGGCCATGTAAACAAATTTCTTCCAAAAATCATTTAGCCTTAAGGCGACAATTACACTAATAAATTTAGCTCTTGTAACTGACATAACAGTGTACCAGGTAAATTACCTAGGTAACCATTTCAGGTGTAAAAGTGACAATGATAAACAACTTACGTTAATCTTATGCAAGTCTGTGAGCAAAAAGTGTAAATCACGCCTAATAGTTACATACGCCTAAGTTACTATACTTACGCCTGAATCCGCATTGATTTGTAACGCATATCTATCATCCCCAGCATTTGCATATTGAAATAGTCCATACTGAGGATTGAATAACTCCCTTCCTAATAAATGTAGCCATTCTCGAGCAACGCCACCATAATCGAGTCCTTCCTCCCCACGGAATTTCACCAGTAATCGTTTTCGCAACTCTTTACCTCGTAACTTCATCACGAGTCGGTACGATTCTTCCAGTACTTCGTTACGCGATACCTGAAAATGAATGCTTAATTTAAGTCGGTGGTAGTTCGTTGATATTGATAATTATATGATGATGAGTAAAATCAAACAGTTTTTTGTCTGAGCACGATATATTTGATTTAACATTCTATGTTTATGTTTAGCTTTGTTGTACTTAAATTTTAATTTTAAACATTAAGTTAGCTTCCACCACACACAGTTAATTAGTCTTCGCTATGAAATTCTTAATGACGGAAACTGTTTTGGTTATGAGTTTTTTACTGTTAACCATATCTATGTGAAATATATAAGTTATATTAATCTAAACTATATTTCTGTGGGCTGTTGAGTGTGTTTATTTACAATTAGCTGTGCCCCACGGTTTTACCCGCGTTAGTATGGGGAACAATTGTATTTATATAATGTTTACTATTATATGGTTCACTATTTAATTCATTTAAATTTTGTTTTTGCAGAATCTTTTTAGCAGTAGAGGCAGCGGATGCGCATGCGCAAGCGATCCCGAGGCCTCTCCATTTTCGTGTTAAGTGAGGCCATCGCAAGGGTTTTAGTGGGTATAGATCTCCACATAACCCGAGCCCCCCCTGGAATCTTTTCGAAGATTTCCCCTGCGTAAAAAAAAAGAAGATAAGTATAGTTAGCATGTGTCCACCTCTATTCGACAGTGTCCAGTTTGCGGCTGCAGCGCTTGCAGCTCGGCGCGCAACACCCGCGCCTTGGCGGCCAGGTCTCGCTTGTATTTGGGCAGCGCGTCCGAGTCGGGCGGCTCGCTGCTGGCGGGCGCGGCCGGCGCGCTGGCGGTCACCGCGGGCGCGGGTTCTGTCGGCGGGGTCTGCAATGATATGTATATGTTGCAGTCAAAACACAAAGGGCAATCGTGATATGACCTGTTATTTAAAATATTAAATGAAAGAAATAACTTTTTTAAAGTAAAAACCCTGAAGAATTTAGAATCTCCTTTTTAAAAACTCCTAATTGGTCTTCGACAAAAGTTCTTTTAATATAAATAACGAATATGATAGACAAAAAACCCAAACAAATAAATTATGTTAATGTTTTTGAAATAGTTAGTGACATAAAACTTAATTAATAATTAATACACTAATCTATACTTTTCTACACTTGATATAATAAGGAGAGCTAATATTGTATGTTTATATTTTGAAAACATTCAACTTTTTTTTTTAAATAATAGTACTGTTTGAAAATCATGGTACTGGAGCATTATTCTGGATAATCATAGGCTATATTTTGTTTGTATAAGCATACTATTTTGAAAAAAAATTATCAGCATATAATCACATGTGTTTCTAAAATTTATATGCAATTTGACTATGGTTAAGCTTATGGTCAAGTGCGAGTACATTTTCTATGATTTGTTGTTAACACGGGAACAGATATACAATATACACACACTATAAAAAATGTAACTTTCTACCTTCTGTTGGTCATAAGATACAGCCTACAGACAGACCAACCAACAGACAGCAGAGGCTTAATAATAGGGTATCTTCAATCTGTTATGAAATCTAAAAAACGGCCATAACAAAGAACAATCATCACTCACGAGACGCGCGGAGAGCGCGAGGCGGGGGTCAGTGAACTGTGTGGTGCGGTTGTTGTGGTCAACGAAGTAGGGTCGGCCGGAGGGTGCGTGGCGCATCTCCCAGCCGGGCGGCAGCGCACCCGCAGCCGCCGAGTGATGGCGCAGATGCTGTGGAACGCGCGGGTCGTGCCACGTCGACGCGCCCGTCGCGCTGTTGTAGAAGTACACCTGGCCCTGCGCCGTCGTCCGCATCTCTAAAAAAAAGCAGGTTCATTAAAAATAAAATAGCACTAATAACGTTGAAGAGTAATGAAGCAACGTGAACGTGAACTTGAAGACTTTTAAACCAAAATAAGTTATTTGGCTTAGCTTGAATGATTATTTCGATTTAAAAACCAAAGTACTAAACTGATTTTGATGAAAATTCTTTTGGACCAATCTGAAAGTATATATACTCTAAAAAAGTTAAGAGATGATGGACTTCTGAGATATCAAACTTAAAAAAAAACAAGGTACTAATTAAGAACTATCTCTCTTTATGTAGTTAGATTGAAAATAGTCATAATTATATGGAATTACCTTTGTCCTAAAATCGCATAATGAAACGACTAAACAAACTGCTATAAGTCTATTTTTCCTTACTTGTCTTATTTAGCAGACAAATATGGGGTATATCTAGCCACATATAAAAGTAAGATAAGAAATTATCGATTGAATTGAACTGAATCATTTTTTATAATGGTAAATTATAATTAAAAAAAATTATTCGAAAATTCGTGATATTCGTTTGGGGTATTGTTACCAAAGAAAAACAAGTAAAGAAATATGGACTATAAAAACTAATATTTACAACAAATATTACCATATCCAGGTGGTAAGTCAGTTGCTGCTATCGGTGTAACAGGAGGTTGGGCAGCTGGTGTTGGTGGCTGGCGACTTCGAACTGCTGTTTGTGGTTGTGGTTCTGGTCTGAAATCAATGATTATTTAGTATAAGTATAGCTTTCTTTACTCAACATTTCCTTTCTTACTCATATCATCTTTCACACTTTTGTACACTTAACAGTAAATATTTTTTTTACCTCAATGATATAGAAGCTGCATGGCTGACATCACCTTCCGATATGGGTGATGAAGGAGATGCAGGTGACATCGGAGTGGTGGGAGTGACAGGACTAGTGGGCCCTGGTGATGGTGATGAGGGTGGTGTAGAAGTTGGAGGGGGCGAGACGGGATTCTGTTCAACAGGACGGTCCCATTGCGTGCGGCGCAATGCATGATTTACATAATACGGCCTGAAAGAATTAATTAAATGTAAATAAGGTACAAGAACAAAACATTATTTATACTAATCTTGATAAAAATCTAAATTCCAAAAATTTACTTACAATTTTATTAAAAACTATCATATTATTTATTTATTAGAGCTGAAATTTCTTAGTAGTTATTATATGTCAATCTCATCCAATGATTGCGGGTTTAAACCACGGCTAGCAGCGCTGATTTTTCAATTGCTAAATTTGTGTTTAAATTCATCTCGAGCTTGGCGGTGAAGGAAAACATTGTAAGGAAACCGGCATTATTACTTATTCCCAGATTAAATTTTAATTTTAAACAGAAATAATCATAAAAACGGGTCAGTAGAGAATAATTCATGTCACTGAATTTTAAATGAAGGAAAACTGTAATAAAAGATTTGCAAAAATCTCTATACAGCTCTGTAATCAAACCTGGTTATTTTACTAACAAAAAAAAAAAATTTGGTAGTTATTTTGTTTATTGCAGGAATTAATCAACTTTATTAATTCATGAATGATGAGTCATGAAGAATAAATGCCAGTGTGGCATTCTCCACTTCAAAAAACACATTAAAATGACAATTTTACCTGCCACTAGATGTAAACCTCTCCTCCCAATGCGGAGGCAGTGGTAAATTTGAACTACTGGAATTAACAGGTGGGTCTCTGGGTGCTCGCACTTCGCCAGCTGGTCCCACCACTGCAAGTGGCGACCCTTCACCAGCGGCGGAAGCAGGCTCCCCTCTAGCACCATCACGAGATAGCAGAGATACAATCACTTGCCCTCGCACACCACAGGTCTCACCAGAATTGTCTTCGCATAATTCCAAACATTGGTCTAAACATAAATCAGATTAGTTAAAGTACTCTGTTTAATTTAAAATTCTTATGTATCAATATATATCACTTTTTATTTTTTACTTTATTTTATAAAAACTGGATATGTTTTTCAATTTTATAAGATTCGAATTTTTGAAGTTCGTAAAGTATTTGTAGAAATTGTAAGCATACAAGTAGGAAATAAAAGAAGTTAGGATATAGTTAAATTGTGATGGCATAAAATAAACTCGACTATGAACAAAATTTAGACCACTAGTGAGGTATTCATTTAGCATTTTAAATGCTGTAATAGTAAAAATTGAAACTTACATCCCGTGTCTTTTAACTTGTGAACTGTACTTGGCAAAATACGAACACAACCAAGAAAACCAGAACCCTGTCGTTTGTGAACTTTACGTTGATTCCATACACTGAAATATATAAAACATTTTCTTAACAACTGACTTATACAAACATAAGCAATATATAAATTTCAAAATACGTCATACATACCTGATAGTAATTCCATCACCTTTAGTTAAATATAGGTCATAATGTGTATTCCATTTTGGATCTAGTGTGGCTTTAACAGCATTCGTAGAATAAACTTGACCACTGCCGTCTACTGATATTTTTGCAAAAGGATCTGGTAAGCCTGAAAAGTAATGTGAGAGATTCAATATTAGAATAATCTATTTATCTTAGTAACCTCAATATGTTATCTGTACTAATATTACGAAGCCAAAGAGATTATTTGTTTCAATTTTGTATTACTCTCAAGAACTACCTGACTGATTTAAAAAATTGACATTCGCATTTTTAGGTTGCATGTTATAAAAGTCAACACATGTATGTATGTATAAAGGCACCAAAATTAGTCACCAACAGAGTGAAGTTTGATAATAATGAAAGCAATAGAATTTTTTTTGTTCTATTAGTAAATACAGATCTCTTATCTAGATTAACATAATAAAGAGAGAGAGTGCTAACCTAATGAAACTATATTAAAAATTATGGTACTATTTACATTATTTTATTTATTTATGTGTATTATTTTAAAACTAAATATACCATAACACTAGCGAAGCTAAGTAAAGGCTAGTAGATAAAAAATATTATGAAATAGCTTATAGGAGCTGTACAGTAACAAACAACATCCATATATCCAACAAGTATTAAAATGGATGAAACAATACTAAGTATAATATTATGTGTTTTAACATTTCAATTACTGTAATTGTAAATTTATACTTATGCCTTTATAGTTATTATTCTTGAATATCATTACTAATTTAAAGAAAGGCATTTTATTTTTAGCTATCAAGTTAAGCCATAAACGGCGAACATTGCTTTGCTTTATTTTGGTTTAGATGTCACATATTTCTGATATGCTAAATGAACTTGTAAACATATCATAATTTCACAATATTAAATTTTAGATTTTATGTGTGAATAATAAATATTAAAGTAGGGGTAAAATTAAAAAAAAATGAAAATTATACGAATATGTGATGATTTTAACAAATATAAAATAAGTAATTCAAATGTAATGTTTAGTAACTATTTTTATTACAAGTTTTACTAATTATCAGTTTTAAATCAATATTAACCAAATTTTTCTACACTAAAAATTAAATCCAGAGTAGTCAAGTTTTGTATAACTTATAATACAAATTTTGTAATTTACCTAGTCCCGTCCTTACATTGTAAAACACAATGAAATCACGCCTATTTTTAGGTAGTAATACAAAGTATGTAAATTTTTTTTAATTCACATAAATGTAAGGTCTATGATAGAATTTATATGACTTAGTAGTTGGTTGTACGATTTTGAAAGCATTGCACTTATTAGTGTTGCCTATGGGCTTGCATAAGATTAACTCAAACTACTTACTATTACGTTTAAACCTTAAAAAACTTTCTGTATTTATTTTTTGACATGATCATCTCACTTAAGCTTGCCTAAGTAACTGTAACCAGGTTAGTTGTTTACTTGGTAAATATTATTTTCAAGTAGCTTACATAATTAAGTTACAGGAGTGAAACTCACAAATGTAAATATCACCTATAAGAGATAATCAGCAGATAAGTTACTACTCCTGAATTACTTCACCCCACCTACCATGTATCCGCTATCAATAAGGATTTATTTTAGAATTACTATCTTACAAATTTTAAAGCAAAATACAAAAAAAAAATTAGCCAGATAATTTAAAATCTAATTAAGACTAAAAAAATATTATATAATTTACAAAACACGAAATGTTTAGTAAATTGCGTAAAATATATTTTATTATAGTTACATTATTATACTCTTAATCATATGAAGATCAAAGACATGTCAATCGTTTTAATTTTATATTACAATACAAAATTGTATTTAATAAAAAGTTACCAATATAAAATTCGAAACCTTTCAATGTTTGTATCATATGATTGCAATACTTCCTGTGCAATTATTCAATACGGTTAATAATAAAATTATATTCAAATAAATTACAACAATACGTATAGAAAAAGAATAATAAAAACTTACGAAATAAATCTCTTCGGACTAAATTTCTTGCGCAGAGAACTAAAAAGAAAATAATCACGTTAATTAGGGAGTGACAGTCATTCTAAAATTCACATCAAGTTTTGGAAGACAAATTAGTGAAAGGATCAATTACTTACTTGTGAGTCGAATTTTTTGTGCTCCATATTTACGATTCGACACTGGAGTAGACATTTCTCTATACTTCAAAAGAACATCACAGTAAACAATTATTTCTTTATTATTAAATATCTTTTTCAATATATAAACTTACGGGCCACCATTTTTATTTCACTAACATCTAGTTTTTTAATTGCCAGTTACTAAGTTGCCAGAATTTACACATATTTTAAATAGAATGCTTTTTATAATTAATTTGATAATATTATACAAAATATAAATTAATTAATAATTGTTACTTTTTATTAAGCGGGAAGTCCTGTAATTAAGAAAATGTATATTGTATGTTACATACGGTTCACGAGCTATTTATTGCTTATAAAGCATAGAGCCTGATATTACCGAATAATTTTAACTGTCAAATTTGTTTTTGTTTTCATGATAGTTATTTTATGCCTTAAAGTTTATTTACTTTTTACACAGCGAAATAATTGTATTATAAAAGTAAAAAGTTTGTTGTAGTGATAATTTTTAAATATTATATTATATCTTTATTCATTTATGGCAATCATTTAAACCAAATTTCTTCGTATTCAACATTTTAACAATTTAAACGAATACTTAACAATATTAGTACCTTACGTTTTCTATTAAATAATGACATTAGATAACGAATAATGCAATGTATTATTGATATTTGATAAACCGCTTTGTTTGCCTGATAATATTTTTGTGATATCGTGAGTGTATTTATTATGTGGATTATTTACTATTTATATCAAATTAGTAACAAGAAGACGTAGCAGCTGCATAAAAATATAAATTCTTTGGAAATCTAAAAATGGAGCCTATGATTATTGTTCATGGTGGTGCTGGAGACATTCCACAGAGTCGTGTTCAAGGCAAACTAAATGGAGTAAAAGCTTCTGTTGCTGCTGGTCACAAAATATTATCACAACGAGGCAGCGCCTTAGATGCTGTAGAAGCAGCAGTTGTGCTCATGGAGAATGATGAATATTTTAATGCTGGTAAATTTAATTATTATTAAATAATGATTGAACTATGAAATGGAAGAAAATACTAATGCAATTGAGTATTAATTGTTTTTTGCAGGCTATGGTTCTGTTTTAAATGTGCGTGGAGAAGTAGAGATGGAGGCCAGCATAATGTGTGGAAAGAACCTTAATGTTGGGGCAGTTACTTTAATCAAGGAATTCCTTCATCCGATCAGTATTGCTCACAAAGTCCTTACAAATTCCCCTCATTCGCTGCTAGGTGGAGAAGGTGCTAAAATATTTGCTTTAGAAATGGTATTTCATATTTTATAATGTTCTTATATAATATTATTTAGAATTTGTTATGCATTGTAATCATACTATTACTTGTTCTAGGGATTTCCAACAGTTCCACCTGAATCTTTAATAAGTGAAAATGCAAAAAATGCTTTAAATGATTTTTTAAAGCATGGAGAATTTGGTAGAACTGAAATAGGAATTAAAGAGGAGGTATTATAAAATAAATTAACTTTTGTAAACACTGTATTATTTACATAGTTCATATTATATCTATTACATTTTAAAGGGTGGTGTTGGTACAGTGGGTGCTGTTGCCGTGGATTGTAATGGTCATGTGGCTGTAGCTACAAGTACAGGAGGTATGAGTGGAAAAGCAGTGGGTCGTATTGGTGATACGCCACAAATTGGGAGTGGTACTTATGCTGATGATAATATTGGTGGAGTTTCTACAACAGGTTTGTATTAAATTATATTTGTTTTTGTTTTTTACAAAAGGTGACTTCAATAGAGAATATAAGTATGTTTATTTATTTAGTTATTTATGTTAATGTATTAAGTGTTGCTCCAGGTCATGGTGAATCCATTTTGAAATACTGTTTGGCTCACAGTATAATCAAGTTAATGGAAGGTGGATATGATGCAAATTCAGCAACTAAATCAGCTGTTGAAGGTAAATGTTTTTGTTAAAGGTCTTTTTTAACATATGTATGCAAATATTAATTCGTTTTTGTTTTGCAGGAATGACAAAACGTCTTAAGAATACAGCAGGTGCAATAACTCTATCTAAGGATGGTGATGTTGGAATAAGTTTTAGTTCAAATAGAATGGCCTGGGCATACATTAAATCAAACAAAATATTTTATGGAATTGAAAAAAATGAAATTCTGGAAGAGGAATATGTTTTTGCCTGATTTTTAGACTTCTTATTCTAACTTTTATTTATATACATTTTAAAATTTTTTATACATTTACATATGTTTAGTATTGATTAAATATTTTATCGTATTAAGTTTTATGATATAGATAGATACATCTGCAATGGGATATTGATAATTTAAAGTTAACTTTAGAATTAACTTAGAAAATATTATATTATTTTTCAAAGTGTAATGTTTTTTAATTATGTATTATAACTTTATAAATTATTCTTTTAACATTAATCGTTCTTCCATTATTAAAAAAAAAATATTTTTGCTTTAATTTTTTGATACTATATAAGTATAGAAATATGCTCATGGATTGTGGTACCCATACCGACGACTTTGGACGACATTGTCTTGGAATGAGCAAGGCCATAAGTATAAGTCAATTGACGAGTTTCCCAAAATTGTAAATACATTTTTAAGTTCAACAATATGTAATCATTATAATGTTTTTAATTATTTATTTATAAACATAGTGTATATGTATATTATTTCCTCGATTAATATGTATATATTATAATTATTTTTAATTTTTATACTTTTTCCGGTTTTTAACTTAAGCAAGACATCACTATCGAATATTGACAATTGACATTTGACAGTCAGATGTTTTTGACAGTTATGCAGAACATTATTCCGCGATTTATCAATCGCAAGAATTTATTATATGAGTAATTTTGATCTTTAAAATTGTGATACTAATGTAAAATTAAGCTGATTATTTCATAAATATATGATCAAAATGTCGTTTCGATTCAAGCCAACAGAATTGCAACATTTTAATTGGATGTTTAATTTATCACCGTGTTTTCCTGTTAATGCCTCAAAAATTAATATTATAAATGAACCAAATAAATTTTACGATACAATTTACAACAGATTTAAGAAGGCTAAGCGTAGAATTTCGCTAGCCAGTTTATACTTAGGTACAGGCGAATTAGAGAAAAAACTGTTAGAGGTTACCGTACACAACGTTAAAAGTAGAAAGGATTTAAATTTTCACGTATTACTAGACTATCAACGAGGGACCCGAGGCAAGATTAATTCACAAGTATTATTTCGTCAGTTTGTTAATGGTGTCTCTGATAGATGTCATTTAGCCTTATATCAAACACCTAGACTTTATGGGTCCTGGTCTAAAGCTCTTCCATCTCGTTACAACGAACTTGTTGGTCTACAACATATGAAGTTATATATCGCTGATGATTCAATTATTTTAAGTGGAGCAAATTGTTCGAATGATTATTTTCAACAAAGACAAGATCGCTATATAGAAATTGAAGATGAGGACTTAGCAAATTTTTATAGTGAACTAATAGGTATGATAACAGTAAGTTATTATATTATTTTTTTTATTTAATTAAAAATAATAATAATAATTTAAGAGAGTTTAAAAATAAAATTTACTTTTAATTTATATGAAATACATTAAACATTTATACATCTACCTAATTCCTTAATCAAAAATTCTTGCCCGTGGGGTGTCTGGAAGAAATTACTATTAAGTAAAATAGCTGCTGTATTTTTTGTGCTTTTACCATATATCTAATTTGTGCAACAAAATAACCAAATAATCAATGATATTCAAATTTCTATATCTACAATTTATACATATATCTTTCCAGATGAAATAGTAAAACATAGTAAGCAAGATGAGAACCATTCTATTACTACAACTAGTAATATACCTAAAGAAGTTATTATTAAACAAGTAAATCACAATATAGAAAAACTAATTGATAAATGGAAGGTCACACAAGCTTCTAAGTTATCATCGCTTAATGAAAGTAAGTACATAGAATACTACTATGTTATCTACCATACTTACCAATCAAGGTCTAATTATCTCTAAGGCAGAAAAAAAAGAGTAAAAGAAAAAAAAATGTGTCATGAAAGAAATATTTATTTTGGAAATTGGTATTCTTAATGACACTATTACTGTCTTGTTTTCTTTTTTCAATTCAATTTCTTGCAGCAATGTTATATAGATAGGGGCCCTAAGAAGATGCCTTAACATAGTCAATCCAGCTCTGTATGTAATGCAACTTAATACCAAACCAAACTATATCAAACAATAGTCATGAATTAAAACCTGTGGCTAATAATAAAGTTTTCAAGAGCAAATTTTACTTCAACTCATATTGTACTCATTCATAAAATAGTATGACTGAACTTATGTCTCAAGAAGTTCAGATACATTTATCTGTCAATTTCTAGTGAAGCAGTATGGAAGATTATGCTTTAAATTCATCTCTTTAATAGGAGTAAAGGTCTTTGCCCAGCTGAATGAGAAATGTAAAGGCTGTTAATGTATTGTAATTTTTTAGGTTCAAAAGACAAAGATACATGGATATTTCCTTTGATACAAATGGGTGAATTCAATATAAATCAGGATGAACAAGCAACTTGTAATATTTTATCTTCTGCACCAAAAGGCTCTGTATTTCGTTTGGCAACTGGTTATTTTAATTTGACTGAGAAGTATGCAAATATTCTATTGAAAGATTGTAAAGCCACAATTAGTTTATTGATGGCACATCCAAATGTAAGTATTATTTTTAACAAATAAAAAAAAAGTTAATGATTTCAAGTCATCTTTTTCAATTATATTTTAGTTGCTATTTTTATTAATTGAATGCCTATCTAAAGATTGCTAATTAGAATATATTGCTACTACTACTTCCAATTCACTTTTTAATTTTCTAATTGGTGCAGCAAATGTGTGACGGTGATGACGACACCCATTGACCCATTTACTCTATTGTTTGTTTTATTCATTATATGGTTTTTTAAAATAAATTATTTTTTATATTTAAGGCTAACGGATTTATGGGTGCTGCAGGTCCAGCCGGTGGTATACCACATGCTTATTCCTTGATAGCAAGAAAGTAAGTTTTAAAAGATATATCAAATTATATTCTTCTTAGTTTTATATCAACAAAATGTATAGGTTATTCTTTGCCTTATTGCTCCTGAGTTTAGTACTAAAAGGGAAATCTAAATGCATATTCACTTGAAATTGCACTGGTAGATACAGAAATTAAATTAGATTTCCAGTTAAATTAATAAACACACTCTTCAGTTTTATATATTAATAAAAACACAGTTTCAAAATATATTTTTCTTTTCCATTTAGATTTTGGCAACAAGTTGTTAATTGTAATCAGGCAGATAGAGTACAAATGTTGGAATATGAAAGACCTGGATGGACTTTTCATGCAAAAGGGCTGTGGTGAGTTAAAAAAATAGCTATTTTAATAATTAATGTATTTAATATACATTTATGATAAAGACTATATTACTTCTCAATAATTTTGGTTGAAAAAACTGGCAATGAATATATTTATCCAGTTTTAAACTCATCATTATGTTTTCAGGTACTATCCTCCAGGTAGCGGCGTTCCGTGGGCGACGGTGGTTGGTTCCGCAAACTTAGGAGAACGCTCCGTTCGTCGCGACCTAGAAGCACAGGCTGCTATATTTACTTCGTCACCTGATTTACAGGTATAATCAATATATTATGTATTTTAATAATAAAATAGAATATAATATTGGAAAAAAATCTACCATTATTATTCTTCAACTTGGTTAAGTATGAAAATGCAATAAGATGATTTTCAGTCCATTAGATATATTTTCTATTACCTAGATCAGGGATTCCCAACTTTATTATACCATGCGCCTCACCTAACGTCATTTGAAATCAGAAAATATAACAAACGATGAAAAGATTATTATATCTTTTTTATTTTATTTATTTTTATTTAGATGATTAGTAAGTAATCTAGTAACACTCGTTGGGAGTCTATGACCTAGACTATCAGATCTTCGGCAAAATCTTTTTTGCTTCCATTTTGATGGTAAGAATTAGGAGGATATGTTTTGTGATACGATTTTACAAATATATATCTTTAAATTTCTTAACTACGCGCGCCTGGTTGAATAAGTGTAAATACTTAAATATTATCTATCTTTACAGAAAAGACTGCATGATGAGTGTTCAATACTTCATGACTATGCGTCTGAGTGCAGTCTAGACTTGCAAAAGAGACAAACGCCACTATGGGTACGCGCTACAGTTGGACTATTTAGAACGTACTTTTAAATTGAATTTTAAATAAATTTCAAGATAGCTTGTTAAAAGTTCTTCTGTTGTTTTTATAGTTTAAGCTTAATTTATATTTTTCATCGAGATCTACTGGAAAGGGATGTTTTTATTCTTGATTATATTTTCTGACAGCTTCAATATAAGTCGATATTAGTGTTAATGTTATGTTTAGTGATGTGACGGATCGTAACAAATATATCGATACCTCCCACTTAAGTTGTTGTAACCCCAAAATTACAATTTTACAGTAGAGCACTTTTAATCCGTTTTAGTTTGAAAGTTACAACAAAATACGCCTTTTTTCAGGCATATTTTGTTGTAACTTTCCTTGAAAAAAAAAAAGATTTTTGGTATTTTTTCACTTTGAATGCATTAAGCAATGCAAATTCGTGTAGTATTCAGTAAAAACGCTAACGGCAATTTTGTGGCTTACAATAACTTACGTGGGAGGTATCGATATATTCGCGGATACGGATCCGAATACGGTTATTTGATATATATTTATTTTAATAAGCTTATCACGATGATGTCTTATTATAAAAGTAGTTAATTAAGTGACTTTTAATATACTACTATACCAGTATACTACTATTGGTATGGTAACTACACAACGATAAATTTTTGCTATATAAAGGTATTAAATATTTGATTGAGGAACAAAAAATAATCTGAATGGGTTTTGTTTTTTTTTTACTGCTACATAATTACCTATATTGAAAGGACTTCATCTATGTTATGTATTGAAAATTAAAAAGGTAAAAGATTCGCCAAAATATCTCGAATATCTGCGGATACGGATACGCATATTCGGCACATCATTACTTATGTTACACTTAAGACAAATAAATATTTAATTTTAAGGGCGATAAGATTTTTTGAATCTTGTAATAAAGTACAAATGAATAAATAATGCAGTATTACGCTTGTTGCTAATTGAAGTAAATTTTATTTACACTTCAACAAATTTTAAATAACATTAAAATTAAATTGATAACGAAAATAAATGACCCAGTTATTGTGCGTAGACTGTAGGCTGTAGATGTATGAATTTTATGTTAATAATAAATGGAAAAAATAAAAAAATCAAAACTCGTTATCAATCACTTTTAATCATATTCAATCTTATTTCCTTCATATAATCACATAATTATAATTATTTCGATTCACACTTAAAATAAATTTAAAATAAATTAAATGAAAACACTCTGTAATAATTTATACAAAAAATCAGTCGGTTCGTGACATTATTTGATCCATACTAAAATTATACAATTAATTTTACATTAATAGGAATCAGGCACATTATATAAATTATTTATTTACTAGTGAGTAGTAACACATGTATTAAAACATTGAAGCTATATACCGTAATGGTATATAAAGTAAACTTGCACATGGACGAATTCACTTCAGAAGTTCAGACGATGCAGCGAACATAACAATCGATCACATAAAATAAAAACTCACTTTTGAGCACAATTGTTTCAGATTAATATAATATAAACGTTGCAATTGAGCAAATACACAACATATGCGTTTTAAACCATTCAATAAAGCATTTTTCTTTTAATGAGCAATCAATTGAAGCAAATTTGGTGAAGATAAATCAGTTTGGATCGAATTCTAATAGAGAACGTTATAATTTTTCTACCTTCGAAGTATGGACGCGTTTTATTCTAATCTTTGGTGTGCTGGGCATAACAACGCTGACGCTCAACAAAATGCCTACTTCAACGGTATTATTATAAAAATCAATATTCACCTATGTATGTATAAAACACCTATAATTAAATAGACACGGCATTTGGTCGAGTTGTCAGTCCACACGGAACATATTATACTGTGTTGCGGTAACGCCTTCAACCTAATACTACGGACGCAGATAATAGGTACAAAAATAGTTCACCTATCCAATACAATTAAGACTACTTAACAATTAAGTATCGCGAGGAGGCCTCGTTAGGAAACAACAGTGTAAAACATCGAAACGGTACAAACTATCTCTCGAAAACTTCGGGAGCATATGATAATATAACAAAGATTCATAAATCTTCACTAAAACAGGCATAAGTCGGTACTCGATACTGAGCTCTCAGGCCTCCTCAAATAATGCTACTTATCGCGTATCACACTAAGGTAAATTGACTAGGCGTGTTGTGAGTCGGTCACACTGACGTGACTGTAACGTTAGGCTTCGACTTGGAGCGACTGCTACACATATACTCGGACTTTGATACTGTTTAAGCGTGGTTTCTCAAATTCAGCTCGAATAGGCTTTATGTCGAACAGACGTATATGTATTATTGTGTGTAAATGTAAAACAACTGTTATTATAAATTGTCAATAAAGGTACTTTTCGTGACACGTTAACTGGCTCGTTGACATGGCAGATACGTCCGTACGACACTCGAGCCTGTGAAGACCACAGCCTTGTACGCACTTCATTCTTGGATACGCGTTCACTAAAATGCGCTGTTCGTACTTGTATACCACACGTATTTGAACCGCGTGGTTCACGTTTAGTCTCGTTGGAGAAAATAGAAGCCTGATATTTGACCGGCTACGCGTACCCAAGAACGAGCAGTCCGACAACAGCTTACAACCAAAACACATACACAACACAATACGATATTATGTCGTGTATCGTAATACGATGCGACGTAGCGTCGTGAAATATCACGACACATCGTCGCAGCGTGGGACGATGAAATACCATGCCACAGCGAGATGCCGTATTGTGTGTATGCGTTTGGCCCTTATGATAGATCCTCACGACAGCGACTCGCTATCGACGTCAGTCAGCGTTTAAACAAGACTTTACAGCAATTTTA
This sequence comes from Hypolimnas misippus, assembly GCA_037950945.1. Taxonomy (NCBI): domain Eukaryota; kingdom Metazoa; phylum Arthropoda; class Insecta; order Lepidoptera; family Nymphalidae; genus Hypolimnas; species Hypolimnas misippus. The sequence goes on along the minus strand of JBBEEQ010000029.1, from coordinate 9,830,771 downwards.
TATACAAAAAGTCGTTGCAAATAGACACGTCGACACGTCGACTTTGGTGTCAACGGGTCGCTGTCGTGTGCGTCCGGCTCTAAAGTTTTGGTTCCCTAGGATTGCGGAATGTCAAATCGTGGACGCAATATTATGGATGTCTAAAAACTCTTTCACTCTATGGTGTTAGAAAATGCTTTTTAGGAAACCGTGTTATACATTTTCTATACAAAAGGTTTGAGTGACATCATCTGAAGACATAAACCGGTCGCTAAATGATGACGTCATCTTAGGAAACCAAAGCTTAATTGCGCGCGGCGCTGGCGGCGAGGGCGAGGGTCGGGACGGGGAGTCAGAAGCCGGCGTCGGGCGGCGGGTCTGGCGGCATGTAGTGCAGCTCGTCCACGGGCGCGCTGAACACGTTGTAGAGCACCGCAAACAGCGTGCACGCGGCGTATGCGCCCAGCGCCGCCCACCACAGCAGCCGCTCCCACAGCCGCTGCTGCGCGTGCTTCAGCACTAGCAGCCCGATGGTCAGCCCCGCTAGCGCGCCCGCCACGTGCGCCGCGTACGACACCGGCGGCGCCTCCTGCTTCAAATAACATACCGCTTATTATATATTACGCCTAGAGACTGATTCAATATTCAACTGTCTACGCTTTACACTAGGAAGATTTCTTTGATAAACTGCACCGTCTGCACTAATTTATAAGTGGTCCAAAATAATATTCAATTTATCAGATTACTTAAATTTAAGGAAAATAGTTAAAATAGTAGTATAAATTTAAATTTTGTCTTTGATGTCGTTTGCCTAAGTAACTAGTTCGGGCTTAGACTTTAATTTTCTTCCACTTTCTGCATCACGAAGGATGGCCGGTTGATATTGGATTTGAGTACTAAGCCCGTTTTGTATGTAATTTATACATAAAATATAAGTAGATGAAAAAAAAAACGTTTAAGAAGATTAAAAGTAGCCGAGCAGAAGTTAAACTCACCTTAGTGTATCTGGCGTGCACCGCGAAGCCGACGTCGCATGAGGCGACCGCGAGCGCGGCAACGAGGCGTACGGCGCCGTAGCGCATCGCGTGGAAGTTGAGCAGAGCATTCGCGAGGTGAGCGGCCAGTAGCGCGTACACGCCGCCCGAGGCGCCCGCGAGACACACGTCGGGGTCCAGCACCGACGCCGCCAGAGAGCCGCCCAGCACGCCCGCCAAGTACACCGCGCCGCAACGCAGCGCGCCGTGCACCATCTCCAGCGGCAGACCCACCTGCACACGGAACCGACTCTTAGCACTCGAATCCTTCAATACTCGCTTCACAAGTTCACGAATTTTATTTATGGTACGTGTAAACGAATCGTTTATTTGGATTTGAATAACAAACAGTATGTAATATATGTTAGCTGGTACAAACTGATATAGGTAGTTTACAGCGAAGAAGTATCAGATAAAACTAATAGATGGCTGTAGTGTGCAACATATTGACGAATATATCTAATAGAGGACTGTGAGTCTAGTTAGATATAAATAAGATGACAGCAGCAAAAGGCGGCATTTTTCAACAAAGAATGAACGAAAGCAGATCAGGATATATATAAGTGACTAGATGGATGACATTAAGCTAAATTGCATATTAGAAACAAGAAATCTTCGACAAAATTGTTATTTGTATTTATCACAAATGCATAAACTTACCGCTAATTGCACGAGGAGGTTAAAGGCGAGGTGCAGCCAGCCGGCGTGCACGACGCTGTAGGTGAGGAAGCGCCACAGCTCGCGGCGGCGGTCGGGGCGGTACACGAGCGGCGAGTCCACCGGCACCGGGCCCGCCGCCGCCGCCACGCCGCCCGCGCCCCACGCGTACCACGCGAACACTCCCAGCTGACGAACAGATTACCGGTTAATGACAAATTAGCACTAGTGCATGGACATAAAATTAGTAAGTCGAGTTAGGTTAAATTTCATATAAATCTGTGTAAATAAGGGATGGATTGCGTGAAACGTGATATTAGTTAGAACGAAGTGACCGCTGAAATAACTGCTGAGAAAAACGAGCTTTTCCGACCCTACATAGAATGTAACTAGGGCAGAGAAGAAGAAGAATAGACAAATTAATATTACCAACTTGCGACCTAGGCCATTGTACATCCAATATTCTCTGTAGAATTGACGAATACATGGACGAAAATTAAAATTGAAATTGAATGTATGGAGAACATACTTTTATTTTTTTAACGCAGATAATATTATGAAGTCGTATTTATAAGATGTACGAAAACATTTAAAGTAAGAAAATTTAAAATTTCAAGTGAAAAGGCTCGTAGTCTCTGTATGAAAGCTACTTATAACGATAAATTCGTAATCTACGAAAGAATACCTTACCACCAAGTTACAAAATCAATGTTTCATAAAACATGACGACAAGAATATATTCTCATTCGCAAAAGAAATGTAATTAACGTTATGAGAAATACGGGTCCAACACGCAAAAAGCATTCTAGAAAAATTTCTACTCTTTCTACAATTCATCGGATGAAAGTGCCTAACCGTGATGAATAGTTTATCTGATTTTCACGGATGCGTATAATGACGAATGTAGCAGAGAATAAAGTCCACATAAAATTATAGAAAATTAATGACTGTGTCTGTTTTATAAATTTAAGTCTCTTATACATATTATGAAAGATTTTAATAAAAACAAATACAATTTTTATCTACAAAGTTTAGGAACAATAGAATACGCGTTATTCATAAAGGAAAACCCGTTAGTGCGATCTATGTGAGTTATCATCAGCGAAGTGCACCTTGCAGAAATCGTGCGTTCGGAATGAATCAATGTGTGACGAGTGTCCGTAGCCCGCACGCGGCGTGAACAGTTCGGCCAACTGTTATGATTCACGTAAACCGCTTGTTTGCACGGATGTGAAATCCGCAATTACACTTTTTAATTAACCGAAGTAACTGGAGCGGGGATCGAACGGCGATGTTCGCCGCGTAGAAAGTGATGCACCGATTTTCTAGTTCCTAACGGCAAATAATTCATATTCATAGTAACTGTGCATAATTGAATGTATGACCATAGTTTAGTTTAGAAGGTATGACGATTGAGATTAAGAACAATGAAGTTACGAAGTGTAGTTTACCTCTAGTAACGTTACGCAGATGATGAAAAAGGGCGGTGGACAGCACGTGTACCGCTCTTGGTAGTATTTGCGGTCCCGCTCCTCCGGAAGCACCTCCATAGCTACGAGATGCACCATCCTACAATAAATAAAAATGTTATTATACAGTTATAATAATTTACAGCTTGGATATGAGAGTTTATACTTTAATAAATTACTACGTGTTTCAAAACTTGGCGCGCCATAACAAAAGTAGCTTCAGATGGTTTTATATACCGAAATATTACGCTCAATTTCAAATTTGCTTAAATGTTTTAATAGAAAAAAGGAAAAAATGGAACTTTAGTTTATGGTTTCCACAAAGTCTCTTTGAACAGTTGAATTTAAACCACTGCTTTTAAGAATATTAAAAAATATTTGGAGCAAATATGCAAGAGGGCCGGATAAAGGCAGAATGGATATAAGTATAGCAATGCTCGGCACGGAAATTACAATGAATTATTATTTTATTTAACTATATTTTAATTGAAATATTTACAAAAAAAACTTATTGTATGCCCACCGGTGGTCGATAGTTCAAATTGTCTCTACAATAACAACTGATTTTATCAAGACATCAAACATCTAAATTGGTTGCAAAATGTTATAAAATACTTACATTTAATTTATTTATAGAGTTTATTATTGACGGTAAAGCAATTTATTAACCGTTTTATTGCAAGAAAGCACACTATATGTCAGGTTGACATGATAAATCGACATAAAATTTTATAGGAACGTCAATCGATGCATGAGTTTATTGTAAACGAAACATTAAACACTAATAATTTTGTTACTTAAATTATTTTATTATTATGTTTGTTATTTTACATTGCACTGGAAATTTTACGTATCAAACATTGTAATGGGTTTTAAGTTGACGTCAATAGGAGTGACGTCGTGGATTAAATGTATTAGAACTTTTTGGTGGCAATTCTGTATAGATAATGCATTAAATACTAAGACGAAACATTTTTTGTATTACATTATTTAAGATTTACCTTGCAAAGAGTGTAGGATCCTCTAATAGAAGATGGAAATCGTTTTCCGAGCTGACTTCTCTATCTCTCTGATGTACTGCGCATCTATAGCTACGTGTGCGCTTGCCGCTCATCTGAAAAATATATCTCTTAAATAAATAATGCGAATATGTATATAATAATGTGTAAACAAAAATGACTCGGTATTTACATATATACCTAAATATATGAAATTTTACTATTGTAAAACATTTGTATTGTCTTTATGAACTATTTCCTTAATAAATGTGGGTCAACGTAAGCGATTGCTGAATGAATAACTTATTATGAACCACGCCATTGCATGAACGTATTTACAAGAAAGATTATAAGAGGTAAATAAATAAATACGTTTTTACGTCAAACAAGTAAAGAACGTAGGGTACATAAACGAACATGTTATTATTATTTATTAATAAAAGTTACAAGTTTTATCTTCATATTATTATATTTGCATCGAAAATTTTATTTGGGAAGCTAAGCGATTGTTTTCTCTTTATTCCATTATAAAATATCGTATAATACAAATATTTAGAAACTTAATAATAAACATTGATCTTACGCTAAATTTAATAAATATATGTAGAAATTCGCAAAAGTTTGTAGTTGCATACCTAATGCCTGATCATTCAAGTATTTGGATGCTTTATAATTAATTTTTTTCAAAAGATTAGTCTCATATCCCCACACACCTTACCTTGTAGATTTTTTATATGAGTGCTTGATTAAAAGTAAATTCTTTAAAAAAACTATTATAGTTTCACAGCGGCTCCGTCAGCGTTGAAATCGATTATAGGTGAAAATGTTTTGTACCATGCAAGATTTTTGTGATACTAATATGTATGATTTATGACAATCCTTCGTAAAAATAATATTTCATTACAATGAATTAAAGATTGTTCTACATAGCAGTATAATCATCTATCATTTTTAGGATTCCGTACCCTAAATTTATTTTGATTTTAGCTGTTTTATTTTACTAGATGATGTCAAATTTGCCATAGTTTACATAAATGGCTTAAATATGTATGTATGTAGCCTACCTACCTACACAATGCGACGCTGCGGCATTCAGTTGTGATTAATTAATATTAATATATGAATGAAAACGTAATTACATAATTATGTATTTGTATATATATTATGTCATTAATCACACAGCTTTGATTTTTGTTTATTTGGAAAATAATATCTATTAAAAAAAATCTGAATTAATAACATTGATTTTATACCGATATTATCACCAATTAATTGACATAAACCAATACAACGCAAGTACTAAGAAACTCCATCGAGGTAGTGCGACTATTTTTTGAATTTAAATACCTATATAATGAGCTGTTCTCTAATTTCATATTTCTAGTGGCATTAATAATAAATGTATTATTTCGGCGTGACAAATAATATGTGAGCCGGCACTTAAGCTTTACGAGGGTGGATTAATGTCGCGTCGAGGCAGTTCGCGGGCCGGCGACGGCGGCGGCTAGCTGGCACGCGTCCAGGCCTATCGAGTTATCGACCGCCACCCTCGAGACAGCATCGACATCGATAAACACATTAGTAACTTTTTTAGCTGCTTTTGAGGTCAGACTCGCATGTGCGAGTGTAGGTTTTACACTTGAAGGTAGACAATTGGTAAAAATATATCGTAATTTTCCAAACAATGACATCGTTATCTTTAAGTTTTCATTAATCCCTGATAATGATTACCTTTCGAAGGAAGATTCTTCGAAGGGTAATCATTTTATCATTATTTGAATTTTATATGAACTCGGTGGTGACAATTTTTATTAAAACGGTACTCAAATGCCAGTAAAAGTACCGAGTATCTGTGTATTATTCAAATAAACTAGCTAGTTCCAGTTAAAAAGTGCTATAATTCGTTTATGAGCGAGTTCGCATAGTTATGGGGCAGTGGTGGCAGGCAGGTCGCAGGTGGGCGGCGCGGTCGGTGCGCCGGTGAACGACTGGTCTCGAGCGCGAGCCCGCAATCCATCGCAGGCCACCGCATTGTCTCTGCAGTCGTTCAACTCAGTTTCCCACGACACTGCAAATGCCCAATGCCAAAACCTAAATAGCCTAGACGCGCCGCAGACGCCGGCTATATCTGTCGCGGCAACAGGGCATATGTAACTATATTTAATTTTGAAAACAGTGACGTGATAGAGATGTGAGAATGTAATTTCTTTTTGCTATCGAGACAAATGAATGTGCAGGCTATTTGTATTTCTATAAAAGATAGGTATGCAGTATTATATAAATTCTAGCAGCAATAATTTTTAAATGGGACAAGATTTTGGCACCGATAAAGATTAAACAAATATCACACTGATTCGATAGTGCTCAATTAACTCAAAATAAATCGATTTTTATCATAGAACAATAAATCGATATACCGCGGGATTTGCGCGGGCTGGGCGCCAGTGGGCGCACTGAATCCAGCGTGGGCGCCGCGTGACTCACGTCGACATCCGACACGTCCGATTCGTATCCGGAACCACTAACTAGGCACTATTGCCGTCTCGTCAAACGAGCGCGCGAGCCTACGCGACGAAGTACACATTTCAATAACCCACATTATTATTCATCATTTCGACTTAATCAAAATAGTGGGCTCGTACTGTCATTTCTTTAAAAGACAGAAATATTTTGTACTTTTTTATTTAACAATCCAATAAAGAAGGAAGTTAGATATATAATAACAGTCCTACTTACGGTACCACATCCGATTACGGCATGGCTGATAAATGAATGTAAAGCAATTTTTATTATGCATGTTAATTCAAATCGATTCTACAATACGAATATATGTTTTTATAAAATGTATTAAGACCATTCACAAACTGGTAGGTACGAATTAATACGGATGAAAAATAAACATATTTTTATTTAATAGATAATAATTTATTATGGCCCATTTTTATTCTTCTTATTTTAAAGCTTTTTTTTGAAAGCATCTTACGGTAACTGTTATCAGTTAACATAGTTGCTTTATATTATTATTCTCGCCTTAGACATTTATAAGAAACCATTTATCTTAATAAAAAATGAATATTTCAAGTAACAAATAAAAATTTTCCAATTTTTTAGGGTTTTCGCTAGCGATATAAAGAACTCTATAATTTCGCTATCTTCGTTTGTCCATGCATACGTTACTGTTATTTTACGAGTATTTAAAGGCTAGTGGTATTATATCGGCGAATTTTGGTATACGTCCAAACAAATACCCATTAAATAAGATTTTATAAACAAAAATTCAGGTTAATTTCCTGCATGATAAACGAGTATAAGTTTTTTAAAAAGTGCAGTTCCAATATATATCTCTTTAGCATTTTCCGAGTCATATACGTCAGGATCTGGGCTTGTCTTTTAATTTCAGTCAGGATTGGACAAGTTACTGATTTTTACACGGAGTAATTGTTTGTGTCCTTCACCTACCTCGACGCCTTATCAGTAATCATTTAGATTAATAATCATTATTAAATATTTTTGATAATAACGAAGGCCGACAACAGCTCTAGGTGCTGTTCAAGGCATGGTGGTGAAAAATTCCTAATTTACTGGCAAAAACAATCATAAAAGCCCTCAAACGGGTATTGAATCTCCGATGGTCAGCGTTAAAGAGTATCACTACCTCAAAACGGAAACGGTATTTTTTGTCGCCTATACCACTGAACCTAAGTTAACCTTTGGCTTTTTTGATATAATTATTTATATTTAACTTCAACACCACAGTTACGGCGTTTCGCTAGAAGTTAATGACTTCTTTAATTGTAAATTTTAACGAGAAGTTTATCTAAATCTAGCATATTAATGGTAGATTTAGTGTGGTGAAGTGATGTGTTGGGCACGTGAACGCTGGGAGCGTTCCCACGCGCCCACCTCCGCACTATTATGTTTTAATCTCTTCAAGTCTCTTTGCATTATTACGATACTGTGAAAGTACCTCATACATTTTGCAAGCGAGAAGCTAACGAATTGCAGAATTTAGGTAAAGTAATATGCACTTGAAAAAAGGAAAAATAAAACATAAATAGTTTATTAACTTCAAATATATAATGTTTTATTTAACATATTGATCACTTTGATTTTTTTGATATTCCATTAAGCTTGTTGCGACATGTTTCTGCTAGTTCCGGCGTTTTCAAAGCATTATTGGCTTATTGCGTCACTTTTTTATTATATTTAAATGAAGTCCGTATTTTTATTAAGATGTTAACTTTTTATTAGTAACACAGTGCGTTTTAAAATATAGTCTATTTAACATTACTGATAGTAAATTTGTATGTATACGTAATTTTTCTGTATACTGTAATGAATGTACCTACTACTTCGGTTACTCGATATTGATTTCGTGTTGCTAATTTTACTTCAGACCTTGTATGTAGTTCAAAGTAGAAAACAGCGTACATATTGAGTAGTCTTACTTAATTCATTGCGAAAAACACAGCATTCAAGTATTCTTTATACTTAAAATCTTGATTTTTATTTGTTTCGATAAAATCATAAAACATTTAAAAATGTTTCTGTGTATATAACTTCATATTTATCTTAATTATTATAGTGTAAACGTTAACTAGATAACAATTAATTCAAAAATAATTAGAGCAGAAATAAGTTACAATTTCTCAAGCGATTTTTTACGGTCTTAATCCTAACTTAAACGAATTGTTGAATAAAATTCAATGATAAAAAATCGAAATCTTCTTAATCAATTAATAAAAAAAATATTTTGGATCATATCAATAAAATTAATCGTAGTTTAATTTTTTTCGTTAACATTTTAAAAATACAATAAATAGTTGAAATTAACAAACAAAAAAGTTTCCCAATTTTACATGGATAAATAATACTTTTATTGTAGATATTATCTGGTAACACTAGATGTTGTTTCTATATTCTCTATGATACATTGTTTTACCAATAAAGGTAATTGTTATTTGGTTTTAAAAATATGTGTAATATATAATAAAATAAATACGATCGATTTATATGATAATTTTTTTAACTTCTTTATTTCACTTTGATATGAAACTCGAACTGCTAATGAATCGAAATGAGTAAAAATATAAACATTCTTGTCGTTGATATACACTATAAACGAAATAGTTTTTTAGAGTTATTTTTTAATTTTCATAGGAAAATACGTGTAAATTATTTAATTAATAATTATGTCTTTTTTGTTGACCTAATGTTATTACAGGTTACTTTTATACTGCTTCAAATGATTAAACTAAATTATTCGCATATTTACTAAATAATTACAAATATAAAATGAGGTTATGTTATATATATACGCTACACAAATAGTATATGTTATTTTTAATAATAAAACAGTCAGCTGTCAAAATCAAATAATTATTTTTAAACTTACCCATCACGTATTTTCACTAAAATTTTGCTGTCACTAAGAATTATTTGAATTAATTTTCTTGTTCACAACACCTTATTAATGTCACTTTTAATGAGGTAGATAATTATTTGTTTATAAAGTCAATTTGGTAAGTTATATAGTTCGACATTGAAGACGCGATCGTAAATAGAAGTAGTTGGGAGTAAACGCGACACAACCTCCCCTTACGAACGCTCCGCGCAGACTGATTTTGTCGGCGATCGTCTTAGTTTAGTTTCGTTCGGTTTGCTGCTCGACTCTATAGGCTTTTTTTGATGTTTAGGAGTGGTGGTTGCTATTTGAGAGGGTGGTTCCGGTTCCGAGGGCGGATAATGCTTCGACTAGTGTTTCTTCTTGTTATTAACTGTACTTCAAACTTCCAAATATTTGTCTAATTATATTAATATTATCGATTATCGATACGAGTGTCGCTTTTTGATTTTGTAAAGCTACTGGCAATTATTTAAGATATTTATTTAAACACTAGCTGTGCTTTGCGGTTTCACCTGCATTAATTTAAGGAAAAATAATGTTTGATGAAACATTATATATGTTTCCTTCTCTATTTGAATCGGTTATATTTCACTATTTCGTTGGTTTCAATTTTGTTTTCGCGTTACCCTTTTTTATTTATTTAATAAAATAAATAACGTTTATAAAATAAAAGTAGCCTAAGTTACTCCTTGTAACACTATCTATGAGAGAAAGTCCTGTCAAAATCAGTGCAGCCGTTTCAGAGATTAGCCGGAACAGACAGACAGACAGACAGACAAAAATTAAAAAAAAAATGTATTTTGATATATGCACCGTATATACTTTCATATGCATTTTCTTAATTTGAAATTAGAAACAGACACTTTAATTTTATTCATTTGTATAGATGTAGACGATAATATACAAGGTATCTTTTAGTCCTATCTAACTTTAAATTAAATAAATACCTTTGTGATGTGATTGTGTTATAGGTTCTTATAGGTATAGTCTATATATATAGTAGCTTTTTGGCTCAAATAATAAAGGTCAAAATCAATGATATTATATAACTATTAGTAATGTGCCGGATCGTTAAAATGTGTATCCTCGGATACGGGTCCGAATACGGATATTTGGTGTCAAGATCCACGGATACGGATATTTAAATAATTCATCATTATATTAAGTTTAGATAAGCTGATAAGTTTAGATAAGCTGGTGTTTCATATATTAGTTCTCTATGCGTTCCGAAACATTTTTTTTTTGTAAGTATAGTATTGCAACGTATGCTATGTACAGGTACTGGTACTGGTGTTTTACAGAAACTTTCTATCCTAAAATAAATATTTAAATACGTCGTTATTTTAATAAGCTTATCACAAAAATGTTTGATTGATCTCCTTATAAAGAGAGTTGATTTAGTACTTTTGAGTTATATACTTGGTATGGTAATTCAATACGTGGGCAATATAAACTTGCTAAATATTTAAGTTTAAGAAATAAAATATAATCTAAAAGGAGTTTAGTTCTTCATTGCTACCTAATCTATCAAGTTAATGAAAATTAATAAGGTGAAATATCCGTAAAAAATCCACTAAAGGTGTAACGCATACGGATACGGTTCTTTCGATTCGCATTGCTGATATTCGAGGATACGGATATCTAGCGCTATCATTAATAATATCATTAATAACTATCAATATGTTATAAGCTCAAGGAATTGGCACCTTGTTTAAGCATAATTGATTTATTTGTATTCATAAAAATAGCTACCAACAATTATTGACGAGAAAATATCAATTACTAATTAGCCATACCTTATGGCGCCAAAAATATTCAATAACTTTTTAAAGTAACAACATTCAAAAATTTAGCATGTGGTGTTCATTCCCTGAAACATTTTTACTAGAAATAAGTTACAATTAGCATTTATTGGGGGGCTTAGAAACCAAATAATAATGAACTGAGTCAATTCGAAATCAAGGTAGAATTGTAAGAAACATTGACAATCCAAACCAGATGTTTTACATTTTATCATAGAAATATTGTCTAGTATTGAGCTTTGAAAAAGGTCAGAAAGTAGTAACTTTTACGAAGTTATTTAATCTTGGTTTTTTATTTGATGTTATTATTATTTATGTTTTTCTCGAATCGAGATACTATTAGGTAGTTATAATAAAACTTTAAACGAGCAATTCTTATATTTTGTGTGTATCTTGGAGATGGCCTTAAATAAATAATTATTTATGTTTAATTAATATTAAAGTTTTACTTTTTAAGTTTATCAACGTAAAAATGTAACTTTACACAAAAAACGATACCTACGTTTTTTTTTAAATTAAAATACGATTTTATAATGCCATCTTATGATTTATTAATGTACGCTTTGTTGCTGTTAGACGTTCGCATATCACTATACTCGTTCTTAGAGAAATTTAATTATTTTACAATAAATAAAGAGCAAAACTTTTTTGCTACTTAGTTTATTAAATGTTAGGTACACTTAATATATATTATTAAAGCTTGGTCGATATGAACCATTGGTATAAAAAAATTAAAAAAAAATTACGATGACTTATGAAGGAACTGTACCTACTTACTTATTTATTAATTAGAATGATTATATTATTAAATAGAAAAGAAGTTAAGGATAAGTTTTAATGTTAAATAATAAAATTCTGTTAATGTGTTTTCACTTTAAAACACACCTGTAAAGAATATTTGTAATCCATTCCAGATGTTTAGGAATGGATAATAAGTATTGAAAACAGTCTCCTCAGGTAACTGATAGAAATTTCAATGTGAAAAATAAGTGCCTAGTTTCTAGTCTTTGTTTTACTGAATGCGTCTGTATACTTATAATAAAACATAAGAATACAGACAAATTTATTTTGCCGAGACTCTTTTTGTATTTGCCTTTTTGTTTTAAATTCGGATATCATCTTAAAATAAATTACAATTTTAACGAAGTTTTCTAGCGTAATTATATTTTTCATTAAACACGATTTGAAAATAAAATTAAAAACATTTGTTTTCTAACTAGGTTATTTTTAGGGTTCCGTAGTAAAAAACGGAACCTTTATAGTTTCGCCATGTCCGTCTGTCTGTCTGTCTGTCTGTCCGCGGCTTTGCTCCGAAACCCTTAATACCAGAAAGCTGTAATTCGGTATGAGTATACAAAATCTTAAAAATATTTTTTTTTCAGGGTGTCTTCCCTATGTGTTAAGAGAGACCAAAAAATTTTTTTCTCATTTATCCCATGTTGTGGGGTATCGTTAGATAGGTATTTTAAAAATGTTATAGGTGTGGGAAAACCATTTTTCCGAACGATGAACTGTTTCCGAAATATTAAGCTTTGAAGTCTCAATTTTTCTTAGAGTCAAGTGTCCCCCCCCTCTACCCACTAAACTGCTGCGTCTAAAAATATGAAAAAATTCACGATAGTGGTACATATAATGAATTTAAAAGGAAAATTATCACGGCTATGTGGGTTCTTATGGTTATCGAGTTATAGATGATCTAAGTAAAAATAAATATTTCACTTTTTAAAGCATCACATTATGTAAATATTAATAATTTTAAATTAATAAATGAATTTAAATGAATAAATAAATAAATACTTAATAAGTTTAAATTAAAATAAAATATAAAATAAGGTATAAAACAATGTCTCAATAAAACATGTCGCGAGTGATTCTGAATCGCGCTTATGAAGTATTCAACCAAATCTCCATAGATTTCATAGGCGCTAATCAGGAAGGAAAATTATCGGCGCTATGTATATTTTACAAGTGTTAGAATAATAAATGTTGTGCACGATTAACATAATTTTTATTTACCTACGGCGTTAAAGCGAAAGTGCGAGTTAACAATCAAACAAACGAATTCACTTTGGAATTTATGGTATAATATAAAAGATACGGATTACGTACCTATCTCTTATTCTTTTCTTAAAGAGAAATTAAAAAAAATAATTTTATAATAATAAAAGGTTTAAAATTGTAAGTACGTATATTGTATAAACTGACTTAAAAAAGGAAATTCCCAGTTCGTCGTAAACTTTTTTACGAAAATAGGTACTCGAAGATTGCTTGACTGATCTTGACAATTCTGACAACTACGGAACCCTACATTGTGCGTGGCCCGACACGCACTTGGCTGATTTATTTTTTATAAATGCCCACTATGCTATTTCTATTTATACGCTTTATTCTGCTTTGTATCTTTCCTTCTGAAATTTACCAGAAATGTTAAGACCTATTGTATTCCAACACAATAATAGGTTTAAACATATCTGGTTTAATTTAGATTCATATTTAATAAACATTTGAAATATATTTTGACTTACATATATATAACAAAATATTATTTGGCAAGCGTACTTTTCTTTAAACAACTAATGAATTGATAAGTGTAAATGAACCTTATTGTTTGAGATACTTACAATTATTAATTTAATTTATTCGAATTAATAACAATAACAGGTACTTCATAACGTCTTAAAATAACTTTATTTTGTCTTAAGGTTACCAAAACTCTTAGTGCTTATTATTGATGACTAGTTCTAAGTCTTTCAGTATTTTCTTCTTCTTTCATCTTTATACACCAATTTTATAAATGAGTTTCAGTTCCTAATTAGTTGGAAAAATATATATTTTAATTAATATATTTTTTATATATCATACTAAAACAAAATATATCGGAAATTACTGTCAAAACTTACGGAAAACAATTACCAAGGGGCTACTTAATGTTAATGTCAGCAACAGATGGATCGGCAAAAATGTTTGATCCCTGTAATGACGTTTCACGGTTTGTTAACACGATTCCCAAAGAGCTTATCAGTCAACACATGGGTGCCTAGTTATTAGCAACACTGGCAGGTGGGCGCCATGAGGTTAATTTGCCCAATATTTATTCGCAAGATGGCGTCGACACAAATCGTAAGTCATTATTATCGCCATTTGCTAAGGTGGCTTTACTAATGCGCTTATGTTAGGACGTGAGAAATACTATTATTCACATTTATGAGAGGTATTGGATCTTGGGTTTCTGTTATTTTTTTTTTTATACAATACAAAAAAATCGTCTTGGGGTAATTAATCTAAAAGAATAAATTTCAACTAATGCAAATAATGACGATTTATTAATTTAATAGCCGATGCGAATTGAGCAGTGTAAGCAGAGCACGAGGATTTTGTCCAAACATTGCTATTTCAATTGCTACTTATGGATTTACAATTTAAGTGTACAAGCTTATGATATTTTCCTATTTACTTGAAACGTATCATTATATTTTGGATAAATCACCCAATATCCTTGTAAATTATAGCCTATGTGGTACTGTGATGTATAAGCTATATTATTGTAAAGTTTAATTAAAATCCATTCAGTAGTTTTTGCGTTGAATGAATAACAACCATCCATAGAGATTCCCGTTTATAATATGAGGAAGGACATTTACAAAATAAACGTTTAAACTTTAAATTGCGGTTTTTCTCATAATAGATTTTAAGAACAGATTCTTTGCCTGTGCCCTTTAATTCATTTCGAATAATCCTTGGAGAACCAGGTTGTTTTGAATTATAAATAATCTATCTATTAAATATGTGACTCAATCCGCAGATAGCACCTACAATAATATACTTACTCTCAATAACATAAGATAAGATAATAGTACTCTCCCATTGGCCCCCAAGAAATTTCTTCAAAGTCAGATCAGTTGTTTGGTTTTAAAATAAAAATAACTGCAATAAGTATTTCATCCAAATAAACGAAATTTCGTGTTTTACTTTTGAAGTCAGTTTCCTATTTTATTTACGAAGTCTTGTCGAAATATTGTGTTTGATTTGTACATAATCTTTTTTTTATTTATTCGATGTTGTTTATTAAGTGTCAAGTTAATGCTGTTCTTTAAATTTCACGTTGCATAAATGCTTCGTACATTATAATCGAGTATATTGTTCCGTTCCCGCAGTAACTGGAGGTAACGGGACGTCAAGGTATTGCATTAGTTAACGACCCCGACATATGGCGCGAGTCTGTCGTGTTAATATCAAAATTTTGTTAATCTACTCTAAACAGACAGTCATTCCCCTTTCCTTTCTATATAATTTTGTATAGACATTTGTGGTTAACTACTGAAAAATATACCGCTAACGGATTTGAATATTTCAAAAAACTTAAATGTATACTCTATCGTAATCAAATATTTAAAAATAATGTTCATGGAATTGTGATAAAATTTGGATAATTTATTGTTTGCAATTGCGCGTAGGTTATAATATAGGTATAGTAAGAATAACTTCCAGAGGTGCCGCGCGTGTCTGCTCTACAGACATGGAAAAAGGTTTTAGACTGGCGTCCAGCACAACACGAGCAAAGCGAAGTTCAAATTGCAAACAAAATACGATGGTAAACTTTACACGATTAGCAAAACCTTGTTTTTTATAAAGCAGTTAATAATAAGCGTGGATATCAGGTGGAGAGGCTGGTGGCTGGTTGGAGTAAATTAGCTGCCGTCATAATTTGGACAAATCGATTTAGATCGAGCGCATATCTGGCGGCGCTTTTGTCGAATGATTTAGTAGCGCCGACAAATTGGGCCTTCCTGATCGACTTAAAATCGATACATCGCCCCTACACACAACCCGATGCCAATTACAAGGATTTGAATTTAATCGGTTTGTAATTTTTATGATAGAACGATTTTTTGGTATCATTTTATTGTAAAATTAATATCATTACATAGTTTAGGTCAATGATGTTTAAGTTTGTTTAACAGTTGTGTCACGCTAATTAAATGCTTTGAACACATTATTGTGTCATTTAATCTACGTTATGTAATGGTGTATAACGAAACAACACGAGTATTCTATTCTACACTCGCACTTCGTAAGTAAGTACTAGTAAGTAGTTTATAATTTTAATTAACTTTAAAATAAATGGGTTTCCGTATTCGACTTTTTGGATGTAAGTATGGCCGTGATTTTCTCAAAAACTACTGATCTGATTTGGTTAGTGGTATATAATATATTAGGATCTCATGAAGATCATCGGAGATAAACAGAGGAACTCTTTGACAACTAACAGAAAGCAAATGACCCAATTTTTTTATAAATAAACGCATCACACTCAACAACTCCCATTAAGATCTCATGGTCTTGTGGCGGGAGTCCGGTAACACAGAAAATACTAACAAAAACACCCAGACCACGACAAACATCCGTATGGCCAATACAGACGTTTGCTGTGCGCGGGGATCGAACCCGCGACCGTTAGCGTTTCAGTCAGTTGTAGACCACTGCGCCAATGTGTCGGTCGAATTGCTCCGGGCGTTTATCTATGTAAACAATATTAATAAAGTATGCTATGTAGCATGAAAATTTCAGGAACAAAAAAATCGTAACCTAAGTTGCGTAACTGTATAGAGGTGGAAGAAAAACGGTACGGTATAGCGGTCTGACTGGGATGTGAAAGTGATTCAGTCAGTGAGTCATATGTTACACCACGTTACGCTCGTCTATTGCTAATGTGATTGACCGGCCTTGCTGTTCGCATTAACCGAATTTCGGTTACGTCGCGCCGGCACACTCCAGCTCAATATATCATGTTCATGAAATATGACGTAGTTTTTAAGTCTATATCGCATGACTGGTTTAAGAATCGATGTTATTTGTTTTCTGAGAAAATAAATGATAGGTATGTTGTCATCGTTTTTTGTAATCATCACAGCTTACATTGAGAGATATTGGATCTACATATTTTATTAGATGTTTAGCATGCTATCAAAGTTTGAAATACAGTAGTAGGCAAAAAACATTATAAGGAAACATATTCCTATAATCATTTCCATTTCCTATAAATGTTTAGAAAGAAGGGAAGTTGGGTAAATAATAACCTGGAGGCCATGGATGCGTGGTGCAATGCTCTTGACACGCAATCGGTCAAAATCCTGGCATGACTCTATCACGAAACACCTTTCGAAATCGTTCTATATCATTTTGTACCGAAAAATATGTCTACCGACTATAAACATACAATATAACATAATGTTTGTAAAAATAATATACTAAGGGTATTATTTGGCAATGTTCTGTAATGGGGTCTACGATACAGATAGAAATGGTAATGTAGGCAGTGTTTTGTTTTGAAGAAATTTGCATTTGAAATTGGAGCGAGATGGCACGAGCGCCCGCGGCGGCGCTACCGACTGCATAGCGCATGCTCCAGGCTCCAGCGCATTATGTTAGTTGCTATAAAGATCACATGCAATATTAACCGTTATAAATAAATAATAATAAATAAATAAACGCATCACACTCAACGGCCCCCATTAAGATCGCGTGACCTTGTGTCGGGGATCCGGAAACACTCACAACACTAACACAAACACCCAGACCACGACAAACATCTATATGGCCAATACAGACGTTTGCCGTGAGCGGGGCTCGAACCCGCGACCGTTAGCGCTTGAGTCAGTTGCAGTGACCACTGCGCCAACGTGTCTGTCGATGAATACTAATGTGGTATAATAATATTTGTGTTTTTTTTTTTAATTTATGCTATTTGTTTCATGCCATATTTATTTATGCTTTTTTTTTCAAAATTTGGCCTACGACGCCCAGTTATAAAAATGATTCTGTATATCTTGCATGTACATTAAAATACATCGGGGATTTTTATTTCAATAGTTTTTACAAAACATAATAAATTTCTTAGAGAATTGCCACAGGCATTTCTCAGATCATCAGATTATCTCTACAATGATATTAATGAAATTAATGAATTATTTATTATTACACTTCAAACTTTTAGATTTAAACTCTTTAAAACTAAATACAAAAAAGAAAAGAACACTTAATCCCAGGAAGAAAATATGAGTTCAACGATGCTAATAGTGTCACAGAGATATTATTATAAGCAAGAAATTTATTTTCCAAATAAACGTAGTTCGCGTTATTAAATGACGCTGTTAGTCAGCGACAGGCAGCCAAAACATAAGATTGTTCCCGCTGACAATAGATGAGCTCGTATTTACATTACGCACCGTGATTACGTGCTTTTAATAGACTATGACCGTGACAACACTTGCATTTTATATATAGAGCGGTATCTACATCGGATATATAAAAATATATATTTCGTTAGTTTATTTAAAAAAGATAATTTTAGAAAAAAAACAAAAAAATATTGTTGCGAAAGTTACAAAAATTAATAATTAAATTTCGTGTCATTAATATTTGTATATTTTTATCATAGTATGATATATAATCTATAATCGTACCAATAAGTCGCAAAAAAACGAACTTTAACAGAAGTAAGTTTGTGAGAAAGCCTTGAATAACGATGGTCAAATCAATATGAAACATATTATGTACAGAGTAACAAGGTCATGTTGTAATCGTAAATTCTTAATGTTTCATCTAACATTACTACTCTTTACAGGGGTCAAAAACAAACATCTTAATGATATATCTACTTTAATTTAATAAATAAAAATCAATATAGAAATAGAAATATTTCTTGGTTATAACGTCGATAAACTCTACATCTAGTAAGAAAGCGACTGACATAGTATGTGATTATTTTTGTTAACGACGACGACGAGAAAATTTGGGTAAAAATTACTTTTAATATTTGAATGATATTTTTATCTCGTTTCAATAACATAAATAAATAGGTTATATAATGAAAATAAAAATACGAAACAAACTATTAATCGAATAAGTATTTGGGCATATTACAGAACAGAACGATGTCATTTCATCTCGAGTCTCGCTCAGTATTTTTTAACTTTATCAAATCTACATGACAAAAAATTCTTCGACACTAAGTTGTTATCGCGACGGCAAGATGTCTTCGATTATGAGGGACACAATATTTTCGGTGCATAAGATTAATGTCGACTCTTAGAAAATAGTCTCTATGCAAATGTGTATCTCGTGCCCGCGACAGGTGATGTGCGGCAGCCTTAATTGTTTTTTGTGAAATATTCAAATATTATGACGTTTTTTCTTTAATTTTTTTGTATTTGACTGGCGGGTGCGTACCAGGTGGTCTCAAAAAAAGCTTCTTTTTGCTATAACAGCTTGCTTTCATGTACAATATAGTAAATAAAGTTCGGCTATGTGGTCAATAGCTTTTTCGGAAGTAAGGGAGTTAATTATAATTTTTATATTCCTAGGGACATATCTAATCTTAGTAAATAATTAATATTATTTTAATGATAGACATTTTTTTATTGAAAAAGATGCATAATGTATTTAATAATTAAAAATTATGCTTTAGTTTTAAAATAACAAAATATCATAAGAAGTTTCACTATATATATAAAATATTATCTATAAAACTAAAGCTTGCAATCTTGTGTTTAAATGATATAATGCCTTTAAAATGAATAATTTGTGTAAATGTATTTTGATCTACTAGTACCAGCCTACTTAATTTTTAAAATTAAAATATATATCGAGGGGCTAAAGTTAATGAATAATTTTTTCTCAACAAAGTCTAGGAAACAGATGATTTTTTTCTTATGATACAACGTCACTCGGTTCCATATGTTACTAACACTTCTTTTTCGTGTAAATATTCCGACAAAAAGTGTCAAAAGAAGTTGTATCGAAACCTCGTCAGACAGCTGTCTTGTGTTTAGCCCTTTGAATACTTGACATATTTTGATAAATATCATTAATTATTTAATAAATATAATGATATCGAAGAAATTAATTTATTAGTGATCTACCCATATTAATACATTTTAATTTATTTAATAAATATGTTTTTAATATATTTTTGGTTGTAATTTTATTTGAGGCAGAAATTTAGTTCAATATTATATATTCAGTAAAGAGTGGAAATAAAAAGCTTTAATTCAGCATCTAATCCGCTTGGCGTGTGCGGCTGGCGTGCGTCGGCGCGCGCGCACCTGCTATACAATTATCTGGTCATTAGTCGGCACGGAACCCGCGGAAACCCAAAATTAGTGCGTGCACAACCCTAATCGTACTCTGCGAACTCGATCACTGTACAATTGAGGTAAAGTTAAGAAGAAACGTTAAGGGATAAGAGGCTTAAGCTCTGTGACCACACATGGTCCGATTTTTATCTCATAATTGCAGGTCTCGCGTTGAATCCTTCATTAGGGGCGTGCAGGCCGGGAAGGTGGGGTGCGGAGGGGGTGGTGGTGTGAGGACACAATGGGCGCCCCCCGCGGTATTGTGCGCTAATGTATGCGCGCGCGGCGTCGCCGACAGCGGCCGCGACGCCACAACACAAACATTTCAACGCATCTAATTTATTGTCGTGTCGCAGTGAGCCGTGCGCGCAAAAAATATTGTCTTAAGGAGCAGCTCTGCACCGCACTTCGATAATGTCACGTGCGAGATTGTGTATCTACGATAAGAGGGCATCGGCAGAGGGTTACAAAAAAGTCTATAAAAATACGAGTATGGTTGACAGTTTTACAAAACAATAAACAACGCTTTACGCACTTTATTTGCAGACTTTTTGGAACATAACAGAATCCAGCACACTTAACCTAAATATAATAAAATAAACGTATATTTGATTCTACTGAAAAATTGTCGTATAATTAAATGAAATAAGTGCATACACTCCACCTTAAACAAAACTGAACACATATTTGACGGAGGATGACTCAGTTGTTGAGAGCAATTTTTGAATATTATAATAATATGCAAACTAGTTGTTGTTCAGTGAAGCATTCATGCCGTTGTCGTCCATAGTTACAATTAGTAACATTTATTAGAATAGCGATTGTGTTGAGATGAATGACTGTTTATATTTGAGTGTTTATTGAAATGGAAAAGTACAATGGGCATAAGCAGTATACATTATAACAAAATTGTGTAAATAGATCATCGTTAGAAATATGGAGAATGTGATAAAGAGTCAGCTAGATATTATAGCGCCAGTGAGCATAAACGGAAAACAAGGAAATAAAGGATTCAGTACATATGACTTGGGCCACCCAGTTGTGAGATTGCTCGTTCTGCCCCTCAATTGGTAGCTGCAAAAACTACATTTGCATAGAGCGCGATGTTTGTGATAGCGGCCACCGCGAGTTCTACTCAGCACTAGGATTAAGAAGTTTTGGATAAGCTATTAAATAAATTCTGTACCAACTGAAATGTTTTTAAAAATATTTATGGTGTTAAATGTTATATATAGTTATTAGTGTTGTGTCGATAAAAATTAATGAAATTGAAAGAAAGAAAGAAAGAAATTGCTGTTTAACTTTTAGAGCAAATTTCAAATAAAAAAATCTGAGGGCTTAGAATAAAAAAAATATGTTATCTTTATATATTGTTCTTTTATCGTAGTATGTACATTTTATGTGCCTTAGCATCAAAGTAAGGAATTGTAATGCTTTGGTGTCCTAGAACTGTGACCCCTCAAATTGCGGGCGCATTATTATGGGTGTTTAAAAATTTCTTTCACTTTACGTTGTAAAAATGCTTTCTAGGAAATCATACCATATTTTTAAATTAAATTCTTTGGTTAGGTTTTTCTCAAACATGCTTGGAAATTTGAGCATTATTTTGACAACCTTCTTCGATATAAATCGGACTTGCTTGAATTGGTCGAGCAGCGGCCGGCAATAGTTGTATGAAAATCCATATCTTTCGTGTTTATCCAAATAAATTATGTAATATATATATACTATACACAATCATATTTGACGAGTAATTTAAAAATGGAACGATCTTCTACTCCGTAACATGGCGACCAAATAGATAAATCATCAAAGGTTTAATTTAAATTTCGAAGCTGTTTAGTGAAAACATTATTGTTATTATTTGTTTGTCAACTTTGTCATTGGTTTTAAATACTTTTTCAAATAAAAGTTCTGTATTGTACCACTTAGTTTAATTTCACTGCATTATTTGAGAAGAGTACTATCAAGCTTTGGCCGCAACTAGGCATTGACGGACTTATGTATTCACACGTTCGTCCATCAATGCCTCTCTTGTCGACCGTTGCAGTAATGTACTATAATATACTGTTTGTCCAAAGAAAATCAAAGCTTCAAAAATAATTTAACGATAAGTCACCATACTCAAAATACTTGTCTAAAATAAAATCTACTAAAAATAAAGTAGAAGTGCAAGACTATACGAAGATCTTAATATTATTGTCTATTCTCTGCTCGCGGTACCCACTCTTTGGTTGCGGTGACGAATGTTGATGCCACCCAGTGTACGCACGACCCCATCTGCCGCAGCTCCAACAAATACGATATTTATGTCCTCGGTTTTTATTTATTCTACTCATTTAAGTGAATTCTCCACTGCGACATCTTTGTATCTTCAATTTGGTTGACTTAATTTTTGCTAGCATTCGTGTTAAAGGCGAGAATTACATTTGTATGTTTTACTCTGGAGTAATAGATACGCAGTAAGTAGTTGCGAAAGCTGTGAATGTTAAAAATAAAGCACTGACATTAAATTATTTCAGGTATAAAGTAATGAAAAATAACTATGTAAATCTTTATGAAAGTCTGGGAGCAAAACTTTAAAGAATAATTCTGGCCTAAAAAAGGAAATGACGTAAGAAACGATCGTGTACCTCATTTTAATCTTCGACTAAAAAAAAAGGTGTTATAAGTTTGACATGTGCACATGTATGTATGTCTGTCTGTGGCATCGTAGCTAACTAATGAATAGACCAATATTGATGCGTTTTTTTTGTTTGAAAGCTGTTTTAATCGAGATTTTAATTAATTTATGAAAATTTATTTAGACGTTTGCAGGTTGGTTTTGCAGGGCAGGTTATTAGCTCTTTTCTAATTTTTGAAGGGATCTGACCTACTTCCCCTCTCTAATCGACTTGAAATTACTGAATGACATTAAAGAAACAAAGTTGCGCAACCTTGACCTGATGCTGCAGCAGCATTTGGAATCATCAGGATTCACAACATTGAAAAGGAGTTATCGAACATTTGGGGTCTTTTAAAATTTACAATTTTATAATTTTTAATTTAGCTTCTTACTGCAACACTTAATGTAAAACAGTATAATAGTACAAAAACATTAATACTAGTTTCTAATAATATTATGGCAATACTTTAGATATTGATTTAAAAGAAATAAGCAAAAATCCTTAAGACTACTCTTAAATTTCATTTTCCAAGTTAAACATTGTATTTAAATAAACAATATATCCAAAAGGACCGGCAAGAAATGACCACATTATTCATTTTTCACTATATATTGTTATTAAATAGTAATGTTACTTTAATTAAAAAGTTAACACAGTTAACATCTACCACCATCCCATGCGGTAGAGACGGGAAAATAAATCACTTGGAATATAAAAATATAACCAATTAAAATTCTTTAGTACGCAAATCTAAAGCAAATTCCGACGTGGGGCTTATTTCAATACTTAATTGGCCGGCGTGTAAATTAGAGGACAATATAAAAATATACCGGCGAGGGACGCTTGATCAGTGATCTCGGCTTTATCATCGCGAGATTAATCTGGTTCGCGCGAATAGTGACGATGCGAAATGTGTACGTTTTGAATGTTGACTGTGATTTACCTTGCCGCAATTATCCTTCTTAATGGATTTGATAGTTATTAAAGTAAGTATAAACAGTCAGTAATTATATTGTTTTTTTTTGTCGTATATAACACATTCAGTTTTGAAATTCACGATTTAATTTACATATAATTAACTGCGTATAGAGCTCACTTTACCATTTCATCCAGATTCTAGACTAGTATATCAGCAATAGTTTATTTCTTTACCTTCATAAACATATTTATATTATATATTTATATGCGTAGTATGGAATTACAAGATTATTAAGAGAAGACCTTTTAAAAATATGTAGGTACGTATATGATGAGGAGATATCAAATTTTTAACTTAAAGCCCGGAAAAATATTTTAAAACATCTTAACATCACATATAGATATTATAAGTAAGTAGGTACACATATCGCCGTTGTGTAATTGATATAAAAAAGTATTTCTGACGATGGATCCTACGATTTTTCTGGCTTAAAATCTTTCTAAAATTCTTTCATTAAATACCAAATATGAGTGGTCCATTACGGTCGCATTCCGAAGTGAAATTATTTATTTTGTGCGGGCGTGAGTTACTGGCAGGCCCGCCCCTTCGTTACTATGTTAATCGAGCTACCTAAACGGGATACCTGCTTTAATACTTTTTTACAAATAAACAATGAACTAAATACTAATGTAGGTATCAGTATTATCAATTACAAATGAGTGAAAATCAAATGGTATGCTCAAAATAAATAAAGCATATTATAATACTTAGAAAAAGAAAATAAAAATAATGTTTGTTTTCTTAATAATCTGTTACTTTAATTTTTTGCAGTTCAGAAATATTGCAAATCCGATGAACATAAAGTTTTATATTTATTTACAGTTTTCGTAAATCAATATCGAAACCGCTTATTTCAATCACTTTCTGTAAACAAAAATTTTTCTATTACTTTATTTTTTGCAAACTTTCTTTTAAACTTTAATACACAGCAATAATACAATAATATTGTAATTTTACTTCTACTAGTAACACACATAAAATAATATCAAACAAAACATCTGTCATAAAATCGAAAAGGTTAGCCGAACAATGTAATTGGTTATTAAAAAGTGCATATATCACTGGACGCTGAGTGTGGAGAGACGCATGCGTGGGAGACTGGAATCGCCCGACACGCCCCTTCATTAACATGCTAATGTTATCTGGAGCTGCACTTGCGCCGCCGACGGTTCTGGTTTGATATTATGTGATACAATTAACACTACCTATGAAATTACTAGGTACCTTTGATGTATACAAAAAGTCAATCAAATGTAGGTACACATTTACCTAACACAATGAAATGTATAGTTACGGAAACAATCCGTATCCTCATAAAACCAAGTCGCTATACTTTATCTTGATACAAAATTATATGGATAATTAAAAAGTTGTAAAGTTTAAAATAAAGGATATTAAATTTAACAGCTTTGATAGTTTATTAATATAATATTAAAGCGAGTATAATTAAGGTCATTTTCAATTGGCCGTGGTGTTAGGGCATGCGTGTGGCCGTAAGGCGGCGACAATGCTTGCTGTAATGTATGCGCGCCAGGGAGGTCCTCCACGTGGGAAGACCGATCCCACATACACCTTTCTCTTTTACCCATTAATGGACAATTGAGACAGGTGCCGTATTTGGTACCATTAGATTTTACCTACGCCTACCATTAAACTTCATAATTGTCTTAAATGTAAAATATATTGGTACATTTACCACGCAATTGCTTCTGTCTTTACTATGTGTGTTCATACTGCTGCGATGTGTGCTCTCGACTTTATTACTTTAGCGGTTATTCACGATGTCTATGCGCTACGTACGCATCGTAGCGCCGTAGCATGTCACGGCGCGGCGCGGCTTAAAATGCAATGAGTTCTGTAGTGTTCTGTTATACTAATAATGTAGTGCGTATTTTAATTGGGCGTGATTAAATCTTAATAAATCGACTGAGTTCCCAGGCGGCAGAATCGTTCGCAATTACGCCGCCGGCGGTTTTCTGTAATTTGCCGATGCCCTGGGGGCGCATGCAAAAATTACGCCGTTTCAGCAACACATCGCCAAAGTGTAAGCTGTGGAGCAAATTTGCGCTGAACGATACTCATTCAGTTTATACATACAAGAATAAAACTATTGAAAATTAAACCTTTATATGTCTGTTATTCGTTCTAGAAAAAATGAAACACAAGATATGATTGAATGCATTTTACAATATGTTTTGCGTTCTTCTACTTTATTTTAAATAAAACGGTCGTAAATAAAGTAGAAGGTTTATACGAGATGCGTTTCGTATACTTGGACCACACGTTATAGGTCGATCGCGTGCGCGTGGCGGGCGTCTCGGCCGACCGCAAGCCGCGGCGTCTTGAAACACACTCTTCAATTATCAATCGTAAATTCCGATGCCACTACATTGACGATACAACGACTGCGGTTAACTTATTGTCTACCTGTCTTATATTTATCTTAACATGCTTATTATTCGAAGAGAGAGAGTACCCGAAACGTTTAGATTTGCGCTTTCAAAATTATAACTAAAATGTTCGTATATACCGAAAGTAATTTTTGGCTAAATCTTTAATCTAGATCTTTTATATGTCGAATAATTTACGGCGCTATATATCTGTGGTACGAAAATAAGCTTTTTCGGCTACATAATCTGGTCGACCAAAACTAATTTATATTGGAATGTGATATACGCAGGAGCCCGAGGGCACGCGCCGGCCGGGTTTTAATCACCTTAACCCGGGCTAACTGCTGTAAAACACTACCGACGCCCGCCACAGCTCCAAGTAGGCGCCACGCCCGCGTTCCGCTCACAAACTCCTGATATTTATCTGTTCCGGGCTATATTAAAAGACTGACAGTTGATTTCTGATTTTTGTATTAAAACGCCTTCAATTGTATATTTTCATAATTTATCATAATCAGCTCCCAATTTTTACAAAAAAAATGATTATATAGAGCAACATAAAACTTTAACGTGATAGTGATATAAGAATTGCTATTCGAAACCTCAACTAGTATGTTAAAATTAATTATTACATGGGACTGTTAAGTTATATTTCCATTTAAAAAAACTTCTTAAAATTAAGGCTTCTGAAAGTAAGTGACCTACGGTTTTGTACGTTTTTTGTTTTGTATTTCGTTAATAATTACTATTTTGTTAAGAAATAGTTTTATAGCAAGTCATGTAATAATTATATTACCTCTATATAAATAATTAGACTACTTATTTGAAAAAAGGTCTAATAATAAATCTCATAAATCAACAAATTGACAGTTTACGGGTAAAATAACTTTAAGTAATAAGCATATCTTTAAAGTTTTTGAAAATAGTGATATTTAACAAACGAAACTAATAAGCATACAATTGCAAACGTTACCGCCCGAACTTATAACCGATCAAATTATGAGAAAATTAGCTTTATTTTTACACTATAAGATAAATGATAGACGATTTCGCGGATTTCACAATATCATAAATAAGCTATTTTTTGCTACATTAGCAGCGACAATTGCACGGTCCGGATGCGAATCGATTCGTTCAATTCCCGTGTCATTTTTGAGTGTAGGAGTGACGGTTGTCGGTCGTCAGTTGTCACGGTCTAGGTGTTGCCGGACACGGTTCTCACGGCGCCGGCGCCGACTGCAACGGCAACAACCTCTCAACGATTGCGGTTTTTAACAGTGGACATTATTACCGTGCTGGTTATCCACTTAGCATTACGGATGTTCGAACAGAGGTGAAACGTAAATATTAAAAATGTTTTTTACATCTAAATTGTATTTTTTACTTATAAATAAACCTAATAATTTACGTTCACTCGAAATTTTAATATCGGTTCAGCAGTGACAATTTCATACGCAATATTGCTTTATTAGTTTTTAATAATTAGATAGATATACCATAATTTGAATTATGACGAAAATCACGAGGCAGACATTCGAGTCATCGTTTTATATATGGGTCGGCAGAGTGCGCTCGCCCCCGCAATAACGGCGCGATGGTCTTATGTTTCTGATGTTGATGTTTGCTCACTTCGTATAGTGTTCCTATGCTGATAATGAATCTGATTGGTTTACTTTACACGGACATCGCTTATTCAAATAACCCGGCATTGTGCTCTATCCGATGTGTTTACTCGAATATTTTACGAGCATATTCAAGCGTTAAATTTTTGCGTGAAAGTTAATTAGCGAGCGCTTTAGACGTTAAATTTTTTTTTGCGTATGCATGAAAGGTGATTGAATTTATGAAATTTTATGGTGTCCGTCTGTCAATTTTTACCCTTGTGAGGTTTCGCGTTCGTGACGATATTAAATGCTACGTGAGCTCATCTATTTGGAAACTTATAACAATTCTGAATATTTTTTTTTTATATTTCAATATTATTAACTTCAAGGCCTTAACGTAATCCGTTAGTTTATTCAACTGAAGGAAAATTAACAAAAAAAAAATGGATAAGTAAATTACAAATTAAAGAATGTTAGCATTTAATATTAGTCATGAATTTTCATACAGTTATATCGTCGCATTTAGAACTTTAACAAGCTTTTATTAATTACACTTTTAACTAACGTTTTATCAAAACGCAAAAATTATTATATTAACCAACTATATAACTATTATGATAATTAAAAGCAATCAAATGACTAAGTAACATCGCTAATTCAAAAATAGTCCTTTTACTAAATAAATTAAAAGTACACTTAGTTGGATTTTTTAAAGTACATATTATTGTAAATTAAAACTATTTATTTTATCATTTATAGCATAATAATAATGAATTTATACTAATATTATGAAGAGGTCTGTTAGTATGTTTTGTAAGTTTGTATGCAGGCGATGATCTCGTAAACTACTGGTCCGTAGCCCGTTTATTGAGGAAGATTATAGGCTATATTACATCACGCTACGACTCATAGGAGCGAAACAGTTGCCATAAATGCGAGTAAAACAGCTAGGGACAGCTAGTATTTTGTAAGATTACGGTAAAATAAATGTTACCACTGATTTATCAAACTAACGAAGTAAGTATAAACGAACGTATACAAATCTATAACGATAGTTTTAACATTTAAACCGACATTTAATTTGGAGCAGTTTAATACTTTCGATGTATCGAAATCGTTGTTGATACAAAGTGCGCAGCGGGCAGGTGCGGGCGCACCTGTGCGAACGATTGTTGCATTCCGCCGATGTTGACTGCCGACCGCAGACTCTAGATTATCGGGATCAGGATTCTTCCTTTATAAAGCTCCGTACACACGTGATTTAGCGTAAATTAATTTGTTAAGACATTGTACTGAAGTAGCCAAATATTTGCATATAGCATTTAAAATTATTAATACATAATTAAAGAAATACATATACTCGTATGTACATCTTTACTCATACCGATATAATTGAGAGTCTAGAGACAAAAACACAGGCCTAAAAATGTTCTAGACAATTAGCAATAGCGTCGAACCATGCTTTTTAAATATGTATTAAAAATTTATGGTGATTCTACTTTTCCAAAGTGTAACTAAAATAGTGTAATGTGATTCAAGCAGAATTAAAAGAAAATGAAATGGATTACACGAATATTATAAACTAATGAAGAAACTTAGGCTTGAGGCGTCGTTGTAAATAATAACGATTTAATACATATATATGTAAACAGAATTCCGCCAAAAAATAAAATAAATTAATTGTCAAAAAACTAAAAAGTCAGCTAGGTAATTATTTCTATGAAACTTATTTTCTATATGCGTTTTTTCTTATAATGTAGAAGAAGCTTTAGTTTTCGCTACATGTGATAACGAGATCTTGTTTTCCGCCAGTCGTTAAAGCGAGAATAGTCTCATTAGAAATGACAAACCAGTTCAAACATGACTTAGACACAGTCGATATGTGGGGGATTATCTAGGGGCTGTGATTATATCACTTTGCATTAGTTTCCTTTAAAGTAACGGCTAGTTAATACTTAAATATGCCAATTAATTTATATATTGCAAAATATGCATTTATTTAGAAGTTGAAAAATAATATTATTAGTTTTGAGATCGTAACCAAATATATTCATTAAAGGAAAACGTAGAGTCGTTAATTGGTTAATAGTTTCAACGAGATTAAATATTCTATTTTGGAATTTATTCCCCAGCAATGTAGCTATTTTTGGTAATGATTGTACTGTAACCAAGAACACTGCATGTCTGTACGTGTTTATACAGTTACCAGTCCTTAGCCAGTTGGATGCGCTTGCGCCGGACGGATGCGCCAGCGGTCGCTTGCATACCAAGTGGTGCAATTCCGAAGCTCGTCACATTAATTCTATCTGTGCAAGACAGGACTAGGACTTCAAATACCTGCATCGCAAATTTACCTTTATTCTTTTTAATGAAATCGCCGTTATAAAATTTACGAAGTTTCTATATGTATCAGATATATTAAAACAATTTGAAATGTGAGTGCAGACGATTTTGACATAAAATATTCTCTTACAATTTTTTTTTAAGAATCAATTGATATTCCAAACAAAATGTCAATAGTTTATATTTTCGTAAAACAAAGTTAATTCAATAATGTTTAATAAACTCTACGTTGTTTTATTTTATGAATCATAAAATAGTATAACACACTAGAGTCTGTCCAAAGTTTTGACAAAACAGAGTTATCTTTAGTATTCTCGCGAGTTCGCTTATCTGAGGTATTTCCCCGAGAGTGGCGCAAGTGGAGAGGGCGCGAGGCGGTGGCAGCGGCACGCGGATGGACCCGCCTGTTTGAGGTTCCCAGGCGATAGCCGCTATCTTCCGCAAACACCTCCTTGTTTGAACCAACCGACGCAACTCCATACACGACATTTCTTACCGTTCCGTCGTATCTAACGAAATTCAACCTTATATCCCACGTCATAGAGTCTTATTGAATTTCCGCAATCGCGGAATCAGTATTGTTATTTTTAGTACATAACAAAGCATGATATCGCTCGCCTGACACGCGTGGATATCTATAGAATTTTGAAGTCGTCACTCACTGTTTGCATTCTAAATCAGCAAGTGTCACTGTTATTGATACCAATGTGTCACTCGAGACAGATGACCGAATGAGGTGTTTAATGATGTTTCAGCTGGGTGATTTGAGTCGTTCAATATAAGTCGTGACTGAACGTGTGATTATAAATATAAAATACTGATTTCTTCTATACTACCTATGTTTTGTCGTATTACAGTTCAAATGCATCATACAAGCAATATCACAACATAATGTGTTTTAAAAAGAGGTAAAATAAATATTCGTTTATATTAAAACAAATTTACTATCAATTATAGTCATATCATTGTTAATATTTTTATATGTTCAAATAAAATCATTTTTATTATATATATTTATGGAAGTCAGACCACTTCGGTCAAAGACTTAATTCAGGTGGATAAATACAATTATGGTTTGCATTGGAGCATATGAAATTGTTAAGGTCGCAAATAGTTTTTTTTTCAATTACAAATATGAAGGCACCTGCATAGAGTGCATCTGCAAGGCCGCGTTATAGGTCACAAGGCCGACTCGTTGGCACGCGCCTTACTGCAACAATTCAAGGACTACAGTCACCTGCAATCTATTTATATATTGCAGAGACCAATGTATATAAGGACCGACTTACAATATGAAAGTTTACAGTAATGGATAGAATTTTTGAAAAGTTAATATTTAATACGACTACGAATGAAATTACAGAAATATATTCAAGCAATTTTTGTAATCAACCCAAATCTTGCTAATAAAACATTCGTAAATGTAAACGAATTGACAGAAAAACATTACGTTTCGACAGTACCTACGTATTTCAGCAGATTTTAACGTTTCCGTCCATAAAGTGCTCGAAGGCCAAAATTAGTTCAGACAATTCGCAACACGAGGGGCACGCTGGCCGTCGCGAATCCTTTACAAGTGTCTAAATCCGGCGACATCCGCGTCGCCGTCGCCTCATTCACTTGCTCTCTTTAACATCAGCTTCAACTAATATATGCAGTAGTCTTTTGCCTTTTTCTTTTGCATTAATTCCGCCGGATACATAAATCTGGTCGGTGGAATGCGTAAGATGTTAAGATGCTACTGCTTTACATTGTTAGTTTGTAGTTTAACAAGCTACATTTGGAAATTATATTGCCCGCAACGTATCAAACATTTCATTCACTTTTCATCACCATTTTGACTTAAATTTAATTTTCTTCTTGATTGACTTTTCAATTATTTTTATTATTCAAAAATGTGTTTCCCAAATATTTGTCGGCTTGGTAAAAGTTCTAGAGACTGTCGTAAAGACAAGTATGTAAGTAAGTAGTAATATAGTTTTATTAGGTAAATATATAAATAATTTTTTTACATCAAGTTAAAATTACATCAATATATTAACTTGTGGTATGACTAAGTGGCAAGGTCTCCCTTATCTGCCATAGGTCATAAGTAGAGGTCACCAGTTAATAGCCAAAAAATTTACACAGTAATAAGTTAAATGGTCGCGTGTGTCACGCTACGACGGGATATGATTGACAAAAATGAGGTAGGTCATCAGACTGTCTGCCCGAAATCGCTAATGTGTTTGGAAACCTATACTAATTACAGAGCGCTAATTAAGCTACTTTCTTATATTTTGTGATAGCCATTTTTTTTTTCATTTTATATTTTAAAATGTTCACTTTAATAAATATTTTTTAAAACTATTAGATAAAGTAAGATATTTAATTTAGGAAGTGATTTATAATAACATGTTTAAGTCATTATTACAAATTCAATAAGCGTTTCTGACTAATCTTGAATTTTTTATCTGACGGCTCTAGAAGGATGGTAAGAGTTATCGACCAACTATGTACCTATGTATATACTACTAAATATTTAGCTCTTTATAACAAAGGTTAAAAATGCAGTACATAACGTATATTGATTTTTAATTTATTTCTTTGGCACGCTTTGCAAACCAAACAACTGCATAAAATTTAACGCATATGATTTATGTTGTTAGATTTGTCTTTAGTGCGAGATTAAATTTTGATTTAATAGTTTTTTTTTATAAATTTTAGGGACCAAAGGTGGGTCACCTAAAAAGAATGAAGGAGGTGATTAGCCTTCCGGTACAAAGCAATCTTACTACAGGAAACGGGACCATATTAGCTACATAACGCCAATTTTCTGTGAGACTGCGATACTGCCCCGGTCGAGCTAACCATTATACGAGCTGTAGTCAACGAAGTACAGCGAGGCTCTACCACAAATAGCTAATGCTTTAGTTTATATATTTATTTGTATTACTTAATTTTTTTTTGTTGTTTTTAGTAATAACGTTTTGAGCCTCATGACATACGAGATTCAATTAATTTATCATACGATAAACTAAGTTATTTACAATGTAAAATTCACTGTGACGGCTAAATAACAGATCGGTATCGAGTTTATACGATAGTTAGTTTATACGATAATTTATCGGATTGTTGTGGGCGGCGCATTAATAGCCAGGACAATAAAAGGCTACATCTCGTGATGTCTAAATTATACAAGTTGGACAGTAAACCTCGATGTTCTTATAAGAGGAAAGTTATTTTATTTGCAGTATTGAATGTGTGAAAACAGATAAGCGAAGTGTTTTTTTATAATATACACTGTTTTAGTCACTGTTTTAGACATATTTATGAAGTCATGTGGGTGTGTTTTATGTAGATATGTGTTGTCCTGACGTATCATACTTTTATGATTTTTGTAATAAAGTCTTTATTTACTAAATATAACCTGCGGTTTGTTATTCCTTGATGTGAAAAAGGGCTGACTTATGTAGGGAAACTCGGGTTCCATATAATGTGCTTATTGTCTATAT
Organism: Hypolimnas misippus; assembly: GCA_037950945.1. Classification (NCBI taxonomy): domain Eukaryota; kingdom Metazoa; phylum Arthropoda; class Insecta; order Lepidoptera; family Nymphalidae; genus Hypolimnas; species Hypolimnas misippus. The sequence continues at coordinate 9,796,815 of JBBEEQ010000029.1, read as the reverse complement.
AGTCTATTTTTCTTTACTTGTATTATTTAGCAGACAAAAATGGCGTACTAACTATACATAAGAGTTAGAGAAGACAAATTATAGATCGAATGATTAAACAGTAAAATAATTTTTTTAAAGAAAAATAATGTATAAAATTCGTGATAATCGTTTCGGGTATTGTTACCTAATAAGTGAAATAAAGAAAAATAGACTATAGTACATATGTAATTGTTTATTAAAAAAATCGATATCCACGGATTCATTTAATATTAAGTGTAATAGAAATAATATCTAATTAGTTTTTATTCCAATCAATATTTCAACACATATATAAGTATGTATCAGAAATATAAGATTTATTAAGCGATCATGATTGACATAGGTTTTTAAATTTCTTTAATTATTAACATTATGCCTTGTAGACAGCCGACTTGGTTTAGTGGTTACAACACGTCAATTTGAACCGGTGACCGCGCGGGTTCAAATCCCCTTTGTCGGCACCTATGACTTCCAAGTTTTTCTGTTTAAATTCATCTATTGTTCGGCGGTGAAAGAAAATATTGTGAGAAAACCTTTAGATATGTGTCAGAAGAAATTCTGACATATGTATATTGCGCCAACTCGCAATCGGGCAGCGTACTAATTAAGCTTCTGAACTGTTTCTCCAATCGAGGAGATCTTTGTCCAGCAGTGGGTGGTGGTGGTAAAGTTACAGAAGTATAATTTCTTAAAAATTAACTGAACAAAATTATACATTTTTATATAGCTTTGATAATAACCGAAGGAAGCCAGCCGAGCTGCAGAACGGCCCTCCTCAACGGACGAAGGAATCGCTTGCGATTAAAGGAATAGTTGTGAAGAATGCGAGGTTAAATCACATGTTAGAATAAAAAAAAGTAACAGATTTAGATAGATAAAGACATATTACATTTTATATATATAGAGAGTAACAGAGATGTACTGACTATAGCTGATTAGAAAACAGGAATACTCATATATTTAAAACGCGTTTATAAACCAGAATGACTAAGCTGATTGCGTTTCAATAATTGTAACAATAAAAAACCTAATAGGTTCAGGACTTATGTAAGTAATTAATAACATTACACAATCATAATGACTATTAATAGTTATACTCGCGTCTATTGTGAATAAACATTTGTAAAAGGAAAATACAGATGTTCCCATGACTCCTACGCAATGCGTAATTATGTTATGATTGCAGCACTCCGATGCGGCATTGTCCGACGTAATGTCTCCTCTAAATCAGGGCTGTTCAGTGCATCATATGTGTACTCGATCTATTGTAACGCTAGGTTCACACGCACTCTCTAAACTGCTCCCACGGAGCGAAGGTAACGCTCGTACATTTGTGTCTCCATGTATGCAAATAATTTTCCTAGTAATTTAGTATGATTTGTTATTTAAGAACTTTGGATGACGTTCATTTATCACCATCAAACGACGTGAGACAAACATATTTCTCAACTTGTTTACTTTTCATGTGAGAAATTATATTACTTAACCTGCTATATATGTTTGATTAAAAATAAAATAATGAATAAACAATAGATTACTACGACGTAATTTGTAGCCTAATAAAAGTGATGTAAAATAATAGTAAATGTTAAAACAATTCGACGTAACTGCTGCATATATAATATTTTAAACCATAGCTGTTTCAATAATTATACGATAAAAGGTAAATACTTAGTTATGATAAAAAGGAGTAGAAAGCGGAACGGAGTTAATTGCTCATGTAGATAGATAAAAGTACGATTAAAACATATTTTTTCACAGCGGGTGAATAGGGTAATTACACGATTTTAATAGCTACGAATATTTAATAAGCATCCGTTAAGAATAAGGTTCAATGTATCGGTGTTAAGTATTGACTGAACCAAAAAAACAGCGTATATCTGAACGAAGAGATGACAAACCGCAATTTAAAACAAAACTTGAATTTCTTAATGGAGCCGAGCACACTATGTGGATTTTTGATCGCTCACTTTATATTTATACGATATCGTAAACATTCTTCAAAGTCAACAAACGTGCTGCCAAGCTGTCTGCGTAGAATGCGCTCCGTGTGCTGCGACCGTCTTTCAAGTTCTTCATGTATGATGTTTTTCTGAAGATACGACTTGAATCGTACGTAATAAAAGTATAATGAAACGTGTGTTCTTCATAACCATAAACTGTATGCCCGTTTGTACGTTTAATATTAAAACCTTTTTTCATGGTCCATTCTTTTTATATAACTAGTATGTCGTAGGTGTTTATGTAATATATTTATGTAACAAAAATTTTAATTTAAGAGAGCAATTGATCCTCTACGTTTAACGTATAAAAGTTTTGTTTTTAATGGATTCATTTGTTTTCTTTTATATGCATAGTAGTAGTATAAATCTATTTACGTAAAAAATATATATAAAAATTAAATTAACCTTTATATAAATTAGATTAGAACTTAGGATACAAAATAAATATATAAAATAAGTAGGTTTTTGCAACAAGTTTTGTGCAAGTGAAACGGCGATCTGTAACTAGTTACGTGAAGAAACCGGAATATTCGTTCGTACATCGTTTTCCGCGCACGCGTCATTCATTCAGTGGCACATGAAGTTGCGCGGGCGCAGGTGGCCGATGTCCATTGATATTCAATACATCGTCCGCTTATTACGGCTTTTTCTCCCGTTTCCTGTTGCAATATCGACATATTTAAGAGCTATTTTAGCACTGATATTGCAACAATAACGTATAAACAATAATTTTATCATTAAGTTAATAAGATTTTCGTAGTAATTCATTATTTTGGTTAGACTCATATAAATCATAAAATATGAAATATATACGAGTAGAATACAAACGACAAAAAATATCATGAAAACTTGTTATATTTTAAATTTGATAGCGTTTCGAAATACGAACTCATCCAGATGTAATTTTTATTATTTACCAAAAAAAATTAAGTAGGTATTTAATTTATGGCATTATTCATATATTTATTACTATTTATTATCCGAGTTTTCGTCTGTGTGTGATAATTATTTGAATAGTTTATTATTATGAAGTGATGAATTCTGCATACAGAGTTATATTGAGGAATGTGACTTAAGTTTTATTTTTAACAAAGTAAACTGTGCAATAAAAAGTAGCCTAAGTCCTTCTCCATATTATAAACGAATATGATTATCAAAATATAATATAACAAATAACCATCTTAAAATTTAATAAAATTGGTTTAACGATTTAGGCATGAAAACGCAACAAACAATCAGACAGAATTACTTCCTCGCCTATAATATTAGTATGAATTAAAAAGTTAAAATATGTGTATAGATTATGCTTACGTCCTTGAACGCCATAAAGTTGCGTTGGGTACTTAATAGCTCTTTATATAATAACATATAATCTATGATATTTTATAACTATAAATTCATTCTATTTGACGTTAAAAATTGTATTCATTTCCAACTTTGACTTGATTATCGACTTGTTGGCCCAAAGATACTTTCATATTCAGACACTAGCTGGTTGCTAGGCACTGTCATCCAAAGTGGTCGTCATTCTGGGTGCGTACAATCATGTGAATGTGTAAAGAGTAATTTTATCGACGCACTTTGTGTATGTGCCAGAATTTCCATTTAAAAGTAGTAATATTTACTCATTAATTTCTCTGTCTGCAAGTAAACGATTGTTCTGTTATACAAATGATGCCAAAAAACGGTAAGCTACTAGAAACCCGATAATTATAATCGCTGGCATTGTGCTGTTGGCGTTTCGTATTTACTTTCTTTACTAAGTAAACTCCCACGATTTCCTTTATCGGAAGCTTTCTCTGCTTGATAAGAACGAATTGACAATAATAGCGTAGGTTTATAAAAACAGAAAAGACACAATAACGAGTTATTGTAAACTTAGTATTACGACTAGTTCGTTAACAATTGCCTTAACGTTTTCTTTGAGTCTACTTGTTGTTAGGAATATATTATAAAAGAAAATATAAACTGTATTTTTTCTATGGTACTTCGTTGATTAGTTAATTACTATTATATAAGTATATATAGGCAGTTCGCACCTTCTCTCTCTCTAGGACATTAGTCGTCATTGCTTTTATAAATATATTCATAATTACAAGTAACATTGAAGGTTTTTATTACATTTTAAAAATATTTAAATATTAAATAAAAAATTAATAACGAGATTTTTCTGTTATACATATTATGCCAAAAAACCTCCCTCCTTTAATGTCTCTGATCCCTCAATGTCACAAGTTTTAGAAAAAATATACTATGGTTTATTTTCATTGTTATATTTATTCTTATAGGAAAACCTTCTCTATCAAGACAAATGTATGTATCTAATGACATATTTATTGCTTAAAAACACAAAGCTATAATGTTTTGCATCTTTAAGCCCGCATAAGTCACTATAAGTAATACAAGTTCGGTGTCGCTTATCCGCGATATTTATGTGACCACCATTGTAATTATGGAGAGTGTCTACCTACGGCCCGTTCTACTTACTTATTAAGGTTCAAAATTAAATTGTTGTTTAATATAAAAATATTTTATTATATTTATTTGATATGAAAGTATTTGATTTTAAAGTAGATATGTATGCGATTTATCGATTAGTCACTTCTCCACGAGTAATTTTTTAAGTACCCACGATCTTGTCTCAATGTTATAACTACTTTCAAACCTTCAATTATAGTATATAGGTAAGCGGTTCAACCGCTTAATCTAATAGACAGATTTCCTGTATTTTAATATAGTTCTGAGAAGATAAACAAAGTAATCGAAAACATAAATGTTATCAACATTAATATACACAACGTATGTTAATCTAAAATAAATGTCATGTTAGTACTTAAAAACAGTGTTTTATTTCAATTTGTTTTATATTTAGATGTGCGTTAATTATAAAAATACTAATAACTTATAATGAATAATTCTCATATATACATTATTTCATTCGTGAAATGACATAAAAGAGAGTATTATGTATTTAGCAATTTACAAGCAAAAATTCCTATAGAATAACGAGCTTTTTAACGAAATATTGCTTGTTTTATTACGTTTAAATGTAGCTGTAATTTCGATTAAGCACTAGCTCTGTTATTAATCCTTCTTCATAAGGGAATATAAAAAAAATATTTAATGCCTCTTATCGACTCCGTCTAGGCGAGGCGAGGCAATGACCGCCCGCCCTCACACGCATTCAAATAATTTCACCGTCATATTTCCTATGGAAATATTGGCCTCCATAAAACGGTTCATGCTGAACATGCGAACCATTATTTAGGGTCGCGATACTAGTTACATGTCGTACTTGGAATGATTTTCAGTCGACTGTGAAAATGGTACACAAATCACGGAAGAGCGACGTCTATTAGGTTGTTTTTCGAAATTATTTCTTGGTTTCATTAGTTGCAATTGTTTGTTAAATCAATGTAAATCAAAGTGTATATTAATGATACTTTCTTTTGAAAAATAATGCCTCTTAAATTATATATTTAATAATATACATTTATGTACTATATTTATTTACATAAAATATTAAAATTATACGGACTATATCAAATAAACACTTTAAAATAATTTACCTTTTAATAGAGCATAAAAAATAGAGCTTTCATGATATTATATGACTAGTAGTTATAAAATATAATTGAGAGCAACACTCAACATTTATGAAATAAAAACTTTCGAAGATAAATACACCAATAGTAAATCTCAGTAAATATTTGCGATGTTGCTTTGGTATTACTTACTCATAATATATATAAACATGTATGTAACGACCGGTTCCCCCATGTTCTGTTAGCGAGCCATTGGTATCGAATTGCGATAAATTCGGAGGGGAGGGAATGTCGGGGAGGGACGTCGCGAGTCGCGACTAACGTCTTCCGCTTTTGACGGGCTTCATGCAATCACTTCACTAGACATATCTGACTGAGGTACGAATAAGCTTCGAAAATTTCAATAAAACTATAGGACATTCAATTCTTAATTCAATATCTTTTTGATGTAAAACTTATTAAAATAAATAACAATATATCAACGAGTTTAAATACTTATATAATAGGGAGAGAGCGATTTTTTATCGGCGAAATAAGTTTTACACATACAATATTATTTATATATATTTCGGAGTTTCACTCCACGGATTTGCTCCGCAATCACTAGATCTATTTTATGGTACCATTTCAAAAGTTCATTATTTCAGATGGCTATATTTTATGTATTATTTAAAAATTAAATCTACTGGTAATATTAGTAATTAGATATTTTCATATGTTTAAAATATATTATTTATGCTATTAATTTTGGGCGTGAATAAAAAAAAACGTATGCTTGAAAAACACTCCTTTTGGGGCAAATGAGTAAAAATAAACAATATATACATATGTTGCTTGAGCAAATTGAACGTGTAGAAAGAATCTTAAGATAACATCTATAGTAAGCACTATATATCAAGCTTCTCGGCGCCGTCTCCTAAGATCTCTCATTGTCCGTGACCTACAAAAATGCTAAAATGGGCAATATGTAAAAATGGTTTATGGCATAAAACTAAGGATACTAATTCAGTTAATAGAATTTATTGTGCTATAAACGTATTTTTTTTGTAAACGTTCTTTAAATGAATATTTTTTTAACATTATGTATTAATAATTTTTTTTTTTACCTTTGGTTTACTTTTTAACAATGTAATTAAAGATTCGATTTTAAGAGTTATCCCTTCTGACTGACGAAAAATCGCCTGTTATCTGTAACGTAACAACTCTTATTCTATTTTAGGCATGTCTCTGCAGTCGAATCGGTTGTTTTTATATTGTCGGACGAAGAGGTCATACTGTTTGGTACGCAATGATGTTACACAAACAAAAAAAATTATCGTTACGCTCTTATATTAATTGTAATTCTTCTTCTTACTCACTGGTGTAAAGATCAAATCAGAACGGTAACATTAAGCGAAAATTACATTAGTAAGTTTTGCTCATAGGTTTACAATAAATATTTATCACGGTTTTTATACCTGATAGAATTTATTGTCAGTGACTCATTTATTAACACTCACTGCTCATGTAAGGTTGTCTAGGTAACTGTTATCAGGTTACACAGTGGTTTTATATCAGTTACTAAAACTTATAATTGTAATTATCGTCTTACAGGCAAATATTCGCGATGAGTAAGCGACATTAAATAAAACCTTACAATAGATATGTATAATTTTGCACCCGTATATGGATGCTGATAAGCAATAATGTGTCAACCCACAAAAAGTCGAATTCGGAGATATTGATGTATTTTGATACTGTATCAACTTTTTAACATTATTTAAAAAAATCAAGTAATATTAACAAAAAAAGTACGGAAAAAAGTGTCTTAATAATTGTTTCGTATTTCAAGTTCGTTCCATATTTTGCAATTTATAGAATAATCTGAAATATTTGAAAAACTTTTTATTAGATAATATATAAAATATATCAATCTTCTTTTAATTCATTATACCTTAAAAAAAAAAAAAGAATAGAAAAGGTAGATATAAACTTCTTTTAAAAAATTAAGTAAGAATAGGTTTGACATCTTTAGACGCCATTTTCTCAAAATAAAGTCTGTGTGGGTTGACATATTATTGCTTATCAGCGTCCATATAATATGCTTAGCTAGTTTAATCATTACCATTTTCTTATTACTAAATACATCTTTTTGATCATTTTACTATTTAATCAATCTTTTTATTAAATATTATTTAAATTAATATTGGGTATTTAATAATTGTATAATAAGCCTGCCAATTTTAACACTTTTGTTATCATTACTCGCATACAATGATAATTTTGTATGAAATGTTTAATTAGAAAAATAAACCTTAAGTTTGATTTGTACTTATTAGCGTTATACCTACATAATACATAAATAGTAATTTTGTATTTATTAAAACGAATTTAAAAGTATGTCGGCTTATAAAATACCAATATTTAATCTGCGACGTTTAATTGTATTAGCTAGCATCAATAAGGAACTAATGAGAATTTGCTACCTCCAACTTCCCTTTTTTGAATGAAATATGAAGACAAAATTCTCCGACCGTTTTAAATAATTGTTTATTACTTATGTATTGAATTATCTAGGAGTTTGACGTTGTCTGACTGTGGCCTCGTGGCTCCCTAATCAATGGACCGATTTTGATGCGTTTTTTTTTAATTTATAAAGATCTGCTCAGATGTTTATAGTATATATGTATGCACAGAAGTTATTAGCTCTTTTGTGGTTGTCGAAATGATTTGAGCAACTTTTACTGGTGTGATCAAATTGAAATTTTCTATATTTTGATTTTGACTTGACTAAATTAACATAGTTACATAACTTTGGCCTGATGCTGCATCACCATCTGGAATCAGGAGTCTACACAAGTTCTCACCAACTTATAACAAAAGTATTGTGTTGAAGCTCGTTGAAATACTCTCGATGAATAGATTGTCGGCGACATTTTTTTTTATTTCTAATATAAGTCAATTGTAATATATAAGTATACTACAAATATTTTCAATTACTTGACATTGAATAATAAGATTTTGCGTAAGGTTGAGATAATAATTAAACTGTCATTGTTACTGTATTCACAATAGACACATGTAACTTAACAATAGTAATTTTGTATGAACAAATTAAATTTAATAAGACGTAATTGCCCATTTGCTATTCTTTGACATTTTCTTTCTAATGTGCGTTCAGTCCACTGGTCGCCGGCAATGGATTCTTCACATAAATTGTCCGTTATTACAATACACTGGACTTAACAAAGGAATCAGAGAGCGTGTTAGTGGACAAAATAATAAATACGATAATGATATGTATTTTAAGGTAATCCTTTTAAGTTTACATTTATACGATATTTTGTACACGTATTGACAAAAATCGTGGACTTTTACGTGTTAATAACAAATAACTAAAACACCTGTTCAATGCTTATATTTAAAAAAATGAATCATAAATAGGTACCTTAGATACGCCTTTAAAACTTTAATCAATCAAATGTTTAATTATTATTAACCTAATTAATTTTAAGTTAATAGGTGTAGTCGTATAATTAGAATAAAAAAAAATACAAAGAAACAAAATTTTACCTAGTAACAACCTAAAAAAACCCATAAAAACTTTAAAGAAAAGAGTGGAAGGAACTTAAATTAAATTGCAAATTTCTTATTGTAATTTTATTTAAAAAAAGAAAATCTACCTGAAGAAATCACTGCTCCCTTTTTCGTTTATAATGAAAGCTGTGTCATGGGGTTTCACGGAAAGCAGCACTGGAACTTAAGTGGCAGTAAGTGGTGGAACGTTTCGTGCCCTCGCGTGGAGTTCACTAAATCAAACAGGAATGCCTAATTACGGCAGCGACTTAAATTACGTGCTTTGAAATATTTAAACAAACATGTCACGAACTATGATTGATACGGCGAAAGATTATGAAATTTTATCACATTTATATTGACGTGCTAAAATTAATTACAAAATTAAATTAATTATAGTAAACGAAAAAATTAATTATAGTAAACGACTAAAAAAAAATGTTATTTCTGTCATATGAAACGATTACATTATCTACCTATCTACTCTTTCTAAATATACTGAATTCATTTTTAATAATAATTTTTAGATTAAAATAATATTTTCGCTATAAAAAAAAACAACCAGCTACAATTTTAAAAATACAAATAAAGTAAATTCATCGTTTCTAGAGCGAAACGTGTCAAATCACGACACAGGCGCCGCACGCACACCTTGCCGTCCGTAAATTGGCAGTAGCACATGTCTTAGAAAAAATACATTAACACCCGGCTAATAGTACTGATTGGACCTCAGGGGTGCGCCGGGCGTCGGCGGATAAAAGCTACATTCGATACTATCTACTGGATCAATCTTATCTCCGTTGTTTATTGCAATCCTAATGATAGAGATATTGATAAAAGTCTCGTGAAAATAAAGAAAGGTTTAACAATCATAATATGATATTGTACAAAATGTATCAAATTTATCAAAAAAAAAAACCTTTAAAAAAAAATTATATATTTGATTATTTAAAGCTAATTAGACACTTATTACATCTTGATAATTTCTTGAGATATTTTTTCTTACCATTTTACATTAATTAGCTAAGAATATCTTAGATAAATGAAAGCGTCAATTAAAATTAATCTAATACCCGTGATGCGCAAGCAGATTAAAAAATAATGTACAGACACGTGTTCATCTCATTTTGATTGTATATATAGATCGGGAATTTTGATACAATGTACATTAGGTTCTAACAAAATGTGAAGGCCAGCGAAACATGTGTGTCAAATATTTGAATAGTAATTCCGGCTGGCACCTTAGCGTCCTTGCGCCAGATGTTATCGAAGTGGGCCAAACAAAGTGAATTGATTTGGTGCCTGCACATTCACAATTCATAGTGAGGTGGGTTATGGATGTATTAAAGGCATATTGTGTTTTTTGCAAACACGCGCATTCTATTAGTGTAACAATTTGACCTGCCTGTTAAAATTAAATATTTTGTAATTTATTTTAAAATAGTCTATACTAATAATAAAATTCTAACGGGTCGTTGTCTGTACTTACATAAAATTCTATAAAGATTTTTAATCAATACCAAATCTATATATGTATATAAAAGCCATTACTGACTGACCGATTTATCAAAAGACAGCTCAAACCAGAACGGATTACGCTGAAAGGCACGTAGAGTGTTATTATGACCTAATCATTCCCAAAGAAAGGATTTTCTTATTATTTCTTCTTAAAGAGATGAGACGGTGTTTTGAACTTTGTATGAAAAAATCACATTAGACGCGGCTGATGTCGAAAATCTAGTTTAAAATAAGACTACATCTTCAGCTATAGATTAACATACTTCTTGCATTTAAAATATAAATATTCGAATGCAATAAAGTCCCAGCTTCTTTATTTGAGCGATATCAGAACATCGATTTATCCGTCTTTATCTGTCTATTATAAAATACCCAGATAGATAATGCAAATAATAAACATTTGGGAAAGGTTTCAGATAAACAGAGATACGATCTTGTAGCACAAAACAACCGATAAACATCAAAAACAGTTCTATAGCCGGCCGTATCGTGTTACATAATCTTCTTTTCTCAGATCTAATGGGTGTAAGAAAACCATACGTCATAAAACTTAATTTAAATATATATTTGTTTTGATAACTTCTTCTTCAATCTATAGCGCCGGAAATCAAAACTTATGAATTTTGAAAGAAAGGAAAAAAAATAAAGATGTTTAAAGCTAGTTTAATCTGAGCACCAAATATTAACTATGGCATAAAATCAATACGGAAATGATGGGCACAGAACAGTAATGACAAATCGAAGGTTTTAAGTTTAGGCCTTTACTTTTTGTTTATTCATGTCCCGGAAATTGGACCAAATCTGGTAGCCCTAGCTGTATTGGAAGATAAGTCGCCGATAACGTTTCGCTAGCCCTGATTGTGTGACAAAGGGACAACAGGATTACAAGGTAAGTACAATGGATCATAGCTAAAGCGCTAACAGCCAATCTCATTTTACTTGAGCCTTTAGAATAATGAGATTATATATCGTCTGGCACTTTTGCTGATTTGATAAAGATAGAAATCTTTTGTTGGGAAATAGGAGATGTGCGTATTTCATTGATTAAACAATGAATTGAATGGATCGTAAAATATAAAAATACTTATGAATTTTAATTTGATGTAACTAGTCCAATTTTCTTTGTACAAAGGTTATTAAAATTCAATTTAAAACATTTTTCTTTATTATTTTAATAATTTTACTCTAAAAACTGTAGTATCAAAATAATATTTCTCAAATGCATGTATATATTGTATGTATGTACATAAGTATGTGCGTATGAAAAAAACGAAAACGAATGTTCTTACTGGGTGAAATCGTTGATCGCTCTCATTAACTGTCAAGAAAAAAAAACAGCGTTCTAAAATATTTTTACGTTATATATATTTTTTATATCAGTCATTGGAGCTATCGGAAGCAATTTTTCGGTATTCGCTTGTTTTTGCATACCATAAATAAAACATGAGAGGAGGGTTTCATCGACAGATGGAGGCCAACGACAATCCACAATAAGCTTCTTATGTAAAAACTTACTAAAAATAAAATAGTTTTTGTTAGACAACACAATATTTTAAAATTATTTTCATTTAGTTTCAGAAAATATTTCTTATAATGATGAAATACTAATTGGTCGCAGCGACTTCCCCTACATAGATCCCTTTACTATCTCAATAGTATTTAGGTAGAGAGATAGATTTCACATTGAAGAAGGGCATATTATGCTACTGTTGCTATCTTAATAGTAGCGTATGCCCTTCTTCAATGTGAAATCTATCTCTCTACCTAAATTTATATAAATACATTAAGCGGTTTAGGTGTTATTAAGTATGGTTATATAATTTTATTAGTTTAACCGTAGCATTACCTCACTTTCATAAAAGATCTGTGCAAAACAGCTATATATTAGCTGCTAATGTAGCTGATATTTCGTGCGGTGAGTGAGAGAGCTGGAATCTCAACCTCCTTCCACGTTCCTTTCCTTACTACCTATTCACCCCTTATTCCTTTTTAAATGGCGACACATTTATGGCTCCTTTACTGCGGCAAATGTCCGTGGGCGGCGCCACTCACTTTGCCAGCTTTTTTTATATAAAAAATGCGTAAAAATATATATTTATATGCTATTTAGCATCATTAGTCCTATTCAGGAAACTACTATAAGTACTTCCTGCTTGTGTCAAGAGCCCATTAATCGCGGCGCTTTATTAAATTTCCTTCGTTTAGAACACACGAAGACGAGTGATTAATAAGCTCGAATAGTAGAACAACACAATCTCATGTCAACGAAGGAAGTGATAAGGCGTGTCTTTCAGCTTCTATTAAAATGTTTTAAAAATAACATGAGCCGAGCTATTGTTTATTGTGCTTTATTGTTCTTGATTACAATATTTCATACATAGTTATGAGACAGTAGTCTCAAGGAAAGTTAAAATTTGATATCTAGTATAAAGACTTTATCTGTTTGTTTTTTCGTATCTTATCAAAGTTAAAATATACTCGTACTTTATTCGAGTAGGCTTTTTGTTAAAGCCAAAAGATTATTGTAAAAAAAAAACAAAAAATATTTAAATTAATGAGACTATCAACGGTTCGGAATGTAAATGAATACCAATAAGAACCGGTCAGAATACCATACCGTATAAATATGCCCTAGTATTGTTAGTTTCATAATCATTAATAAGATGCAAAAATAATTATGTGAATAATATATAGGCAAAAATTATAGCACAGGGCTTGTTACCCTCATTCATTCCCACAAGTACCTTCGTGAAAGTCAGGTTTGATGACCGTGATTTTATTTAAGAAATTGGGTCAAGTAGCGACGAGAGCGAATTATAAGTGTAGAGTTTTATATTTTAAATTGAATTCGCAAACGATAGCAACTTGGTCGCTTCATTATTATTAATGTAAAGAAATATAATTTTAACTTAAAATAAGATTTTTAAAATAATTTCTTATACCAGTTGAAGTCGTGGTTTTTATTAAAGTTACTAACATCGTTAGTGCAATTATAATAAATCAACTGTTTTAAATACAGTTATGTAACATCATTTTTCATACCTAAGGTGTGATTTTAAATCCTCCCTCGCGTATTTAAAAATAAACATTGCCTTTTTTCATAACATAACTATTTTAATTTCGTCTATATATAGTTTGCGGCAGATGCAACGCGGCGATGAATGATAAAAAATGTTTGTAAGTTGTTATTAATTGTGAACACTACGCGTACTCATTCCATATGTGGATTTCAAACAAAAAATAAAATGCTTCTTATGAAAATGGAAATATATTTTAACATGTATATGCTTCTAATGATCTTCTCCATCTTCAATTAAAAAATATGAATTAAATAATATATATATATAGGGAAAATTTAATATTTTTCTTTATAAAGATGCTTATTACATGAGGTTTATAGAATTTTTTTTTGGCGTTAAAATGTAATAATATAAATACATAATAAGAATAAATTATGCAAAATTACTTAGTAATACAAAAAAATTCGATTTAACTTGCTATGTTTAATTTTATTATATATATTCTATATTGTCTGATTTTATTGCATAATTGGTATAGATAGCCTTAACACAAAGGATTATCTCCTGTCTATTACTTTACAGATATCAAGTTATTAAAGCCTTCTAAGTGCACTGTGATACTTATCCGAGCTTTGAGGCATGCAAAACGGAAATGACCTATTAGATGGCGCAGCAGCTGACGCGGCGCACGCGCAGCTGTCGGCCGAATTTCATCGAGAGATCGCGAAACGCGCCTTCCGCTTCCTGCTGATTGTGTTCTTTTACTTGGCTCCACTTAGGGCGAATGTGTATTGACATCGCGAATGCTACGGTTAGGGGAGTATTTATTAAGTTCTTGTAAGTCAACGATTTCAGCGGACGTCTTGTTTTTCCATTGTTCACGTTCGCTTCCTCTACGCTATATCAAAGGCACAGTTGGCGTATACAGCAAACGCTTCTTTGTTCTTAGATTCGTTTTTATTAGTTTTTTATTAATGAATATACCTATCGTTTTGTTTGTTATAATTAATTAAAATAACACTCTCAGCGGCATAATGAAATAGTTTTGTATCAATGTAGTTGGTCTAAACTAACGTTAACAAATGCATTAAAAATTGTGTATAGACTCAGAAGATACCAGGCCGATTCTTTTTTCAATGATATCTACAATATTTCGAACAGATATAAGATATAGGTATTTCTAGTATGTATATAACATTTTATAAGATGCACATATTTATTCAAAAGTGCCATACAATATGGACGAAGTCGCAGATAGAAGTACGTTCAATAAAGAAATGAATTTTTAGATAATTATATGTATATATGTAGTTCTATTATTAAATTGACTAGACAGTTATATAATTATACATATGGACCGGTGCGCGTTACGAGGCGTTTAGCAGCGCTTGTCAGACTACATTGTGACATTGTGACAACGCTACTTGCTCAGCTTCCACGGTAACTGCTTGTGCATTGTCGCCCACCATTGTTTAGCAACAAGTCGCTATTACCCTGCCTATCTACAAAGCTGCCGGTTCACATATTGCGACTCGTATAAAATAACAGCGTATTCCTACACGCGTCTTACAAATACAATGGGTTACATAATAACATTTGCAGTAATTGAGTAAAAGCATATGGAGAAAAGCGTTTCTCTTATAGTTTTCTTTTAGTATTATTATCAAGCTATAAAAACATTTTCTGTTCCGTTATCACATATGCTATCTTCCCTAAAATATGAGAGCTTCCCTCAACGAACAAAAAAATAATGATTTGTATCTCGACTAGTTCAATAAAACAAAACTTTTGATTATTTGAAGATGATTTTAATTGTCTCTTTAAAGCAATTCAGTCTAAACAATTTGAAATGGTCGGTAGCGGCACGCGACCTATTTGAATACCCGTGTGCTCATCGTAGTAATGACCCTAGAGGGAACAAGTTTCATTATAATTCCAGCATTACCGCCGGAGCGTTAAATAATTTTTTTTTCGGAAGCAGGTGAGAATGTTACCAAAAAATAAAACATTTAGGAGCGCGTAATTATAACCTTACATAAAATTAAATTAACAAAAACGTGAATTAATATTAACTATTATTTACATTAATTTAATTCTTCAATTTATTATAATAGAAATAAGAAACTTTATAATATAATAGTCAAAGGTTTATTCCTAAAAAATATCAAGCGATTTTCATATCATACGCTTATACTCTAGGTTTCATCCGATTATGTTTGTGATTATTCAAAAATAAGTATATTATTAATAAATATATAAGTTATAGTAAAAAAAAAATTAGTACTTAAGCAAAACGAAATTTTGAGTTACACTATAATAACTCAAAAGATAGCATATTTCCTATATTCTGAAGTCTGAGGTTTAACTTTTCCCAAAGCGTGGTAAATTTACGTATTTGTTGGATATTCAAAAAGCGAGTGTAAATTTTGATGCTATATTTTTACTCAAAGTTCAAGCTACAAAAATTATGCATTATTCATTACAAGTTTTATTTGAGCTGTTTAGTTTTAAAATATGATAGATAGACAGATGGACAACACACAAATAGAATTTGAAGCTATTGGTGTATTTATGATGTATCTGATAATGCAACACGTATTTAGCATTATTTAAAAAAATAAGGTCATTTAAACTAAATAAGTACGGAAAAAAAGTTTCTTAATTTGATGTTACGAATATTGAAGTGTGCTCAATATTTTGCAACATGCAAAGTCTATAATATTTGAAAAACTTGTTATTAAAAACAAAATTGTTAAGAAAAGGTTTGATATCTTTAGAAGTTATTTTCTCTCAATGAAGTCCGTGTGACTTGCCATAGTATTTCTTATAAGTCCAAGGATATTATTTATTTATTTAAACTTCCAATTTAATGTACACATTAACCAACCTTTGTCAAACTTTCTATTCCCAAGACACGTTTTACTATTTCTCAATGTAACACGTGTAATACTTATCCCAAGCTACTATTCATTTGGAGGGTTTAATTTTAAAATAGAAATCGATATTTGGTTAATCCACACATTTGGGTGTACGTCGCACGTGCGTCCGCGCACCTGCCGCGCGGATAGCGCGGCCAGCTCCGCCCTTGGGGTGGCGAAACTTTTCAATGTCATCTAGTTATTGATTACTATAATAAAATTGAGACAAATAGGGATCCCTACATTAAACACAGTTTATTATTTCGTTATCAATAGTAGCACGCAAAGTAGGATGCTGATAAGCAATAATGTATCAACCCACAAAATGTCAAATTTGGAGGTATTGATGTATTTTGATACCACGTCACCTATTTAACTATTATTATCTACTACTATTTATATGTAAAAATGTAAATAATCGATGAATATTATTACATAAAAATGAAGAAAAACCTTCTAAACGCTACGATTTCATACCCTCAAGTCTCAAATTACTTGAAATTGCTCGTTTATTTAATTTGGACAGATATCGTTTTGCTTAATCGGTGCCGTCGTCAATTAAGTTGTTTTTACGAGCGTTTAAAAAGCTGTTAAACACCAATTAGCATTTATCGAACTTCCTTTTTCATGTTTTAAAGAAATGCTAAATTACAGTAAGCATTTATCTTACGATTATTCGATACAAAAGTCAAAAAGTAGGGAATAAACAGATTTTTCATCAAAACATTTAACAAGAGGTGACACTTACTAACTCTCAAATCATAGTTCTTTTATTAAATATTTCCATTTACAATCTTATGATTAATTGATATTTTAATTTGATAAATAAAAATCCACTTATTTCTCAGATTACTTTAGAATTTTAAATGATAACTCTGATTACGGAGTAAAATTAACACGAATACATTTGATGCTTTAATATAATACAGGCTGCGATTTTAAAATTATAAAAAAATATATAATGACGGATTTTATCGTGTTTCATCTCATTATTATTCTACATAGTCATCACACACATTCCCGTGGTACGGAGGGCTTGCGGAGGTAATGTTGTTAATGAGGGGAGAGGACAATGGACGTACGGAAGCTTGCGTATGTCCGCCGGATGCCAGCCCACCGCCGAACATCGACGCTACCGAGTAATGGCTTACACTCAACTAGAAATTATTATTATTAATCCGAATAATATTACATATGCATATTGTTCTTATAATTTTTATTTGCATAAAGTTAAACAATAACGTAGTATACTTTTAAAACTCTTAAATCCAACCCCTTTCAATCAACAGGATGTATAATAAAAGAGGCGAAATACCATGATCTTTTCCCACGCCCAGCCCAATAAATTCTTAATTGCATTTCCTTGCCTAAAACTTGTAACGTGATTATACGCAAGTTTAGCAGCTTAAGGCGTCAGGCTGAGCGGCAATATACATTGTTTATGACACCTTTACATTACACGGCCTACACAATAAACGCAAGGTCCGTCTGTCGTGTGCCGGCTTTGTAATGGGCACGTAGGAACGCACCTTCGGGATAAAGTTGGTTTTAAACAACATTCTCACGTTCCGTATCTATTGTAAACACTAAACGCCGGGGGACGCCCGTTACGTTTCGTTTACTGCCTCTATTGTTCTATTCTACGCTTGTGAAATGTAAACAAAGGTACGAAAGTCGTGTTGTTACTGAATGAAACAGTTCTCTAAAATAAATAGAACGAATTTCATGAATTCTTATCATTGAATAAAGTTGTGAATGAATTCGACATCTCGTAATCTCGTCACGTACATTCACGAGCGGTTGGATTTTTCAATTCAATGCAATAGTACTGACGTCATAGAACAAATTTACATAAATTGTACAATATAAGAACGTGAAAAAAACTAATAGGTGAATTTATAATTAATATATAAAAATAATAATTAAATCTCAATTGAATAAAAAAATGTGAGAACATCTTATTAAAAAAAATTATAAAACATTTATTTTGTAATGAAATTAATACTTTTGACTGACGAAGCTTTTCTTGCCTTGTCTGTGGCTTTTCTAATTTGTTGTATGTTATAGTATTCTTACTTTGTGCTTCTGTACTAGGTGCATCGTATTTTTTACTACAATACAACACATTGAGGTCGACAGGAGTCGGCTAAATAGTGAAATACTACGAGTATTATTACGACATTCAGTCACTTTACAACACAAACTATAGTTAAGTAAATTCCGAAATAACTGAACTTAATTTATAAACTTGAATACCAATTAAAAATTCCATTATTCTAGATGATCATATGCTATATTTAATGTACATATACTATATTATTTGAATACAAAATAAATTTAGAACACAAGCGAAGCTGCGAGCAAAAGCTAGTATTTAATGAAACATGATATCATTATCATTTTACTGAATTTTTTTCTATGTATGTAATAAATTTTTTTCTACCGCAATATTTGGAACTACTTTCTACAGTGGTCAATACCACAGGATTGAATTCTATTTGGTGTATTTATAGAGTCGAAGGGTTGTGGTTGACGCACTGGTAGCGTTTATGTGGTCCGATACAATCATTACGTGTATCGACGTCATTTATATCCGGCCCGTTCTCTGTGAGGCCTTCCGTCCACAGCCGACTAAAAGTTCCGCCACGAGCCAACAAAAGCCGGAAACAATTGTAAATTCCAATACTTTATAAGGTATTTTATAAAGCAACAAGAAGGATGACTAAGTGTCTACAATCTGTATTACCTATGTTGCCAAAGTTTTAGAAGTATGTATTCATACATTTTAAATGCGTCATTTCTGAATTATAACTATCTCAGAAACTCACGACCCATTCTGATGCCTTCGCTACTATGCACCTAAGTAGTTGGTTATATGATATTTTTTGTATTTATCATAAACGTGAACATACATTTTTGTCACTAATATAATTGCTACCATTAAATAAATAAATCAAATAATAAAAACTTTAACGTTCTTCGCAAACATTAATTATATTCTAATTAAATCATTCCACCAAATAAGACTGTGATTTGAAACTCATTGAATTAAATAAAAGTCCATTGTTTTCATTCAAAGCCAATGACCGTTATTTTTAATAAGATCAGTGCTTAATATTAAAGGCTGTCGTATTTTCGATGTTAATAGACCCGAATGCGCATTTGAAACAATTTGTTACGGCTTATGTACTCTGTGCACGCGCAGTCGGCGGTAACGTTTTGGTGTCGCCCTTTGTGTCTCATTCATAACATTAAAAGTGCATGGATGGATGCATGGGATATCCGCTGCGGAAGTCAATGGGTTAAGTGTGACTCACGAATAGAGCGATGATTGACAGTGCTATAATTGCCTAAAGCTCTCTATGGTAAACACCGGAAAAGCTTACTTTTTATTTGAATTTTGTTCGTCTTTTACTAACGCATGTTTAATATAAACTAAGCGATAATATCAAAGCACGTTTCGAGTTCATAATTGTGATTTAAAAACGATATACAATTCTTTTCTAAATGATTTTTTAAAATATCTTTTTTCTTGCAAAAAAACAAACAATCAATCAAAAATTCTTTGATGTAATCTGAAGTCGAGCGTCGAGTCTTTAAAAATAGTATTTTCGAAATTGAAACTTGTAAACAGTAGCGTGAACGTAAGTAGAGCTCGACGCTCCACTTTTTGCACTTACGTCGTTCCAACAAATCTCGCCTTGTATCAAATTATGCTCGAACGCGTATCAATGTTTTACCGATCGTTTAACACGAATTTACATATGATTTACTTTTGCAGATATTACGTAACTACATATGGATGCCGATAAACAATACTGTGTTGACCCACAAAAAGTCAAATTCTGAGATATTGAAGTATTCTGATAATGCGTCACGTATTAAAATTTATTTTAAAAAATAAGACATCTAAACTCAATAAGTACGGAAAAAAGTGTTTTAATTAAATGTATAGAATATTGATGTTTGTATATTTTGCAATATGCTTTTAATTCATTATACACTTTTATCAAAATAGAAAAGAAAATATGGATATATACGTCTTCAAACAAATTCATTAAGAATAGGTTTGACATCTTTAGACGCCATTTTCTCAAAATGAAGTTCGCGTGGCTTGACATAGTATTGCTTATCGGCAAAGTTTAAAGTTATTAGAAGGGGTTATTATATTAATTACTTTATAGAAGTAAGTACGAATGATAATTGTTATACAAATTATTTTTAAAATTGCTGACACATTTCTACATTAAGCTTAAAGTATCAGTTGAGTGAAGCTTTTACTCTTCGCGAAATAAACAAACGGAGGATGTATCACTTCAAAGCGTCTTATTTCACAAGAATAACAGATAGAGCCTTTTCGCTTAAGTGCACACTCCGACGTACTCACGCCTTTACAAATATGGAGCAAGAGAATTTTAAAACAGAAATCTTTTCCGACAGAGAAACCTTATCTTCATTAATGGATGCAATCGTAACTCTTTTATCGGTCTGAGAGACAGTTAACGCTCGAGAAAATCTTGATATCTTTATTATAATTATCTCTCATAATTGTGTAGAAACTGAGTAGAAATTCCGAGCGCACAGCGTAGGTATTGTTACGTTGCGTTACCGTGGGAATCTCGTCCGAAGAGTTTGGTGGGTGTTTGCAATTTGCACCTCGCGATCCTGCCGGCGCCGGCTACTTCGCACCCGCGCCACACTTCTGATGAACTACAGATATAAGCGATCTTTTATTGACTTCGTTTTGACCTTTTGTTTCTTTTTGCCGCGCGAGGATTTTGGATCGTAATTTTGGTAGTTGACTTTCATTTAACAAAATCGACTAAACAGTCGTTGTTTTTAGATAATAGCGTATTTTTTATGAAATTTTGAATTTAAATTCAAGTTACTTACTAAGGTTACTATTAAGTTACATTAAAAAAAAGTTGAAATATTTTATTGCAATATAGTGTATTGTATTGTTGCTTTATGTAAGCGGCAATAATAATCGAATTACTTGTAGTTGTTCTTCGCAATTCATGAACACATTGCATTGTGTTAATGTTTTGCGTTTCAAATATCTTTTGTTTTCGTCTTCTATTTTAATGAATATAAGATACTTTTAAGTAACTTAAACATTTACTAATAAAATTTTCCTCACTTCATTAGTCATTACAGACTAATTGTAGTAAATGATCATTAACATAAGTGACATTTGAGATAAAATCTTATTTATATACTAAAGTGAAATATTTTCATAATTGTTTTAAATAATGAATACTTAATACCTATAGACAACTCTAATTTCTATTTGGTTTTTTCAAACTAAGATCCACCAGTAAAATTGTTTTCATTATTACATTTCATCTTAGCACGAGAATTGTACAAATACAATATGAACTCTTTTAAAATGCTTATTATTTTTTAAAACAAAAAAAAACTATGAGTCTAATATAAATCTAGTGAAAGCGTTTTCATCGTCACGGAAAGAGACCTCTAACTCTAAGTCGTGGTTAACAAGCGCCAGAATGCTTTCCACGCTGAACTTTGAACTACCACTGTTCAAACACCGCGCTCCACCCGGGGTGTGATCTGTAACCGAGCCTTCTCCATTACGGATCGTGGGAATAAGCGCACAGTAAATTATTAACAAAAATATTGACAGGCTGCCTACTTAAAAGATTTGACCGAGAGTTGTTTGCACTGACAGTTTGCCGCTCCCAACAAATACTATTTTCCTAACTATATGGGAAACTGAGAAACAACATAAGGGTGTTTTCGACGTATTTGTCGTCATGGGAATCGAGAGGTTGGGTGATTGAGTGAGTCTGTTTGATGTTTTGTAAGTTTACATATAAACAGGGACATTTAGACTCCGTTCTTCCGTAACTTTGATTTTAAAAACTAACTGCCTTACTACAAAAGATTTAAACAGACGTTAAATGCGCGTCTAAGACAGTTTTGAGTTAAACATGCTTTAGACATAGATTTTTAAGTGAGTTTAATAGATGTTTAAAACCAATTTTTGCTGTCAAATGTAACGTATAACATTTTATCAATAAATTTTTTTATGAGTTTATTCGCAATTTAGATAATATTTTAAGCAATGTTTAAATCTTAAACACTGTTTAGCTAGGCACGTGTTCAACATGGTTTTAATGCGTCTTTTGTAGTATGACAGTAAAGTTTTATGGAAATTGTTTTGTTTTTAACTACCTACCGAAGAATGATAAAATATATAATAATTTACATGAAAGGTTATATATGCATGAGATATTTTATTTTATACAATATATCTCTAACTAGACATCAATAGATTTTTTCAAACCGATAAAGTACAATTGCATAAATAAGTAAAATATCGTAAGACATAATGAAACAATAATTACCAATCATAGCTATGGGTGTCATTTACCTTTATTTACAGTTTCACAACCGTTCGAACTCAATCCATGTCATTCCGTAATAATGAGCGTGATGCTTTGATTTATATCCGCCGTAATCCATTAATTGACTGAGCAATTCATAGGTCGAGTTCACGTGGCTCAGCGAGCGTAGCGGACGGATATTCGTGTAAAAAATGTGGAAAACAGTCTCACCTTAGTTAACGTAATTCGATGGGAATCGCTGTCACTGTTTCCGAGAATGATTTCGCGATTAATTTGACTTGATTAACTTGAA
Organism: Hypolimnas misippus; assembly: GCA_037950945.1. Taxonomy (NCBI): domain Eukaryota; kingdom Metazoa; phylum Arthropoda; class Insecta; order Lepidoptera; family Nymphalidae; genus Hypolimnas; species Hypolimnas misippus. The sequence continues at coordinate 9,773,575 of JBBEEQ010000029.1, read as the reverse complement.
AAGGAGCCGTCTTTTAAACGAGCGAACGACGTTCCGTGACAGTGCGCTCGAAGTTGATCACATTCCCTTGTTATGTAACTCAATTGTTTTAAAATATATAAGATAATCAGAAAAATCTACGCGACGAAGGTCATTGACATTCTATTAACTGATTGTGTTGCACCTAAAATGGAAACGTTTGTATCATTGACAATGTTTTATATTTAATATTGTTTCTAATTTTAGAATACAATTATTAAATGGTTTTTAGAGCCTAATTTTTTAACCGATTTTGACTACAAGTAATAAAAAAAATCAAAAACCCGACTACATAACCTTGCAGTCAGCAGTTCTGTTTAAAAGCCCATAAGTGAGAATCGTTAACGTAAATGGTAATTATAATTAAAAAATTATATAAGAAATCTGATAATAATATTTAAATACCTATAGCAGGATACCCAACTCGACATAGTTTGTCGATATTCATTTTTTTCTTTTTTACATTATGGAGTTCGAAAACGGCCATTTTTAATTTTCCAAATTTGTATGCCTTCCATGATACTTGCGTCGATATGACGACTCAAACGACTCATTTATTAAAATCGACCCACGATTTTAATCTAAATAGTGCCATAGCTGTACAAAGGTACAAACCCACATACATACATAGACTGATAAACACATTACCCTCCTCTGCGTCGCTTAGTCAGGTAAAAAATCCGACGTCAATGGCCAAATATGTACACGGCAATCGTTAGTTGGATTGAAATAAATAAGGGTTTATATGGTAATGATTTTTAATCTAATACTATTTCGACCTTGAAGTCAGATAGCGTCATATGTAAATTAAAAATATTAAATATATAACATGGTGTTTGCCCTCGACTATGTTAGAATTTCATTTACTATCCCGTGGGAATTTTGTTCTTAATCAAACTATATTTAATTAGTATTATATGTTATTATATATAGTACGAGTTCATGAGTTCCGGATACATATTATATTAAACGTAAATTAAGTTTATACAAATTATGTTAACGGTTTATAGTTACAAAGTTCTAAATAAACCACCTTTATTATTCACCAAAGTCAAAATATCAATATTAATTGTAGGTCCGTGGTGGCGATGTTGTCAGCAAGTCTAGAACGTAATAATCTAAGGTCAGCCAAATGTCAGTTCACGACCTGAGGCCCTTACCAGATATCTGAGCCGCCTTTAGATTTTATTTAACACTAAGCACACTTTAATACATGGTTTAAAATTATTTTTTTTTATTTTAAGTTTTAATTTAAATTTTTATGGGATGTTATTTGTTTCATACTAATTCATATATATTATTTTAAGTTAGAATTATGGAAGTTGGTGTTAATGTAAGCACAAATGAATAAAAATCAGGTGTACCTACCAGAAAAGTTAGTCTTGCCAGGCATACGTCTATTACAAAATTTTAGTTAGAGTTTTCTTCATATTACCTATATTTATAAGATTTGATTTTGATCAGCATTTTCTCGCAGCTTCGCTTGCATTGATGAAGATTGTGTTATGCCAGACGACCGTTTAAACCTTTTTTTCTGTCTAGCCCGGACGATACGCTCGCCACCTACTGGAAGTTAAAAGTACTATGGCTATAACTTTCTCACAAGGGCAAACATTAAGGTGACTGATTTGTTTCCTTGTCTTATTTAATAGACAATTATAGCGTACTTCTTGCCACACATAAAAGTTAGATATGAGAAGTTATAAATCGAATAATTGAACTGAATCGTTTTTTTATAATGAAAAATAATGATCGACAATTCGTAATTTTCGTTCCGAGTATTGTTACCAAATAAGACAAGTAAAGAAAAATAGGGTATACGTTTTGAAATTTTTATAATAAATAATTTTAACAAAATGTGAGAGTTCACGGTAAATGTGTTTTTCAACGTTTTAGGTTTACTCTTATGGTTTTTCGTACACAAAGGACCTTAACTTCGTATATATTTTGTAGGTAATCTCTGAGAATCGTTTAAAATTCTTTTTTTCACATTTCCTGCAATTACGTATGTTAACTTAAACATATGAGAGTTGAATACACAGTAGTTACTCCGTAATTGTGGTACATTACAAATTGAATATGTTCATAATTTAATAACACCTATTGATGTATGCATTTATCATATTAATGTAAGCCTCTATTTATTATTTACTGGAAGTATGAATGAAGCTCGCATATGTCAGCGACGTCCATAGGTATAGTCCGCGATAAAATGCCAGTCAGGGCCGGAACCTTTACAATAGATGGGCCCCTTACAATAGAGATTTAATAAAATCTATTACCTAATCGGTTGTTTTTGCGTATTTTATTAAGATAATAATTAGGGTATATCCTCATGTTGCAGGGCCTCCAAATCCGGCGCAGATGCTAGTCACCTTTAAGGTATAAAAGTGGGATATTTTTAATAAAATACCAATTTCGATTTCCGTGCCGAGTAGAGTTTTTCTGTAAATCTTTGAATGCAGTTTTTCTAAACATCAAATTTGGTGACATGGTCTTTTTCAACAAATTTCCCTAAATCTTCAAAGTTTCAAATTTATGTGTTTCCATCTTCATTTATCACCAGTAAATAACTATTACGAGTATTTATAAGAATGTACGAGTCTGATATGGGGTTGGTTTTTCCGTCTCATCGCTTCGTTTCCTCCGATGACTAGCTGTGACGCGGAGTACACCACTACGAACAATCATTCAATCACGCAATTGATTGAGTCAGTTGTCAGGATGCTACGGGGTAACTCATTACAGCTATTATCCAATAAACACTGGCGCCTGACATGAAGTGCATCAGTGTCGGTACTCATATGCGTAACAAGATTATCTTGGAAAAACTTAGCTTTTTTTCTGAGATGGCTTTAATGTTACTTATTGTAGCAGGACTGAAAGCGATAGAGATGCAGGTCACTCTACTGAAAAAGTGCTTTACCGCTTATAACTGCAAATTATCATTTTTGTTTTTTTTTGTGGTTTTGTACTTTTTAGCATGTAGATTATGGTAAAACACTACAGCCTACAATTATTTTAGATAATTTTATGTATATCTAGAAGGTAATAATCTTTCACACTGCTAAGAATTTTAAACAAACCAATGCTAGACAAAAAATTACAAATATTATATTTTCATTTGCAATATACATAGAATTACTTGAAAAATATTTACTTAATATAGATCAATCATACGAATTTTCTAAATTAACGTCCCAAGTACGTACATGTTGTTTACTAGAACACGAAAGGAAGTTCGTATTATACGGCCGACGCGCGTAGCTATGACTACGAGCAATCATTCAATCACGCAATCGATTGAGTCAGGAGTCGGGACACCGCGGGATTGCTCATTACGCTCATTATCCAATGAACACTGGCGCCCGACGGTAAGGATATCAAATGTAGATATCAAATTATTATTGCAATTTTGTATGGGATAGGGTTATTTGTCATGTCATTATCAAAATATTTGAGGCTTTTTATTATTTTGTATAATATTAAAAATAAAATGAAATGACGGTTAAACATAAAGGTGACTTTTTCTTTAAAAGAGAAAACCAGAACATAAACCGATATGGTTTATAGAGTAAACCATCTTTCCCTTAGAGTTTTTGAAAAAATCACTAAATATTTCAGGAAAAACTTTTATTATTTTTCTTTGTCACTAATACTTATGAAAATTGAATTAATCGGTAGAACACATTGTTTAGAATAGTAAGTAGTGTATTTAGCAATCAGTCATATACTCAAGCATTGCGTAGCACCACTTAGCAATATACTCGACATAGCAGTACATGTACAGGGCATCACAAACATAAGTCATTCACTGGACATTCGAAGCATTTCCTCATTGTCGCACGCGCGGGCATGTCCCTGCAGCTTTCTTTTTGTGACGGTACTTGCAATATTAATGAGCGTAATGCCACTATGGCTTTTTAAAAGCATTCTATTTTCATACTTGATTCATTGGTTTTTATTATAGCTGTCTATATAATTAGAAGCTATTGTTATCACAAATACTTTATCAAGTTTTTAAAGTATGGTTACAATATATTTTCAACTAGGTGCCCCTCGCGGTTTCACATGTGTTTATGATTACTTCTTCGCTCCTCTGAGTCGTAGTGAGATTATATAACATATAATCTTCCTGAATAAACAGGCTATTCAACGCAAAAATATTTTTTCAAATCGTATTTTTTAATCGTAGTAGTTTCAGAGATTAGCCCCTACATACAAACTTGCGAAAAAAATGTAACTATTTATAATATTAGTGTAGATAAAAACTAATGTGGTAATTTGAACTATGAGTATTTACATTTTTTATTTAAAAATCTTCCTTTCATTAATGATGTCACTTAGTGAATATATTATAAACAATCATTATTTAAAATATTGAAGAAAAGACAAAGATACTGTGTAGCAAAATTAACGTATTTAAGTCTCTAGTGATCGCGTAGGCGAGTCATGCGATCATTTTACAAGCAGTTATTACCCTCATCCTGTCTTCAATTTCCGACTCCTACGAGTGATCTAACACTGACCTATATTCCCGGGATACGGAGATAATCAGGTCGATAGTCAATCAAAATGCATCGGCTAACAATGAGAACTAGATCTCTCATTGTTACCTATTGCAAGTTCAATAGGCTACTTAATTTTTCTTTCAATTGTAAAGCCGTGTTCTAAAACCAATAATCCTAATTTTTTTCCGAGCGATATAACCTTATTTGTTGGAGGATCGTCGTTAAGTATAAGGGACGTAAAAGTATACTTTTTGCGTCGTCCCATTGAATCAATTTGATGTTTTTTGCTCGCGGATTCGGAAGCCGCAGGTAGAGGGCCTAGATCCGGGTCCACCTTTTGTGTTCTGGTATTCTTCTGATTTTGTTATGTTTACAAATTCGCAATTTGGGAAGCAATAACTGTCAGAACGCATCAGCTGCGTTTTTCGGCCAATTGATGCTTAACACGCATCATCTTATTGACGTCTAGTATTTGCTTTGATTTACAAACAAGTTGTGGGTAAACTTCGTATTCTGTTTATTATTATTTTCTAAAGATATTTAGAAAATTAGACGTTATTTTATTTGATTTTAAGGCATTTATTCTTAGTTATTTCAGTAACCATTGCAGTTAGATACATGCTCAAAATTAGAAAAAATTAAAAAAAAAACACAAACTATTACATTTTGCAACTATGGATACTACGTTTAACGAAGTCGATGATAATATAATAGTGACATGATTTACAAGCGTCACCAACCGTAACTGTGAAACAGAGCGGTCGCGCGGTGGCATGTGGCGGAACTAACAATTCGTATTAGCATTTACGGTAATTTACGGTAAACTATAACAATAAATAACTCAATAGTTATTTACACTACATTTTATTTTCGAATACAAGTCTAATATTCTTTCAAATATTCTTTAAATGACAAATCAGTGACCCAATCCTAGAAAGTGAACGAATATTCACTTTGTAAATTTAAATTATATAAGAAATAAAACAATAAATAAATTTAAAAAATCATAGCAAATGTTAGTTAAAAAATCAAACTCGTAGACTTCAACCTACTTTTTTAATAGAAGTACACGTTACAGATTTTTGTTGCCACGGATTTTGACGTATTTTTTTATATTTAAAGGCAAATAAACCGAGTAGGTGTATATATGTTCCTATGCTCTCTAGGTAATATCACGGTATAACGACCAGATGAACGTATCTACAAAATATCGAAAATCTTTTTTTAACTAAAACCGTTGAAAATGTTTTCTATGAAAGGGCAAAACAACGTAATTTAAGATTTCACTAATTCCAAAAAAACGATATATTTATTATTAGAACCACTTATCTATAGAACCAAAAAAATATGTTATGAGTACTGCTAAATTAGGAAAAAGTAAAATTTTTAAAACGTAGATACGTTCATCTGACTCCTATACCGCGATATGGTCTCCTGCTCTTGTGTTTATAATAACTCGTATAGTAACTTACTTGAACATAACTAGTTTTGCTGTTTTGCGAATAATTTGTGACAAAAACTGAAATGGTTTAATTTAATGAATCTAAGTGTTTTAAATCAATTTAAAACAAAATTTTATTATTCTGAAATATTTTATGCCAATAAAATATATACATATATACGTAAATATCATAAATAATTTGCATTATTCTTTCATATTCTATTTTATTTATTCGGCCATTAAATTAATTTGAATTATGTCCATAAAAATTTACATTTTTATATGGTACATTAAATAAGGTACCTATATCTATTTTACTTTACTAATAAGATAGTCAATAACTTTCTTAAATTTGACAAACAAACAAAGAGCGCAAAGTGCCAACAAAGTGTAAAAAATAGAGGAGGCATCATCAGTCATCGTTATAGGGATGTAAGGTATAATAAACACTGTGCCGATTCCGCCCGTAGCCGCCGGCGCAGCGCCGGCAGCGCTAATGTTTACTTTGTCTCTGCGGCACGCTCCTATAGGTAATCCGAAATAACAAATTATGAAATGAATGAAAAACTCCGGTTAAGCTGTCGGCGATCCCTAAACATAATGTTTGATTGTACCTTAATGACAAGGCGCAGAGTCGAAGCCACCTTTTGTATAAAGCCGACGCGAATAATGACACTAGCGACAAAAATTAGTATTTATGTATATTAACCATAAAGTCCAAAATGTATATGTAGATAAGCTGTCATGACTTCTACTAAGGAGGTCCTGGTAATTGAGCAATCATCTACTCTAGCCCGTTGCGGTAAGCAATGCATCGAAATAAATGAAATTTACTATTTGTTTATTTTTAAAATGTGTTGTTTGAATATAATGGAGGAATTAGTTTAGTTATGGATTGTTTCAACGCTAAGTTTATACAACAGAGGGCAGACAGAAAATAAGATCATTTGTTTTGTAAATGAACATGTCAATAAACACGTATTATTAAAAAAAATATCTTAATTCGTAAATAGAATTTCTATTATATTATAATTTTATTTTTAACCTGTGATATGATTTAATGTTAATTCATTGTGACAGACAATATACTCGAAGGTAGATAAAAACCTAACGGATTAAGTTTTTTGCAACTAAAATAGATTACATAGTGCACGCGAGCCGGCCATAAGTCGACCTTGCGAATGTCACCGGACCCGGCTCCGGTGCACAGTGATTCATGCTTGAATAATTTTTTGATTTTAATACCATTTTACAGTTCGCCGACGATTATTAGTCTGTGTAACTACCACGATAAAGTATAAGAACTTCAATTTTGCGAACATCCTTTTCCAAAAAAAATATTTTGTTGATTTAAATCTATGTTATTATCTTAATGTGCTTCCTCGTATGTAATTATAATACCTGTTTATGTATCATAGTGGGGTGATATAAAGCCTTAATGGCATGATATATAACCTTCGTCAATAGACAGATTATATAAGTCTGAGACTAATTTAAATCGGATAGATAGATCCATTCAAGAGTTTGATTGTTAAAACAAACAAACATTTGAACTTAATATAGCATAGATAGATGATATGAAATGAATGTCATTATTATAAATACCAAGTAAGTGCTCTGTATATTTCTATATAGAGAGAATGCTTTGATATTTAAAATAGAATGTCGGCGGAAATCGAACCCATGACTACGTCGGACGTTGTCATGTTAAAGTTAGCATCAAAAAGTTCTTAGGAGTTTCGTCTGTGATATATAAGCGAAGTCATTATCAAATAATTAACCCGAAGACATTTATCAACTGAAAATAGCTTAAAATTTAAACTGAATCAGGTACTGAATTGAGTCAAACTTGTGTAAATATATCTAATACAAATATTATTTTCGTAGAAAAAATAATAATATTTGTATTAGATATATTTACACAAGTTTGACTCAAGCTTATAATGTAAATTAGAAAATAATCTCAACTGTAAAATCTTGACTTGTTTACTTTTAACATAGAAGATGACTATATCGTGCATTGAAAATTTGATATCACACGACTGACATACTTTTTTGTAAAGAACCAAAACATATATGGAACATCTGTTTGATCTAATAAACAAATCTTATCTTCTAAAAAATAAATAAACTGAAATGATATCGATTCGTCATTACATCACATGAACTATATTTTTCTAGCATATTAGTGTCGCGACGTGAGCGAGTAACAAAGGAGCTCGTCTAAACAGGCCATTAATAAGGAGGCGGCTCGAGTCTGGCACTTCCGCTGCGTTCCGGGAACACCTACACCGGGACAAGACAGGAATAGCAGTACATACTCCTTAATGACGTTGTGCAAGAAGTTAAATGCGTATACGTATTCATATATTGATTACCTTTTCTCTTTGTCCGAGGTTCCGTAAGAGGTTGCATCTGTCATGGTCTCAACCTAACTGGACTATCATCGCCCTCTGAGGGCAAGCTTTTTTCATTCAAATAGCAGACAAATAGACAGGTGCATCATCTAATGGTAAGTGATCATTGCCGGCCATATATATTTGCAGCACTAGAAAAGCCACAATTGCATTGCCAACAAATATGTACATTTATAAAAAGAATAAGTGATGAAGGGAAGCAAGGGAAGGTATGGGAGCCTTAAGCTTTAGGTGTAAAAAACGTAGCTATATTACGCCGAGTTTCTAATAGACTTTCTAGAAGTGAAGTATTTATATAGTGGAGCCAACAATAGTCAGTGGTCGGGGTGAGACTGCCACAGTGCCAGAATTTTTATAAGAATTACAGACTTACAGAATACAGAAACAGAATTACTCTCACTTTATTTATTGGTCGGTTCTTGACAGTTTTTTATACATTATTATTAAAATCCGTCGTCGCAATTGATTTTTTTGTGTTTTAATTAAATATTTCTATATAAGCAATATGTCTTTGCAAAAGTTCAAAATATATCTACGTTTTTGATTTTATGATATTTATGTGTTTTAAGCGATTATGTAAGACATGATGTGACTTTAAAATTCAATCGTAATATAGAAGCAAATTACTACTCGATATTTTTCATCTGATAGTTTTTATTTACATGACATATTTTTTTAATCTTACCATAATCTTGAATGTATTTTTTTATATTTTGAATAACTAAAATTTCTGTTCATTAAATCTAGAACAAGTAAAATAATATAAATAAGAATTAAAAAATAACATACTAAGAATCTATCGAAATATTCCGCACGATTTTTCAATCGATTTTTTTTTGGTAATAAACGTGACCGCATTACTCGCAACTAAAGAGGTCTCAATAATATCGATTCTTTGTAAATAATCGATCGAATCGCTACCGATCCAGAGCGTAGCGATGCGATCCCGCGCACCTGTCACGACGGTAGATCACAACGATTGATCGATGACGAATTGATTTCCTATCGTTGATGACTTTATCGGAATTTCATCTATATCTCGATTTAGTACATCCCTATCCATTCGAGCTTGACAATTGTTCACACACAGATGAGATTATTTATGGGAAAGAATGTCTCTACCGCACTGATTAAAACGGCTTTTTTAATAGATTTATATTATAAATTATAGTCAGACTTTAACATTATATTCCGTAAACAAATATATATACATATATATTATTTATGTTAACTTTTATTAACAAGACATGTGCCATAAATAACAAAATTAGTGTATGATACTTTTATAAAAAAGAACGACATTATTAAATAGACGTCCTTAACTAGCGGTTGTCCTTTATTTATTAACGTCCTCGGTGATATATCACTGTGGGCCACCGGGACCGCTCGACACGATCCCAAACTCTTTATTGAGACGTGCACTGGAGATCGGAGTATGTTTGTTGTGCGAGTGACAAATACACAAGCGTAAAGTTTAAATGCATTAAAAACCACGAAACGATTTATATAAATTACTGATTTATATGTAAGGTGATAAGGTACATTCTTTTATCTCATCTTATTCTCGGTACGACGTCTAAATAGTGTTTATTTGTGTAATTTTTCACGTAAGTGGGAGACGCGAGCAGCGGGAGGGCGCCGACAAAGTCCCCGGGGGTGCAGCCACCGCTTCCAAGCGAGCGCGCGCCACTGTGATATTAGTAATAAAGCAACTGTATCAAAATATATGTTAAGTTAGGATACTAAGGCGAGTGAATTATTACCTTTGATTAGCGACACCTACTCTTTGGGTTAGATTTTTTTATTCATTTCTAAACCTGTGAGTCAGTTCATAAACTTTATTAATATGTTAAAAAGATTTAAGCATTAATCATTTTGCATAATATAATAAACATAAGGAAATATATTTACGATTATTTTTAAATATAGAATTCTTTCTCATTGTACCTAAAGTAATACTACGTAGGTTTTAATATAATGTTGACACAAATAAATTATTGTAATATTTTTTATGAAATGTATTAGTATATAAATCGGATTTGCAATGTCTATTGCGATGTATCCACACAATCACGTGGAGCGGGTCAGGGCGCCGTGGCGGTGACCGCGTAGGCTCGCGTTTTGGACGCCGCTCCGCCCACCCTCGTCTATTGTCTACCCACATGCAGACGTGCAAGCGTGATCTCACTATATCACCCAACGATCTAATTAACGATTTATGATTCTTCTAGCCACCAAAATATCACTGAAAATTTTTGACGTTTTTACATATTCCAAAAGATCTATTTCATCAGTTTGACTGATTATTACGGTCTTAAAATAAATATCGGAAGTAGTACTGAAATTCTTTATAATTATTTCAATAAGGCGATTCTCGACACTTACAAATCTTGAATGGTCTTGTCGGATTAAAATACCGATGGGCCACACCGAGTTAGCATAAATTCTTTACAAAATGTCATTATTCAGTTTGCGAATATGGAACAAAGACGTCTATTTCTGTAGCGACTAATGTAAGGTAAACATCGCATTAGTAGTGAGGAACAATCGAGCACTGTGTCCGGTGGGGCTACGGCTTATGGTATATTTATGACGCTTTCCCAGTAATAGCGGATTAGGAACAAGGAACATCTTGTGTGGCGGGAGGGAGGATAAGTTTAGTTCCGTTTGCGCTAAAAGCATTCAAAGATGAGATACAATCCGCGTATTATCTCGATAAAACAGCTCACCCTCGTCATTCACAATGCATACGCACTTAACGTTATAATTTTAATAATTATATGTAGGTAATTTAGAAATTGGGACTACAGATTATAGTCAATGGTGTGATTAAGAGCTAGGCATTTGAGTAGGAACAATATGGTATAGTGTGGATGAAGAAAGGCTCGGCGTGGGCGTGAGAAAGGTGCGGCGATGCATCACTGCTAATACGCTTTTCAAATACGTGCCAGCGCAGCCAGTTAGCTACCCTTGTATACATTCTTCATTAAATTAATTTAAAGTAAACAAGCCATCACAATGTCCCATATACTATTATCTATGGAACAACGATTATCAACCCGCCCATTCCAGAAAGAAATCGCATAAAAAAATACAAAAATAAAAAGTTTGAAGTCATCATAAAAACTGATACGTTTTTAATATCATCTAAAAACTCTTCTTTTAATATTATAATTTATACATTTTTTTTTTATCATAATATACCTGCGTCCAAAGTCATTTATTAATATCATTCAGCTGTGACGAGCACATACGTCATTACCATCTAAAATTGTAAAATCAAAACATGAATGTAGAATACGATTTTTAATATCTAGATTACGGAATTAGTATTTAATGTAAAAGTCCGCACTAATTCGTGGGAACGACAATAGCACATGATGTGTGACCAGCTCCCAGCGCAGATGCTATCTATTTCTCGCTACTCTCACGTCGCGCTAACTAATTGCTTTGTTCACCCGCCATGAAATTATACCATTTATACCCGCATATTTCAAAACAATGACCTGCAATGCTTAAATTATGTTCGCTTTTTAATTATTGCCAGGGTACGATTTTGTGTTACAGATTAATTGCTTACAAAGCAGCAGGGAACGCTTCTATTCTATAAATTTTATTTTTTATATATTTTTGTTATTAAAAAATTGATAGTATGAAATCCGATTCATTGTTTTAAACATAAAAATATAACTAATATGTATAGAAGATAAATTAAAGTCATCTATATGTAAGTGTGTATGTTTGTATCCCGTATGTGGAGGGTAATCTTTGATCCGACTTAAAAAAAAAAAAAATTGCGTTATAAGCTTAAACGGGCTTTAAGGAAAATTATAGGCTATAATATACTGAGCCGAGATGGCCTAGTGGTTAGAATACGTCGGTCTTTACCGATGATCGCAGGTTCAAACCCCAGCTAGTACAGCTGATTTTTCAAGTGCTAAATTTTTGTTTAAATTCATCTCGAGCTTGGCGGTGAAGGAAGACATCGTGAGGAAACCCGCATATGTCGGGAGAAATACTGACACATGTACATCCGCCAACCCGCAGTGGAGCAGCGTGGTGGATTAAGCTCTAAACCTTCTCCTTAATAGGAGAGGAGGCCTAAGCCCAGTGGTGGGACATATACTTTACTTTACTAAAACGTTAATATAAGGGCACATTATAACTTAGGTACTACTTACTGTATCTACACTTGTAAGTTTTCTTCACGGACTTGCATACATTTACATAATATGTTTTCATTGCTTTCGCACCTTAAAAAACCAACTGTCAAGCCTTATTTATTGTATATATCATCTACAGCTTACGTAAAATTACCTAGGTAACTGTAACAAAACTACAGAATTGTTTTACATCTGTTACAAGAGTTTAAGTTTACAAGTGTATTTCTTGCCTAATAAAATGTCAAAACATTAATATACACAGTGAGATTTTAATCAGCGATTACAAGTTACTAATTAGCATTGTCAGCTAGAGACTACAATACAATTGTATTAGTTCATTGACATTAACTGAAAACGTTTATAACATAATTAATAATAATGAGTCGCAAATTCAAATTTCTGCGTTTTATTATTTTATCTTTGTTTGGAACATACATTTCATGTTGTTTTATTGGAGACTGAACATTATTTCGGGTTTGTTGTGATTGTCCGCAGTGATTCCACGCTGTCGGCGAACAAACGCTCGAGGCAGTATGACGAATCCAATTAACAGCACTAACGAATGCTGTCGGACGTACACTATTTATGTTTCCTCGCAGTCGCACTGTAAATATTTAGCCCTGGACGCGTCTGGCGTAGCCCTTGTCTTATCTCTCTCCCGGCCTGTAAACGATTTCATGAACCGCTCGAGCTTTCCGCACCGACATACAGGATACGCATTTGTAAATAATGATTACAGAATGGCACCCAAAAGAGTATTCTTGAAAGTTTCCTCAGACGGCAATTCGTTTGTTTATTTATACCTTTGCGTTACACGGGAGATAGGCACGTGCTTCTGCTGCGATAGGAAAAGAGATTCCGCCGTAAATCAGATATCGGTACACATGCGAAGGCGCGTGGGCACAGACAGGTGATGGCGGTCGATTATCTGCTAATTTATACGCACCGCTTAACTTCTGTTTTCTCGTATGATATTATTCATTTCGATACACTCGTAAACGAGCTCGCTAAATATAGTGAGCGGCATTCCATGGGCGCCGTCGGCTCGACTAACTGTTCAATTGTTGTGTTATGCCTTTTTTCGATTTAACTTATTTAAATGTCACTTGCCACGAAGAAGCTCCGGAGCTAGCGCTTATTTGGTGTCGTGTTTACAGCCGTCACCGGGTGATGTCACCGGGCGCGCCATCGTTATGAGAGGGCCCGTTTTGGAATCTTTACGAGCGACACCTCCACATTATATTCGCAATAGTTCATTCACCGGTACAACAATATAGCTACATGTCATCTCTACTAACGATTATCTATTGAACTTCCGCATCGCATTTATTTAAATTATCCAGCATAGATGCGTGCTTGTAATTTCAAATTAATCCTTTTTGTTCATCGACAATAGAAATATTAAAGGCTTGTAACTAACAAGATGTTATAAGGCGAATATTACATTTGTAATTTTCATTCTCGTATTTAACATAAACATTACCAAAGTATACAAAAGCTGTGACTGTCAAAGATAAAGGCACTGAGAGTAAATCTTTCAGGTATACACCAATGATAAGCGACTTCTGTAAAAATTTTTATGAAAGTCTGAAAAGAAAATCTATAAGTGTAATTACAGCCTAAGAGAAAAAGTATGTGTCACAAGCTTAGTCGAAGTTCTGATTCTAAATTCGAACTTTAGTTTTAAATAATATATTCTCGTGTAGATGAATACTAAACAATCCCGATTAGTGTACGGGAACAGTTTCTTATGAACGAATAATAATTAAATCCTTGTTACATAACAAGCGTACGTATTTTTATTGCGTGTACGTACTATGAATTTTAATTCTTAACCACATTGATGTCAAGGTTAAAAGTAATTATGTCATGAGTCCAATAAATAATTATGAGTAACAAAGACTAAATAATTTATTTTTCAATGTAAACACAATCCTGATATGAATTTATTTCATATTTCAACAAAATGTTGTGAAAATCCCTGCCTGAAATTAAAAAAGCATCATATATCATCATATAGGCTACGAGTTAAGTTTCATTAAAAAATCGTTCTAGGTACAGGTGTGTGACCACCGTGCGTGAAATGACTGTAAATTTGCTGTGGTGTGGTCTTTAGGAAAAAATCGTTACGATTACACGAATCATCAACCCCTGCCGACGATTCTCCACGGTGACCTCCGAGGCTATCATCATTTGCCCCCCTCGGGCCATCCCGGAGGGGTGGAACCTTTATTACGTAAACCTTTATTTCGCGTCATTACAAATTGTTTAGAACAAATATTTAGATGGAAAGCTTCTTTTAAAAGTTATAAAAATGTTCAATTATTTTTTTAATAATATTTTAGGTACATTTTTTATTTCTCGTGTCAGAAATAACTGTACTGGGTGTTAATTTCTAATAATAAATAATATTGTTTATATTATTTATTCCTACCAGAAATGTCCGTCTGATACAAGGTCTGAAAAACATTAATCAGATACTAAGTAAAGTTTTAACATTCAGTTACTTCGTTTATCAAATATTGTTTTAATATTTATGTCACGCACGTCTCGATATTTTCAATAAAAACTGAATTTTGGTCATTTCAAATGCTCCGTCATATCTATAACATCGCTTTTGTATGATAATCTTAATGTACATCTTTTGAGATAGCCATCGGCTGCTCCCTCAAAAACAAGATTAAATTTCCAACTCTGGATAACTGAAATATCTAAATCGTATTGTCCAATCGAAACAATAGGTGATATAACAAAATTGATGTTCGAATCAATGTCGAAAAATGTTCTTTACTATACGCAATACGCACTTATTTATTTATATAGTCGACAAAAATTTATTGAAAACGTGCATTTTTTAAAGAAACGAATATTGAAAAATGTATAAGTACATATATTTAATAACATAAGTAGTTTTCAAATTTAGCTAAGTAGCAGCGTTTTACACTTGACGGTAAGATATGTCCAAGCTCATTATGAAATAGGCCTTCCAAATATTAATATTTAATAAATAAAAGTGTTCAATAGTCGTACATTTGTTTCAGAATGTCATTAAGATTGATAATGAACCGGAGCGGGCGACGACGGTGTGGCAAAGGTCCGGCCGGGCGCCAAGATCGCAACGATACCGTCGATAGAACAGTAATCGTCAATAAAATCTCAATTTAGATGGCACCGATACCAGGTGAGTTACGGACGGACAGTCCGAAAGAACACGAAAACCTACTTGACGGAGGAATGCGTCCCGCGACAGGACCTGCTAACGAATTAGGTACTTCAAATTGGGCGTTACATTAATTTTATTTTTTAATTTACGATTTTTCAAGATAAGCTTTACTCCTAAACAAGTCGGCTTTTTCCATCTTAATTTAAAGGATGTACTTCGTATTTCTTATGCTATACACCGTAGTAAGGGTAACAAGGAAGTTGCGGCTATATTCTTACGAGTATTTATATACCTACTTCACATATTAATGAAGAGTTGACGCCTCGCTGACAGCAGCACGCCTACGCCTACGTTAATAAAAGTCTTAGTCGTCTTTTTGCTACGTCCCTTAGTGTGAAAGATAAGAAGGACGTCGAAGTGAGCATTTAAAAATAAATTTGTCGAAAGTGATAAATGATAGATATAACTTTTATTATTTCAAATTAAATTAACGATCCGAGCCGAACGTCTACCTTTTCTCACATTAGAGGTATCTTATCTGAAATGATTGCTTCCATTACCTCGGAGAACAGACACGTTGTTTTGTAGGTGAGGGAAGATAAAGAGATTAATGCGTAAAGCAATTAATTTTGATTGAGGTGTGTTTTATTAAGTAATTGTTTTTGTCCCTCACGTGAATTCGAAACGCATCGTGAAGTTCTAATATGTTTACAAATTATATTGCGTAACGTATCATATGTTAAAAGATATTTTCGTGTGATAAATTTTGATTACGTTTGTATTTTCTAAACTTAATATTTATAATACCAAAAATTATTATTTTTTATATTGACTATACATGTACATAATACATGCACAACGCATAATGTAAATAATCTTAATCGCATTTATTATTTGCGTGTTTTATAAGTATTCAACAATTTCGTTAGATTAAAATATATTTGATTATATTCACGAGATACACTTCGTCAGAATAAATAATATGATATTATGAGTATTCTAAGGCGTTTGGCATGTGACTCGTTCCCACAGCGAGCTTTAATACATTTTCCATGTTCCAGTTAGCGCCCCATAAATTGATTAAAGGTCTGCGGCGGCGCTCAAGTTTTTTGTGCTATGAGACAGGTAATATTCAGCTTCTCGGCTCAACCCAATATTCAAGCACA
The DNA here is from genome assembly GCA_037950945.1 of Hypolimnas misippus. Taxonomy (NCBI): domain Eukaryota; kingdom Metazoa; phylum Arthropoda; class Insecta; order Lepidoptera; family Nymphalidae; genus Hypolimnas; species Hypolimnas misippus. The sequence goes on along the minus strand of JBBEEQ010000029.1, from coordinate 9,756,696 downwards.
TATGTTAAGTTTAAGTGACAAACAATACAAAATATAATTATATAGTCAACTTGTAGACATTTCGCAGTTAAATTGCCATAATGGAGTGAACTAATTTCCTGACAGGAAATTACTTTTCTTGAGGAGTGCGTACAATTTCCCTAACGGCTCAAGCCACCGTTTTAACATTCATCATCTAGTTTAATAGTGTAAAAAATCAACATTAAAATTATTTGCAAGATACCTTCATTAAATTTATTGTTCATTAAAATTCGATTGGATGTCATCGTACGAATGTATTTGATAGATGTGTTTAATAAGTTTTCCAAAAATTAAAATGTATAAATATATAAAAGTAAATAACTGCATAAACCCCTAACGATCCAATGTGTAATCTAAAATATAAAATCGTATAGTAATGCACAATAAGAAATTTAGGATATGAAATATCGGGATGAAGTCAGACGGTAATTTAGTCGAGGAGTTTTGGTAAGTTCGAACAAAAAAGAGGAGGTGACAATATAAATAACAATTTGGCCCACCCCGTTCGAATGTGGACCGTCGGATTAGCATAAGAATGCTGCATCACAGACGCCCACGAGGCTCCACTGTCCCTCGTTGTGTCTTTATACGTCGAATTTAATTTTGATTTACGATTATCTATACAATTGTACGCAAAACATTTTTGATGCGGCTAAGAAATTATATCCAGAAGGCGACAATGGATGTCGTCAAAGCGGACCTTAATAATTTCATTTTATTTTAGGTGCCTTAACACCATAAATGTTACCCTCGATAATGTTAACCGTTTTATGTCAATTTAACGATTTCATTTTATTGACAACATTAAAACAAATACACATTTTTATTTATGCGATATTAGATAAAATGTTTTATTAATTTACATATTTAGGGTTTTAAAAACATTATTTTTTTAATACTTAAGGACTTAACTGCCTGTCTTTTTAAGTCTCAAGTAGTGTTTAAAAAGCACTTTAAGCTGTCGTTCCTCATTAATCATAATTATAATATCTATGTTATCAGAATCGCTTCTTAAATAATAAAATAAGATTTCAATAATTATTATATACTGTTTATGCGTCTTTTATACGCAAGTATACATGCTAATATACCTCGAATGATCAAAGTTCCGAGCATTTTTTTATAAACGATTATATTAACTTCCCAAGGTTTAAAATAATTTCAATAAAATTAATATACTTATTAAAACCTTTTTTAAAATACTGAATAACTTAATTTTTAAATTGTTCGCCTGCGACGACAATAATTTACGGGACACTTTTGGTCGACATAATTAAGCGCTTCTTAAGATTCCTTTATGCAAATATTGCTGGAAATGTACCCGTATAATTAATTGAGGGTAACCTTGCGTTTGACATTATAGTGATGTATGCGCCTTAATCAGTCCGTCTAATTATTTTAAAACGCCTCTTAAATTAACTTGAAACCTTTTATCCGATCATCGTGACAAGTTTAATTTTACGATCATGGTGAGATTTATAAGTTTGGGTATTTTTATATTAAACGAGCCATTACCATTGCCTCATTTATTAACTTTATGTTAGTCAATAAAGATATAAATTAAATTTGATTTGGATTATGTTTTCTTTTTTTTATATTTCAGAGAAAAAAATTAAGTATATTTTTGATTGTTTTTAATGTCGTCGTGCGCTCGTGGACTTAAATAAAAATAATAATAAACGGCCAAGCTCAATGTTAATACGCATTTAAGATAATATACTTTACTATAAAAAAATAAATGTCCGTCTAATAAATCGTGCTGAACCTTATCTTATTTCGAGACGGGACAGTAAAAACCCGATAAGGACGCGGGCCCTCTCCGAACGCGTTTTATTTTCCTAACTTTTTCGTTTACGTTTAGTTTTCCTTGTCTCAGTTGATTGAATCGTTTTTTGGAGTAGTTTATTATCGAGTCTCACTTCTTTTTTGGACCTGCGCAAGTAAAAGGTAATCGGTGTTTGGATCTTAATTTAGTTGTCTTGTATTTTGTATAAGACGTTAATGGTGATATTACGAGCTATGTTTAATATGTTATTAGGAAGCACTGAAGAGTTTTGCCGTATCACTACACTATTAATATTTATGTATTATTTATGTACTGAAATACCATACCGCTTTTCATGCTTGCGTATAAAATGCGGAAACAATGAATTATTTATCTTCATAAATATATCCACATCAGTATTTTGCATTGTGAAATTTTTATAAAGTATCTTAGTTTTTTAAACCATTTTTTTTTAATTTATTAATAATATTTTTTTATTAAATATGTAGAATCGGATACTAAAATATAATAAGTCACATGTCTTATTATATTTCGACTTCTATTTACTTATAACTTCTTCGCATGTTTTAATTTGTTTGCCAAAAATAAACGTAAAACCATTCCTTTAAATTAGAATATATATCTACAAAATAAAAAAAATCAAATTAAGGTAAAAATTTAATAATGAATACCTTCATATAAGAAATTGTAAGCAAAAACTCTGATAAATGTCAAAATGTTTACAATTTTTGGAAAGTGCTACATTTCTATGTACTTACCACATTTACGAATTCTTGAAAAGTGATTGCAGCACTAGTCGCGCTTCGGGCCTTGTCTAAAAGTATCTGCAAAAAATAAGCTATATATAATTGTATATTAATAAAAAAGATGCCGTAATTATAAATATTATAACTAATTTAATAAATTAAATTTTAAAGTATTTGCATCGTTTTAATCACTAGATACTCTTTTAACACTTATCACGTTATCTTTTGATAAATTCTCCGTTAATTTGCGATCATTTAATTCTTGTTTGTGTATTTACCTCACGCTTGTGGGGTGGCACCTGCGCTATAAAATCGGGATGTTGAAGAGTCTGTAGGAAGTCTGGCCACGGAATCTCACCGAAGCCCTCCGGATCAAACTGCAGATAACGTAGGTATATAATCGTTAATATAATATTCACACCTTCAACGTTCGATGCGGTCACGTATTCCGCCACCCGATTTAGTTTTCAACGGAGCATCTGAAACGTCATAATCACCAACCGTTCTGGGACTTCGTATTATTATGTGTATAATATTGTTGTAATAATTTTGTCCATTTCCAAAAAGAAGAAGACAAAAAATATAAAGCGCCCCTATCTTAGCAGTAGTATTATCTCAATGTTCCCTACGTGACAAGACATCGTTTGATCCGCGGCGCTACCGCCTCTTTTTATCTGCTTATAAAACTTTTTGTATCCCGCTTCTGTACATTTTAATCAGGCAAAAACAAAATAAAAACATTCTTTAAAATTCGTTTCCACCTCGTAAACGATACTTATGAAATATGCGGTGCTTCAATTCTCTTGTTTATGCTGAAAGTGTCGTCGAGTCGTTACCCCGTTTTCAGAAAGAAATTAAAGATTTAATATACTGTGTTTTTTGTTATATTGACCAAATTTTCTGCCGAGAAATACAATATTTTACTTTATTCAAATATTTTTTCACTTTTATGATATTTATAATTTCCGTGAGGTATGGAATAATTAAATATACATATATATAATACGTATATATTTAAACCAACACTTTTCCCTGTCACTATTTAATAACCGATAACCGATACAGATGTAAAGCTAATATGTTCAGATTATAGTTAATTTATTGATCATAAAATCATTCATAATAGTTTTAACAATAAAAAATATATTTCTTTACAAAAATTGTGAATAATATGTTGTCTTTTGGATTGTTGGATCATGTTCTATATTTGAGACGTGATTTCATAGTTATTTAAGTGAGAAACAGGTAGGTAACTAAGCGATGATATCTGACGGATATGAAATTTATTTTATTATATTTTAACTAGTAAAAATGTTGTAAAACTTACTCTATCGAAGAGAAGGCGCCATTTCTGCAAAAAAAAGTGAATGTTATAACGATCAAAATGATAGTGATGAACGACTTAGTGGCTTTTTTTATTATTTAAAACTAAATATTTGTAAGTGATTAATACTTAGTGGTTAAAATAATAAAATATTCATCAGTTTTAAATTCGTAGGTAACATTAACATCCTCGATTTTGAAATAGACAGCGTAGCCATAACATACATTAGAGATGCCTTCATAAACAGGGATTGCATACTATAATGTTTGCGAGATAAATGATATCAATTCTAATTCTCATTTGGATCTTGCTTACCAAGTACCTAAAAACTTTTATAGTAATTCACTAAATATAACTAAATGATGAGTTCGATACTTTAGTATAATTCTTAATTTGATACTTGCATCGTGCATCAACTCTCTTCTAATTTCCGCTTCGTCCAACTCTGAACCGAGATCTGTATGGTCTGTATCGTAAAGCGGTTCCGCAGCTCTAGAGAGCGAACCCAATGAATCTCGGGCTGAAGCGAGCGATCCCGTGACCGTCGGCAGCACTCCGGCCTCGATCCCGGATTCCATGGAGGTATTGGCTGAAAGGACAGTGGCGACGGGCGGCGCGCGGACGTCGCCGCCACCGCCGCAGCCACTGCCCACCCACACTGACATCTTGTTGGCAACACCATCCACGCGGCAATGTTCGATTTATTAATTTTAAAACTAATTATTGCTTATAAATTTGGCATTATTTGACACATGATTTCTCAATATCATTCATTTATTATACGAAACTTATGTGCACATATGAAATGTGAAGTCGTTTTGGACAGATATGGACCGAAACTTTACTGTGCATTTTGGACAGTTTCTTTGGACATAATTTTTTCAATAAATTAAAGTTACATGGATGTAGATAGACCAAAAAAATAAGATAAGGCACGTTGTTTGATAAAGCTCTAACCAGCGACCTGTGCGCCTGAAACAAAAATATGACATTTTTATAACATTCTTAGATAATAATTTTAATTAATTAATTGTAAAAAAAACTTCTTAAAAGCTTTTATTTAAATGCTTTTTACTGATGAAGATCCTAGATGAAGACAGCTCAACCGGTGCAACATGTCACACTCACAGAAGATCAGCTTTAATTATCTAATGGGTCTAGCTGCGTTTCAAACGGTGAGTGAGAGAGCTGAGAACCTCAACCCCCTTCCACATTCCTGTCTTTGTTTCCTTTTAAATTTTACCCCTCATTATATTTCTTTTTTCGAAAATAAACTTCGAAGTAAATCAAACTGATCATATTGTTACATTATACAATTTTTTTATCATGTAAAAGCTTCGAGTTTTTCTGTATAAATTTCTTTTATCCAAAATACATCAATTTCAATTTAGATTAAGGTTTTCATCTTGTGTTAGGATATGGTTGTGCATTTTGGTTTATTTAATATTAATGTTCATAAGAGAGACACGTTTTTTAAACCTTTGTTAATTCATGAAATGGGGTAATTTATCCCAGTTCCACTTGTCCTGATTCCGCGCATGTATTTAAAACTTGCTGACGTACGACTAAATTAAAAAACTATAAACATTTTAACCATATATAATTCTATATATACTTATAAGCGGTAAACAGCATTTTCAATTATATATTCATGGAGATACTGTACAAAATTAGCCGAGACCGCAATAACAAAATAATCTTTTAGGGGAAGGCAACAAGAGGAAAGCGCATCGGTTCAAGGGGATAGAGCCCTTGACGTTACCATAGCAACGTGTCGCAGTTTCATTCACCGTGCAACACCCTCCTCGTTAAAGCACGTGCAAAATCAAGATAGTTTACGTGACCACTTAAAAAAAACTTAATAAACCTAGTTAATTTCGTTTTTGCTAATTCGTTCGGGATATCGCTAAAATAAAAAACAAACTATAATCAAAATGCCAAATAACGACCACCCAGAGTAGGTTTACAGTTGATTGCCCATTTTTAATTCAAATTAATCAAGGTGACTTATGCTATTTTATATATGATGTTTACTTTAGAGTTAAGAGCAATAAATGTGATACCATTGATATAAGCGTCTCATATACAAATACAGGATCTTATTATTATAATAAAAACAGAACACAGAATCTGTTTACGTTTTCGAATATTGACAACAAGTACTAATGAAATAAGTTACTCAATCACTTACCCTTAGTCTATAATTGTTCACTCACTATCATAAGGGCAACTTCACACTGTATCGCATTTCCAAAAATATGTAATAGGACATTTCGTGTCAAGATCTCATTAAGTTTACGATTGCAGACATTAAGGACACGTCAAAACATGTCGTGTAACGTTGAAAGTGAGAATGGCGTCCAGATTTTCGCGCATGCGTATGAGAAAAACATTCCTTGGGTGCATTGGAATAATTTAATAGAATGCTTGAGTAGCGAGATGTTGTTTGCATAAACATAAAACATCTATCACTGTATACGATACCTCTTTTAATACTTTAAACGAGACTTAAAAGTCAAGCGTATCCTTGTAAAATTTGAGAGCAATGTCTCATTCCCTCCAATACAAAATTTGTTAAGTTAAGTGATATTTAAAGAAACGAACAATTTTTTTATTATAATTTTTAATTTAAGCTGCTAAAAGTGTAAGTTAAAGATTTTTTTTTAATTAAAATATAAACGATATAAATCAGATCGTCAATTCTTATCAAAAAGAGTAAGTAGTTTTGGGCCGGGTAGTAGTACCTACTTTTGCCTATTATTGTATTAATCGCGAACGATTTACTGTCATATGGTAAGAAGTTCTGCTTTCCAGCGTTAACTAGATGCCACAGAATCTTGAATAAAACACTTGATAGCCTTTTTAATTGAAAAATAATGATTATAATCTGCAAAGTTAATAGTATCATGAACATGAAGTAGCAATTGATTACTGTGTATCTCCTCGTTTTTATAAGGTGGTAAAAATTTTTGGTAAAAGAATGTCAGTAGTTCTTTGACCAACAGCGGTTATTAAACTATTTCAATAAAACAATATAACAAATAAAACTATTTAGAACCATATAACTAAAAAAATATGTTTTTTGTCCACTGTTCTTTGTAGACTGATTTATATTTTATATAATTGTTATTAATTTCATTTCAATTCTATGCATTAACTGTGCTCCGCGGTTCCGAGAGATACACAGTAATGCATGGGTAAATCTATTTTAGGTTCAAAGCTTTCCGAATTTTTTACATTCCGAATTTCTCTTAAACCATTAGGCGATTTCTATACGGGTAAGTAACAAAAAAAATTCTCAAACACAAATTATCGCATTATAAAATTACAATTATAATATTAGATATAATTTATATCCTAATTTGAATTTGCAATAATTATTCAAAGTTTTTCATTCAATAATAAAATATTGGTCTAATATCTAAAGTACTACTCTTTAAAAAAGCTTTTTAATAATTATTTTACTAAATCTATAATATTAAAAAAAAGTATACTACTTACTATTTTGTTTTCCGAGAGCCTAAAAACTAGTACTACGGTACTAATATTTACTTTATACATTGCATGCTTGTTGTACTAATAATGGAAAGTATATTTTCAAATTTTGTATAAAATTGACAACAATAAGTTATTACCTTTTTCTTCTATTATTTTTAAGATCATAAAATGTTCTGCTGAAGTTTTCTGTGTCAAAGTAGAAAAAAAAAATGTTATTGTTATTCTGTCATTTGCTGTCAATGTAAAGTCAGCTGTCAGTAGAAAACTTTCAAATTAATGTAAATGTAAAAGTATTTTGTGGAAATTTATGGAGCAGTGACGTATTTTTAATATTATCACATCTAATTATTATGCCTACAGGCCGTGCTGTTTTGTTATTGCGACGTTTGTCGACGGGTGATAATAGATTAAAAAATATTAATTTAAACCATAACACGTCAAAGGAGTCTTTATTTACAAACCCGGTATGCTTACATCGCGATTTAAACTTTAACAAAAGGTAAAAGAGTTATTTAATCCACTATTACATAAGAATGTGTACGTACAGCTTTCATGCCTAAATTTTTGTAGATAGATATAAACTAAGTTTTTAAATACCTATTAATAGATTAATGCGGAGCTGTTGTGTGACCTTGTTTTGTTTTGATTTGATTGTACAGTATTACCACTCTGATTCATGTCAGTTTTTTGATGTATAGTTAGAAGTTCAATATAAATACATTATATTATACTATTTTTATATATAACATGACTATACAATGTCAAGAAACACACAGCTACATTCTAAATGTCGTAAATGAAGTGCTTATGTTGAAAATTAATATTTCGAAAAAAAAGGTATTACTATTTTACCTGTATTTTTTATGTGATCATAATTAAGCTATTCTATTAAATCTTTTTAATGTAATATATGTAAAACAATATTTGGTTATATTCTACCTATACCATACCATTCATCCAATTGTGATAAATCTTTGTCTATATACTACATATCATAATCATAATCTTTGTCTACATTCCCGTGAAGCTTATAGGTATACTATAATTAACTTACAGTATACGGTGGACATGTCCTACAGCCCCGACCAAAAATTAAGTTGTAGATTTTTGTGTGGTATAACAAAATCTAAGTTAATATCTGTGCAGCTGTGGGAACAAGCAATTATTATATAATATGTTCACTGTTCATAGACAAATATATAATATTACGACATAGATTACTTTCTATTAAATTATAGGAATCACACATAGTACATTTTCTAATAGTAAATTATACCTAATTCATATAAATATAATTTTAACAATTACTACTTTACACTTTAAATCACAACTTTGTAAATCACTTAGTCAATTGGTAATAGTTAAAAATTAACTCTTAAATTACAACATTCAATTGTTTATTTAATCTCAGTAGGACCTTAACAAAGATTACTAAATAATGGAAACGGCAGTACATATTTTTAAAATAATAAATATACTCAAAAAAATTATTTAAGTATAATAGTTTTATTTAGTTGGTTATACTGATAATTTAACAGTTAGTAGCTAATATACATATTATTATTATTATTTTTAGATTATCTTCATTTGTACATACTAACATCTCAACACCACAACTTACAAGGAGCATCAGTGACAATATTATTAAAATGGCCTCAGGTAATACAGATTCTAACCAAGCCGAAAAACCAAAATATATGAATAGGTTGCTCAATGAAAAATCGCCTTATTTGTTGCAACATGCACACAATCCTGTAGATTGGTATCCATGGTGCCAAGAAGCTATAGATAAAGCAAAAAAAGAAAATAAACTTATTTTTCTCTCTGTGGGATATTCTACATGTCACTGGTGCCATGTCATGGAAAAAGAATCTTTTGAAAATGAAGATGTTGCAAAGATTATGAATGAACATTTTATAAACATAAAAGTTGATCGGGAAGAACGGCCGGACTTAGACCGAGTTTATATGATTTTTGTCATGGCAACTTCTGGTGGAGGTGGATGGCCAATGTCTGTATTTCTTACACCAGATTTACGTCCAGTAACAGGTGGCACCTATTTTCCACCGGAAGATCGCTGGGGACGCCCGGGCTTTAAGACAGTGTTGCTTACTTTAGCAAAGAAATGGAAAGAAAACCAGGCTCAGTTCTTTGAAGCTAGCAGTAATATTATGAATGCTTTAGAAAATATCACTAAAGTCGATGTAGAGAATCCATCAGTACCTGGCGATGCTACATGGAACAAGTGCGTACGGCGATACATGATGTCATTTGAACCAGAATTTGGAGGATTCGGGACTGCACCAAAATTTCCACAAGCTTCGATATTTAACTTTTTGTTTCACTACTATGCACGAGACAAAAATGATGCAGAAGGAAAGAAATGCTTAGAAATGTGCTTGCACACTTTAACTAAAATTGCTAAAGGCGGCATTCACGATCATGTGTCCAGTGGATTTGCTCGATATTCTGTGGATAAGTACTGGCATGTTCCACATTTTGAAAAAATGCTGTATGATCAAGCACAATTAATGGTCGCTTATACTGATGCTTATCTTGCAACAAAAAATGATTTCTTTGCAGAAGTTGTCCGTGATATTGTTAAATACGTGAATAGGGATTTACGACATGAATTAGGAGGTTATTACAGTGCTGAAGATGCTGATTCATATCCGACATTTGGTGCATTGCAAAAGAAAGAAGGAGCATTTTGTGTTTGGGAATATAATGAACTAAAATCTCTTCTCGGAGAAAAACACATCGGATCTCTTTCTTTTCTAGAAATTTTTTGTGATTACTTCAGTATAGAAGAGAGTGGTAATATATCACCCGAAAGCGACCCTCATGAAGAGCTCACAAATAAAAATGTTTTAATTATATATGGAAGTAAAGAAGACACTATGTCGAAATTTGGAATCACTCAAGAACAGTTTGATGATGTAATATCTGAATGCATTAATATATTGTACGAAGAGCGATCAAAGAGGCCCCGACCTCATCTAGACAGTAAAATGCTCTGTTCTTGGAATGGACTGATAATAGCCGGCTTATCACAGGCTGGACAAGGTTTAGGAGAAAAAAGTTTTGTAGAAGATGCAATAAAAACTGCGCAATTCGTAAAAGAATATTTGTATGACCCTACTACGAAAACTCTTCTTCATTCTTGCTACCGGGGTGATGATGGAAGCATTGTTCAAACGTAAGTTCCAAGACAAACATGATGAAGTAATTATAGTTAAAAAGTAATAAAAATAAATATTGTACGTGTTTCAGTAATCAGCCTATCCAAGGGTTTTTGGACGACTACGCTTTTCTAATCAAAGGCTTACTAGATTTGTATGAGGCATCACTCGATTTGAAGTGGCTGAATTGGGCACGTGAATTACAAATTAAGCAAAACGAGTTGTTCTGGGATGATGAGAATGGAGGATATTTTACGTGCTCCACTGAAGATAGTTCGGTCGTTTTGAGATTAAAAGAAGGTCTGTACAATATCACTTAATTTAATTGTATAAAAGTTAAATTAATCTTACTTATTGCATTTGTTTTCTAACTTTTACAGATCAAGACGGTGCAGAACCATCAGGCAATAGTGTCGCTTGCCACAACTTGCAACGTCTAGCCGCGTATTCAGACAAGAGCGTGGCGCCTGAAGGAGGAGACCACGAAAGAGAAATGGCGAAGAAAGTGTTAATGGCGTTTTCTAAGCGCTTGAATGAGACGCCTACAGCACTTCCCGAAATGATGTCTGCGCTCATGTTTTATAATGATTCTCCTACACAGGTTTGGATCTTTTGTCTCTTTACAATTATTATATCTAGTTTTAGTTACTGTTAATAATATACACGAAAAAACTATATTAGTCACTTCATGCCGGTCTTTTAAGCTCGTGAGGTACTGCCCTGGACGAGCCAGCCCGTATACGAGCTGTAGACAGCTACAGCTAGGCTCTACTTTAGTTAAGCTTATTACTATAGCTTCTTATATTTTTGGTCACCTCTTAGAAGTGCAATTTAACGTTATTGCGAGCTTTTGGAAAAGCAATTACGCATGTAAATTAATTATTCTTCTATCACGAGAAATTTCCGTACTATACGCCATAGTAATTACAGTACGGAAATTTCTCGCGGTAACACATGGGTATTTAATATAGTTGCTTTCTGTAGTAATGTGAGTGGATGAATGTCTAATATTTTAATGTTGTTATATGAGTACTTTGGTACTACACCAGTTAAGAAAATTACAAGAGGTGTTGTTTTGACTGTTTCTACTTTCAATTATTTTCTTAATTGTCTGTGTATTTACTTTATTATAGTTATTATAAATGATAATCAATAATGTGTCAACCCACAAAAAGACAAATTCGGAGATATTGATGTATTTTGATAATGCGTTACATATTTAACATTATTAAAAAAAATCAAGTAATTTACACTAAATAGCAAAGGAAAAAGTGTCTTAATTTAAATTTTGAAGTGTGTTACATTTTCAACGATATGCAATAATCTCATATATCAGACAATCTTATTTTTAAACCTTTTTTTTCTATAAAATAGAAATGAAATGATGGATATAAACTTCTTCAAAAGAATATATTAAAAATTGGTTCGACGTCCTTAGACGCCATTTTCGCAAAATGAAATCCGTGTGGCTTGACATAGTATTGCTCATCAGTGCCCATATTTAATCATATAAGAAGTAATTAATGAATATCTAAACGGCTGCCCTGGTGCTTAATTTAGTGATCTGCGTACCGTCATGCGCATAGTTCGGACCACACTTACGTGAATTGGGGCTAAATACTAATATACCTGATGGCCAGGTGCTGATCGCGGGCGGCAGCTCGGACCCGCGCACGCTGGAGCTGGTGCGCGCGGTGCGCTCGCGCCTGCTGCCCGGCCGCGTGCTCGCCGTCGCCGACCCCAGCGACGCGCCCGCCGGTATGTCCGACATACGTGAGTCCCGTGCACTCTGACCTCATGCCATGCGTTTACATCCGATCAGGTGTAGGTACAACGAGGTTGAGATTTAAGTAAGGTTGGTTTTTCCACCCCACCGATCAATCTCTATCGGTTTTCGTAATTCCACATGACGGCGAAATGATGTGTCTAACTGGCACAACTACAAGAAGAAAAAAATTGAAATTAGAAAAGGGTTGCTGGTTAAAGACAATTTTCGAGTGACCCTTAATTAAAAAAAAACTTTTCATTTTTCGATTAGTTCGATTTCTGTATATAAACAGGGTTTTTTTCGCCTTGACACTCACTGGTATACTTTGGACAAATTCCAAAATATCTTTATAAATTATTGTAGCGTCTGTGTTGCTCTGATGTGTAGTTTTTACATGAATGCAAAACAAACATCCATTCATTCATCTGTCCTTACAAACGCGCGTTTAAAATACTTTAGGGTGGTAAATAGTTAAATTTTATTAGAACTTCTTGAAATCTATATCTAATAGTAATAACTTAAGGAAGGACAGATTATTCCTATTCTACTTTTCCTCTTCTGCTGTATCTTTGCCTGGTCGACATAACATAGATTTAATTTAATTGAATACATTATTTAATATAATTATATTATATTCATCCTTTTGAAATTAAGGTCAGTCAATGATCAGTGTAATCGCAATACTCTTATCAATTTAAATTTCGTAGAGGTATCATCAATAAATTTTAATCCAATGATATTTTATAACTATTCTCTATTTTTCTTTACTTATCTCATTTAGTAACAATACTTGGAACGATAATCACGAATTTTCGAATATTATTTCCCATCATAATTTTTCATGATAAAAATAATGATGAACTGTTCAGTCGTTTGGTCGATAATTTCTCAACTCTAACTTCCATATGTGGTTAGAAGTACGCCATATTTGTTTGAAAAATAAGATAAGAAAAATAGACTATAAAGATATGTTATATATGTGCACACTATTTGTCTTTTTATTTTCAACTTTGACAAGTTCGTCAATTGACTTGTTGGCATAAAGATAGTCTCTCATACTCAGCCACTAGCTGGTTGCCAGGCAACGTCGTGGAAAGTGGTCCGCAATCTAGATGCCAAAATTCATGAACGTATAACATATCTACAATTATATAACATCTTTCATCACTTCATTCCTTTAAAAATCGAAACATAATATTTTGTTTCTATATGCAGTGATGGCGCGAATTCGCAGCGTGGGCGACGTTCCAACCGCATATGTATGCAGGCGCTATGCGTGCTCTCTGCCCGTTACCGACGTCAAACAATTAGAGGACTTGCTAGATGAGCCGCAAACGAACAAAAACTAACCGATTATAATCAAACCAAGGCGAGAATTACATTTGTAACTTTTGCTCACAGACTTTCCGTAAAATTTATATTGCATAAATTGTTTTATTAAATCATTGTTGATTTACTGACTAACATATTTAATGAAACTCACAGACTACTTACGGTTACCTATGTAACGGTTACCAGGTTACAGAGTTGTTTGATTTCAATTACGAGAGTAAAACTTACAAGAATAACTGTCGTTTAATGATAAATTAGCAGCTTGCTGTCGCTAGAAACACTGGTAGCTCGACTATTCTTCTCATCTTCTGCTATTATAAATATTATATTATTGAAAATGTAAATATGGGCGCGAGCGCAAGAACGATCTAAGTATCTATCTATATTTAAAAAAAAGAACACGAGAATGGTCTTAATTAACGTTAGGTTATTTTGGATGCAAATAAATTATCCATCATCAAAAAAAAAACATGGAGATTGAACCACTAATTAATTATTTGTTTTAAAACTATTTTTATATAAAAAAATACTTCTTGCGCTCGAGGCCAGAAATAATATACTAGGTTGTTTTCTTCTTGTTATTTATAGATTAATATTTATGAGAAATCTTACTCACTGAATATTTTGAAATGAATTATTAGCTGTTCTGATCTGATTTACTTATAAAAATTCAAAAAGATTATTATTCACAAAAATTATGTATCAATTAGATATCCATATCTCCAATAAAAAGTATTTTAGATGTATATTCTATGTATTTGTAAAACAAATGATATAGTTATTTCAAAATAATACTGTTTTTAGACATTCGCTTTCAATCATAGTTTTGTAATAGATGCATTAAAATAGGTATACCTTAAGAATATTAAAAATATAAAGATACATCAATTTTGCCATGAATTACTTTTATCTTTGTTAAAATATTCTTTCAGTTCTTATTAATATTATTAAATGCCACTGAAAGTGGAGACATTTGTCTGATAAAATTGTGATAGTTTAACTCGAATAGGCTCCATATTAAGGAGTAATAGGATTTATAATGCTCTGTAATTATTAATCTCAACCAATAGGATGTTAACCTGTAGAGTATATAGATTCAAAAAGTATATTTGTAATATATTGTACTTTTGTACACGTTATTTTTATTTATTTTTTTGTGTTATCATAGTCATTGCTAAGCAATTCTTGTTCAAGTTATAAAGTAATAAATTAAAAAAAAACTAAAATTTTTGTTTTATTTTATGAAACGAATACTGTTTCTCCATAGTTTTTATTTTTTTTAAGAATACAACTCACATATTATGCTAATACAGGTCTTACCGCACCCACAGTGTATTTCTTTACAATAGTCATCAAGATAAGATCTTCAAAGCTATTTACAACTTGATTGATTTCTCAATTCTTGGCTAGAATTATTTTTCAAAAAACGAATCATATTGTTTTAGTCTCCATTGAAATCGGCCCCGAGACTTCATTAAATGCTTTTCGTTCTTCCTTATAGTTTTGGATTTGCTATCCACGCTGTTACCAACGTTAGTAAACCAACATTCGTTTCTTGGTTTGTATCGCATACACAGCCATACCTTTAATCCGATTGCGATAAAACATTGTCAGCCAATGGGTTGCGTGAAGGTTATAGGTATAGGAGTTGACGCTCGTGTTGGTTTGGAAAGAAATAATAGCAATAAAGCAGATATCAAAAGCTAGTTCAAAATAAAATACTTGATTCAAGAAGATTATACTTTTATTTCTATTACAGTCCAGATATTACATGACATTTAGAAGTAACATCAATACATTAATTAGTTATCACGACGAGAATTATACATTTAATAACCTTAATAAAGAGATGTCGTCATAATAAATTTGCATTTTGAAAGCTATCTTAACACAATGAAAACACTTACATTGAAATACCTGTATGAATATTTGAAATCTACATTTACTTTATCTCATACTAGTTAGGAAATGGGATAAATTTAATAGAAATAACTTAATCATTTCTCTAGTTTAAATACAATTTGATGCATCATTATCACATTAATGTAAGCCAATAATTAAATGATCAGGCTCGGATCTGAATCACTAAAATATTAATAAATGCAAAACAAAGTTTCTTGAAACTAGCAAATTGTTAAAGATAAAATATCAACAAAAAATCTAATAAACATGACGAATGTTAGCAGCCATAATGTAAAACTTAGTATATGCTTTCTTTTTGTGCATGCTATGTGTAGCAACTTTTTGTTATTTTTAGTTAATAATTCATCAACTCGATAAATAAATGTGATTATTTTATTAGTGGATTGCTACATAAAAAACGTCTTTCCAAATACTATTGTGTTTTAATGTCATGGATTTTAAGACTGCGTACATTTGTATTTATTCTTAATTTCAATAAAACTTTTACAACTAATGACATTTATGTTTATAACAAGATTTTATAGTTAAATAGACAATCTTATTTTACAATAGAATTCTTAGCTCTAATATAGTGTGAAGTTTAAAATTGCGAATATTTTAGATTCTGTTATGATTTTTTTTTTTTGTATTTTTGCAACATTTGTTTTCTGCTATAGACAATACTTTTACGCACCTTAAATCAGCTCATAACGCCAAGTGCATTCTTTACAAGTACGTATTGATTAAATTGAAGATTATTATTAAAGAATGTATGTAATGTTTTACATGTGTAGTGGTTTAATGTTATAATTACTTTTACATTTTAAAACCTACATAGAAATCCATTATTTAAAATACATTTATATATCGTGGAAAATGTAGTGCAATAAAAAGTGCTCGCTTTATATATATGGGTATAGTCTTCATACATAGAGTAATCTTTTTTTTTTCATTTTTGCTTATTACAATTTGCTAGAAAATCAAGCACTACTTAAAATATTTGGGAAAGTTCTACGGAGAAATGAAATTCACAATAACTACATTTAAATACATGTTATAAATATTAAATATCACATTAAGCTAATGTCAGTTCAGTCGGGTTACAAACTACGATAGACATAGACACAGGAACGACGACACTATGGGGTCATCTATTAATCACGAAATATAACAAAAATTGTATGGGGGATTGTGAGATATCGTGTATTTATTTTTTAAACACGTCAATTTTGGGTAGAGAGAATGACAGGAAAGGTGTTGCTATGTGTGATTATTAAAAACATAAAGGGGGGGGGGGGGGTATGTTAAAAAGTTGCTAATAAACATCACGTGATTAACGGACGATCCCCATCATTAATAAGAATACTACACGTTTATATTATATTGAGATAAACACATCTAAAAAGTTGTTTACATCGCGGTGAATCGTAACTAACATGTAGCATTACATTTAAGATTTTCGTTACATTTCAGACGAAATCAATAAAAATACAAGAACAATTTAATATTACTCGCTTATATTAAAAACATTAATCTTGCAATATGAGGTAACAAAACAGGGAATGTGTAAAAATGGCATCTCTTTCATGTTAAGCATTTTTAATATAAATAAAGTACATTAATTTACACGAATAGACATTTTTGATTTTACGACGTCGTTTGCGTGTACTCAGTATAAATTAATAAAAAGCTTTCTTAAATATAAACGACACTGAACATTACAAAACAAATGCAAATAAACAGCGAGGTAGTCATTTTTTAATTGTTCTGGAACTAACACAATTTTAAATATAATAATATTTTTTATTATAATTCAAATATATTTATATACAACGAAAATTATATATTCATAATATTTTTAATGAATCATAATCATACAATTAATTAATTAAAATTACAAAACAAACTTGCGCTACACGGCCTGGTCATACTTCATTTCTGCTCAATAAAGCAAAGATAAAAAACTAAAATGTAGATGAGAATTCTGTCAGTCCACGTACTAATAATTTACTAGTCACCAAGGAAAATATCTACAATAAACATTAAAGCTTAAAACTAAAAAAATCGTGAATCTCGCAAAATATCCAAGACTCCCTTGCTAAAACCTCTACGCACTAATATCACGCCAAGAAATATGACATCGAAGCATATTTCAATAAGTATACAATTTTGTTGTGAATACTAAGAAGCATGAATAAAACGCTGATGGCATGATCTCTTCCATCTAACACCGATATCGGAGAAACTCTGAAAACCAATTAACATCGCCATCGTCGATTTAGGAGACATCGCATTCGTACTCCAAAACGGTCTTGTGGTAGAAGAGAAGATACCTGAAACAGAATAACAAAATCAAAGCTTTTAAATTAACTGCTAATTTTATTAGATATATTGATGATATATTGATGAGAGATGTCATGAGACATCCGATAGGAACGAAGTGCCTTTTGCTGTGTATTAAAACGAACAAATTAATAATCTAGCTATAAGATAGTAAACCAAACTACAGGATCAGTCTCTCCGTAAACGTTACGTTTTCTCTTTCTCTTTCTTATAGCAAAAGTGTCGGTCGGGTACTTTTTCCCGTATAACTCCCCTCCGCCGAACGCATGATAAGAAATTACAAACCTATACATAAATTGTATTTACAATTAATTAAATACGTACCCTTCACTGTCCAAAACCTCGCGAAGAGATGCCCTAGTGATCATGTGGTCATCACACTTGAACCAGCTGCCCTTCATCTGGCGCACATACGCCGTGTAGTGGCCAGCATCCAAAGAGCCCAGATGATTCACAACCGCGAACAGCGAGTAGCGGTTATCCTCGAATATTCCCTCCGGAGCGTTATTGTTATCAGCCGCGTCAACCGCCCGCCGGTGAGTCGACATGAACGGAGTCATGTCCAGCTCGGCCGGGAAAGATACGAAGGCGGATATCTTGCGGTCGATCTGCGACGAATGCTCGAATCGTTTGAGATGGAAGCTCGCCACTATCGGGAGCGTTTCGAGAGTCAGTTGTTTAGTTGACTCGCGATAGGCTCTGCAATTGGAGCACTTTATTTTGGCTGCAGATCCCAAGTGTTCAGCCCTGGTGAAGCGCTCGAGGCAGGCTTGCAAGGAACCCGGACCGGCTACGTCCAGGCTGATGTCCCAGAATGGATCGATAGTGGTGGAGACTCCTGAGCAGGAAGTGCAGACGACGTCACTCTGCAGGCCACCAGTGAATATCTGATCAATGATGCAGTTGCACCGACCGTTTTCCTTCTTTTCTGTATCTTCAACTCCATTCATGCAGTGTCTGAAATGGTTAAAATGATGAATTAATAACAAAAATTGTATTACTACTTTATTTATATTTATTTATAGTTATTTGCTAATAACCTTGTTATAAGTAAGTTTATTGAAAGACCACTTCAACATCATTTTTTACATAGTTAAGGTAAGCATCCAATAAATGGCATTGTGTATAATTCAATGTATTGAGCTGCTAAAGCATAGCTGAGTCTGGTAGCTCACAATAAAAATCTAGGAAAATAATTAAAATTGTGGCGCGCATCCAGATCAGATGCAGCAGCCGCTGCGGAGTATGACTCCTGCAAGTAGCGTAGAGTACAGCGTACCGGTGCAAGACGTCGAGCGTGGCGATGAAGAACTCGTGCGCGTCCTGCTGCTCGTAGCCGGCGAGGTGGCGCGCGTGCGTCCAGATCAAGTGCAGCAGCCGGTGCAGCGTCAGAGGCGTCTTCGCGCCCGAGTAGAACTCCTGAAATATCGTACACACATCGTACATTATTGTGTGACAGTCTCGGGAAGAGGGTAATGTTTTTCAAGTTTCTATCTATGCATACCAGATGGATTTTTACGTGGATGGCCAAATCTGAAAATATTGGAACCCATAAACTTATGATGCAATTTTAGTTTTCATCAAAATCAGGTCATGAGACTACTTTGAGTATTTTTTGGCTATTCCCTAGAACCGGATTTAGCCAGCCACGTCTACATAAAAAAACATGCTGTATAATATATGGACAATTCCACATTTATCAAATTTCAACCACAAAATTATGATAAAAAAAAAAAAAAAACAAATAAAAAAAAAATTAAATAATGTGCATATATAGGCTGAGTTTTTTTTAACTGGTCGTGGTAGGCCAAATCTAAAAGTATAAGGAGTAGCGAAAAATTATTAAAGGACCCTTTAGAAGAAGCCGATTTTGATAAAGACTAAAACTGCATCATTAGTTTTTTGAAATACTTATTTTCTTAGCCAGACATCGAATCCGCTGATTTAAAAATAAAAAAAGTATTAAGTATACATAAATACTTAAGCATACATAAATTTCGATGTTTCATGTAAAAAGATAACTCCATGAAATATAGTATATATTTTTTTAATTTATAAGTCATCATTTTATTTTAATGTAAAAAAAATATGTATTTCTTACTATACCTACTTAATACGTCATCGAGCAAAACCAAATAAAAGAAATTTATCCTATATTATTTTATATTATTTAAAAATATATAGTATTTAAATAATATTCGAACATTTAATACGGTTCATTACATTCCACATAATGTTGAAAATTAATAATTAATGTGGATAATCAAAAATCGCAAATATTTCTTATTTCTTAATAATTGATATGTAGAGGCCCAAAATTGATTATTTTTCATTATTTTGAACACTACATTGGTGGAACTAACTAAACAAAAAAAAGTTAATGTACTATAAGAGTAAAATAATCTTTTTTTAGGACAAGGTCATTTTTATTTTTTTACAATATTAATCTTTATTACATTTACATACTTCGGCATGTTACTCGAAGAAGTTTTTGGTTGAATTATTGTATTTAAGCCTTTAGAATTGATTGAGATTCGACATAATCAAATATATAAAACAGCGCATAATGAAAGTAATTAAATTATAATAAATGTTTTATAAACCCATATACACGAACAAAGGAAGCGTACATAGAGCGAGTGTGAATGTGAACGCAATATAATACCGACGTCGTCGCTAATCAATACAATATAAATTCTCTCTAACCGTTGCACTATTCACTCCGTACTCTCGATAAAGCTGCAACTTCGCTTCGGTTAGTACAGATTTCAGGGCTTGTAATGCCCTGACAAAATCAATATTTCACGTGGATGCGATTTATTTATAGCGCAGTTACCTGGAATAGCTTGGAAACTTCGCAAACGAGGCATTTTCCGGATCCTTGAGTTTTGCATTTATGTTTCTCTCCTAGGAAATAGTCACGTAGAAGAGGTGTGTGGATTAACGTCTGTAACAAATTATTCAATAAAAATGATATGCCTTTGTGAAACATTTTTATTTTATTGTGCATGATAATTTTTAAAATAGTAATAAGTTTTAAATAAATATAAGACAGTCGTCTTCCATTCAAATATTTGCTGAACAATTTTCTTAACGATTTACAGGCCCGAAACTTTATTTTAAATATAGATTACTTCTCTGTTTATTACGCGGAAAATCTAGTAGATGATTTTTTATAACATTTAGTCTAGTTATCTAATACCTTTAAACGAGCAATTCTTGTACAAATGTATGTATACAATCTGGATGTCGAAAACAGCTTCAACAATTTTCATGAAATTTAGTATGCAAATGTTTCGGGGGCGATAAATCATCCGAGCTAGGTTTCATTTTTAGAAATCTATCTAATGCCTTTATACCGAGCAAAGCTCGGTCATCCAGAGACTATAATTTGTACTTCGAACCAATACACATGATACATAAATTATTTTTTTAAACGTTATATATGCGATATATTTAATACGTAAAATGAACCTTTTTCATGGTAGAATAAAAGAAACTCTACGCAAGCTTAGCGAATACAAGTACAACAACTCAAATAAATATTTATATTTTTTTGTGTAGTTTCCGCGGATAACATAATTTACGCAGTTCCCATAGTCTAGGTAAAGAAGATCGCAAACACAACTTGAAACTTATAACAAACTTTTCTAATATTCTTTTCCCATTGTCTTTTGTTTATCGTTAAGTGAATATTTCGACGTAGCTAATATTGAATTAATAACCCTCAAATCTTGTCAATAAATGTTATTTCTTAAAGAAGTTTTTTTGTCAATATGAAATATCTTTATCGTAACTGCATCAAATTTAATTTTACATACGACATTTTGAAGAAAAAAAAAGTCAAATAGCGTTAAGTCATCGCTCTCACCCATGATCGTTTGCAGCACCAGAAGAGACGAGGATAAAAAGGGATATGAAGGGAAGAGATGACGGAAAGTAGGTTTCTAACTATATTAGTGACCCCATCAAACGCAGATATATTAGCTACTTTACGTGGATTTTCTACGGGTGTGGTACTTACTAACGTCGTCGAGCCAGCCAGCCAGCCTGCCCGTATACGAACTGTAGTCAGTTGGCCACTAGACTTTACCACAGTAATAGTTTTGATGCAATTTTAATATTATTTTCATAATTTACACCTGTCCTCCGATTGTAAGTTTTTTTTTTTACTTATTCTGGTATAATTTTTAAAGATTCTCTGCAGGAAGGAATCTTCGCTGTAGTGTCAACTAATCTCTAAAATATACGATCTATCTAAGCATTAGTTCTAGAAATCACTTCCCCGGACAGTCCGTATTACGAACCCCTGTGTGTAAAATTTTATTACAATTGTCTTTAACCCACATATTTCATGTACGCGATGTTTATCAGTCAGTTATTACATTGTATTTAAAAACATTACTGTTTTTCTCTTTTAGTCTTTTTAAACTACTATTAAGTTTTCTGCGAGGGAGGCCACCACATTCTGGGGTGGGTAGGCGGGTCGTGCCCTTTCCTAACGACGCCCACGGCCGTTCCGTGCTTTCTGTTATATTATTAAGAGACCACCTCTGTTTATTAATTATTTAGGAAATAAAATCAATAGTGACTTTAAAACCGTTCTGATTGTTATTTTCGTTACAATATACGTATGTACATATTACGAGGGGAGATCAAAAAGTTCGCGGAATGGAGGGGTTAGTGGGGGTAGGTTCACTTGTCCAGGTAGGCACTATTTAAGCACCTCATTAAGAATATATGTATATACCAAGTTTGAACCTAATTGGGTCATTAACTTTTGAGTTATCGGCCTGTAAACAACTGAATCGGAAAGAAGTCAGCTAGTATGGAGAAAATTGAACACCGCGCCGTTATTAAGTTCCTTACCAAGCAAAGAAAATCCGCTCAGATTATTTTTCAAGAGCTGTTGGCGGTTTACACGGACTCTGCCCCTGGTAAAACCATGGTTTACAAGTGGCATGGTCTTTTTAAATAAGGAAGAGAGTCCATTGAAGACGACCCTCGCTCTGAAAGGCCAATTGACGCCATCACACCGGAAATCGTCGAAAAAGTAGAAAATCTTATATTGGAAGATGCCCGGTTGAAAAAGAAGCAGCTTGCAGCAATGATTGGAGAATCCGAAACAACTATTTTGAATATTCTACATCATCATCTTGGGATGACTAAGGTCAGTGCAAGATGGGTTCCGACAATGCTCACGCCACTTCAAAAATGCGAGCGTGTCGAGTGTTCTCGCCAATTTTGGAGCTCTGTAGAGAGAGCAATGAAGAAGTTATGGCCCGAATCGTTACTGGTGATGAAACCTGGGTTCACTGCTATGAACCTGAGTCGAAGCAAGAGTCGATGCAGTGAAATAAAAAAGGCACACCTCCTCCAAAGAAGTTCAAAGTGACACAATCTGCTGGCAAGATCATGGCGACTGTTTTTTGGGATACAGAAGGTATTTTACTGATCGATTATAAAGAACGTGGTGTAACTATAACAGGACAGTATTACGCTTCTTTACTTGAAAGATTAAAAGAAACCATCAAGGAAAAAAGAAGAGGAAAGTTGTCAAAAGGTGTGCACCTTCTGCACGACAATGCATCCGTTCACACGTGCCATGTTGCGACGGCCGTCATTCACCGATGCGGCTTCGAACAATTGAACCACCCACCTTACAGTCCAGACTTGGCACCCAGTGACTATTATTTATATCCAAAAATGAAGAAAGAGCTACGTGGAAAAAAATTGACGACGATGAAGAAGTAAAGTCCGCAATTTCGGCCTATTTTGACACCAATGACAAATCATTTTTTTTCGATGGTATAAACAAGTTATTTCAGAGATCTGAAAAATGTATTAGGGTTAAGGGAGAAAATATTGAAAAGGAGAAATAGTTTGGTGTTTAATTTTAACCTCCTTCCCTCTTATTCCGCGAACTTTTTGATCTCCCCTCGTACATTGCAGCAATCTGATCGACTTGAAATAGTTTATTGAATAATTTGCTCGTGGCTAGTTTAATTCCTCCATACAAACTTTAGTCCCATATAGGGGGTAAAATTTGGAAAAAAATTTTGTTTGTTGTTTGTGGATAACTACGTCCTAATAACTATTCAGTGGTTTTAGCTGTTTTATTCATACATACAGATTAGCAGAAAAAAACAATAGTTGCCTTATGCATTAAATGAAGTAGGTGAAAGTTAATTAAATATTTTGACAATATAATTAGGGCATTTTTTGCATAATTTACATATTTTTAAATTTGATTGTCTATATTTTTAAAATAGCATGGGTTTATGATAAATGGAATGGTTTTTCGCAAATACGAATTAATTAAACTTTTAATTTCAGCAATATTTAATTCAATATTAAGATAAATAAGCCTTTTTATCTGACTGCGCGACGCAAAAGAGTGTAATGTGTTTATCAGCCTATGTATGTACGTGGGTTCGCATCTTTTTGTGGCACTATTTAGACCACATATAAGGCAGATTTTGATAAATGACACGTTATTTTATTCGTTATAACGACGCGAATGTTATAGACAAATAGAAAAGGAAAAAAATGGAAATCGACGAACTATGTCAAATGCGATATCGTTGAATATATAATTAAAAATCATTTTAAGATTCCTTATATCATGTTTCAAGCAGAATTACCGTTAAGAATCTATAACAATCAAAAATTTGTTAGTAACGGTTCTGACTTGAAGGCTTTTAATCAGAACTGATGAGAGCAGATGGTTTTGTTACGCAGTCAGGTTTTTAACTTTTTCAATTAATAACTTGTTAAAACTCTACTAGTAGACGGTTTTGCCCATCAAAAAGGGGCAAAACCGTATTAAATGAAGATTTAATAGACATCTTTAGATTTTTTTTAAATATTAATGATGTAAAGATCGCTTGGTAATAATCCGTTAATTATATACTTACATATATTAAAATAACGTTTTCATCACGTTTTATATGTGAAAAAAAAAACTGTAAACTGTGGCTATTCCGCCACATTTAAAAAGATAAGGGTATTAAACATTTATATTTATTATATTTTTTTTTATTATAACATCGCACCGACTTCAAAATGATGTGGACAATATTTATTTTTGCTCTTTAGTTCATTTGTATTAAATTCGCTTTTGAAGCCGGTTATTTTTTTTTTAATTTTCACATTACCTTTATAAGTTACAAATATTGTAACCCAGTAAGTAGTAAGGAACAGGCCGTGAAATACCAAGTTACAATAGCCTAATGTCAACTACTTGTCATCATTTACAAATTGCTTTTCGCGGTGCAGGGCTGTAAATTATTAAAGAGTTCTCCTTCCGTTTCACCATCAGCTTCACCTTACCATATGTATTATGACGAGCACAAATTGATTAGATTCAATTACTTCAATATAATTGAAGTAAATCAATATAATTTAAGTAATTATATTGAAGTAATCGAATCGAAAACCGTGAAATACTTCCGTGAATTAGGTACTTTTGTTAGCCATATGTGGTTATCGTCATCAGTATTACTTCACCAAATAGTGCTTTTCGAGAGCAAACAGACGGAGTTACGATAAAAAATACCTGAATCAGTATAAGTGTGTATCATATTCAAAGAGTTCCTAAGATTTCTCCGGAATCCCAGCATCAGATCCTAACCTAATGACAATTGGAAGCTATATACACCATTTCAACCAAAAAAAAACATACATACAGCTAAACATAGAACCTCCTCCTTTTCTGAAGTCGGTTTAAATGTGTAACGAAAATAAAATAACAGACTAATTCTTTTCGTTTATCTCAAAGAGCAATCAAAAGAAAAGTTTATATAATTGTTATAATAAAGTTAATATTTAACTATGTTTTATTTTACTTTCATTTATTTTAATACAAGAACAATTAAAACGAGATATTATTTGAATTTGAAACAAAAAAGGCACTTTTTTTAAATATCAAGTATAAAAGAAAATAATACTAGTCATGGTACAAATAGATAATAGACATTGCATTTTACCAAATTCAGTATTTTTTGCAAATGCAAAATAGAAAAATTAACTCATGAAACTGAAATTAGTCATAAAAACATTGATATTTCGTAGATATTCGCTATTGCTACACATTAGTTATTATATTTGATTGCAAACTAAAGTTGTAATAAATATAAAAGATTTTTTTTTACTTTATATAAAATATTACATCAAAATCCTTGTCTTTTCTTGATAATGCATATCTAAAAAAGACACTGACTTTGACATTTACTTGATACATGTATTTATAAATATTTAAAAAGTAAATATATATGTAGACCAGTTACTTAAATGCTATATATTATGAAGCATGCAATATAGTAAAGAACAAAAAAACATATACAATATTAAAATTAATATTATTCAATAAATTACCTGAACAATGCAGTTCATGAAGCAGGTAGAGCCAAGGTTCTGTAGGCCTCGCAATCCAATTGTTGTATGTGGGCTGATAAGGCGACGTTTGCGCAGGCGTCGAAGAGCCATAGCTTCATTGGTATTAGGCAGCCATGGAGTATATGGCACACTGATTCCTAGTGACCTAAATATAGATTGTTTTTTTTTTTACTTGAATATTAAACAAACAATTATTTTGTTGTGTGGATATAATTTGTATTTCTTTACAAAAATTTCAATATCTCATAAAAAAAATATTTATAATTGAAATACATGCCTCATTCCCTAATTAATGAATTATTGCAATGTGCATATAAGAAACAAAAAAAAATTAAGGGATGGTTTCATTTTACATCACATTCAGGTTGATATAGAAAATGTCACTGTTATAAACAACATTATTTCAAAAAAAGTACTTACTTTGATTCCTTCAATCGCAGAGTTCTAGATATATCAGTAAATTCTCTATCGTATATGTAATCTTGACATTGCGCACAGAATATATTTCCATAGCTTAAGTCAACGTATAAGAAGTGTTTTTTAATCTTGGAATGATCTAGCACATGTCCTCCATAACATGCAAAGTATATGCAGTGGAGACAGGAATGCATCCGAGGTCCTGTCTGCCCACAAGCGAAGCATAAGCATGATGTCGCCTAAACAAAAGAATACAAATATATATTTTATTCTTTTAATAACTTTTATACAATATAAACAAAAATTTACTTATTAATTAAGAATAGATAGAAAATTTTTCTTTATAAATACCTACAAATTTCGAATTAAAGTCAACAAATTAAATAAACAGCTGTTATAAGGTCAAAGATTAGTAATCAGCTGACTACTCACAGCTGACAAAAGAAGCTCTAAATCTAAACACTTACTGGCGTGAAGTTGTAACGAAACCGATTAACAACAGGAAAATATGATCAATAGTTATTGTTATATTCATAGATAACAAAACTGCATCGTAGTTCACTTACCTTGTATCTCCTTGCTTCGTAGGAAGTGCATGACACAAAAAATGCGTGCACTATTTTATAGGGATTTGATCCCTTCGCGGCTTTAAAATTGCTCAAATGTATGCACCCATTGTCATTCATTATTACGCCTGTTAGTAACACCGGCTACGCAAATTGCGACTTTTATTTACGGATCTACAATGAAAAACATTATTTTCAAAACACTTATTGATTTAAATTATAAGCCATTCATCTTAAAACTCAAAATCATAACACCGAAACAATAAAACTGTAAACAATATACGGGGCGTGTTCTTTTTTCTTTACAAAAGATAACCACAGAACAAAATTCTTGGGTGCAAAGACGAGGTGCACAATCTCACCTCGTTAACGCTCGGTTCCCTTCGCCCGACTGTAGCTCTCGCTAGCCTGGGAGTACTTGCGCCCTGCAGCTAGCTACCTACGCTTCAAACATAATAATCTATAGTGTTTATATTATATGCACCTATACTACATCTAGCTATGTGACATTTATAATACAAATATAACTATTATGGCTGTATATGTATACTTATACATAATTGAAATACGCGATCGGTTCGATTTGTAAATTAATACCTTATTCTCTAGTACCTATGTAAATTACTATTATTAATATTAATTTTGATTTTGTTAATACTATTATATCTGCATATATTTTTAAATGCGTTTTGTTTATAGATATAATATAGAAACAAGAAACTTCCCTAGTGTATTCTTGAAATTCGTCGTTATTTATTAAAATACTACTAAATTACTTAGAATTTTTCTTATTATCTATACATTAAATATAATCGTAGGTGTATCGTATTTGTTTATAATAGATAAATACCAGACCTAAAGATACATTACCTTAAAAATAGTACATTAAATTATATATATATGTCGATAATTGATAATAAAAAATATTAAAGCCGCGGGAAAACCAACGTTTTATAAGATTTCACTAAGTATAACATTATAGGGAGAAATAAGTAAGTTTGATACTTGAATAATATAATTATTTATATATATATATTTTATTTATATATATTTTAAATATTTTGTTTTAGTGTGAATATGATTTTAATCGCAATAAAAAGGTATCGTTTGTTATTTATTATATATATTATTACTTACAGCGCTAATTTAATTACTTATCAATCTGATTTTTCGTCAAATTATTTAAATTTAGCAAATTGAATTTTATAAGTACTTATAAAACTCAATTTGCGTATATTTTTCCACTTGAATATAAATATTAAAATGTGTTAAAGTCTAATTAAGTTCAATTTTTATAAAAAATGTATAAATCTTGTGGTAAGTAAATGTTACTGACAATAATTAAAAAGTTTCGAATTTAGCTTAAAATCCTTCCTGTGGTAAAGCCATAGACATATAGATTGAACTGGGCATAGGCTTTCAAAAATTTACCTTTCTGTTGAAAGAGCTAAAAAGTTCTGTAGCAAGTTTTTCTATAAGGTTTATAGTGCAGCCATCATTGTCTTGTCACAATTCTTGATATAATTCTTGACGTATTTCTTTAATAAAAGTCTTTGTTTTCTTACTATCTCTCTTGGCTATTTTTGCTTGGCTATTTTGGCTTGTCAGCTTGCTATGGAGTGCCCCGTCTACTTATATTTATGGGTTATAGATATAAAGATATAGACTGATTAATATCATCATATATATCATTGTCCAGTTCCTATAAATCCAGGAGGAATAACAATGTCAATAGTTACATGAAATCATATTTTGGATTATGTTTAATCTATTTTAAAGTAATAATAATTTTTTCTAACAAAAATCAATTTCAATAAAATATATTTTTAATATGAATATTATTTAAAGTTTTAGTATCAAAACCAATGAGCGCGTCTATTTTATTAGCGTATTTTTTATTAATTTATTGCACGGCCCTGGGTTCCAGCTATTTTGAAACTTGCTAGTGTATTTAAAATGTATAAATGTTGCCATGACTAAAAGCTTAATCCCCAAGTGCCTGAATATAATGTACCGATATTCAGAAACCATTTTTTATTCATTATTAATATATAAGTAGTAAATTTCTTAAAGTGGTAATTTATGGAAGTGTAAAATGAAATAAGCTTGTCTTTATTTTTAATGTATGTTTTTGAACGCGTCCTTAATTGGCTGACTGGTCTTTGACTGATGATGAGTAGTTGAGTAGTAAATAAATATGGCTGCCAGTCAATTTTAACGATGTAAACTTTTGTTTACTGTTTTTAGTAAATATAAGAAATGATAAGTGAATTTGAAAATTTGTCTCTTGGAGGAAATAATGCTGCGAGTAACCATGCAGATCCATTTACACATACGGGTAAACAAAGTGTTCTGTTCTGTAGAGGCGTTATAGCTTTTTGACCTCGATGAAATTGCTGTTAGGCAAGGCAGTAAGCACTGATTATAATTATTAAATATGGTCATCATATTAGCATTCTGTACTGTTTTTCAGAGCTGACACCTGAGCAACAAAAGACTTTAATAGACATACGTCGCCGAAAAACGGAATTATTGTTGGAAATACAGGTTAGTGTACTAAAACACTTGTTGTATTATTCATGTGAGATACAAAAACATTAAAATAAAAGGTATATTGCAATCCGATACCATATCTATATTCCCAGTGTTATGCCTTAATCGTTTTTATTGGAAATTTATAGTTGGATTTTAAAGTATTTTTTTGTATTGTCAAAGTAACTGCATTGTTTCAAATTATAACAAAAATTCCTTAATATTTTGAATGTAATAAAAGAATTTTTTATTATGTTTTGTTATCTGCAATTAAATTTAATCTTTAAAAGTTTCAAAATCATATTTAGTGTACATGAAGTCATATAAATACAAAATAAAAGATATGGTTATCATTGATTATTATATATATTAAAATTATGACAAAGTTTCTTTGTAAGATTAAAGCGATACATATAGTGAATATACTTTTGAAAAAGTGATTGTCAATGGCAGAGGTCTCCAAACTATCAAGTCTTACAACCATACTAGTTACTCCAGTAAATTGCAATAATCATAATCATTTTTAATTTTCGGCTATTACTTCTCATTAAACGACTTAAAAAATTAGTTTATGTATTGAACCTAAGTGTAAGTTTTTGCCATTTAAATCAATATTTCTTAAGAAAAATTTTTATATAAACTTTTAGGATCTGATCCTCTTATCTGTAGATTTGTTCATCTTTTGATATAAACAATGTTACTGTCTAATTACTAACAACAATTATCCTGCAATCTCTGCAAATAGGTACAACAACAACTGTGTTGGAAGTCAGTTGTATTTTTTCTACAAAAACAATTTTTTATTTTCTGTATAATAGACTTGTCATGAAGCATTACCTATAGCTAGTAAATAAAACCAATTTATTATCAGTATGTGTATTTTTTAACAAACATATTATAGCAACACTCACAACAATAATCTATTATCTGTCGTGGGCTGGATTGATTAAAATGGCGGGTTGTAGTTTGGAGACCCCTGGTCTATGGGTTTTATATGCAAATTTTTTGTTTTTATATTATGTTAAGTTTATAATAACCTCCGTTTTTTGGTAGCTAATGTAAATTCCTTTCATCCCCAAATATCCTAAATTTTTTATTTGTGAATCATGAATCTTATTTATACACATCTGAAAATTACTTAAAATAAACAAATATGTACTTTCAAAAATAGCATACATATTATG
Source organism: Hypolimnas misippus (assembly GCA_037950945.1). Taxonomy (NCBI): domain Eukaryota; kingdom Metazoa; phylum Arthropoda; class Insecta; order Lepidoptera; family Nymphalidae; genus Hypolimnas; species Hypolimnas misippus. The sequence continues at coordinate 9,725,698 of JBBEEQ010000029.1, read as the reverse complement.
TTTTAAAATATACATTAGCAACAACAATTTTTAATAATATATTTGAGATTATGTACAAAAAAAAATTAAGTGTAGCACTTATAGTGCTTGGTGTTTCCCAAAAAACTTATAAATGAAATACTATAGCAGTGTAACTAAAGGAAATTATCTTAAAATTAAACTCAATTTATCTGCAATATATCATATTTACACTGAGTTATTTAGTCAAAATATGATATATTGCAGTGTCTGAAAAATATTAAGAATTTTTTTAACAAAGAAAAAAAATTACATTTTAGAGAAAATAAGATAAGAAATAATTAACTTGCAAGTATTGAATAGCCAATGTAGCAATTATAAGTTTCTTTACCTATAATGGTTATTATGCATCTTTTTTAGATGTGGGAAATACATAATGCAGATAATTTGATTATTAAATGTTGCTAAAGTCATTCGGCTATGGAATTCTCTCCCACTTTCTATATGACAAGCTCAATCTCACGCTTATTTTAAAAAATATCTTAAAACACATTACTTGTTGTTAAAAATTTTATAGTATATAGCTTGATTACATGTATTATTATCTTATTCACATATCTGTATGTTTATGTATGTATATGTCGTATTACATATATTTGTTGTTATTTTATATTTTTTTAGTTGTGCATCTCCAAACCCCTTTTATTATATTATGTCCTATTCTCAAAGGTTGTCTGGAAGAAGTCGCTATCTTAGCGATAAGACCACCTTTGTAAATCTTTCTTATTTCTTCTTATTTTTATTTATTTCCATGTAATTTGCAAGTTAACCGGTGTGCAATAAAGAGTATTTTATTGTATTGCTACACTCTAGTTCTCTATTTGTCATAGTCTTATTTACGAGTTTCGAGTACATTCAATTAGGCTTTTGAAAGCACTTTAGGATCGTAAAAAACAAATAAAAATATTTAAATTAAGTTACTGGTTCAAAGAATCAATTCTACCAAGAAGAATCAACACGAAACTCAATAGGTACTTATAAAATTTCGTTAACACATTCATTAAATTACAAACACAAAAAAAAAGTGTATTAAATATTCTGTATGAAATCCAGCTATAATAAATCCATGCATCACATACGGTTATAGTAAAAAGCTTCTAAAATATCTTTTTGCTTAACTTTTTCACTTAGATTCCTGTCATGGGACATTGAGTAATAAAAAAACCATGCCTTGAGTAATTAAAAACGAGAATGCAAGACTTCATCTTGCATTCTCGTTTTTGAAGTCTCGCATATTTTGCCACAATTTCAAACCCATATTTTGTAATATTGTTATGTATAATAAGTTCCACTTTATACTGGACACACGTAAATAATTCTATCTCATTTTGGCACATCAAATATAAATAGTCTATTATATCTCAATGGTAACTATACCTCAATGTCCAAATAAGTTTTTTCTTCTCTGCCTTATACCCTCTAAGCTGTTTAGCATCTTGGCTCTCATTATAGCCTAAAATATTAATTACGCCTATAACCACCTCACGTCGGTCCCACAAACCAATTCACGTCAAATGCGCTGCTCGTATGAAATGGTTTATGCAGCAAAAAAAATTAATATTTCATATAAAAGAAAAAATCTCGAAAAACTATTTTGTCGGTTTCACGGATTAATGCGTTATAAGGTTAAAAATCTATTACAACTAAGCTAATTTAATAAAACAATTTAAGAGTTTAACTGTCTATATTTTCAACTTTAAAAAATACTTATGAAATTGATATTAATCACCTTTACTTGAACCATATTCTTGGCAACCCCTGTTGTATTCTTCATGAATTTCATTAAAAGTGTGCATCTGTCTATTTAGCAGTTCTATTCCTTAGATCTGATGATTCCCATCGCATGAAGATTATAATTATTAATAATAATTATTATTAATTTATATAACATCAACGAAAGCATAAGATTTGGTATAAAATATAATGACAACAAGCGAGAGACGCGTCTTTTAAAAGGGTTATATCATTGAACGACAGATAGGACGCACGAACTGATGGAACTGATGGCATAGACTTAATAATTGGGTCCTATAGGTATCCTTTGGATTAACTCTAAATGAGGAATGATCGTGCAAAATTGATAAAGATATCGCGTGACGTACACAAAATCTGTCGGTTTAATATCGTATTAATTTTTTTGGTTCATTAAAAACCTTTATATAAATGTACAGATATAAAAAATAAATAAAGCATTCAAGCAAGTTAAAAGTGTGTGATGCCGCAGTGCATATATGTTTTTATTTCATATACGGAAAAATTTACACTTGAAATAAATATTAGTTTAACATAAAAAAAATTCAATTGCTTCTTTGCTTGGGTTGCATATTATTTTATATGCATATATTATGTAATTCTCAATATCTGCCCTAAACCACTAGTCAATAACCTCGCGCGCCCTTGAAAAGGACTAAAAGTCCTTTAAGGATTTTCGTAAACCAATGTTCCCCCCCTACCCTTTCATTCAAAACACTGCGGAGCACACTGACGTAAGCCCGTTACTGCTCAGCTTACTACGACTGAAAGAGAGGTATGTAGTTTAGCTCGTTTGTCAGTAACCATCGGACCGCGGCGCGGGTGCGTTGTGTTTTATATCTTACGCCGGTCACATCATTGAGAAATAACACTCGCGGTTTTTGTAACTTTGAGAAAAACTGTTAAAGTTTACGCGAAATAAGTTGTTTTTCTTATTTTAAATAGTGAAGTGTTATCTATTACCAGTAAGTTTTTTCGTGATAATGCGGTTAAGTGGAAATTGTTACGACTACTTCGTCATTCGCCAATGGTTAAATTTGATCAAAGATTTTTGTTAAATTTAGGTGGAGTTATCGTTATTATATTTGGTTTCAAAGTGGAAGAAAGCGATATATTTTGAACGTATATTGTATATGTAACTGTAAATGTTTATTATTCCTATGCTATGGAGTTATTTAACTAGGTAGCTTTCAATTCTAACAAGTTAACCTTCATGATCTACTGTTACTAATATATACTGTTAGATTTATACAATTAATGTTTGGTCTAGATTTTTAATTGCTGTTTGTTTACTTTTTTTTTAATTTAAAATTATAATAATGTCGCATCGAAATGTTTAAAAATAAAATGCGAAGGTATAAATGAACAATTTACAAAACTTTGTATGTTAAAATAACGATTTTTAGTAAAAATATATAATACCAAAAAAACTCTGATAAATTGGTAATTTTTATTATGTATTAGTTATGTTTTTAATTAATTTCCTTAATAATTAAGTTAATTATACTTATTAACGTAATTATTTAAGACATCCTATTCATATTTATTTGTTGTAATAAATGAGTCATACTTCTGTGAATACATTACCAATTATAATATGAAGATTATGAAAGTGCCCTTATCGACTTGTGTAAAGCTCTTGACTATTAATCTGCACAAAAACTATGGCAGTTTAATTATAATGTATAATCATAAATCCTATGATTTAATTTTCAATTTCTATAACTTTTTCAATGACAATATACATATTTCAGATTTTCGTAACATACGTTTAAAAAAATACGTCTTTTACTATTTACTTACTATCGTTTATAAAAAATGTTTTTGTTTGAAATAGGGTTTATGACTAATTTTTTTGCGTGTTTTTAAAATATGTCATTCTCTGTCCATTGTCCACAATGGAATCGATGTTGTTATCAAGCTTCCTTTGCTTGCTTCCGGGCTGGAGCTGGCAGCTTTGATAACGAATGTCGGATTGATTGTAATATATTCCGAATTATTAAATATTATGGAAAAAACCCGATTGGGTAATGCATAAAAATGTCATGCGAAACATGACATTAGGGCGAAATACCCGTTAGATTGTATCGGTGTCGCTGTGATTATAATTCTGCTTTTCTAAGAATCTTACGTCACCATCAATTTGGTTTTTAGTTTTTGCACATCTAAACCTAATGCATATTTATGAAGTAAAATTTAAATACTTAAAAAGTGATATAGGTATAAAAAAATGTTTATATAAAAAAATCAAAACAAATCATGATTTTTGTTAGAACACCATGCTTTGGAACATAATATTTATTGTCCATTTTAGGTATTTTACTATTAGACTACTATTGCCGTCTATCAATTAAATACAAAGTTTAATGTAAATAAACTTTGCACGGCGATAAAAGCAGTTATCTAAATTGGATATATTTATCAATATAAAACGGCATTTGTCACAGACGTAGACGCGTAAAAAGATAATCAGCTACGTATAGTTGTCACGGTGCCAAACTCGGTGGCGCCCGCGCCTCTCTTCAGTCGAGTGCGTTCCTTAGAGGGAAGTGTATGGCGCGCGATGTGTTTGCATGTTCGGCTGCTGTGCGGCGCGCTGTGGTGGCCGGTGCTGATGCGCTGCGCCCGCGCCGCGCGCACCTATGACGACGATTATGATCAGGTGTGTCATCCGTCAACGACCCTGCTTTTTGTGCACTATGAAACCAAATCCTTTACCGTATAGCTTCACCTGTAATTTGGCAACAATCGACGTAGGCGTTGACGAATTATTTCGCCAATACTTATAGTCGTACACTTTTCACTTATTTTGCTTCATTTACGCCAGTTTATTTAACGCTAGCGGCTTGTTCGTAGGTTCGTACGTGTGGTTTGAGCTTCGTTGGTATCGGTTTATTATTGAGGATATAGCCCGAGTTCTGTGAAATTGTGATGTGCGTGGTTCATTAGCGCTCCTCGAGTTATGTTCATCAAGGCCGTGCCCGTGGCGGCCGAAGAGGAGCGTCGTGGTTCAGTGTCCAATTGGTTTTCGTCATTGAGACGTGGCGGTCGGCGCAAACGCGAGGACAGTGGTGTTCCGGCCGGTTATGGCTCATTAGGCAGAAGGAAGGATGGCACCCAGACTCGCGGCAAGACGAGATCGGCCTGGGATCTCACCACCGTCACTAGACTGGTCTGTATAATTATAAATTTCACTATCTGTCAGTGAAAGGCATTTTGTATGCACACCACTGGAGACTACAGTTTTGGCAGTAATCCAAATGCGCTGGATCGATCACGCTTTTTGAGTCTGCGTGTAAAACGATTGCCGCAAAAGATTCAACCTTTTATATACTAACTTATTGTTGCACGTTTTCAATAAATGTTAATAAACACCAAATGCGAGATTATCGTATTAATTATTATTATGTGTGTGATAACATTAACATGCGGGTACGATTCAAGTTTAATGAGGGTAACGACTGAATTTGTGAACCAGACATCGTTTCTATTGTTGTTGTAGGTAATCAAAATTTTGATTACGAGAATATGTAACTGTTTGAAAATTATTACAAGAATTACTTACGAGTATTCTTTTAATACAAAATCAATGAATTATGTAGGTTATCGGTTTGAAGTGCGTGATAGTGAGTTTATCTATTTGTTTTATTACTTTTATATTTATATCATTGATATGTCTCAGGAACTAGAACTCCTACTAGGACTTCTAGTACGATTTATTAACGAAATATTTTTTTCGTGGTTGGATAGGCTATAGCTTCACTTTATGACCATTTAGTATAATTTTAATAAATAAATGACAATAGTTTAAAGTAATTATTACCTTTTTGCGATGTATTGATGTTTATAAGAACTAAAAAAAACACTGAAACGTTCTAAATATGTTTTGTTTTTATTATTATTATTTTAAATTTCTAATAGGCAATTTACACAAATCCTAGCTTTTCACTTTCAAGGTCGAGTGAATCGGGCTTGAATGTATCAGGGTTTTATTTATACGTAGATGAGATCAGAGTACCTTGTGTTTGTATGCAAATCACGGTCATTGTCGCTTTACCTTTGTATTAATATAAGATTAGTTGAGTATAGGAATGTCTTTCAAACAAAGGTGTTTGGTAAAGCATTGCCAACTATGACATCATTAAAATATACGGTAGCGTGTAACTAAAGGAATGTTTATGCGACCCAATTATATGCACATGTGAAACTTAAAACAATAACCGACGCGTCAGCCAGTATAAGGCAGTTTTTAAGGTCATTTAATATTATTGTAGTTGTGACTATTGACTAAGTTTTGCTAAGAAGGCGGTTTTTTTACCCGACCACGGCGAAGACAAAAGCAAGTGTAATGATTTTGGCAGTATATGTATGTATTTTATATGTATGTATTAATTCATCGTAGCGCCTAAACTATTGAACCGATTCTAATGAATGAGGTAACAATACATTTGTAATAAGGGCCCGGGTAACATAGGCTATATAATTATTTTCAAAAATGAATATGACAATTTATTTACATAGTCGAGTTATAGTTTTTTTTAACTTTATTATTTTTAATACTTTTTTCCTTTCGTACTTCACAACCAAAGCCCTTTGTAAAATAGCCTAGGTTTCTTTTTAAAATTTCAATCACGTCTTAAATATTTTAAATATTATTCATCACCGGCATACAAGCAGTTCAAAGAAGGCTTATTGTGTGTAACGTCGGCAGTGGCGGAGCCGGCGCCTGTATGAAAGTGTCCGGTCCGCATTGAATGCACTCGCCAATCGTGACTCGCGTCATTGGTTTTTTTCAAGACGACCACTTGTGCTAAATGTATAACAATAATGTAAGCGTTACAGAAACTTCCTAAAGATACAACGTTACATTTATAATCTACTTTTTTGTTTACAGTTGGTGAAAATGTATAAAAATAGATTTTTTTATCTTACTTGATAAGACATAGTGAATAATTTTTATCATAGGTGTATTTAACAATTTAAATAATATAATTACATAAGGTTTTATCAACTATTAAGAAAAATGTCCGTTTTCGATTATTAATTTAAGCTCTCAATATGAAAGGTTCGTTTAAAGTTAACTGCATATAACAGTGAACAAAATCAATTTATCGTTAATGAAAAACCTTCTTAAATAAAGGAATCGCTCATGCATAGCTGTATACGTCATTTCCCTTTGTGTCGGTTTGCTTTGAATTTGCAACAAAAATTCATACGTGGTCTAGTTTATATCCATTCGTGAACACTACTGAGCGAGGATGCTGTCACAAAAATGGATATTTTTTCATTTGGAAATGAGGTGCAGAACCATCATATAGACCTTTTCGTTTGCCGCCAGAAACACATTCTTTTAGTCAAACGAGTTCGTCGGAGGATTCGTATGAGTGATCTATATATCAAAGTAAATTCGAAATTTTGTTTATTTCAATATTAAGAATTGTGAAATAAATTATTTGAAACTATTGCATCACAGACGTTGTTAGAGACAAGTTTTTTAGAAATCATCAAATAGATGTAACAAAAACAATACTATATAAATTTTACTTTCTATACGTAAAACAAAATATTATACATGTATATATAAAGCTGATTGCCATCGTTTGCGGAAATAAGGAAAAGAGTTACAATATCCGCATTGCGACTGGCAAGTGAAAAACTTTAGACTATTGATAGATAGTCAAGTTTCGAACGATGCCAAATGTATTCAGTTACAGAGGGATGACCTTAGTTCATTCACTGTAGCGCTAATGATAAAGATACACATTAACTCTTGGTCGCAAAGTTGACGCATGTTTATCGGTGCTATGCAAATTGCAAATGTTCTCTTGCTCTATATTTAGGCTGTATCCTAATTGCCGTTTATACTAAGTTATGGTCGTGACTTAAACATAAGTTAGGTGTGGTTCTATATTCTCTTTTTTAGGACTCCTCGGGCATTTGAATAATATATCTGTTGTAAGCGAGATTTATGAGATTTATTTTAATTGTTATTATTTTTTTAAACCTTTGAGCGTTTGTGTGTTAGGATATTTGCCAATAATATTAAGATACTTTGCCAAGTCTTATAGAGAAAGTTTGGGCGTCCAGCCAAAGGTCATTTGCCCGTATATTGAGATAATTTTTCTTTTTGTAAATTTATAATTCTGACAAGTTTCCAGACATATTGGTTTCATGTTTTAATTTACAGATTTAGATTAAGCTAATAACTTTCGCCTTAATAGGTATTGGTAATAACGTTACCCAGCTGTGGGACGTTTACAGGCTGTTACAGTACAGTAAAGTACAGTATTCACATAACGCAAATAAATATTTAAGCAATAACTTATTATTGTAAAAATTAAAAATAAGCGAAACAAAAATAACGTGCCGCATTATTTATAGTTCGTTGACACGAATGAATTTCTCTACCGATGATAACATTTTGCTAAATTGTATCCTATATCGAATTTGATACTCCTTATTCACTCCGTCCTACTTTGATTGAAATGTATGATTAATTACATTGTGAACGCAGCTTAAATCCAATAAACTATAGATAATAATGTAAAGGTATGCTCCCGGTTGAGTGCTCGTACGCGGGGAGGTGCTTTGACCTTGCCGGGGAAAGGGGGATTTGCGAACGTACCGCACGGTCACCAACTCGTCAAACGAGTTAGCTTACATTGCTTCATAATGAGCCATAGTCTACTTAGCTAGCTTATATTGCGCCTACTCTATTAATAAATACCGTATTATAGGAAAACAAATTTAATGTCTAGCCAACACTCATAATTAATTTTCATTTGCCCTCATTGTTTATTTGAAATTAATATAGTTTGTTACAATGTAATATAAATTGTAAGCGATATTTTTACCAACATTTTTATCGTAAACGATATTAATTAATATTGTTTGTGTTTTAAAAACTTAACATTATAGTGCAATTTAGGTAATCTATTTGAAGAACTTAATATCATTTAAATTTATATGTAAGAAATCATTTTAAATTCAAATTCTTCTTATACATCTTAATAATTCATTTTATATAGCGATAAAATCGAATTCTATTCTTTTTACGAACCAAGTTAAGATACCTAAAAGGGCGTGAAGCGTTGCCATTTTTTCTAAGGGCAACATTAGGAGCATTTCAAAAGGCTAAAGACGTAATTGGCTTGATGCCGAGAACCGCCCCAAATTGCCCCCTAGATATTTATTTAGGGACAGTAATTTATCTACCTTTTTGCTCGTGCACATTTGTGAATATAAATGTGGCTGCTATCTTCTAAAGACCTCTTATTTCTACGCTCACAAACGTTTTATGCTGTGTTTTTTTCACTAATATGACATTTGGTCATTAAAAGCTAGTCTATTTTTGGAGTTTAACAGAGAGCACAATCCGAGTTTGTAAGTTGTGACAAGAATTCTTGGCATATGTTTTATGTCAATGAGCTATTTTTTTCGTCCTTTTCTTATAGAAGATAGTGTTTTTTGCATCTTGAAAAGCCAAACTCAGTTGCTTAGAGGTTAAACAAAATTGGAAAGGGTGTTTAATTTATTACCATTACTAATGTTTAATGGTCTATTTGCACAACTTTTCCTTCAGATTCAACTTTGCATTAGTCATTATTACCTTATGTGTCTAAGTTTTGCGTACAGTACGTGTTTATCGTATTAAATGAGCGTTAAAATGAAAAAAATTGGCACTTGCGGATAAAATATTGTAGCAACGCGTAGATATTGTTAGGAAAGCAGGTTATCTTTGTTTTCGCGGATGGCCAAATAGATAACGATTGTTTATAGAATAAACGATTCCAAGGATTGCAAAACCTTATGTTATTATTATGATAAAAAGTATATTTCTCTTCATTCTAGCAAAATGCTGGTTATAATCATCTTATTACCCACCCGTATACTCTATTTACAATACGCTTAAGCATATTATTAAACCAATCAACAGTCTTTCTCATACAAACTAAACAAGTAATAAAAAGAACCATCGTTTCCTCTCCACGCCATTGAACTTAGTTATATCATATAATTGAGCACCATGTCGATGATAAAAACGACCTTAGCACCGAACTAAATGAAGTCATGTCTTCTGTATCAAATGGGTCATCGTAGCGACATTTTATTGTTGGTGTTAATCAATAGTTTCTGAGAACAGTCGCTAACATTCTTATTATCTGACGTGTGGTTTTTGGCGCCAGATGATGCTCTTCGCTAATTATTTTTTTTACAATAAAAAACTACCTATTTACGATACAAATACAGTCATGGTTATCACATTCTTTGCCACATGGCTTCCCTGAACCACTTGAAAACACATAAATATTTCTATTATTGAAACGTGTTTCTATCGTTGTGTTGGCTTATGTTAATTTAGCTTTAATTTTATTAGATGGATTATGTGAGCGCATGTGTTTTGAAACCTGTTAGGTGTTTTCACCTGGCACAGTGGTATTTGATGTAAATAATATTAGACTAATTTATTAACCCCGTAACTAGTTAATTACTACAGGTGTTCCTTTATTGAGAGGTAGCCTATGTAATATAATGATGATTTAATAATAAATATGTTATGTAGTAACAATCATAAAGATTTCCGTATAAGTAAAATAAACAAATGATTTTTAAGTCAGTTAAAATTATAACGGTATTAAAATTAGCATTTTTATTACAATTACAGTAAGCTGATTTTCCGCACTACGATTCGGTACAACGTCTTATGTCTGGCTTTTATTAAAATAATAATACGGCGAGATAAAATAGATGACTCACTTCAACGCTAAACTGATCGTCCTAGAACAGTCGATTTTTAACACGGTCTGGCCGTGTTAAAAATCGACTGTTCTAGGAAAAATCACATGTGATTCTAGTACTTTACGTGTGATGTAGATGAAATAGTGATTAAAAAGTTGTTAGCGAAACACATACTCGTACATCGATATCTAGTAAAGGCACTTTGTTGTTACATTAGTGTTTCAAATTTCATTAGGGCTGAATGTCAATGGCGTTGTTTGAATTCGTGGGGGCGTTGGCCGAGGTCTCCGCATGAGTACCACGCGCCACTTCTCATACCGACTGTCTCATTAGCTCCCTCCGCGAATATTTTTATTTTTATTGCGTCTGCTTAGTCCTCGTTGTGTATGAAAATATAATGCAAAGTGATTGTATTCACTTTATTGCTTACACTTTTACTTCGTTAGCGGCCCATTTAGATTTTGCTGCACTAATTTTAAATAACAATCTAAACCTTTTTACTTTGTCATATTACGAAACCGAAAAAACTTTGAAATTGAGTGTTGAATATATTTATTGACATTGCTGTATAATATCGTGCGAACGGGAAGTAAGAAACGCTATAATTTTTTCTATGTTCGATATATTTTTATAATTCGATAATTATTATATATTATAAACGATATTTTATATAATTCTTATATTACAGTCTCTCGCGTTTTACATAAAGACCTTGTACAATCTCATCTACTCTAACCTGTCTTCTAAAATTTACAGTAAACGTTAACACTGTGAAGAGTTATTGTTGCATTATCTTTTACTGTAAGTCCGTCATGTTTTTTTTCTCTGGCCGACAGCCAGTTAGCCAATCGGTATTCACTTACACATAGGTTATAAGAGTCTGTGTGAAACAAAAATCTTTGGAACTCCCGGCACTCAGTGACCGACGGCCGGAAATATGAACCCATTGTTTGAGTCGTCTTTTTGCCTTAAGTACGTGTTGCGTTTGTTGTCATTGTAATGCACATTTCTTTTATTTATATGCACTAATTCCAAGAACTCGAAGCCCACATTGTGTCGTATGAATGTATTTGCATAGGCTTAGTTTTATTTTTAAATAACCGAGCTTAAATTAGCTTAGTTGTAAGTGGTATTTCAACTTAGCAACAGTATAACACCATTTCAAAATAAACGAACGAAACGGTAGTAAAAGGTATAATAATGGGAACGATGTTTTTATCAATGAATTCCGATTCATTTCGCGGTATTGTCTGCGAAGTAACGTTACTTCATTCGTATGTGACAATATCTCGGGGCGAGGAGTGAATGCGCGGGTCAAGAATGCGGTGACAGGAGCCGATCGCGGTCGAGGGGCACTGAGTATCTATAAACTGATGAGATGACCGCAAATTAGGACCAGTAACTTATGGGTTGGTACTTAGCTTTGTTGTTCAAAAATATAAAAAGATGAAGGAAATGTCGAATGAAAATATTCCTTGTAAATTCACTCAACAATTTAGCTGCGTTAAATCCGTTTTTGCAATGAGTATTATTGATCTGACTTATGCGTCTGTCTGCCGGTCACAGGTCACTAACATTAAATTGTTTAGTGTTCACTTATTATAACAGCTTATCTTAAAGTAGATGAATCAAACATAAAGGAACTATCAATATTACTTGCAATTCGATAAGTAGCCACGTTGATTAATAATTATAGTGGAAAATGTTATTAATTCAAACATTTTTATAGACAAACAGATACTCAAAAATAAGTTAAGCTTTTATTTTAAACAAAATTGGAAATTCTTATTTAATTGTGGGGTGAAAATTAAGGTACAGTATATCTATTTCTTAAACATATTTTACATCTTCCTATTGAACTATTAAAATAAATATAGCACGGCATTCGTTGCAGTGCCGCCTTGAAAAATTGTTTTTTTGCCTCAAACTATCGTGGGTTTCATCTCTCAAGACCCTATCAAAGTTTCGCCACAAAACGATCAATGATTTTGGAACGCATAGAGTATATAAAACAATATTAAATTTGCCACTTCTCAAATTTAAAGTTTACATAAAAAAATCATTAATGGAAAAAGCATACTATTCAGTATATGACTACATTAATGATAAAACCGCGTGGAATAATAGGGCGTTGATATTCTCGCAGGATAACTGTAGCTAATTGTATCAAACAGTATTGTACAAAAATATTTTTAAAAGAGTAACTACTGAGTTTCTCGCCGGCTCTTCTCAGTAGAGTCCACACTCCGAGCCGGTGGTAGCTTCACGTAGAACTGACATCACAAATTTGTAAATTGACGATTCGAAAGAGCTTGCAAAGGCCTATTTGAATAAAGTATATTTTGAGTTTGAGTTTGAGTTATACATACATACAAACATTGATTTTTTTATAAAGATATTAATTGAAATATGTGATTACTTTATAACGTTTGTTTATCTAGAAATTTTGTTTTTTACAAGACACATTATCAGTTTTCAATAGAAACGTTCCATGGTATGATATGGAAGTACTTAATATATTGTGCAAATATTGTTTATTGTTCTCTGAGTCACAACGTTTTAAAATACGTTGTGAATGATGCTCGTCAAATACGATCAAAGTCCGAATTTGAATACGCTGATTCTCGTTTATTCTATATGTAAAACAACGTGTATTCAATCACAGGAATATTGATAAGTACGTGTTTATATAAACGTCATTACACAATTATATCGATAGTCGATAAGTTGAAAAAGTCAGCTATTTGTTTATTATATTTAATGTTACTTTTTTAATTACATAATTAAATCTTTAAAAAAACCGACTTCAAAAGCAAAATACGTAATTTCGTTAGCTTGGATGACATAATAATTCCAGATACTTTGATTTAAAAAATAAACTACTCAACGGATTTAACCAAAAATTCTATGGGATTTTAAAATGATATTTGACCTGAAAGTATATCCGTTCGAATAAAAAAATAATAATTTCAAAATCGGTTAAAAAATGACGGAGTTCGAGGTAAAAAACATTAAAAAAACAGATAACCTCAAACCGTGGTTTCAAGAATATGTGATGATTTTATTATATAATAAATATTATATATGTTTTTAAATAACAAATTTAAAGGGTGCTGTCAGACTATTATAATAATGAATATCTCAATGCTGCAATATTTATACGAATATAATATTAATGTAAAATCTGCTACAGGATAAAACTAAAACTAGATAAAACTGGTTTCAAGTTTTTTATTCAGACCCTTTCATACAGGCTTCAGTGAATCATATTCTTATTTTAACGCGCAGGAAATAGGGACTGTACAAAAACGTAACAACGAGGCACTTGTATGTTTATAACATGTAAGGATGAGCCAGTTTTACTGCTTTTAATGGAAATCACCTGTTCCGAGTTAAAATTTTATAACAACAATTTTAATGGCTAAAGTCTTGAAATAAAAATGTTTTGAAACTATTAAAAATTCTTAAAAGTATTTTTCTTTTATTGGTAAAATAAATTTTTATAAAATGCTTATGTGTAGGTGATGTAAAATAGAAAAAAAAACCTTGAGGGATGTTTTTGGTTACGTCGATAATAATCCTAATAAAAAACAGTATTTTTTTTATGCCAATATTTTTTTTGTGTTACTAATTAAGTTACTTTAAATAAATAACGTTATTTTAAAACGATTGTACACGAACGATAATACAGTTAGAATAATAAGTTATAGGTATTTTTATCGGAAAGAAACCCGAAGGTCAGATTAGTCTTTGTCATTATATGAAGTTACTTCTAAGCAAATTCTTTCTCAATTACTTCATCACGTGAAGTTGTTTACGTTTATTTAAGAAAGATTAATTTTCTTGTTTCTTCCGTATTACGAACCTATAAATTATTTATTATTATCAGATCACACCAACTAAGGATTTTTTTTTTCAATTAATTATCAAACTTATACAACTCCCCCATTTATTTTTTATTATTTAACAAAGGACCTCAATTAAAAGTAGTATATGGTACCATAAAATTACATTATTCCAGATAGTAATTGGTTATATTTGGTGTATTATTTTAAAAGCGATGATGATATGTGATACCTAAGTCGGAAAAAGTCGTCAATATCTATCCGCGCGAATCCGGAGCAGGCCGCTAGTAATAAATAAAGTTTTCCAGTTCCGCAAAAGTCTGCAATAGTTATTATGGATGAAATGTTCAGAAACTGCTAATACAAGTTGCTACAAGTTCAGTTCTGATTAAGTTGATACAACTTGGACGTCTAAAGGAGAACTCCTTCATGTCGCTGCTGTATCTCTAGTTTGTTATCATCGACAAGACAAACGTAATTAATCCGTTTGATTATGTAAACGGTGCCAAGTTACACGCCTCGATATCGATTACACGCTTAATAAATGAAAACAATTCAGATATAAATATTTAAGTAACAATATTTTGTATTTTGTAATTAATAGAGGATTTTGACGTATGAATTAAATTGATCGATGTTATAATTTTTAAGACAAATAATTAACGTATTTAAGAAAACGTAGGATGGTCGTTACTTGAAGAGAATAAAATGGAAATACTTTAATAAGTTTGAACTACTTTAAAGTTATTTTGTCAATTTCTATAGTTAGTATTCGTGTAACATAGTACACGTGGCTTATCTTTAAAATCGTTTTAATTACTAACCCTATCGAATTAATGGAGTGTCTTTAAATAACTAAAATTGTATGGGTTCCATTTGGATAATATAAGGGTTCCGTATAAGGTAACTTCACTTCGCTACCAGCAGCTTCCGTATTTGTTTTAATGTAAAGTTTAATTAGATATCTTTTTTATACGTTTTAAAGAGTTCATGAGACAATTAGAAACTTCCATACACAATAACATTGTAAGTTTTTATCTTGCTCTATATTCCTAAGATATCCTACTGCTACAATACAGTATTAAATAACCACAGAAAGTATATTTTGAAATCAGCGCTGTACCGTAGACATTGTGTTTTAAATAATTAAAATATAATTGTTATTATTAAGAATAAAGAAAAACCGCTTACTATTCCGAACTCTTCATGTCGTCACCGAGAGTTCGTTAGTGACGATTTGCTTCATTGTTTTTCAAAGTTCCGTTGCATTGTCTGTTATTTCAGAGACGTTCAAGTGATATACAGAAGTTCTTTATCACCTTTCACTATGCACTTGCATAAGGCTCCAATCTATTTGTTCTTGGCCTCATTTTTGTATAGAATTGGTATATCATAATGTATTAATAATTGATACCAGGAAAAATACCAAATACAATGTTTAAAACTATTTCTAAGTACCATACATTCATAACTTAAAAAATAGTAATTTAAAAAGTCATTAAGTTTTCTAAAATAAGAACTTAATTAATAGGTGCATTAATGATGTTACGATCATAAATCAAACAATAATATTTCCGAAAGAAAGAAGCTGTTTTACTAATGAATTGGCATTAATTAAATCGGCTTTCTAGAATTAGCTAGTAAATATCATAGTTCATCCTAAAATGGTCGGTCCAATAATATAAGAGTTGGCACTTGGGCAGAAAATTGCCAGTGCAGATGTAAATATCACTAGGCCAAACGAAATTGTGTTCTCAGCAACAATGCCCGTTAAACTTTTAAAGACAACTTACGCCTTAAATTATAATATTATAAGGCCGTAATTACACTTGTAGATTTTACTCTTATAACTGATATAAAATAAATCTCTAACATAGTAAAAGAGTAACAGATAGCCAGATAATCATACGTCAGCTTTGAGTTTCTATAAATATGTATGTCATTTAAAGTAAATCTTTCAGATGTAAAAGCATATATATATATATATATATATATATATATATATATATATATATATATATATATATATATATATATATATATATATATTTTTTTTTTAATTTATAAAATATAAAAAGCGAGAAATTCTCATCACTGAATGCTTCTTACGCAGTGAGAGTCCACAATACACTTTTTGTTGTAAGTGTTTTTTCAGTCAGCTTACAACTTTGAGTCTTTTGACTGAATTTTTTGTGGTCATTTAGAAATTTTTTTGTGGCTACGATCAGTGACGAGCCACTCGTCGCAGGTAAAGATTTAACTATACGTTTATTATGTTGTTAAAAACAGTTTTAATTTTTTCTTATCCGTCAAGAACTTCATACTTTTTTACTATTATTTATTTAAATTGCTTATTAATATTCAATTCTTTTAAGTAAAAATCATGCTTTTAATTGCATAACATATTTATAATAACTAGCAGATCCGGTCACGCGTTGCTGTGGCTCAGTTATAATGTCTTGAATTAATAATATTTTTCAAAGAAAACATTAATTAGAGACATACTTCATACGAATAAAAACATTTATGATGAGTAATATATTTATAGATTCAAAATATGGCGCATTCACTAAAAATAATGAATTATAGCAGAAAAAGTGCTGTTTTAAAAATAAAGTGAGAATGTATTATGAATATTTTTATTAGCCATGGCCGGCCAAAGCCTCCTGGTTAATGATTAATAATGTGGGACATTTTCCTTTGTTGTTGGTTATTCTGTAAAGTGTGGAATTATATGTCTATATTTATACATAATTTTTACATTTATATATATTATTATAATATGAATGTATGAAATTAATTCAAGAGGTTAAATTCGGGTCAACAGGATGAGGATATTGTTAAATAACTAACGCATTATTATCATTGGAAACAAAACATCAGAATATAATTAACCGTTCTCCTTACTGCTTATTATAAACGGTGTAAGAATTACGTTGTTTCCAGGACGTTGTATTTCAAATATGCAAATAACCATCCGTCTTTGGGTTCGGTCGGTGCCGGCTCGATGCGGCGCGACGCTTTGTTTGTTCACGTGAAAATGTTACGTTGCAATGATTACGGGCAGCCAATAAACACACGAGGGTGTCAAGCAATAGTAGATCTTACTCTATTTTCTTTAATAACAATATGTTCCGTTCAAATGTCTCCATATATTACTTTTCGGTCTGTTCCACTAACTTTGAAACTTGACCCAAGGTGAATGTAATGGCTTAGGCTAAAGTTAGTTTAAATGTAGTTCAGTTTTAACTCGTAATGATTGATATTTCATGTTCATAAAATATTATTTCTCCCCCGGTGAACTCGTAAACATGTGCATTTAGTATTAATGTAATTGAAATGAAGCAGAGTTTTATGGTTAGTTTATTTAAAACCATGGCTTGCGTGCTTATGGGTGAATTTGAATAAAAATTCACAAGCTCGGTAGACTTTCATCGATTTTATGCAACCACAGCACAATCCCATGCGTATCCGGCTGCGGAACAGAAGCTAAACTTGGGGAAAGTGAATTAATAGGGGAAAGTATCGAAGGATTCGCGAACTCGTTCACTTTAGGCTTCGATACGCGTCAAAAGATTTCTATTTTGTTTTGTAAAACTAAAAGGATTTAAAAAAATATATAGAGCTACACATAGGGCTTTACGATCAAAGGGATTTAACCCAATCAAATGCAGATAAGCCCCACTACCTATTTACTTTGTTTTAACTTTAATAATATGTAATTTAGTTACATTTTTAGAAGTAAAGTATAAACATTTTATTGAAAACCTTGCAGTCGATAACGGTAAATCTTAAGTAAGGTTTTAAAGATTTGAAAAACCATTCTAAAGAGTCTATTGCTCAAAAACGTGTCCTTAATTAAATAACAACTCCTAATGCGGTTAACAGATAAATGGACCGAATGGACGACTCTTAGAGATGAAATTGCAAATAGATCTTGCAGTTTGAATAACGTGATTGCCAATTGCACTATTACTCTTGATATAGATTTATGATCCGATTCAATGAACCGGGATGGTTCATACAAAGTACCTTCAAAGGAGCTATTTGACCAAGTGGTTCAAGATACGTTTCTAAATCATCGCAATCTTATATATTTTATTGCTTGAAGGAAATGTAAGTGCGCTCGTAAATAATATGAACCTGAGAATTCGTATAATATAGTTATTTTCGTTTACATTATTTTCAATTTAACATTTTACAAAATAAAAAAAATTAATTTGATTTTAACTGCTACTTTTTAATTTTATTATAAGCGTTTTAATTCTTTATTGAATATTTAATTAACAACGACTGTGTTTAAATTGATGAAAGTGTGACCACGAATTATTGTTGTGATGTAACCTTTTCACGGGTAGACACATAATTGCGGATATGGCGCAGTGCAAATTACGACATTTGGCTCTAACGGAGTAATCTGAATCTGTTATACCTCGTTATATACGGTGGTTGCTAAAATTTGTTAAATCTATGGCTGTATGAATTCTAAGAATATCATATACATGTATATATTTTATTTGTATACTACTCAGTCAGTCTTTTTATATTTAAATTTTTTAGATATAATCATCTAACTGTCAAATGGATATAAATCAGTAACCTAAAACAATAATAAATAAAAACAGTTACAATACATTAACAAATCTAAAAAGGATGATTTATCGGCATTTTTTATGTTAATATGCGTTCGTATTAAAATTCTTTAAAGTGGCATAATACATCATTAGTGAACGCCGAGCTATTATCAGCTACTAATTTGTCCGAGACTAGGCCGCATGCTTTTCTGAATTGTTGTAACACGGATCGCTTGTGTCGTCTATTTATAAAGCGACTAATCCTAATCGCTATGTAGCTGACAGTCTTACGATAATATATTACTTTTGTGCTAAACAGCTGATGCATTATTTCAATTAAGATATCACTTGTAGGGCTCCGTACCCGAAGGGTGCGAATGGGACCCTTCGAATTATTACAGGTCCGCTGTGCGTTTGCCTATTTGTTTGTCTTTATTGATTTTAAAATTTTAATTTAAGTTAACATAATAAAACATACAATTTGTTGAAAATAAGACATACATACTTTTAGTAATAATAATGCCTTATAAAAGCGATTTTATATTATATTCGCTGTTTATCACAAGTTTCACTCGATTCAATCTCGAATGACGGTAGAAATCCGTTACATGCTGAATGCGTCTAGACGATATAAAGCCTTCTGATTGAACGAGTGTCCCTCCCTGTAAATTAATCTCCGCGACGGTGTGGATGTTACGTGAAACTCCAGTACTTGTACTTGTTAATCACTAAAAGTATAATATTAATATCATATGAAGTGACCGTTTATCTCATAGTTTTCTACTTGCAATTAAACATGACCCGAATCCCAGTGATTAACTCTTTTCTATGCCTTTCATACAGCATTTCCTTTCTAAATAATGAAAATGTGCAATTTTGTATTATATAAATAGACAAAAAGAGTTATTTTATATGTATTGCTGAGATTGTCTCGAAAGCACCTGGTATTAGGGTGTCATTAATTAAAGTGCCAGTGAAGGTAACATAATTTGGACATATTCCAGCTTTGAATTGAATTTTAAAATGTAAGAAATGTAAATAATGCCAACAATTAAGAGTTTGTAATAAATACGGCAGAAAAGGCCATTTATATTTAATTATAACTTGTTTAATAATTAAACAAGTATTTTTTAGTGCTATATCATTAATAAAAAATATTCTTATGTACATATGTACATTATTATATAATGTGACGCAAAATATTTTCTTGTTTGAGTTCGATTTCATTTATTGATGTTAACTTTAATACATTCACTTTTATCGGTGAAAGGTTTAATTATATAAAAAAGATAAATATGTTAGCAATTGTTTTTGAGAAAGCGCGTACTTGTAGTAAGGCAAAACAACGAAAAGTTGCTCTAATTTTTACAGGCTATAAATTTTCCTGTATTCGCTCGTAAAAGTTTAACTCAATAACATCATGTAGTCTTTATACTTTGTACGGACATCGTTACGGATAATTGCAATAATATAATACCATACTTAAAATAATTGTTAAAAATATTTTTTGCAGGGAATTGGGAACGTGTTACAATTTAATGTAAATTGCTTTTAAAAGATAAAAGAATTTTTATTGTACTCTATCTAAATAAATAAAAATCATTGGCTGAATGCATATGGCCCATCGCTGTAATCCGGTCACGGCACCTATTTGTTTAATTTGTGTTAGTTGTGTTATAATTGTTAGGACAAGGTTTAACGATAGAAAATGTTGTGAATTTTTTTTGTTAAAAACATGCGTGTAAATCGTGAAGGGAAGTAAGTCTCATATTCTTAATTAGGTAGTAAGTAAACCCGAGCGAAGCCTGAGTGGGCAGCTGTGTGTTTAATAAAACCTAACTGAATCTAAAATAGCTCTGTTTACGTCTAAGACATTACATTTTGCGAACGGATGTGTTTGTCGTTCTTGTCATTCAATTGGAATGAATAATGTGTCTCGTTTTGATTCCTATATCGAGTATTGAGATTTCTAAGCGACATTTCAAGTTCGTATATAGGAATTCATCTCGGCACCTGCTGCTCTCAGCAAAAACTAGTCTAGACTGGGCGTAATAAACATAGTGCACTCGTAGGCATGGCTATAGCAGTGGAGCGACGTAGCATCAAATAATTGTTACAACACTATACAATGTGGTCGACTTTATCGGTGCAGCGGTGGATTTTATTATGTGCCAGATTGTCCCGCTCTTTGTATGCGCGCTTTTATACCTATCATAATATAGGTTAGGCTCTTTGTGTACTTATTTTTTTATTTTTCTTCATTTGTTTTCGATTTTTTTTTTTGCAATGCAAATAAATTTACGCAAGCAATAAAGTGCATATCTCAAACAATTTCACCGTATTCTTCTGAAATATTATAATAAATATGCAATATATTATATAAGACGATTGACAAAAATATTACGTTGAAAAAATTGTTATTTTATCTTAAATATTTTGCTAGTACCTACAGACTTTTACGAATATTGTTTTCGGTTTATTCAAAGATTTGTGCATTTCTCTCAAGAGTCGTGGAATTCCAGAAATTCAATATTTTATTCGAACTAAATAGTAAATATTATTAAATAACTACATTGTAATTGTATTTACAAATTGAACATTTCGTAAACTTGTTTGAAATAAACAATGAGTGTAAAACGTAAATTGTAAACGCAAGGACGTAGATTGGCATATTGACATTCACTCAGCTTACTCCGCAAAATCTCTTACATGAAATACTCATGATAGCTGCAATCTAAACACCTTAAGGTGTAGTTACATCTTGAGAACTAGAAAGTTAGACTTTCATTTAAGATATTTGTAGGCTGTTTATACGTAGACTTCAATGGCTTAATCAAGATTTTTTCTAAAGCATGTGTTAGTCACCTGAATAGAACTTGATAGTCGATTAAGAGATAAGTATGGTTATGAAATGTAATTAAATTACGTAATTGTTAAGGAACATTTACATTTCTATACATATATATACACATACTACTCAGACTGAATCTTACTGACTCAAAGCTTTTGTTAGAGAAAAATAATTACAAAATCGATTTGAAATTTCGATGTTTTTGTCATCACAACATTGTCTAGACAAGGAAGACTGGTATCACATCCCTTGGGGAATGGGTTGCCGACCGCAAATTATGTTAGCGCGTCGCTAGACCGTAGCGGGCCGAGCATTGTATGCGAACCGACTGTGGCTAAAGTATTTGTAATTATCATATATTAAATATCTTTTTTATTTTGCCATTATTAATATACGTTTAATACACCAGTTATGCCCTTTACAATACCTAGTTGTGGTTAATAAAATCAAATTGCGCAGTGTTTGATTTAGTCCGTCTACAATCTTGCTTATTTACTCGTGGTCTACTTTCAAATGTGCTACGCGACCGATACATATAATTGCCTTCAATTTGTGTGATTGGTTGTCATTTCCCGCTCGAATGCATTATTGATTGTCTGATATTTAACTGTTCAATATTATAGTCACGTTTAACGATTTATAAAACATTACAATTAATGTTTAAATCGAGATGTTGGGATGTAAAAAACAAAAATAATACTTTACATACAATGTATTCACCACTCAGCTTAAGTGCGATGCGCTAGTCTTCGGCATCATACATCAATTTTGATTCTAAAATAAATATTTTACATTAAGTAAAGTGAAAAGTAAGCTAAGTGCTACGAAATTTTGAAAAAGGCACAAGGATTACGGATGAGTAAAACTGCAGATATTTAAATTTTAAAACTTCGGCCAGTCCATTATCCTCTTTCGGTGGTAAATGCAAAAAAGCTATGTTCTTTTGTAAGTCCTATGTTGGAATGGGGTTGTCTAGGCATAATTTTAAAGAATGAATTGTTCCTGGTACGTTTTGCCCCGGCGATGTTCGCCATTATTTGAGAGTTACTTTTGTTGTAGCGTTAGTGAATTCCTTTTGTGCATTGTGATAGATGATGTTGAGATGAAAAATTGGTTGACGTGCTTCTAGTCTTCATCTTTTAACGAGGAAAGATATTCTTAGCTATTTCTTATAAAAATAGAATAGCAATGACATCTCGACTTGTATTATTAAAAAAAAATTACGAGATTAAGTATTTTATTCTCTGATGCATTATTATCACAGTAAATTCGAAAAAAAGGAACAAACCGAAGATTGTATAATCACAAAGGCGTGCAATAAACAAAGAATGTTTTTCATTAACGATTCATTGTAGTCTACTTATTAATGGACATATATTGTTGTTATATTTCGCCACGAACCATTAAATATTTGTATGAAAAGCAATTACACGATGATGTTACACTTGACGTGATGGTATCAACGGTAATTATACAACTCTCAAACACCTAATTTAATTTTGCTCAATCATATTCGAAATTGCAGAGCTTGCTGTAACGTTTAATGAGTGTTGTAATGTTTTAATTATTCAAGTATAAATTATTATCAATTATGTTTTCTTAATACTCTACAATTATCTAGGTTAACGTAATGTATATCTTCAATATTAAATATTTAGATGTTAATATTCAATGCTTTAATTATTTCTGACTTCCTGAAAATTTTAATTAAAGTTATACCGCGTCAAGCGTCATTAAAATGATGTACGACGTGATAGTATCTTTACCTGATTATATCTTAATAAAAGACTTTGTTACACTCTTTTTTACTTTCTTTACTTCCTCTTTTTAGTTTCTTTAATGAATAAGTTTAAGCTATAAATATGTCCATATAATCAAATTAATGAAATCATAGAATTTGGTAAGAAAAAAAAACATAATTCTATTAAATATTTAAAAATATCACGGACATATTTTAAACCATATAATATAATATAGACATGCTTTATATAATAATTATTTATTAAAATCCCATTTAATGTTGAATTATTGTCGTGTGAAAAAATTTTAGTGCATAAGTGCAGACGGTGTTTTGATTAGACTAAAATGTTTCAAAAGCGATATTTGGATCGCTACATTCCCAGTCAATTTGCGGTTTGCCTTGTCGCTGCGGTGTGACTCAGTCGAGTCACAGAAATGCGTCATAAATTGATATGACGTTTGACTATGAAAAGCTTAGCGTGCTGCGGTATTATAAGACTTGAGAGTGCTTTAAACCGAAATCAGTAAATGTCATTAGTGTTTTATCAAAACGATTCATCCGAAATTCGATCTGCTTCAAAATTTATCGTTGTATTATTTTGACATTATTCAATTCAAGTTTTTGGCCGCGAATAACGAAAGAACTTCTATTTTTTTTCTGCTATAATATTAACATTATTGTTTCACGTAATGATTATCGGGACAGCTAAATATTAATTTTATTGTAAATAGGATGAGATCAATAAATCATTTATCAATAGTGGCGGCTTACGTATATCATAAAATATGTACGTAAAACGTGTGATGATTTAACGCTTAAAGTTTATTTGATATACTATATAAGGAGCTATGTAAATGTTTTATTATAATACTTTAGGTGCTAAAATATACATAACGTTAGAGCTGAACTGTAAGTACGAAAACGAAATGTCGCGTGACGGCTAATGTGTTTGTCGTATCCGATAATGTAGCCTTGTTAATTTATTATTCCTAGAATGTGTGACAAGTTAGTATGTACATTCGTACACTTTTAAAGATATGTCATTGATATAAATATAAAAACCTTTAGTGATAAATAAAAATAACTTTTAAATAGCAACGTTTATTGAACGTATTTCTCTTTCTTTTCAGCAACTCAAAGATGAGCTCGGTGAGGTGGTGGCCGAGCTGGAGGCCCTCGACGGCCAGGAGGAGTGCAAGCAGAATAGTAAAGCCAAACAGATGAGCATAGGCAGAAAGAAATTTAATATGGACCCTAAGAAAGGTGAGGTTAATTATTTATATACTGATAAGCAATAATGTCAACCCACAAAAAGTCAAATTCGGAGATATTGATGTATTTTGATTCAGCGACACCTATTAAATATTAGTTAAAATAAATTCAAGTCATTTAAACTAAATAAATAAAGAAAAATGTTTCTTAATTTAATGTTCCGAATTTCTAGTGTGTTCCATATTTTGCAATTTATACAATGAACTCAAAATTTAAAACTTTTTATTGGATAACACATTACACATATCAAGCTGCTTTTAATTCATTATATCTCTTATCAGAATAAAAACCAAAAGATGAATATATCCGTCTTTAAACAAAATGATTAAGAATAGGTTTGACATCTGAAGTCCGTGTGGGTTAACACAGTATTGCTAATCAGCGTCTGTTTCTTCTTTTCGGTTGAACTCCTACTAGACGTTTACGGTTTTTGTTCTGTTCACCTCAGTTCTTGTATGACGTTAATATATTATAGTCAAAAATATTATTTAATGAACGTCAAAAACGTTTGTTTCGTTGAGACTTTGTCGTAAACGTGGGTTACGTATAAAACTATGATATCGAATTGTTGCACGGTTATTCTGTACGAAGGTTTCGCTCCGACGTTTACATCATCCAGCAGGTGCGCCGTTCCCACGGATGGACGGTCCGCATTGTTGACATACACGATAAATCGACTTTGACAGCATATTTACACCTGTCATGTGATCGTGTAATCACGATATGAGATGCATTAAGTTTTATAATATATTAGTTGTACCCGGCATGCGTTGCAATGCCACCTAGAGTATACAGATTGTTTAGGGTAGGAATCTTCGTGGGCGTCCTCAGATCGTCCTACAAAGTTTCATCACAATCCTATCAATGATTTCGGAACACATAAAGGACAAACATACAAACATTGATTTTATTTTTATTAAAAAAAATCTATCATTAAACAATAGAAAATAGGTATGTGTAGTTTTTATTTTAATCAACAGACTTTTAATAAAAAAAAAATAATGGTCCGGAAGAAACTTGCTGATTTAATGCCCGAATCAAGTATCTTTGACACTATTAGCTTCTCTTTGATTTAAGTCCTCTTGACATAACCGAACCCTTCCGTTGCTAAGTATCACTTCAAAGACAACGAGCGTCGAACATCGTTGAAATACAGCGAGTTGAAAAAGATATTTATACAATATTTGCTGAAAAAATACATACCTATTCATTCCATAAATGACTTTATTAAGTAAATAAAATTTAAAATATGCATTTTATTCCTTTGTCAGTATTCTACGGTGAGCAATCTATTGTCCAGCTTTCTAATCATGGTTTTCATTGTTAGAAGCGGAGTAGGTAATCATTAAACTGACGTAGAGTATAAAGCTCAGACTGAATGCGTCTCTAAGGATTTCTTTTTAAGTACTCTTTACCTAGGTTTAGGTTAAAAGGTTGTACTTCACAAAGCACTAAATGAACTACCATAAAATTGAGGCCAGATGTATGTCTCATTGAAATTCTTTATAGTTCGCTCTCAGCAATAAAGAGTCCTAGCGGGTTTTTAGTGCAATTAATTAAAAAAGTCTCAAAGTTCGTTCGCTGGCAAACGTTCTGTATTTACAATTCGCGCTCGAAACTTAGGAGATATTTTTGTACGAAACAGTTTTCTAGG
The DNA here is from genome assembly GCA_037950945.1 of Hypolimnas misippus. NCBI lineage: Eukaryota > Metazoa > Arthropoda > Insecta > Lepidoptera > Nymphalidae > Hypolimnas > Hypolimnas misippus. Next base: position 9,699,252 of record JBBEEQ010000029.1, on the reverse strand, counting down.
AACGGAACTACTTTGTCAAAAATTGATTTATTTACAATTTGTTTCATTTATGTAAATGAAAATTAAATTATTAAATTATATAATAATAATATATTAAATTATTCTTGCTATTTGTTACACTTTTTTATATTTTATTTAAATTTAATCTTTAAATCTATATTACACATAGTTCTAAATCTCGTGTTCCTTTCTCTCAACTCTACTCTATTATACTTATTACTTATAACTATTATGTAATATATAATATGTGTTTTTCCTCAAAGAATTGTATAAAATACAATTCGAAACAAACGTGTACTAATTGAAGTATTATTAAAAATAATTTAGGCGTTGTACGTGATTATTTCGTTATTTAATTTTTCCATTGTAAATTAAATTCCTTTCGTGACAAATACTTTGTTGAATAAGTATTGCCTACCTGACTCTATGGTGTAATACAACTCGATAGATTGCATGTGCAATGGACATGCATAATTCAAATATATTATGATGAGAACTCTTTCCTTGGGGAAATACTGGTACTAGTGTGGTAACACCGAAGTGTTGTGTTTATAAACATATATTTCATAGTGTCCAGTTGGATGTTAGTTAAATAAAGTATGTCAAATATGATGATAATTGTTTTTTATTTGCGTTGATTATTGGAGTTACTTTTATTTGTAATGTGTAATTTTTCCGGAAATAATAATTAATAAAATATCCTGGTATTTAATTCTTTATATTAGATTAGTGTACGGAACAGTTCTATTAGGACCATAAGGGATCCTCTGAGTTTTAGCGGCTAGTCTGGTGCATTTATCACCACGAGTCCCACATACTCGCCTGAATTATCGGACGGGATGTATTTTTAATACATTTTCTTGCGAGAAAAACAAATGTTTCGAGCTATCATTATGCTAAGCTTCTATAAATTTCCGTCACTGTTTTTTGTGACATGAGAGCATTGTGCATGAATAGAAAGACAATATTATAAATATATCCATTTATTCTACCTTATAAGGAAACTTTTTATATTAGTATTGTATTTGAGTAGAGCCAAATAAGGAAAAAAAATATAATTTTATTCTACTACCTGCTATGACGTCAACGTTTACGTGGGTGATTTACATTTTGTGTTTTCCTGTATTTTCAAAATACTGATATTTGTATGTTAATTTCTTATGTAATAGTTCATCTATACAGAATTCAATGACGCTTTTATTATACTGATAAATAAATATAAAAAGATATCGAATAATTTTTACATAAGAAAAAGAACCATATAAATGATTATGATTGATATTTTGTTTACGTTTTCTTCCTTTACATTTTGTGTAATTAATATAAAAGATCGGCCTTCGCGCTGTAAGAAGGAGTAACATCTGAACGCATTTACGTCTTGTAACAGATTCATTTATCATCATTAATATTGTTCATCAAGGCTAATAAAATCACTGCACGCTCAGAATTCGCGCAACGGAATTGTTTCAATTCGTTTACGAAGGAGAAACGTTTGCAACGCTAACAAGCGAGTTCGTTATATTTGTTGTCGACCCTTAATATAAAACGTCGCTTAAATGTCCGAGACAATTGGTCCTGCGTCTATCTTTACCGGATAATTTATCATAGTCATCTTCAATTCTGCATGCCTTGACATTATGAACGTACGTAACGCAGATATAGTGACATTAAGCGATTATACATAAATATTTACATCATTGCCTTCGAGATAAAGACCTTTTTATCTCTAGTTCAACGTTTTACGATTTTTTTTAATCCTTTTATAACTTGCAAGTTGCAACTAATAAGAACTGTCATTAGGAAAACCTTAGTTTTTATTCTGAACTGCGATTCTTCGTTATTGCGTAATAATGATAATAGACTATATTTCTTGAGATTTGAATTACGAGTGCTAGCGGCCTACGCTAAAACGCCTATTGAATTAATCTGCGGGAAGGCGTATGACGTCAGGAAGGAGCTCGGCTCGAGGATCCTGTGACGTCAAGCTGATAAAACTTTCATGTTACCATCATTGCGAATACGCTTATCTATTTATATCGCGGCCATTAAACATTGTAAAAGTGGTTCTTGCGTTAAGTATGTGAAGTGGATTGACGTTATCAGTTTAGTATTAAACATGAAATGTAAAGTCCATTTTGATTTACAATATTAATGTCCTTCGCATTATGGATGTAATGTGTAAGCCGACGCCGTAACCTAACCGACAAAATATAAACCATTTAAAGAATATTGAAATAAATTAATTCATGTATCGAACTATTCACTGCTTTGTTGAACTATAATTTAACTATACAATTCTTTAGAATTAAATCGGAGAACATTTTTACGAGTATAGAATGTTAAAGGTTAATAACGAAGAATATTTTAGTATGCAGTTCATTTGTATGAGAAAGTTTTCACGGTATGCAGATGGCGGACGTGATCTAATAAATTTTTAATTGACTTGCTTATGGACATATTGCAGTACCGAAGCCATTTTGTCGACCATTTTATAAAACTATTTAAAACTTAATCATTTTAGTTCGCAACTGCACGTTTTATGGTTAAGTCAATAATTAAATTATACATATAAACTTAATTGATAAAGTGAAAATTAAACTTTACACTATGAATAACTTTGCCTCCCGGTTTTAGTTGTTTTAAATTTCAGTATTGGTCAAATTGGATAATTTCAGTTTTTCCTCCGATTTTATAAGTCGTTACGCGATGTTTTATTGCCTATGATTTTCTTCAATAAACAAGCTATTAAACGTACAAAATATATTTATAAAAAGGGACCCGACTTTAAAAGCACAATACGTAATTTGGTTCCTCGGATAACATATTTATTCCAGTGATTTTGATTTTAAAACCAAACTACTGAATCGATTTTCATTAAAATTCTATATGACCAATGGAAAAGTATACCCTTCCAAACCAAAGAATTAAAGTTAACCAAATCGGATATTTTCGAATACTGGGGGAATATACGTAAAAAAAATTACAAGACCCCGACGATTTGAGAACCTATTCCTTTTTTGGAAGTTGGTTAAAAATAGACTTTTCCCAAATCACAGAAGTACATCCTGTGATTAACATGTTCAAACAAATGTAGTTTTATATAATAGTTATTTAAATTTAGTTCAAAGAAATATAGGTGATGCTTACGTGATGTTTTTCATTTCTAGGTATCGAATACTTATATGAAAACGGACTATTACAAAGGACGCCAGAAGATGTAGCACAGTTTCTCCACAAAGGCGAAGGGCTCAGTAAAACAGCGATAGGGGACTACCTCGGCGAGCGCTCGGACTTCAACGAGGCGGTGCTCCGGGCGTTCGTCGAGCTGCACGATTTCACGGACCTAATACTTGTACAGGCGTTACGGTACGTTATAGGCGTTAAACATAATTGCTTGATTACGACAATGCACCTCAACACTAGTGATTTAGTAAACTTAAGCTTTGGTTTCATAAGGTGATATTACTCATAGCGAACGTAAAAAATTAAAACGCTTTTTCATATTTCATAGAATTAAATGACGCTATTAATCTAGGCCCTAAGTTTACGATAATCTCAAATTTAGATAATCCGAATTTAATTTAGTCATTGTAGGGCGAGAATCACATTTGTAAGTTTTACTCTTGAGAGCGATAAAAAACAACTTTGTTACATAGTCACAGATAAGTTCTTTGTAAGCCATCTGATGGCCACCTTGTAATGGTAGTGAAGATTTTAACTCTGTAACCTATGAATAGTAAGTACTTACGGAAGCTGTGGCTGTCAAAAATAAGGCACTGACAATAAATTTTTCAGGTGTAAAGCAATGAGAAATAACTTATGTAATTTTTTATGAAAGTCTGAGAGAAAAACTTCTTCTTCGTCTTAGACCATAGAATTGTCTCCTACTCCAAATTCATGCAAAATAATCTTTAGTTAATTTGATTTAAATTATAAACGAAATCCTTTTAGCTTATATGTTTTTGTAAAGCGATCTTACTGAACAAAAACTCTTTTCAAATTAAAGACAATTCCTATGGAGTTTTCGTCTGCCCGGCGAGGCTCAGAAGATCGATCGCATGATGGAGAGTTTCGCGCAGCGCTACTGTCAACTGAACCCAGACATATTCACGAACGCGGACACTTGTTACGTACTGAGCTTCGCGATAATAATGCTCAATACTTCGCTGCACAATCCCAGCGTCAAGGACAAGCCAACTCCGGAACAGTTCGTTGCCATGAATCGCGGCATCAACAATGGAGGCGATCTACCTCAAGAATTGCTCTTGGTGAGAATTTTACTTTATACTGTATTTTTACTGTAATAACTTGTAAATGTCCTACTGCTGGGGAAAGGCCTTCTATTAAGGAGATGGTTAGGTTAATCCACCACGCTGTTCCAATGAGGATTGGCGGATACACAACGTGTCAGGATTTCGTTTGATACGTAAAGGTCTTCACAAAATTTTCTTTCATCATAAATTTAAACACCAATTATATACTTGAAAAATAGCTATGCTAGCCGGGGCTTAAACCCGCGATCATTGGTTAAAATTAATGCGTTCTGACCATCAGGTTATCTCGGCTCAATTCTAACAGCCTGGAAATGTTTCATTTCTGGGCGACGGCCTCCTATTAAGGAAACGATTAGGTTAATCCAACATTACAGGTCGTAGAATAACATTCGACGTATACAAGTTTCCTCACCGAGTTTTTATGTGTTATTTAACATTTAAAAAATTCCTCATTAATTTATTGGTCTCTTAAAATTGTATATACAAATTTATTTTGAATGACAGTTAATAAATATAGAAAATATTTGATACATGTTTCCGAGCGGTATAAAAAATATAATTAACATAAAAATTAATGATAAATAGTTAAACCAAAATGTTTTACATATATCAGATCTAGAAAACATTTTTTGATAATTATGCAGGCAAAAAACAAACTACGATGCTATAAAATCGCGTTTCTCGCCTTTGATCTTGATAAATTATATTAATAAGGGTATTAATTTGTATTTTCTACATTCAGAATGTTTTAAAAATTTAATTTACAAATAATCATTTTGAACGAAAAATCAATTGCGCAGTTTTTACTTTTTCATCACTAATAAAAAAACTTCACACATGTGAGAAATAGCAAAAACGAGTTTTTATGTCAAAATAAGTCGATAAATTTAAATACCGACGAGGTTAAAGTATGTATGTTATTTGTGTATTCGCTTTAACTAAACGTACGGTTAGGTAACTATGTATTGTTCACCACAATTTAGTACTTTTTTTATTTTTCAAGTATGCTGTGTCTGTAATATGCCATGTAGATAGTTTACAAATTAATTAAAAATATTAAATTAATTCGTATTCTGAGGCACGCAGAGTTTTAAAGAGCTATTTATTTGAAAAACACATACAATGCATATACTAAAAATGCGTTATAAAAATCAATTTGACATGTTATAATTCTGTTAAGGTTATTGCTTGGGTTCTAGTTTAGAGACAGGAAAGGTGCTTACTGGTGTACCAGCACCAGTAGTATAAAAACGAAAATATTTATGTAATAATAACAAGTTATCTTACTTTATTTGTTAAGTAATATATTTAGAGTAAGCTAATTGCTTGACCCAACCTTGTTTATTTCGATAAAGTAAATAACCCTTAATGACGCACTCTGATAGTGAACCGCTAGAGATAGTGTCAATAAAACAACTTCTTATCACGAAACTACTCCTAGATCGCGAGTTTTGTCGTGTAATTAAATAATATGTTTAGTATATAAGACTAGTCGGATTTTTTGTTGGAAATTTTTGATCGAGGTCAATTGATATTTGGGATTAACCACAATCCATATATGAGAATTTTTTCATAAATTTTATAATAACTTTTTGTACAAAAACGCTTTTATTGCATAGCTTAGGTTTCAATTGATATTATTTATCTATTCTTATAGATTGTTGCCAAAGATAGTAAATATATTATGTGGTCATGAAAATTTTGTTTTGTTGTCTATGTTATCGAATTTAATTGAAGATGTCATAGTGATACATTGTTTTAAAAGAAAATACCGGTTTCGACGATTTTATTATATTTATTGATTGACTGAGTTGATAAAGTTCAGTTTTACAAGTCAGTCGTGGCACGTTGTTTGATACAAGGAGGTCGTCGATACGTAATAAATGTTACATTGTTTTAAACTTTGTCATGTAAATAGTTTTATTGTGTACTTTATATATTGCGATACACTAATTTAGTCATACTTTCGGTAATGTTTAAATATTTATCCATTGATGTTTTAAATTGTTGTGTTTTGGGTGAGTTTCCATAACTGATTTCAGGCAATACTTGGGATATTCACTGACAACATACAGCGTTTTTGAAATCTCAAACTAATCGTGTTTTAATGTCCATTTATAACCAGTTTTACTAATTGTTATAATATTTATTTCAGTCTCTATACGAGTCTATAAAGACGGAGCCGTTTAAAATACCAGAGGACGACGGTAATGATCTCATGCATACCTTCTTCAATCCCGATAAAGAGGGGTGGCTGTGGAAGCAGGGCGGCAGGTAGGGTGAAACTTTATTATTTCATAGATATTACATTACATGAAATTAACGTGTCATATACTTAGCATTTATATTTAATCAATTTATTTTTGTGGTTGTAATTCATTGATATAGTAAATCTGATACTTCATAGGAATAATAAGTAATTTTTTAAAATATTTTGTAATATTGCTGTATTTTCCTTTTACTAATTTTAAAAACAACAGAAGCATAGCACAAAATTATTGGCGGCAAATATAGACAGTATATTTGGACGCTGATAAGCAATAATGTGTCAAGCCACACGGACTTCATTTTGAGAAAATGGCGTCTAAAGATGTCAAACCTGTTCTTAATAAGTTTGTTTGAATAAGTATTTATCCATATTTTCTTTTCTTTTTTGATAAAAGCTGTAATGAATTGAAAGCAGGTTGATATATTTAATATATTATCTAATAAAAAGTTTTTAAAAATATAGGATTATTGTATAAATTACAAAATAAGGAACGACCTGGAAATTCGAAACAATTAATTAAGAAACTTTTTTCTATACTTATTTAATTTATATGACTTTATTTTTTATTGAATAATGTTAAATAGGTGATGCGCTATCAAAATACACCAATATCTCCAAATTTCACTTTTTGTGGGTTGACACATTATTGCTTATCAGCATCCATTTATCAGTAGACAAAGTCAAAGTTAAACCGCATGTCTTGTATGGCTTTAATGAAAGAATTAGATAAGATATTGGCCGATTCATTGAACTTGAAAACAAATTCCCTATAGTTTACATATTGATTATTATTGAAATCAATAAACAACACATTTAGATATATTATATCCATTTATCACGAAGTAACTCATTTGAATGTTTGTTGATTTTATAAGATGTTTCTTTTTATATTTCAGATACAAGTCATGGAAGAGAAGATGGTTCATATTGAACGATAACTGTCTGTACTACTTCGAGTATACGACGGATAAAGAGCCGCGGGGCATCATTCCATTAGAAAACATTTCTGTAAGATATTATATATATATACTTTTTATTCTAATAGCAGTAGTAATTGGACGCTGATAAGCAATACTGTATCAAGCCACACGGACGACAATTTCTCAAAATGTCGTCCGTGTGGCTTGGTCAAACATATTCTTAAAAATTTTTTTGAATAAGTATTAATTCATCTTCTCTTTACTATTTTGATATTTTAATATTAGTTCCGCTTCAAGTAACTATTTCTTTTAAATATTTCTCATATTTATAAGTATCTCTTTCTTATCAATTACATCCCTACTAATGTTATAAATGTGAAAGTAATTTTGTCTGTCTGTTACGCTTTCCCGCTTAACCTCTCAACCGATTTCGATGAAATTTGGCACAGACAATCTTTAGACCCCGAGAAAGGACATACCTTTTATTCCGAAAAGCGAAAAAAGCGACAGGTCACTCAATCACTCATCACGAAATCCTAAAAAACTACAAGTGCTGGGAGTTTCAAATTTTGCATAAGGATTCTTTTTAGAACGTAACAATAAAAATGGGGGTTAGAAGTTTGTTTGAAAGTCCTGTGTTAAGCGCGAGTGAAACCGTGAGGGGCCGCTAGTATAATATAAAAAGGATCTAAAATAAACACAGTTTATCTAAAATACGTCCTTAACAAAGGAGCCTTTGTATTTTAGACATGGTTATAATTTTCATGTAAGTTAATAACTTAAACGCAAATAGTTGCTATTGTTAAATTAGTATGCGTTAATTGAACTTAATAATGGCTCGTCGAGAATCAAGGTTTAGAGTTTAAAAGCGACTCATTCTCCATTTATAGCAGATTTCTATAACAAACCCTTTTTTTTAAGTAGGAAATATTTAATTCTGGCGTCTACTGTAAATGGCAGATTTAATTATGAGTAGATTGGATAATAGTGTAACAATTATTTCCTCATTTCAAACTATTATTTTGTTTTTTGTATTTATAATCCTGCTAGTATATACATATAAGGATTTTTTATAACACGTTGTCTATTCTTGTATATTCTAATATTCAAACAAATAACATATGTTTTATTAATTTTGCACAAAAGCATTTTATTATTTTGTAATAAAATAAAACTTGATAAAAAGAACTCATACACATGTTCTAAGGAGAAATTTAAAAAACAATGGATACATAAGATTCGTCTTATCTTTACTGGATTCGATCTATTTTATATTATTATAAACATGTATTGAAATTGGTAACTCTTTAGGATGATATTATAGATATATACATAAATATTTTTATAAACTGACTTTTGTTAAATGTTGGTATGTAATTTGGTACAATTACAATTTTATATTACTGACGTTATGATCGTTTTAACAATTTGTTAACTTATTATGATTATTTATATATTTATATTTACTTATTAACTAACTAGTAATAAATCTATACTAATATTATAAAGATGTGAAATTTGTTTTTAAGTTTGCACAAAAGGAGTAGTCTCTAAACTATCCAATTTGAAAAATTCTTTTTGCGTTGGATAGCCCATTAATTGGGGACAGTAATAGGCTATATTACATCGAGCTTATGACTTACAGTAGTAAATAATGTTTACGTGTTTCAGGTGCGTGCTGCTAGCGATCGCCAGCGGCCTCATTGCCTAGAACTGTATGCTAGCGGTGGTGCTGACCTCATCAAGGCTTGCAAGACTGACTCTGAGGGGAAGGTGGTGGAAGGCAAACATACAGTTTATAGGTCAGTATGTTAATCTTTGTTGGCTTTTTAAATATTTAAAAACTACTACGATTTTTAGAGTTGCGATTATGATGTATTAAAAAAAATTAAAAATAAATATCTCATTTACTTTTAATGCAAATAATATTAATAATAATCTGAAGAATAATATTATAAAAATAACTCACAACACATAAACTCACACAAAAAACAACAAATTTTGAAAACCACTTCAAAGCGAAGCTTCGGTGGTTTGCAAGTTAGTCTATACAACATTGGGATGTGTAGCTAGTTATTATGTAAAACTGATCTACTATAGTTACAGTTTTAATAGGTGTCTACTATATATAAATGTTACTCTATGCGATGTACATTTCATATATCAAAGTTGTAACGACGCCTGTAATTGCGAGTAGGCGGTTAAACTCAACAGTCGGATTTAATTATATATACTTTTTTAAATTATATTTTATTGGACAAAAAGAACAATGTACAAAGAGCGAATTAAACGCTATTGCAGCATTTTCTACCAGCCAATCCAGTAGTTATTTCATACTACAATGTGTTATAATAAAAATTATATTATTATTATAGAATGTCAGCAGCAACGGCAGAGGAACGCGACGAATGGATCGAATGTTTGCGACGCTCAATAAGTCACAACCCGTTCTACGACATGCTCGCACAGCGCAAGAAGAAGGCTCAGCACAACTTGCACTCGGGGTCTCACTAGCGCGCACTAATTAGCTGCTAGTGACATCTAGTGCGCATTTACTAGCCACTAGCGACATCTAGCGCGCATTGACCAGCCACTACCGACATCTAGTACGGGCTAATGACCTTAAAGACATTTGATGCGTCCTTACTGCGCACTAATTACTAGCTTTTGAACATTTTGTGCGCATTAACTAGCCAGTGATCTTTAGTATGCGCTAAGCAGTGTCCTTTAGTGCGCAAAAATTAGCCAGTCTCATCTAGTGCGCACTCATTAGCCAGCGACATCTAGTGTACACTAAATAGCTATTACCAATCTATAGTGCGCATAAACTAGCCACTAGTGATCTCTATCGTGCATGAACAAGACACTATCGACATGTCTAGCATACTAGTGCATTATAAAAACAATACTTAAAACTAGTGAACTATTTATAATACGAGTAGATCTCGGCCTACCGCGTTTTAGAACACCAATTTCAATTCGTACGAAGCTAGAGTTTCTTTTTTGCATTATTAAAGACATTACAAGCACTGTAGAGTGTAACCAGAGTACTGTATTTTGATAATACAAAAGAAACAGGCAAATTGTAAAGCGGAATGTAGCTTGTTACTAAGGTTTGTGAGGTTATGTGTAATGTGTATATAAATATTCGAGAAAGTGATCACAGATTAAATGTGAAAGTGCTTTAAGAATTAATACGGGATTTTAGTAACATTCTGTTGGGATTTGACAACTTTTTGATATTTTTTTTTCCTAAGTTGTCACACCAGTTAGAGTATTAAACTAAGGATAAATAAGAATATGCAGAATGGCAGAGTACAAGAATATTCATTACTGTGACATTACTTAAATGATATTAAAAATATGGCCATCAGAGCAAACAACTGAATTAGCGTTGTAACTCGATTAGACTGAACTCAATAATTTTATTTTAAATTCAATAAACGAAACCGGTCAAGTGCTAAAAGGACTCGATAGCAAATGGTTCCGTACCGTATAATAATTTTCTTTTTAAATAATTTTACGTGAGCAAAATTTGTAAGGTCTGATTTGATCAGGTTTTTTATAGCCAGTAAACACTGAAAATTTTAATTCTCTTCACAGTTTCTACTATGGTGTTTTTGGCATTCTTCGGGCATGGAACCCTAAAATCATAATTGACGGTGATAAAATAAAATGTTACATGCCATGTCACTGTTTGTTAGTTTGTGATTCAGTTCGAATTGAGTAATAAGTGATTTCAATAGAATAAAGCTTTGCACTGATGGCCTCATCATTAAAGAGTGCAGCAATCATGTTCAAGATGTAGACGTCCATCTAGTTTTAGTAGCATATTTAAATTTGTTACGGAAGAAACCTTATAGACTGCTCGTACATTTTACATAACCCATTATTTTTTACCAAAAAGCTAGCCTACGAGCCTTCATAAGTCAGTGCGAACAATAAAATGTAACTAAATCGTAGTCTTACCACATTTTAGTAATAATGTATTAGGTTTTGTCCGTAACAATCTATGATATTTTATAACTATAGATAAATTACGTCCATATTATATTATGTTACAAATATGTACCCATCTTTGACGAGCTCGTCAATTGTCTTGTTAGCCCAAAAAAACTCGCCTGTCATAATATATTTTAAACTTTCGCGATTTATACTATTAATATTTAATACAACGGTTCGTCATGGTCACGAGCTGACTCAATGGATGCAACTTCGTCGAAACGTCGGGCAATAAAAAAGGTATAACTACGATTAGTTATCGCGATAAAACCCGTTATATTAAATATAAATCGCCTGTTATACTCAGTCGTTAGCCGTTTAGGCAACGTCGTCAAATAAAGTCGGCAGTCTGGGTAAGAAAAAGAAAATCCATGAGCGAATAAAATATCTATAGTTATGTAATGTCATCGGTAACAATGAGACAACATAAAATTGTGATATTTACAGCCAATTCTACAACAAGTGATTATAGTTGTAGTGGATCGAACAATACGTTCATACATCGTGAGCGATAGCTCACGGTCGGTGTTTATTGTCCATGTAAATAACAAAAGCAAGACTGAAACATATGTATGTAAACAATTGAATCTTGAATCGATTATATCATAGGACTTATTGTAATTTTGTAATAAATTTTAATTGCGCTCCCTTTTTCGATCATGGAATACTTGACGTACAAATTTTCAGTCGTAGGTTTTAGTTCTAGGTCGCAATTATATGAAATTTTTACACGTATTTTCGCAATATATTTGTCGTTTTATGACGTAATCGATGGAAGATACAAAATGGATTACCGCCCTATTATCGAAATGATTTGCGATTTTTTTATTTGAAGTTCTCAATGTGATTTGTTTCGTGTGTAGATAGGGTTTTACAAATTTATTGATGCTTCTCGTTGCTTTGACAATAATTCGTTTGTTAAATGGTTTACCATGTAACGGTCTAACCATAGGACTATGATACCATAATTATACACAATATATCCATTAGTCGAAATTTGTATTCAATAAAAGTATTACGTCATGTAAAATATGATTAGTGTAGCGGTAGCTTAAATATAGTGTAATATAGTATATTATTTCTTATGGTGTAAATATTGCTTAATAGTTGATTTTGAGTAGGTTGTAAGGGTGTTAGGAAATTATTTTGATATGTTGTTTATATTTTTCAAACGATTCTTACAATTATTAGACTTTTAATCGAATGAGCCATTCTTTAAAATTTATTTTTTAGTATCGTAATTATTTATATGTATTATGATTATATAATGGAATTTTTCCACAAAAGCTGAAATAAATGTTATGATTTTAATTATGAGGATTTGGTCGAAAAGAATGTAAGTCAAGTGGACAAAACTAATTTGATGATACAACTATTTATTTTTTTTTATTAAAAGAAATAATTAATTAAAAACTACATCATTTGTGCTGTCACCAACAAATAATGTTGGAAAAATATTATGGGTAGTTGGTACCTAATTACTACAGGTTTTTTATTTCATTTGGTATATTATTGAAATCAATATTTTTTTGTGTCTTCATTTTAGTTTTTCCTAACTCTAAACATTTGCTAGTTGTCTCGTTGAAAAAAAACTAGATTGATCGTTAATGTTTTTGTGTCTTTTATTTCGTCACAAACAAGACATCGAAAAAAATTACGTGTAAGCCAAAATACACAGAACAGACAAAAGTTAGCTAACTTATATAAAAAAAGTAATAATTACTTTGTGTTGCCTCTTTTTTGCGTCAGTAATCTACGTTTTGTCTCACAACTTTTCAAAGACCTTTTTTACTAACATTTTAAATTCACTCCATATTAATCACATTTTAATTTTTATGTTGTGTGTAAATTGTGGTACGAAAATAAGATGATTATTACGTGTTTTGATGGAATATAGAAAATTAATCGTTTTGTGTTGTTCATGGTAATGCGTCACAGGTTTGAATGAGTTGTTTATGGTTATGCAATTATATGTCAGAATATCTCTGTATTGTAAGTATGAGAAGGTACTAGTAATTTATTTATCTATCAACTACTCATTGTTCTATTCAATAATTTATGTCACTTGCTTAATGGTAGCTATTATCTGTCGGCTAAGTAATTTAACAATCTGACAAATTTTTGCATAACATATTCAATAATGTATGTAAATAAGGTTAATATTAAAACGTCTAGCTAATAATCACATATTTAGGGAAAGGTGCCTAACGATCTGTAATTATTTAAGTTAGTTTACGATAATGCTGTGTAAATTTGCGTAAAAATATTAATTTATCTCAATTATAAATGTAATGATTTATATGACAACGGATATGTGCATAATAATGGTGTAAATAATTTTGTATGAAAGAAATACATTATTATCATTATTTACCGTGTTGTTTACATTTTAAATCTTTGTGACCCAGAAACTAGGAAGTGAGAATTATGGTTATAATAGCTCGACTCATTGTCTTACCACTTATCTCAGCTTTTTCTTCCCTTATAGTGTGTAATTAAGGTGAAAATAAATTACTAAAGTCTGAATTGCATCTTACAGCACAATCACAAACTGTTTTATTTCGAGTACACGTACGAGTACGTTTTGAAATATATGAACTTAAAACTTTAATATCAACACGTTATTACTAAATTGTAATTAACGTGGCTAGGATTTCCTCGCGGTTCAAAAGATCATTAAGGGATTCCTAGGACAGAAAGCTTGTTAGAAAAGTATACAACTTTTACAATTTTGAATTACTCAAGTGAAATTTTGACGAAACATAAGACATATTTTAGAACTATTTAATCAGTAATTAGATAATCAAGCCACGGGCAGACTAAGCCTTCAGTCTATTTTTTTAAACTAAATTTAAATAAAACCAACCGACGCAAGATGCAGTTGTTTCTATAGGAGCTTTAATGCCAAATCTCTAAGATATGCACGCTGTAACGTTTAAAGCCTTTCTTAGGATTTAATTGAGGAAACTTGTAGATATTTTCAGGCTTTCCAGGACCAGAAGCTCCTTTCTCGTTATTTCGCTACTGAATCAAGATCTTCGAAACTGCCACTGCATTAGCCACTGATTATACAGTTAGTTATTTCTGTAAATTAAATATATCTAATATATTAATTAAATAATTTTGCATCACGTTTTTAAAGTGGTTGTCTATACAAGTTTTAACAGGTTTTTTTAAACAGATGCATTAACATATTGTTACTAATATTATCAAACAGGTATTATGTTCTTGATCATGAATAAGTAAAATAATAACTTAATTTATTCTGTATACATACATAACATAGTTGTTGTGATTGAAATTATGTTATTATTCTTCGAACGATACTTGGTATTTCAATGAATAATTAAAACTAATTTCAGTGGAAATATTCAATGATAAAGTAATTGTTCGCGATGACAATTACATTACAACGTATTGTTACATTGACGCTGCATGTTACAAAACAACTTACCCTAAGTGCTCACCCTATACGCGTATATGATGGGGTCAAGGCAATCATAAAAACAGGAAATAAAGTATCAGATTTCCCTCTATATAATTAAAATTCTTTTTAGCAATTCTTTAATTTGATAATCTTCCGAATTGATACGTCATATGTAAAATTCTATATTAAGACCGAAAATAATTATTTGTATTGATTCAAAAAGCCCTTAAAACAAAGCATCGGTAATGGATGGCATCGGTAATTCAAACGATTTCTTTCATTTACTTTTATTAATTTGATGCCTTTATTGTATAAAGTATAATAAAGTAACAGAATAGTAAAATGTAGGTTAGAAAAATTTTCCAACTTAAAGAGTCCTAGATTTTATAAATATAAACATATTTAGGGCCGGTGGAATAATAAGCACTTCATTGTTAGCAGCCCCCAATAATATCCAATGACCCTTGTTATGTTATAATAGAAGTTCTAGTCACTAGTTTAAATGATATTAAAAACATATTTATTTTAAATATGACCTACCTGCCTATAGACTAGCGCCAATAGACAACACTAGGTATAATTTTACTAGGTATTTCTAACGACCCCGTGTCGTAGGTCTGGAAAGACAAATACAACAACAGTACGACTAACATCCTCAAGACTTACACAGATGTTTCGTCATGAGTGGACATCGAACCCGCGAGCGCCTCACTGACTGCGCTAATTTGTCATGAAATAACAAGAAAAACAATGAATCAAACTGGAATGAAAAATAATGTAGCGAAAATCTGCAAATAATATAAATAAAAATCCAAAGCGTAAATCTTACGAAGATTATTCGCGTTAAAAAATTAATAAATCTTGCACAAACCCAGCTTCAAATCATACCTAGAGCCGTTGTTTGAACACACTTATGAAATGTGTTACAATATTGAATTGAATATATTTACCTACAGTGATGTATTAAAAGTAACAACAAGCAATAATCAATTTCCACCGTATTCTTAACAAGTTTGTCGTAAACATTACACTTTGTTTACTCTGTTAGGTAAATAGAAAAATACGTGACTAACATATTATAACCCAAGGAGCTCGTTACATACATTTTAACCAACGCCTGTCCGACCATGACGTTCAGGTAGCTTCCTTTTCCGACGTCGGTGAAACGTTTGTTGCGTAAATACTGAAACAACTTGCTAGAAAATTATTACTATGCTTTGTGTACTTCAATTTATGTGCCTACGTATTTGCATATATTGTTTTAATGCGTACGAATTTTTCGACTCGACAATTTTAACAAAACAACAAAAGTTTGTAAAATTTTGATGAACCGTTTGTTGCTTAGTTCCTTATAAGAACTAGAAAAGAGCTGATAAGTTTCAAACATCTGTACAGATCTTTATAAATTATAGATAAGAACTATCTCGATTACATCAGCTTAAAAAAAATTGGATCAAAATTGGTCCAATTTTCTAGGGAGCTACGATGCCACAGGCAGACACTTATATACTCAGATGTGTAGATACACAGACACATAGATTCATTCGCCAGACTTATAACACCTCTCTTTTAGGGTCGGGGATTAAAAGAAGTTGATTTTAGCTCACTAGTGTGCATTTGTAATAACTACATAAATCGCTAGTGTATTTTTATAAGTAGGCTTACAAATTACATACATACTTACATTAGAATCGTTAAAATTAGTCATAACTTTTATACATATTATAAAAGGTAAACAATGTAGTTTTACTCGTCGTTGATACATTACAAATTGCAAGTATAACAACAGAAGGGTTACTTGGACACGGGTCATCCCAGAAAAAAGAAAAAGGGTGAATATTGAATGAACGTCATCATTATGACTAGACATTATTGTGTTTTATAAGGAAAGAAGCAGACTTATGAATCAATAATCTTTTTATATGAGTATAGTTTAGCAATATGTAAACAATTACAAAACGATCATTTGGAAATCCTGTAAAACCTGTTCTTGAGTATTGATGATTTGAACTTACTTAATGTGTATTTGATTTGAATAAGGATGACCGGTAATTTAATTTGATTAACGGAACATTAGTATTTTTTTTTCAATCCAATCAGCTTAGTTGGTTAAGCTGTGCGTCAATAGATTAGTCAGTCACGTTTTTATTTTATTTATAGGTGTTATTATATAATATTTATAGATTAGACTGTAAAAGAAGCTTAAGCGAAATTACTTCTCAGGCGAATTATTAAACTGCATAAAAATATAAAAAAGCTATACTGTCTTTATGGTATTAATCAATCTTCATGCTTTCTCGTAATAGAGACTGGTTGTGAGACTTTTCGGCTATTCTCTAAAAGATATCGGCTTAGTTAAATGGGCATGTGAAAGTTAAAGATGAATTAAGACCCAAATCTTATCGGTGAAGTGGGTTATTGTATATAAGAAAGTATGATCTATTGATTCATTTATTAAAATAAATATAGACGTGCAATTTTCTTGTGTCAATATTTTTATTGCTAATTTGTTTGAATTATTAAATTTACATTGTTGCAAGTACCATTAATTTATAATTAAAAGTGGGTGGATAGAGCCATTAATTGTCTTCTAATTGTGCATCAGTAGAAATATTTCTGATAAAAACTATATAAATTCAATTAATGGTCTCCAGGCGTTCAATAAAATAATAATGTAGAATAATTTCATACATTACAGACTTTTTTCTACTGTAGTTCAATAAACCTGAAGTATAATGTGTTTGAAGTAAATGCCATTAGTTACAAGTCTATCAGCGTTGATCATGGTTCAACGCTCCATTGACATTGAAATAACTCTGTAATGATTAAAACGATTTCTCTCGTTTTACTTGATTTTGAAGACAAGCCGCAAGTAAATATGATTAAATTCGATCACTACAATGCGGTGATGTTTAAAGAGAAGAATACAGTAGGTAATATATTTGTTTTGTCCATGTTATATAGTTGAACGTAAACCTCATTATAAGGATGATGCACACGTTAGAACCTGTTTGAGTCGCCTTGCATTTCAATTAGAAAACTATAATAACAAATCATACCATGCATTCTAGATTTTCCATTACGTAACTAAATTATGTCATGCAATATAATAAAAATAAATAATCATTCAATCAGTCTCTAAGGTATTTGATCACTGATGGGTTTTTCTCTAGAACAATTAGTTTCGCTAATCAGAAGGGAAATTAAATCTCTCAAATCTATGGTACCAGGTCTTCGAGCCGGACTAGAATGGCCTAGTGATTGGAACACAACCATCTCTAAATCTCGATCGGTGGAGTTGGGTCAAACTGCGGCTAGCAGCGCTTACTTAATTTTCAAATGCTTGTGTTTAAATTCATCTCGTGCTTGGGAATTAAGGTTACAACAGGAAACCTATTTATGTCTGGAGTAACATATGCCACTATAACAACCCTATAGATATTATATACTTAAGCTTCTACTGTTCTGTTTAATAAGAGCCCAACTTTGGGACATTTTTGGGTTGTTAAAGTACAGAACAGAAGTTTATTTTAGGTTTATTTCAGAAGGAATTATTGTAAGGATTTTTTTTATCTATAATGATATTCTGACACATCGCTTGTTTGCAAGAATATCGTAGTAGCTCAAAAATCTAACAAATAGAACTAAGTATGTCAAAAGGCCTTAAATCTTTGATGTTTTATCATGAAAAGAGTTCCGATGATGAATTTTCTAGTAGGATATTTACAGGTTTTTACTCAGTACGTGCTTTTTTAACTTTAGTAAGAACTTTGTAAATATTTAAGGAACGAAACTGTTAGTAATATATCTTACATTGAAAATATATTATTTTATATATTGTTATGTCAACTATAATAGTCATTTACACAAATCACTGATTCAGATGCGGTTATTACGTTGTTTAGTGAACTGCGATGCAAGTGTAGGTATTTTAAACCGTATACGATGTCCATTTAATATAAAGTAGAAGAAGCGATGATTGTGAAAATATTTAATGTTTTATAGATACAATGTATTATTAAACTAAAAGTTTCGGATATCACACAAACATTTTTTTTTATTTAACATTTTTGACTTTCTTCTGAAATGATATTTATTAAAGTATAGTAGTTAGGTACACAATTAAGATTATTTTTAAGTGACTTTAAAAGAGAAAGATGTTATCAATAATAGTAAACTTTGCGTGAGTGTGTGGCACGCGATATCTTCACCGATTTAAATAATTATTTTTAATCGAATATTCAAGGTTATTCAAATTAAAATTTGACGAAAATGATCCATTTCTAAGAATGAAAAACTAAGGGATCAAGAATACAGCTTTTTAACAAAATAGTTATTTTTGTAATTGCGTATATTTTTTTACAATTAAATAATCATAAGCTGTACATGAGTAAGAAGTAGATGACACAAGTTTATTTCTTTTTTTGTATTTATATTCTTGCAAAGAAAATTGTAGCAGTAAAGAGCGTTCTATATTATGAAGTAGTTAAGATAAGAAATGAAATATTAAAGTGGTCCTCGTGAAGGAAATCGTCCGTTCTACAACGGCTGCTCCAGGTTATATTAATATGTAAACAAAGATTGTACCTCTAAAACGCAGAAATATAATATACAAATAATTATATCATATTTTTATCGTATATTTAATTTTATAAACCACCATGTTTTTCGATCTCAGTTACAAGAACGTACATTGAATAACGATGATAAATTAATATGCAAAGTATGTGCCTTGTTAATTATTAAACATCTGTGTTAATATAATTTAAAAATTTACATTACAAAGTTCGTTATGACTCACTATGTGATATTATTTGTCATAGTTAACGTATTCCAAAAAAAAAAAAAAAACATTTTTAACTTAAAATGTGAAAACACCGATTGTTGAAATAATGATGTTGTTCTAACAATTAGTAATATATTTTTTACGCGTACGGTAACCTTTTTAAAAATAAAATGTTCATTAAACACGGCTCACAAACAGTTCAAGCTATCTCATAAAATTATTTTACACTTTAAAAATACAGAGTCAAAAACTACCAATTAAAACAAAACTTCACATGATTACAATTGATTGTTTTCAGATTGTAAAAATATTTTGTTGTACATTTATTTTATTGTGAAGGGTATTTAAAATTGCATGAGTGGTTTAAAATAAAAACCTACCTGTTAAATAAAATTTTGCGTAAAGCAATTTTTCGTAAGCAAAATTAACGAACTAAAAGTCTATATTTTAGTTAGGTTTATTCTTAGTTTGATTATCGCAGAGCCCAGAGAAGTACTACACTCTCACGGACAATCGTAAAGTACCTGGTTAACAGTGCTCGTTGTCCCTTAACCCTTCCTCATCAGATCTTACCTTGTATTCAATACCCGTGAATTTATTTTTATCTTTCAGAATGGAAAAAAGTATCTTGTAATCATGTATGGTTTCTAATAATCATTTATTATATTTAAATACATGTTTCCATAATGTTATATCGTAAATGGAAAATTACATAGGTACTCCGAAGTACCTAAATGTGAATCATAACGTGTTCAGTTCACGACAGGTAATTCCAAGTTATGATATAGGGTTGCCATTCGTTTCCTTTTCTCGGGCATGTCTCGAAGTAAGTTTTGTAGAATGTCCTAGGTATTTGACATTATTTTTTCCATCCAGGTTTTTGCAGATAATAACTTTAACACTTATAACTTATAAAATTTCATAGCACCAACTACATAAACTTAAAATTCACAAAGATTATATGATTGTTAGAGTATTTATATATTTTGATATATACATATCTATGTGAACAACAGTAAGTTTCAAAAAACATCACAGCCCGTAAATGCTTTCAAGTGTAAAGCAATGACATACAGCTTATGTAAATTTAAGACTATTATTATTATATTTTTGAAAAGTCTAATTGAAATATTTAAAAATATATCTTCAGTACGTATTGTACCCTGTGTATTAAAATGTTTTATAGGATGTAATTGAAAAATGTGTTTTCATAACTGAGTTATCGTTAACGCGTACACATCGAAGAAACAGAATTGTGATACAAAATAATCCAGTAAGTAATAAAAAAAAATTATACTATGTGAAAAAATCACGAAGTACATTCAAATCTTAATACACCGTGATCGCCACTTGACCTCTGTGACCCGTCAAGGTCAAAGCATTTATAATTCGAGTAGTTTAATTAACTACCTAACGTATCAGATGTTTGAAATTGACGTGACTAGCAGTAAAAATATAGTAAGGCTATCAGCTGTTCAATTAATTTATCGAATTTCATTTTCTCAATCTGATTTTACACATTATTATCTATCACTAATAACTCAGCTAATCTACATTTAGATTTTCAATCCAATTTGTTGAGCCTGATATATGGGATGTTACGTATGTAACGCGACTGTAGTTTCTTTCTCTGGTTTTGCTAATATCCATTGTCGGCAGTGATCACTAAATATTAGGCGACCTACTTACTCATTATCCTATTATAAATAAATAAATAAATATATATATATATATATATATATATATATATATATATATATATATATATATATATATATATATATATATATACATTTATATTTTTTGGAGTGAATAATTAACCCTCTACACTAACTTTTGCGCTTATATCATTTGTAAGTAAGATTTGCAATGAACTGAACGCTAAAACTCATAAATCTTCGTTTAAATATGCGAATATGTTTGAAGGTGTTAAGTATATAATGAATGGCTTTTCCTTCCTAATGTTTTTGTTCCGTTTGTTAGCAAATAACGTAAATGTATTCTTTATTGCCAATCATATAAGTGGTTATATAAACCCGTATGTCCAATTAGCCGAGGAATGTACACTGGGCTATGAATATACATACATATGCATTATACATATTTATTTAATTATATAATACAAATACATCTATCATCTTGTTTCCATAAAAATATTAACATAATTAAGTATAGGTGTTAATTAGATTTACCAAGCAAATATTTTTACAATATTCTAAGTACCCAGAATCTAGACAGTCTAGAGTTAGTAACAATAACGGAAGAAGAAAAGTTACCTTAACAAACAGTGTGTACTAAAATTCAGGATAAAACGAGTTTGTTTCAAATAAAAATAATCCCACGACAACCAGTATGAATTAAAGTTTTAACAATCTTGTTATTAGATACTCAACGTACTCATACGGTATTATTTTAAACTTTATGAATTCAAAGTGCGCAAAATGCGATTTGGATTTGCATATCAAGGGGTTCCGTGCCACTCTCATTCAAACGAATTTTATTTTAAAAAAAATATTTGCTTAACTTGTTATATATTTTTGTTTAGGTCATATCTTGCAATCTGAATTTAATTCACTATAGATATGAAATTTTACATGTCGGTTTTTACAGAATTTTATACATTTTACAGAACTGCTTAAATATCAACACCATAGACTTTTGCATACGCATAATAAATAAAAGATATAGAAAAATATGTAAATCCTTTGCAATTAATATACCTACTTTAATAATGTAAAAGTAAAATAAATAAATAAACGCATCATATTCAAATCTGTGTCGGCGGTCCGGAAACACTACCCAAGTACCCAGAGCACAGAAAACATCCGTATACCCAATACACATGTTTCCTGTGATAGAACCCGCGACCGTTAGCGCATCGGCCAGTTATCGTGACTACTGCGCCAACCTGTCTATTCAAATAAATTGATAGTAATTCTTTAAACAAGGTTTTATTTAAAGTTTTTAAGTAAATAAAACTAACCATTTTATCACATTATACATATGTATATAAGTAGATTATGTATTATTGTTTTATGTATTTTGAATAAAAAAAATAACAGGGGAAAAACTTGCAGAAAAGTTGTATAATATAACAAAATGATAATTTTACAATCTTCTTTTTTGAACATTTAAATGAAAGCTTGTTTTTAAATATTATTTTACTGTTAGTTTATTTGTTGTTTTGCATATGAGTTTATACTATAATTACATAATTTTATACTTGTATCACTGTTTTTGCTACACAGCCAATTAACATAAATGTTTATAAAAATACGCTTCTTGTATGTAAGCTACCATTATTTTTTATTTTTGGTTATTTTTATCATTTATAAAAATTTCCGCCATAATATATACTCTGTAAAAAATTACTTAACAAAACTTCATAAGATTTTGTTCAAAAGATAGAGCTAAGTATTTAAAGGTAAGACTGATGGATGGACGGCAGACGTCGTATGGTTTTTTTTTTTGTTTACGCATTTTGATTTACCCAATCTTCATAGATACCCGACTCCTGGGGGGGGGAAACCGGGTTATGTGAGATTGTACTCACTAAAACCCCCTGCGATGGCCGCCACAGCACGGAAAACGGAGAGGCTACGGGATCGCTTTCTCAGGCACGTCCGCGGCCTCTCCCGTGCGTTGCTCCACTCGTGGCTTGCGGAGCCCTTCTCAGGAGGGCGAAGATGGTCTCGCCCTCCCCGCACCCCTCGCTGGTGCGTACACCGGCAGTCCGGGGCCATACCGGACTGCGGTCCTCCTCTCGGCCGTATGAAAACGGATGCGTGAGACCCCATCTCACACACCCACGGCCGGAGGGAGTGCCCTACTTATTCCGCCCCAGGCACTGGGGCTTGGAGGCCGTGAAGGCGACCCGCAGGTCGCCTCCGCCGGGTGGGATCAGCCCTCTCCCGAGCCCGCCCCGCAGTCTCCTTCTGGACCATGACGGTCTCACAGAAGTTGACTACGGCCTCCCACGCCGATTCCCTGCGTAGCATCGCCGACACGACTGCTCGCAGGGAGAGATTTCGCCCGATTTGCTGGACCAAGACTTGCCTTTCCGCGGTCCACGCGGGACACACCTCCAGCGTGTGTTGGGCATCGTCTTGGTCCGCCCCGCAGTGGTGGCAAACCGCTGTCGCCTCGCGTCCGATCCTACACAGGTACTCTCCAAAGCAACCGTGACCGGTCAGTACCTGTGTAAGTCGGAAGGTGACTCGTCGCTTCCGCCGCATCCAGGCCTCGAAGGCTGGCAGGATCGCACTCACGACGCGTTTGTGCGCGTACCGGTCTCCGCGGAGACGGGCGCACCACGTCGTGTGTGCCCTTCTCTGCTCCTGCCGCCTGAGCGCTTCGAGGACGCTGGCAGGGTAGGACGCACTTCCGCCGCTTTGACGGAGGGCGCGAGTCTGGTCGTAGACCCTCGCGTCCCTCTCCGCCAGGATGTCCAACGTCGGAAAGCACGCCAGAAGGGTCGCCGCCTCAAAGGATATCGTGCAATATCCCCGCACCACGTGGATGGCCACTCTCCGCTGCAGACTCAGGATCTTAGTCTTGCAGCGGCGGGTGCCCGTCAGTCGGTGTGACCAAACGGGTGCCCCATAGAGGGCCATCGATCGCACAGACGTCGTATGGTTAGTAAAATTTATCACCATGGCGTACGTAACCCTAAAAATGATCGATTCTTAATTTTGCAAACATGGTTTTTCGAATTCGTTACGAAACATCAAACAAAGGCGGTGACGGGTCGTTGTCTACCAATTATAGTGTCTACACTAAACATTATTATCGTTAACATTGAAACGTTTGATTCAAAGTGACAAGCGTGAAGCGTGAATGTTTTCCACAGATAATATTTTGTAAAACAGACAAACCGCCGGTAATCCGAATCCACATGAAGCGTTGGAATAATATGGTAAAATTGCTTTTTATAAGTATTTAATGAATAGCAGGAATTTTTTTTTTCTTTATCAATTTACGCCAGTGATTTTTCGTTGACATGGGCATCATATCGACGCCTCCGACGAATACAATGGTAATAGCTATTACGATAGAGTGCGTTTTATTGCAGATTTGCTATGCTGACACCCTAATACATTACTGTATTTTTTTTTTAAATTATTCTCCGGATAGTTTTCGAATTAGACAATAAATAAAGACCTTCATGTTTATGTTCAACGGAAGACATAAATGAAAATTTTACACGAATACTAACGCTTTATCTATTGCTAAACTATCAGACTAAAAGTTTTACGGTAAGCTAGTATTACCATATTGTTCGGGTAAAAAGTGTTTGAACCTGTTCCGGTAAACATCAATACTGTATGTACATAATAATGTCTGCCCGTTACCATTTCACGCCTAAATAACGAAAATAAATGGCAATCTTATAAGTTTTTAATTAATTTTAATAATTTCGCTTTTATTTGCGTACTGACAAAAAAAAATCTTAAATCTGTAATCAATACTTATCAATTTAAGGTCTTTTTAAAATTTCACCAAACAAACAAGTAGTTTATTTCACTGTGATGCTGATTTCTGATATACCAGCGAATAAAAATGCTATATCATGTAACAATTGTTAGTTAAACGTTTTCGTATCGTTGAATACTATCTTAGTGCACTATTACTGTAGTAACATTGATTTGGTATTTCCTTCGAGCATTATGGTAAAAATACTTGGCGTGACAATTCTTTAATGTTTTATTCGGTAAAGTAATTTTTATCATTTTCTCATTGAAAATTAAAAACTAACGAATAATATTAATAAGAAAAGTGTATAACAATTTATTTCCTTATTTTTGGTGAAAGAATGGTCTCAATAGGTTTGATAGTTACCGACATATTAGTAAAAATTCAGTTTTTGCCGTCTCCTGTAAAATTTGATTTTTCCTATTACCATTGTATTCGTTGGAGGCGTCGATATTGTATTCACTCTGAACCTAAAAACCTTTAACAATACATGTGTGGTCAAATAAATCGCTTTGGTTGTTATTATTACAACTGAAGATATTCTTACGTTAAAATGACTTTCTTTAATATTGAGCATATAAATGTGTGACCCTATTAGATATTTAATCTCGTAATCATACAAATGTATTCAATAGCGTGTCTCAATGACCAAAATTGACCAAGCGTGCCGCGGTCCCATTTAAAGACTGCTTTGTAGACCGACCGTCGACCGTAATAATAGAAAGAATACTTCGCAATATCGTGGATTTCCTCGCTATTATATCCAACATTGTTATTTCTTTGTGCATGTCAGGTATTACATGTAAACGTAACAGTTGTGAAAAATCTTCCACAGCAAGCGCTACTTGGGACTCCACGTTTACATTTGACATTACGGTAATGTTGAATGTAGAGAAATGTGTTGTAGAGAAATTTATTTTTAACACTACCACGTCATTAGAGAAAGGTCAAACTAAAATATTTTATGGCTTATTTAGAAATTTGCTTCCTAGGTCAGGGATTTGGTTTTTGCTTTTATGTATTTGTCATTATGTATTTTACATCGCACGTTGACTTATTTCGTAGCAAACTTAGCGCCGTTATTATGTTTTCTAAAAGCATTGTATATATATTGCAGTGGGAACAACTGAAGAAAACGAACGAATTCGTATTCGAAAACAGGCTCGTTTAGAAATGTTAAATCGATTATCTAATTTAGTAATAACCAATTTATTATCGTAATTTGTGACGAGGTCGTGAATATAAAAAAATGCATAAAAATAATAATTAATATGAATTAATTGGAAAACGGATTCGAAAAATAAATCTATATTACTTAAATATTTTAATTAGTTGTATTTATGCATCTCGATCTCGAGAATTACTTATCTACCTCTATATTTTAATATGCGTGTATTAATTAAGTATAAAGAAATATGTTACTTAGTCTTCTATTACTCTAGTACTACGATAGTTTTTCAAGGGCGTAGCTAACAATTTTTTCTGAAGTAGGCACAAGGGTTTACGGACTCAAGTCGATGTTTTTATAAGACTTGTTTTTGTTTTCAGTGTCTTTCAGTTTTATTGTACTTACTATATGCTATCTAATGAGAAACAGTGGGCTTTTTCTCTTCTCCAGTTTTGCCAGAGTTATGTTTTCTTGTTCTATGGATTAGTAAAAAAATAGTTACGAAAAGGTGGTTGGCGACTGGCGAAATAGTTAATGTGACTAGGTACTGTTTGAACATTGAATGCCAGCTTACGATAACTGTTTGTATGTTTTGGATCTCTACGTCTAGTGTATAAAATTGTTAATTATAGTCCTAGGTACCTAATAGACCTAAATTTTTGTAAAACACCTATAGAAATATATTTTATTTATTTATTTTTGACCAGAAATAGGCATACTAAATTTCGTGCTCTTACATTAATAAGAAGGGACTGCTATTCAACAGTTTATCCTTTATTTTAACCCCCAGGTGTGAAATATCTAATATCCAAAAGTCTTATCTCAGTGGACGCTGGCAACATAAATTATTATCTGCCAAAATTTCTAGTTTGTAGTCAAATCCGTTTAGACTGCGTTGAAAAATCAGTCAGTTAGTAACGAAAAATAATATATGTATATATTCCCAGTATCCAAGGATACGTTTCAAGGAAAACGTTAAGTACTTATTTTACGCCTACGTTGCGTCGTCTTTCTAGAATAGTAAAAGCTAATTGCTTTTAAAGAAATATAAGTAGGTAAAATATACGGCGGGCGCGTCACGCGATCCTTAACATTAATCAATGGCGCTACTAAACTTGTGCTCGACGTGAAGAGAACAAGTTCCACAGTTTGTTAAACTGTAGGAATGCGTTTCGGTAACAGCTCTCTCTAAATATTAATACTCTATTTTAGATTTCAGAAATAAGTTAAAAGGCAGATGATAAAATAAAATTTTCTGTTGATGTTTTTAAACTTATTTTAAAGGAGAATATATCGATGGTTAGTATTAATGTTTTGAGGCTGTCTCTTAAATCTATTACAGTCACAATAAATAAATAATAATAAACGTCTTGTGCTCAAAGCCTTTAACTAGAATACCTTTATGGATACGGTAAATATAAACACATACAATCATCCACAGAATATGACAAATATCCGTACGGCTTGAACAAAATTTCTTGCAAGATGGAAACGAACCCACGATATTTTGCGCAACACCCGGTTACAGTGACCTCTGTACCGCCAACAACAATTCAACTTAAACGATAAATACATAAAAAAAATTTCAACAGCGTATTCGCTAGTCTGTAAATAAAAAAATAACTTTAAAAAAAAATAAAACGCACGATAACAACCGTCACGGTCCGATAGGCGTGTATTTCGTCAGGAGGAAATTTCGATTTTTTTTTATTTTCTCGACTAAAATGTCGCACAATTTTATACAAACAAGCGTCAACAAGGTTGCTCCTACAGTTTGCATGCAACCTCGAGAGCCAGCTACGAGCGTGGGCCACGTATAGAGTTATAAATAATACAGCATTTTTACGTTAATGTAGGCCGTGCAGCCTTTTGTCATGATACAACTGATTGCCTAATTTTACGTATATGTTGTTTCGTATGGTATTAAGGACTGTCAGATGTAATAAGACAGTTTATTTTTATCCGAGTACAATATTTACATTTGTTATTCTGATACGCAATTTAGATTAAAGATTTTCAAACTCACTCGAAATGTAAAAAATGTTGCAGTATAATGTTGGCGACGTAGAAAATAAAAGTCGTTATAAAAATCACAATCGCTAAAAAACTACGTTATTGTGTAAGACACAGATTATTACTGAAACTAATTCCGCAAAGTAACAATTTACAAAGAGCTAAAATGAAACCGTGTTAAAAAAATCTGATTTTATAAAATATGAATTCGGTGTAAAATACTAGATGAGAGAACTTAATAGAAGTATAAAAAGGTTTTTCTAAAAGCTTCCCTTGTTTATTTTGCGCAGCTTGGATCCACGTGGCTCGTGGATTCACGTGTACACAAGGGTAATGTCATAATAAATACAATCATGTTTTCAAATAATACATTATTTTAATGAATAAATTAATTATATATTCATATACTATCTATATCAATATAATAAAGCTCACGAGTTTATTTATTTGTTTGTTTTTAAAGTGTTAATCTCCGGATATCTATTAGTCTATTTTGAATAATCATTTTGCTTTGTTGGTTAAGGAATTAATTAATTAATTAATTAAACGTATCACACTCACACTCAACGGCCCCCATTAAGATCTTATGACCTTGTGTCGGGGGTCCGGAAACACACACAACACTAACACAAACACCCAGACCACGACAAACATCCGTATGGCCAATACAGACATTTGCCGTGAGCGGAGATCGAACCCGCGACCGTTAGCGCTACAGTCAGTTGCAGTGACCACTGCGCCAACGTGTCTGTAAAAGGAAGATTATAAGGTATATAATATCACACTATGATCCACAGGGATGAAGCAATAACCATAAACGTTTGTTAATCTGGCAAGTACTGAAATTAACTGCGAATGCAACCAGGTACGCCTAGCTATGTATAAACGGCCGGCTTAACCGTGCAAATATAATTCCGTTAACCGAATCAAATAGATACACAATATCGCTGTATTGGCTGGATAAAATAATTAATGATTCTGGAAATGCGAGCGTTTCATTCGAAAAGCTCGATTACTTATTATGTTTTTGTTCCAGGCATATTCATTTTGACAAAATGCGGTATGAAATTTATTAAATGGAAATTAAGTAATATAAAATAAAAACTGAAAACCAGGTTGCCTTAAAAGGGTTTTTTTAAGGTAAAATGGACGCTGGTTTGCAATACTATGTCAAGCCACACAGACGTCATTTTGAGAAAATGGCGCCTAAAGATGTCAAGCCCATTCTTAATAAATATGTTTGAAGAAGTACATATCCATTTTTTCTTTTATTTTTTGATAAAAGGTATAATGAATTAAATTCAGACTAATACATTTTATATATTATCGAATAAAAAGTTTTTCAAATATTTGAGGTTATTGTATAAATCGCAAAATATGGAACGCACTTGAAATTCGAACCAATTAATTAAGAAACTTTTTTCCATACTTATTTAGTTTATATGACTTAAATTTTTTTCAAACATGTTAAATAGTTGATGCAGTATCAAAATACATCAATATCTCCGAATTTTATTTTTTGTGGGTTGACACGTTATTGCTTATCAGCATCCAAATATTGTAAACATATAGCCTACAGTACTTCTACAACTAAAATAGTCTTAACTCTACCATCAAGCTACTTATTCAACATAGCAGATGACAATGAACATATTAACCTCTTTCTGAGGGAATCGAGTATAAATCGATAATTCGTACGTATGTACGTGGAGAGAATCGATTATAAATCGATAATTCATATGTACGTACGTACGAATTATCGATTTATACTCGATTGTAATTATTAGGTGTTATGTCATATATGTATGTATATACATAATAGTTCAATAAAAATTTCTTTAAAATACATAAAAATTAAAACGGTTTGCAGCAATTTGATAACTATTTATTTTTTATTTTTCCATGAATTTAATTAAAGTTTTCCTTGTGCACTGACCTTAATGCTCAGCATAACCCAACGACGCAGTTGAAGCTTCATCTAAGTTTGCATTATACATGAAGAAATTATAGGACTGCCTTGGAAGCCTGACCCTTGCAGAGAGTGGAGGTAAACAAGAGATTTGATGTGCAATCTAAAGTTACACGAGACAATGATGCACCCGTTTATGCTAATTACTACCTTGTTACTGCCGTTATATTTTGCAGAAAAATTTGGGCTAATGTTAATTTCTTTTATAAATATTATATCTACCTAGTTTTCGAATGTTTTAAATTGTAAAACAATAGATAAAAGTGTAACCATATTATTGATATAAGTAGTGACTTTGTTATTTGAAATTCATTCCGCGTTTCGTTTAACGAAATGGAAAAAATAATGTTCGTAATTTATTGTTTTTAACCCGCGAAGATATACATATGTATATATATGGTGTTCATTTTGATGCTCTTATACGATGAACTGAAAAATTCTAGATAAAATAAATAATATGATATATTAATAATAAGATGTGATACCAATAAATTGTAATTAATAAGTAACGTTGGACACATTACTTATTAATTACAATTCATTGGTATCATTACAAGTAATAGTTGGTGTTACAATATATTTCTTATTGTTGTGACAAACAAAGCTAAGACAAACAATGTATTAAAACAATATATAAATATAAACAAGAGGCCATTGTACAGATTAATACAACAAGATAAACAGGTTAGATCGGCAATGTAAATATCCAGTTAACTATGCATTGAAATGACGCTATAAAAAGAAGTTCAGTAAACAATTAAGTATAATAAGTATTAATATATATACAATACATATTACGCGGTGAAAAGAAACTTGCTAAAGATATGGATTTAACTCTATAATATTTTATATATAAAAAAAGAAATGCGTTAAAAGAAAAAAAAAGTTAAAGTAATTTCTTTAATTGTTCTTTAAAGAACAATCCACATGATTATTATAAATGTGCAACTAACTTCTTTGTCTGTTTGTTACCTTTTCAACATAAGCCGTTAAGCCAATTTTGATTAATTTGTTGAATATGTATTAGGCATTAGGCCTTGGAGAAGGATATTTTTTGTCGCGAAAATTAAACATGAAGTTAGAGAAATATGGAATGAAAATTTGTATGGAACTACCTACAACTTTTTAAAGATACTAATTGAAATGAAATATTTTTCGACACAGGCGAAGTTGTAGGGACCAACTATAAAAGTAATAAGAGTGTCATAAATGGTGTATAGGTGGTGATCTACTGAGGTAGAGTCTAGCTGTAGCTCATCGAATACAACCCCTACACGGGCTTGCTCGACCGGGGCAGTATCTCACTCTCACAGAAGATCGGCGGGAAGTAGCTAATATGTTACATAAGCTGCGTTTCGTATAGTGAGTGAGGAAACAGCAGTTTAGTCCCAATTCTTTTCCTCTTCTCCTATTCGCTTTCATCGGCAATATGGCAACGCATTTATGGTTCCTCTGGTGCTTCAAATATCAATGGGCGACGGTAATCACTTAGCATAAAGCGTCTCGCCTGCTCATTTTCTAGCTATTTAAAATAAAAAAAAGGTAGATTTTAATCTGCACATATAATGTAAAGGTTTTATATATATTATACTACCTTTCATTGCTAATGCTCTGTTGGACTTGACACCGTTGGAGGCGCAACTTGTGCCTAATCTGGCTTAATGGGTCGTTCACACACCACATTACTATAGATGTAAAAAAAAAACACTATGTAGGTAGCTAGGTTTCATTAAAATGAGTTCTTATTGTCAAGTTTTAAAAACTTGTGTACTTGCGTAACTTGTGAATTA
The DNA here is from genome assembly GCA_037950945.1 of Hypolimnas misippus. Taxonomy (NCBI): domain Eukaryota; kingdom Metazoa; phylum Arthropoda; class Insecta; order Lepidoptera; family Nymphalidae; genus Hypolimnas; species Hypolimnas misippus. The sequence goes on along the minus strand of JBBEEQ010000029.1, from coordinate 9,667,162 downwards.
CAATATATCATAATTTTCTTAAAAAAAACACGAAATATAATAATTATTGTTTTAGTTATTATTAAATCTATATAGGGTAACAAAATAACCATTGCTTAAAAATAATTAAATATGAAACGAACGTTTAGCGTCTACGCATGACAAAATATAAAAATGTTACTGTCACATGTTGATTCATTAAAAATATGACTCATTGTTAAATTTTTTTGTCGTGTGAACAGTATTTCAAAAATATTGTTTGAGGATCCATACTAATATTATAAATGCGAATGTAACTCTATTTTTTCGTCTGTCTGTTTGAAACGTTTTCACGCTTAAATCACTGAAACAATTTTATTTATTTTAGTATAGGCATAGATAGGAAAGATATGCAATTTTTAACCGACTTTTAAAAAAGCGTAGGTTCTCAGTTTTAAGCGATTTTTTTTATTTATATTCCCCTATTACTCGAAAATGGTTTTGATCGAGTTGGTTAATTCTTTTTGGTGAGGTATACTCCCATTGGTCTCATAGTTTTAAGAAAACCAGTTAAGTAGTTTGGTTTTAAAATCAAAATAACTAGAAAAAATATGTTTTAGAGGATGTGATGTAGTGTATGATTCCAAATAATTAACTTAGCTGACGAAGTCTTAGTCTTAGGACTAATTGCTTTTTATATAAAATGATTCCCCTGTTTTCTATGTCTCACATGTGTTTGAAGTTCATTAGACAAAAAGTTTACTATGGCTGTTGTTGAATAGTTTACTTATTATAAAACAATGTATGACATCATTGGTTTTTCAACTGTTTGGAATACTAATTTTAATTGAAACGTCAGTCACTGTTTTATATTGTATTATCTTTATTATGTCGATGATTATATTATACATTATGCTTGCGATGTACGCATTAAAATAAAACAAATAGTTAAAAGATTAAACTTTGATATTTGAAACAGGAAAAGAAAACATTATTTGAAACATGACATGCGGCAATAAAGATGAAGTAAGCTAATAAGGAAGTAACTAAAGCCTCGGTACTAAATTGTGTATTGAAATGGTTATGTAAAATGGTTGAAAATTCGTGTCGCTAATGACCAGAGTGCATCCGCTGCGATCTCTCTGTGATCTGTAATCGCAATCGCTGGCAATCTCTGCAATTGTTCAACTTGCAGACATCGGTCACAACGTTTCATGTGAAACGATGTGTATCTAAAAGTTTTTGTACAGTAGCAAAATAATAGTAGCAGCTAATTTTGTATTGCAACAAAATAATTGTGAATAAAATTTGATATTTAAATTAGTTTTTTATATGATTATAAATTTATGAGATCCTAATCTAGTCAAGAAAAATATTAAACGTTAAAGTTTTCAGCTTTTGAACGAAAATATTGCGATTACTGTTGTTAAAAACGTGATAAAAATCTTAAATCTGACCTTGACGAGTAAATAAAAACATTAAGTCGGTCTTCATTTATATATAGGATTTCACTAATGTTATTATTAAAGTGGATCAGTATTAACGAGCCAATAGCTTAACGTCCCCCTCCCTTCTTTCCTCACTTCCTATTCACCTTCATCCCTTAATTCTTTTTAAGCCGTTAACGTATTTGTGGTTCATTTGGTAATGCAAATGTTTAGAGACTGGTGGCAGTGAACATTTTATAATATGCCTAGTGCGAATTTTACGATAAACACTATGGAGTTTTTTTTTGTAAAATTTACTGACGTTAACTATTCAAAGTATCAAAATTATTCCTTTCACTCACAAAATATAAAAATCCATCACGCGTTTTTGTTTCAATCCACCAATCACTTTCCCTTTCTATACTCTCTATTATGTTTCTCCTTGGTAACACGAGATGGCGCTGATTCAATCCAATACAAATCAGCGTTTACTTTACCGGAATCGAGTAGTTAGAAAAACTCGCCACACAGGTTATTTGATTGTTCGATTTATCACTAGTTTAGTACAAAAATAAAGACTATAATAGTGAAAATACAGACGGCGGATGTCCCCCAACGCATGAAGGTCGATTCATTTCCTGATGGAAGTATTTCACGAAGTGATAGTTTTGCTGCGGATTATATAGACTTGTTATTAATAATAATAGTTGAAAATTTAATTTTGATTAAATAATTTTATAATAATTCAGTAGACACTTTTTTCAGCACCAAATAATGTATCACGTGACTAAACGTAATTTTTTTTATAATTCACGTGAGTCGAAATGGCCCAGACAGTCACGTCAATTTTTATCGGATGTCGCATATTCAAATCCGGTCTATAATTTTTATACGTTCTGAGTTTTCAACTGCCAATTTTTTGTTATCGTTTACCACGTATTGAATAGTTTAAACAATTAAGACTTAAAAGAAAAAACCAACCGACTTCAAAAGCCAAATACGCAATTTCGTTTACGTGAACGACACACACTATTTCAGATTGATCCCATAGATTTTTATAAAAATTCTATGGGATCAATCTGAAATACGTATATATTTATAAATATCTATATGGTCAAAATAAAGAGAAATTATAAAAATATTAAGCGAAAAAAGACAGTTCTGAGCTAACATTAAAACATAAAAAAAATACACTGTAATTGAGGACCTCTTTTTTAAAGTCGGTTGAAAATACAGTGACGAAACGTGCAGAGGATCAGCGAGCTGAAGTAAACTTCCTTCTTCCTTCTTTCATTCCTTGCTTCTCCTCGATAGTTTTCCTATTCGAAGAAGCCTTTGCTCGACAGTGGGAAAGTTGTGACTTGTTATTATACTATATAGTACTGTGTATATTTTGCAGAATGTTATATAAAGCAAGCGTCACTTAACCTCCACAAGTATTTATGGCGACCTAGTTAGTTTAAATTAATCTAATTAAAGTACTGATTATTATGTAGTGTTTGTAAAAACAACCGAGCAGTATTGTTAAAAACATGTTGCATGTCATATACGAATAGATGCTTGATTCATAAATAAATAAATAATTCATATAAATATTGAAAAATTCAAAAGTCGTTCCCTGGACGGATTTATGATAGGTGTTGCAGATGTCCATGGGCGATAGTAACCACTTAACATCAGGTGGTAGTATTTGCTCGTTTGCTCCCCTTTTTATAATAAAAAAATGATGAAATGATGTATCGGAATCTATTAACATTATTTAATAACCACATACTTGTTACTTTGTATACTTTATAATTTAATATATAATAAATGAAATATTAAGGTTAAGGTTAAATGGGTTCTTGATATATTTAATTAAAAGTACTAGTCAAATGCAAAGTATGTTGAAAAACTCTTGCTTGCCTTTAGTACATAACTCGTTTGCATACTGACCGCTCCCGATGTCTTCGGGTTATGTGAGTCTTATATTACTCACAATAAATTCTTTTAAATAAAAAAAAATCTACGGACTAATTATCAAACATTATCGCTATTTAAATATGATACATTTTGTCATATGAACATTAAAAAAAAAACTAATTTAAATGTTAAAATGTTGTTTGTATACTTTGATAAAGTTAGTATTAATTAGTATTACCGTACGAAGCCAGGACGGGCAGCTAGTTATGTATAAATTATATTGTATCATCATGTATAATTTAAATATTAGTGGCATAACAATAGTTACGAATACAGCAGGACTTTACGTTAAGCACGATCGCACAATACACGTCGTGTCAACTAAACAAAACTTTAGACAATTCGAAAATGAAAATATTTCTTGGACTGCCGAAGTAATCTTTGATATGGTGACAGTTAATAAAACCGGCCACGTGTAAGTCGGACTCACATACAAAGGATTCTGTACCATCGTATAAGTCATAACACTATATACTTTTATTTTAAACCGACTTCGAAAAAGCAGGAGGTTCTATGTTTCGCTATATGTATTTGTTTCTTAAAGGATTGAATATGCTGACCAATATCAGCATAATCGATTTGCTTGTTATTAAGCTATTTTTAAATTCACCATCTTGTTTTTTATTATTAGTTGTTTTGACGACAATAGACCTACATACTTATTTTGTGAGGAATTTTATATATCTTATACGGTTTATGAGTTAGAGTTTTATCTGGCTAGCTGAATAAATAGACCACACAGATAGAGAGATTCGGTTACGGAATTCTAAAAATGAGATATATAAAAATTGAAGGTACAACGTAATATTACATTTTATTCAATTTCAGGACTTTAATTTTCTCGAGCTGCTGTGCCCGCGATTTCATTTGCGTGGACCCTATTTATAGAGAATATTAGAGACCTTAATTTTTTGGAATATATTATTGAAACAAATATACCCCTACAGAATGAAAATGTTCCCCACAGCATTATTATTAACGATGGACGGGATATACGAGGTAGAAGAAAGATCCATAACCGTAAGTTTTTGGCGGATCTTTTACGGAACTTTTACTTTATTAATTTACAACAAATAGATGAAATTTTATATGTTTTATATCGTACGATATTATCTACAAAACGAAGACCAACGGAATGTAAGTCGTAACGTGTATTGTCTATCACGCAAAGTGTCAAGTTGCGTCAATTATCGTTTCAACTAACAAAGTTAAGTTAGTAGCAAGTTTTTAAATAAGAAAGTTAAGATCCGCATCCGTATCCGTATCCGCGGATTGACATGATATATCCGTTTTTGTATCCGCGGATATACACATCAGTAATTATTTTACGTATATTTTATTTGCTAAGGATTAATATATGGATTAATTTTTCATTGTTTTTGTATTCCACACGTAAAAGATACCAACGGATCTCTTTCGTTAGGCTATTTGCTCGCCTGTTCGTCCTTTCATGGCTAAAAACAAGCATCTGATATGAGAAGTGCGGAATCCTGGCGAGTTAGTACGATTAAGTCTTAACCGTTTTTTCCTACTCGTTTAATAATACATTGTTAGCCAAAGCAAATTATAGGTTATTTTCTTTGTTAATCAAATGTTACACTGATGAAGGCTACATATGCACATAATTTAAAAAATGCAATAACTAGCGAGTTTATTTAATTAATAGTTCATAAATGTGCATAATGCATGCGTTTTTTTTTGTTAGCTATTTTGTATATATGTCACGTTACTTGTGTAATAAAATTGCCAAAGAAATCATTTGCAAAAAACCAGCCAAGTTCGCAAGACACTCGCACTCGCAGAGTTCCGTACAAGATAACGTTATATACTCTTTACACTCTTTTGTAAATTAAACAAGATGGGCGACACATAATACGTCAAAATTCGAGTCCTACTTGACCAGTGTTTATTATTTATTATTAAAGTGGGAATAGAAATACATATTCTGAAAATATCAGCATTCTACGTATTACGGTTCATGAAATACAGCCGATTGACAAACGGAGGCTTAGCAATAGAGTAACGTTGACACCTTTCTGCTACGGAACTCTAAATATCAGCGAGGAAGGAACAGTTCCTTGCAACTCAGACATTATTATAGTAAGAAGTTTCTAGAAAAATAGTATTGAATACAGCGTTGTCATGTTGAATGTACGAACAATTGTTATTATAGTATTGATCATGACAGATACATCTAGCACATTGAATTTGTTATGACGTAACCGAAATATTAAAAGTAATACGTAATAAATTGTTTGAAATAAGTTATTACTTTTTGTAAGAAAAAATAATATGCTTATTATATTTTATTGAAACGATTTTTTAGGTATGATTTTAAATGTATATTAAAATCAATCATCTATAATTTCTTCTATTTGTTTTTAGTTTACGTTTTTTCTAGTTTTTATATAACAAATATGTTATATAAACATTATGGTGTAAAACCGTAATTGTTAAAGCATATACATATATCTAAATATAAGCGAAGTTTTTATTGGAGTTACGATAGATATTAAATGTTTTATGGGCAATATCACGACTCCTTTATAGACCTAACATCTGGCGGAACATCATATACGACGCTAATATAACTTTTAAAGCGTAAATCGCGAAAGTTTTTATTACTTGTTATATGCAATATGTGCTAAAATTACTCACTAAAATTTTAAGTTCATACATGCATAAGAGAATTAACTTATTGCATTATAATTCACTGTAGTATTTTTATTTATTACCTTTTTAATTTTTAACTTTTTATAGTTGATCTTAATGTATAATCGCTTAAGTTTAAACGAGACTTGGATCCATAGCTTATAAATAAAAATGAATTATCCGTTTTTTTTTTAAACTTATAAAAATTGGAAGGAGGTTCTAATATAATATTTATAATATATACGTTTTTAAAAACAGTACCACCTGATGTTAAGTGGCTACCATCGCCCATGGCCATCTGCAACACACAGCACAACGCCCATAAGACGAAACATTTTAAAGTATACAAGATGATGTTTTTAAGTGGGCGTGGATAGTGAAAATATTTATTTATTTATTTTATTTTTTATTTTCATAAATTTAGAAGTCTCGACCGTTTTTGATGTAAACTAAAAGGGCATCATTAAATTTTTGAAAAAAAAAATGCTTTTCTAGCTAAGAATCGATCGATGATTTCAAAAAAAAAGCAACACATTGTAATCTGGGTAATTTGACAAGTTCTGTTATTATTTATTAACTTTTGGAAAGTAATCATTACTACGAACCAAAGGGAAGGGCTCAATTTTTTTTTAATGTTATTTTATTAATACATTTTAAGTTTACCTGTATGTATACCATATCAATGATATTGAATTGATATAACCCAGGTTTTTATATTAATGTGGCTTAATAAATTGTTAATCCCTTTAAACAAAAGATTATAGAGCATTATACAGTTAAAGTTAGTTATATCTTTATATTTCTTTTACCGGTATACTATATTAATTACTAGCTAATACTATTACTAGCTACATCCGGCATGCTTTAGAATACCACCTAAAGTATATAGATTTTTAGGTCCAGGAAAGCACGTGGACGTCCCCAGAATAGCCTATCAATGTTTTATTACAATACAATACATGGTTTCAGAAAGTGTAAAGAAAAAAAATGTATGATTTTTATTTAAATAGATTAGCTGTTCCACTCTAATTGTTAGATTAGTTAACATTTAAGATTCCGTAACGTTTTTCCGTAACGGCCAGTCTAACGCACAAATATATATTTTTTAATCAGGTAATATTAGAATAACATTTTAAAACAAACAAACAAACTCTTTAGTTTTGCGTATAAGTACAAATAAATAAGTAGAATAGGTCCGATCATTATTATTATTGAAATATTTATTACTTTAATCTATTTAGGTTAAAAATAATTCAATATTTTAACAATAAGTAGGTACTTAAGATGTTGCATTACAGCGAAGCTAATAAATACTTTCATTAGTGGTCCTTCCACTTTCTATGTTCTTTCTAATTAAGCTCGATCACTTAAGTTCTTTGAATATCAATCAGAAAGACATAAAGATGACAGCGAAAACTAGTTCGTTGACATGTGTCAAATTAATTATTTTATCGGCCTTTAATGACACGAATCCAATTTAATTATTTTCTATATAGTCTGTGAAGCGCTATAAATACTTCCGAGAAAAGAAAAGCAATCTGTATATTATTATTAATAATGTATTTATTTGTTAAATATGTTAAAATCAGATAGCCGATATAAATGTTTATTAAAATTTTAATTTTAAAAAAGAAATTATATTTTTATAGGATTTATTGTGTTAGTTTCTGCTTGAGGGTCAAGTTAATGAAATTACATAATAATACAAATGTATTTCGTATAGTTTTTATTACCTTGTATAAAAATGTTAAGTGTCTGAATGCATATTATATTTAGCTAACAAGCAAAATAAACTCTTGTTGAAATAATGTTCAGTCTTCGTAGCAGCTAAAGTTATAATGTAAATTTTATGTTGTCCTTGTTTAAAAATTAATTGAGCACTCAGTAGAGTTGCTTAGTGTATTAGCACTTTATGGTAAACCGGTACACAAGCAAATAAAAACAGCAAACAATATAATGTGATAAACACGTTTATTCCAAGTCGCACACATCATCACAACCATACATGTGAGAAACACACATTATTCTGTAGTATATGTGGTCTATTATACATTTTAATAGTATCGCTTATCTCTACTTTCATTCTACAATTATAATGATATGGTATAAATAAATAAGCTTTCTCAGCGTATCTTATAGATTAACTTGGGAAAGACTTTAATTCATTGGCCATTAAGTTAATATCAGAAAAAATATATAAAATTTTAATCCTGAGCGCGTATACGTAAGTTTAGTTTACAGATAGAGATGGAATGTTTACTGATGAGCGAAACGCGGCATTTGGCAACACGTCCCCGACCTTTCGTTTCACATGCAGCGACACGGATCGTCTTCAACACGCCTTCCAACCGCTCAAAGGCCATAAGAGCTAATCTTTATAATATTACACTTATATTAAAATATTATAATAATATACAAAGCTATCTACATTGCGCATTATCACTGAAAGACCGTGAGGTCAAGGTAACTTTAAATATTTGGTAATGTTTACACCCATCATTGGAGCGTATAGTGTAATTTCAGGGTCAATGAAATGACCGAGAGGTTCAGGATGACTAAGCGAGAAGATGAGCTAAAGCGAATACCAGCATCGATGCGGCAATCGTTTTAGTGGCCGCAGCGTTTTGAGGAGGAGTCGACGGCTTCAAGTCTTCAGAAAATACGTAGCTCTTCAAACCGGTATAGGATCGTAAAATTCTGTAATTAACTTCTTCCACTGACACTTGATTTTTCACAAAATTATATAGCCTATTTATTATAACGTAGACATTACCGCGGTCATCGAATGAAAAGCGATCAACCCATTGGATGTAATTCGGATCGCGAGCGATTGTACGTTGACCACTACGAAAATCGACAGTCGTGTTCCACTCTGCTATGGTCGAACTGCCAATCAGACCGAAAAAGAGCACGCCCGTTGAATCCATCTTCATGCCGTCGGTCTGTGATGATTTTGTTCCAAGATCGACGACGTACGGACGTAGAGCACCTTCACCTTTGGTAGCCAGCGATTCGTTTCGTAGGATGGATGCATTTATTGCGTAGAGGTGGAAACTTGCAAGCGGGCAGTAGTACACTGTGCGATCGACATTATCTTCTTCAGTCAAAAATTGAGGTCCAAGTGCAATGCCATCGATGTTTACGGGAAGGTTTACCGTAGTACCATTTAGACGGAATAAAGAAGCTTCTGGAACTGACGACATCGATTTTTTATCACGTAGCTTCCAAGACTTTTTATCGCTAAGACGAAACACTATAATGCCGGGATCGACAGCACTGTTGTCGGTAATATACGCATAATCACCATCACGATTGTCCACTACCAGATCATTAAGATATGTCGTATTAGGATCCACTGTATCTGGAGACAACGGTATGCGCTCCAATTTGTTCTCACCAGATTTTAAATCAATTAATACAATCGATGGCGGGCACTTTGTATTTGGGTTTTGAGTCAGTGTACCGACTCGGCCGTTGTCTAAAATCCACATCATACCGTTGCGATCGATCTCAATATTTTGTACGAATTGTAGAGCATCACAATTACCGATGTTGTTATCGTTCCAACTAGGGAACGGTTTCAATTTCGGGGCCGTGGTATCATTTTGATGTGCTGAAATGTAGGCGAGGGTGGCCGGCACTCCGTTCAACAAACGCGGGAGAGTTAAATAGATGTTGTCTCCATAGAAATTAATTCCCGATATTAGTACATTTTGGGGTATGTAGCGACTCGTATTAAGGTAAGTTTCACGATCGGTCGGTGTTTCCCATTCAAAATCAATCGTGCGCCACTCATAGATGACCCGGAACTGTTCCCGATGCGGCACCGGCGTGCGAGGCGGCTGCTGCGCGGCCGCGGCAGCGACGAAGGCGATGAGCACGATTAGCATCATGTCCGCTGGAGATCCGACTGGAGCGTGCAGCGCGGGCGGCGCGAACGATGCGACTGACGCTCGAGCACCTCGCCGTGCGTGACTCGCGGACTGCTTACCGGCCCTGCGTGTGTCACCACAATACGTCATTGTTATTGACAACCTGCGAATTGCGATTAACAGAATCCTCCACCTTGAAACGAGATTTATCTCGATTTATAGTCTATGGCGTATTTGTACTGTAGCTAATAAACGAGTACGTACCGGAAAGGGTGCAGCAAGGTCACTCGTCTCACCCCTGCTAGACGGAGGGTCCGCCAGTCTCGCCGTTTATGTATAAATCGTACCGGGAATCGATTCAAGTTGTCGTTGAGTTAAGCATTTGAAAACATTCTAATATTTCTTTTTCTTATACGAGAATAACCGTGATTCTAATTTATTTATTTTCGAATTAAAACAAAAAATATTCGTCGAATGATTTTATTTCTTGCGTATAAAATGATAATACGATTACAAAAATTGAAAGAATTTGTAAAAAAACAAGAATATGTGTACATTTTGATTCATTCATCCATTTTACTTGTAATTTCCTTTAAATGCTAGTTATTTTAAAATTAAATAATACCCATTTCTTTTATCAATTAATTATAAGTATTAACACTCGCCCACATGGTTTTTTAACAGATATTATTAGTAAGCAAAAAATGAGTTTTTACTAATTTGTCTGTTTAATCTGAACACATTATTACTTTGTATTAAAAATTGAAATTACTTAAACTTTGATCTTGGTTTAAAGATAAACTCATACACCGTTCTATTGTAGTATGTCGTAGTGTTAGTGAGTCAGAAGTAAAAACTGGTTTATTTACTGAGTCATCACAACAAAAGATCTTTTAGTAACATCATATTACCTACTAGTAACAACCGCAAACCCGCCATATGTATTAAGCTTAAAACTAATATTTTAAAACACATTATAGTTTCTTAAATAGAAATATTCGTTAAAATTTTAATAAAACGACAAAACAGTTACAAAAATGGAATACATTCTTAGTACATTATTATGAATATTGATGAATGAATATCATTAAAAAATATGTTTGTGACTTACTAATGAAACACTTAAACATATATGTACTTTTAAAACTGTATTTTAAGCGATAACTTTTTAGAGGAGTTGAACAATTTTTCGTACGCGGAAAATATTACGGGTCCGTACTTCCGTTTCATTACTAGTCCTTTTAAAGAAACGCATTTGTGGCGGTCGTAGCGTTTTAAATAAAAATTATAACAAAAAGTAGGACTTTAGACTTAATTTATTAAAAATTATACGTTTGTTTGCATTCATTATATAAAAATTAATATCACTGGTATTAAAGGCTAGTTTTTGCTGTGTTGACTTTGTCGGAATATGTCTACTAAATCTAAAAGTGACTTTAATTAACTGCGATGCCTACATATATTATTATGTTGATAAATAACAAAAACAAGTCAACTTTAACACCTAAAATGCATACATTAAAATAGTCCAGATTATCAAGTTTTGAAATAAAAATAATAGGTTTTTTTAATAAAAATAACCTATTTTATCATACAATGTATTGTTAGCCTTATTTTATTATTTATTATAAGCATTTTTAAAGACATTTCATTTAAACATTTCATACTTACATTTTAAGGTGTTGAAAACATTGTTCGTGCTAGAAACTTGAATTTTAAATTTTAACGTTTTTATCAAAGAAATACCGCCAAGCGTAACAATTCCGACAAGTTTCTGCAATATTAAATAAACCGTTACTCTGTCTATAAATAATCTTCATAAACTTTCTGAAACATATTCTGAAAATACACACGTACAGTAAAAATAATAAAAACGGATTCTTTTTATTAAGTTTCGTATTAAAAATCTACATAAATTACTATCGATTTATAATTTTAATTGAAGACTACGCCAACGCAATTTCTAATACAATTATCTTAAATGTAGAAGCTCGCGAATAAACAATTATTACTGTGAAACCACCTACATTAGAGAACGTGAAGACTACGGTGCAATCTATTTATAAAAGCGTTGAATATGTACCAACAAAATTCACAGAAAACAATGTTTTTTGGAAACGAAAAGGTGTACATGGGATTAATTTATTTAATTAAATTGAAGTGCAAAGAATTGTTAATTGGAGTTTATTCCACCACGTTACAACATAACTACATATATTTATCAGGAAATTAATTCGGCTGATTTAAATGGTGTAACACCTTTACCGCTGAGCACGAGAGGTATTTAAGCACTAGCCACAAAAAGTAAAAACTAAACACTGACTCGTGCTAACCCGGATTTGAACCCACTGACATCAGTTGATATCAGCGTGGTTTAATTATTATGTTTTATGTATCGATTAAACATACATTCTCTCGAAAAATATTATCTACCTGTTGATCAAGTCGGGTAAATCGATATTTAAAAATTCATATCTCATTTCGAATTTTAAAATAGCATAAAGAAACCGCATAATATTTATGTTTTATTTCTTAATTAAGAGGATAATAAAAAGACGTCATTAAATCCTGGTTTCAAACGGAGTCTTCCACTAAGCTCTAATCAGAAATTTCGCGTAATCCGATTCTAAATGCTCTGGTCGTTCGAGATCAACCGACGCGCTGTATTTCAATGGAAAGGAATTAGCTGTAGTAAGCAGTTTTAGCTGCAATTCGCTTAATTAATTCATAATATTGTTATTTATCATGTATATCTATTATTTGAAACATATTGAACAAATATTGGCATAAAGATGTGTATCCTTAGGCGAGTCATAAGATGATATGACATGTTACCAAATAACATTTGTAATAATAATATTTTTGAGTGAAATTATTTACCGGTCGATCATGGGATGTTGAAATAAAATTAATGTAAAAATGCCCTTATGAAAATAATGAGCATACAGTTCTCCAGAGTACAAGTTATCTTCATACATAATTTCATAAATTCTACTACTTTACAGGAGAATTAATATATCGTTATCGTTATTATATGTAAATCTATGTAAAAAAGAAGAATAATAATATTTTAAGTTTGTTGATTTATTAACTCCGCTTTAATACAAATACATGTATTAGCTTAATTTAAATAAATTGTTGCAAAAAGTTCTTTAAGGCGAGAATTACATTTTTAGGTTTTACTCTGATAACTGATAAAAAATAACTATGTAACAGCTACGTAGTAAGTAGTTATGAAAGCTGTGAATGCCGAAAATAAAGAACTGACTCTAAATTCTTTCAGGTGTAAAGCAATGACAAACAACGTATGTAAATCTTTATAAAAGTCTGAGAGTAAAATAAGTGTAAGTTTCGCCTAAAGATTAAAGAAATTTCATAAGAATTGAATTGTTAATCATTACTTTTACATATGACATAACTTATTGTCCGTGACTTATTTTTGACCCACACAGTTTACTTAATGTTGCCCAGATAACTGGTAACAGGTTAAATAGATGCTTTATATCAGTTACTAGGATAAAACTAGTGTAATACCCGTTTATACATATGTTTCTGTTAGGAATATATCATTAAAGTAAATAATACTATATTTTGTCTATGGTAGCTCGTTGATCATAAAGTTATTATTATATATTGGCAGTACGCACCCTCCCTCTCTCTAGGATAGATCGCTCGTCTTTACTCTCACAAATATATTCATAATTAAACTAGTGACTAGAACCCCAGAGGTAACTTAGCAGTTTTGTCGAAGTGTCATCTTTGGATCTTATTAATACAAAAGCCTACAAACTTAAGATTTGGAATATAAAGATTTAACGTAATGTCAGGATCAGCTTAGAAAGCATATTGTCAAAATCAGCTAAGAAAATGGTTAAGAAAGATTTACAATTAAATAAGATATACGTGCTTCATATTAAGTTGCAGTTCTAAATTTGTATGTATGTTCTGTAGCAACCGTTATAAATAGTTATTTAAATGAATTATAAATCAAATGTTTTCTTTTGTTACCAAATCATGTATTCGAGACGTTCACGAACTCTAAACAACAGTTTTAAAAGTCAAGGTTAGTCATTATTTACAAGATGTTATATGTATTAAAGATATTTATTGTGAACTCCCGAATTATATATAAGGAAATTAATATTTAATTTAACCCTAGCTGTACCAGGCATACGTTGAAATTCCACGTAATTTGTATAGATGTTTTTTTGTACCAGGAACACTCATGGGCATCCCCAGAACACTCATGGGTATCCCCAGTAACCCTACCAAAGCATCATCACAACCCAATCAATGGTTTCGGAGAGTAACAAACTTTGATTTTTATTTACATATATGGATAAATGCGAGACAATACTTTAATCTTTATAATTCAAAAAAATATTGGTGTTAATTAACCTTAATCATAAGACATAAAAGCTATTGCGTACGTTAATAAAAATAAATAAAGCATAGTAACCGCCTAGAGCTAATTTTAAATATTTGTCACTGTATAACTTTAACGAATTTGGACGCGTACTACTTGAAGGTTGCTTACGTAGAGACACCTATGGTAGAGTCGGCATTCACGCGACCTCAATATATTAAGCCGGTTGCACTTCACCATAAATAATGTAACGTAAGTTTTGCTATTGAAATATGACTTTTAACTTTATTGTAATAAGAGCGTTGAATGTAATGAAAAATTTTAAATTCAATATCGCGCCTTGCGTTATGCCAAAGGATCTTCCGCAGACGCGATCCGCAGGTTCAATACAATATTGTTTACAATTACTTTTATAACTGCATTGTTTTTCCTTATATCTCGATTAGGTATTGTGGTTGTGCATTTATATTAACGCTGTATAAAATATATAATGTGTGAAATTAAAAAGAAAATGTAAGTCGAACGTCTATACAGAGTGTCAACTGGACACGTGTTGGATATTTTACCACCTAAAAGTTTAGTTCTTTTACATTCAAATATCGATTCTGATAACGCTTTTAAAATCTCTAAAACATGCCCAGTTGACACCTTGTATACAGATTAAAACGCATCGCATCTCAACGTCGTTTTGTGAAAATCTAAGACGGAACGTCTTAACTACATTGCGGTACGAAAATATATTTTTCGTTTAAAATCAAACTACCACGATCAAGATTCGTAATTTTTATAATGCACGTTGTAGATTTTTATGTTCCTCGATGTCGATGCGACGTTTTAAAGTATGTATCTGTTTTGGACATAAAGCTTTTGTTTTTATTTTTGTCTTTCATCTAATAGCTACGAGAATGATCACGGTCGACCACATATCCACTGGGGGATCTTTTGAATCGTTTATTTCTGTTAATAAAAATATTCAATAAAATACCTAACTATATTCCTATTTTATTTTTTATTGTATTTATTTTTACGTAGATTAGATATATAAGATTGTCGTGGAAATAAATATAGATTAATTATACGGTTTAACAATAAATATAACGCAAATACAATTCTAACATATTTTTTTATTATTTTAAAATAGTGTCTATCGGCCTTGATTTAACCGCTGCTATTGGATATGCTTTTAAGTAATCATTTACTCAAATAATTCATTCATTGTAACTGAAAAGTAATACAGGAAATTAATTTGTAATAAAGTGTAAACTTTTGATGCAATGTACACGTTATTTTTATAAAATAATAATTATTATATAATTGCTATTGGCTTTTTCAAACAAGTATAATATTTTATAGCAATATATTCAACACCGTAATTAACTGATTGGAAAATTATATTGGTCATGTATTATCTTTCCTTCTTCTTGAAGTTTTTACTGAAAAGCGTAGTCTTAAACAGCGGCTATAGATTATTTTAAAATTAATAATAAAAAAATATATAATTTTGATATTTTATCTATAATTGTCCATTATTTGCGTCCCTTCCTATAGGATAATAAATATTGGAATCCATTAAACTCTTAAATCTATTTAAATGACAACCCACTTAAGATTCTTTTGCCTATTCTAGCATCGTTAAACTAATAAGATGTTACGCAGAATAAACTCAATTACCTGCCGGAACCCTTAATTTCCAGGAGACTTTATTGGAGACTGTTTTGGAATATTTCCATACATTTTCAATAACTTTATATTATAACCTTTACATAATCAAATGTTTGTATAAAAAAAAATAATTAAAGATTTTTTATTATATACTAACGCCCCGGCTTCGTATGAGTATTCAAATTACCATACAGGCTTTATTCCGCGGATAAAAGTGCATTATGCAAGTAACTACTTAAGCCAATGATAATAAAAAAAAATCAAGTATTGAATAGTTACATAAATAACAGATACTAGTTCATTTACTAGCTATTAGTAGTTCTTTATTTACTAGCTTCCGTTCACAGTTTTAGCATGTTAATAAAAAGTAACCATGTATTGTTCTGATGTACATATAAGTTATATTAATGCAATGTTTTATCAAAATAGGTTCAGAATTTTTGGCGTATACAAGGATCCATCCATCCTCACAAACTTTTGCATATAAATATAATAGTAGGTACAGTAAAATAGTAGTAAAAGTACATATAAATTAAAACGCTGTTCAGTGCAGATATTTAAATACATTACGAATTAATTAATAAAAAAAAAGAAAATATGCTTACTAAGCATTCAAGGATTAAACGAAAGCCAATTATATATGAAAGAGCTAAATTAGGATGTTCACTCGGTAGCTGTATAGAGCGGAATGAGAGAATTCCGCGCGACATTTTAGAATTCGAATGCGGAATGTAGAGAATCCACTTATCTTTTTATCTATTCCTCTTATACGATTCAAATTTAAGTCTACGCTATTTATTTAAAAGTCTTCTTTTATATAGCTGTATTAGGTATGCGTTGTAATGTCAGCTGAAGTATATAGATTGATTTTTTACGTTCTCTGGTTTCTCGGGGCCGATTTTGATAAAAACTAAACTGCATCATTAGTTTTTTGAAAAATAATGCGACTAACTCTATCCGATAGTATCACTTGTAGAGTTAACTTTTTGTAGTATACGGCAAACTATAGTAGTTAAACCTTTAGTAGTCAATTTTAATTTTAATTTTTGATAATTTTTTTAAAGAAATGATCTAAAATCAACTGTAAAATTTTGAAATTAAAATAATTGATGATTTAACGCCAAATGCGGCGACTTTTTATGTACTTCCTTCGATTACTCGAAAACGACTAGTGATTTGGTTATTGTTGAATGTGTAGTTCACTTTAGGGAAATATAGATGGCGCTGAACTAATAATTAATATTTCTGAATCACGCTGTCTAGATTTTCTTCTAATAATATATAGCATATGTCAACATTAATGTTTTTTGATCAAATATTTAAATATAGAAGTGAATTTCGAATAATTGTGGTTTGATTCATTATTTGGTCCCGCCTGTTATTACGGGTGTATTCATTGGTCCTTCGAGCCGGATAATCGAAGATACTAACAGAGGTGCCATCTGGTCATATGGGCACCTCTCGCTCTGAAGTTACGAGTTAACTGAAGATTGGTGAAAACCTAAAGTCGCGTCCACACAATTGACGGATAGTGGCAGTTGGCGCTAGGGTGTCTACTGAAAAGGCATCAGGTATAGCAGCAGCACTGAAGTAAAGGGTACTGCACATAGTGTCAGCGAGGCTACGACGACTATAGGAAATTGAACCTTAGAAGCCGTGTACAGTGTGAGTGTTAAGGCGTATCTGGACAAAAACTGTGAGTACTGCAATTATACAATATAAATAGGGACTTAGAAAATTTCAAGAATTGAAGTGTCAAGTTAATATAGTAGTGTTCTTAGGACTTAGAATAAATAGAGAAAAAGTGGCGAGACGGGGAACCTATGCCCAATTTTATATAGAGCTCAATACAGTTTAAACACTTAGAAAAAATATGGAGTTAATAGAAATTCAAAAAGAGTTACAAAATCAGATTGAAAGATTAAAAATTAATTTTAAGAAAAGTCCAAAGGAACGACTTACTAAACAGTTTATAGAAACGAGGTTACAAGCATTAGAAAATAAATGGAACGAATTTTCAAAAAACCATTATGAATTAATTAAGAAAAAAAATACATTAAATACTGATTATTTTAGTAATGACACTTTTGACATACTTGAAGAATATTATTTGGAATTTAAGACATATTTAAATGAATCTTTGGATAAGTTTTCAGCGAGTAACTCAAGAAGCAATTCTTTAAATATAAATGCAAATAGTAAACCTTCTGTGAAATTACCTAAGATCTCAATTCCCGTGTTTTCTGGATTATATACTGAATGGATAAGTTTTCGAGATTTGTTTATATCACTTATACATAATAATAATTCTTTGGACAACGTTCAAAAACTACACTATTTAAGAGGACATCTCGTCGGTGAGGCAGAGCAGCTTGTTCGTCATTTGCCCATTACTAATGATACTTATGAACAATGTTGGATTTTATTAGATAGTAGATATAACAATAAACAGTATTTAGCTAATTGTATTCTTAAACGTTTCTTTTCTCAAAAGAATATTTTAGTAGAGTCTGCTAGTTTTATAAAGCAATTATTAGATAATATTAATGATATGTTAAACGGTTTATCCAATTTAAGTATTGACACTAAGTCATGGGATGTGATTGTAATTTATATTGTTTGTCAAAAATTAGATCCAGAAAGTAGAAAACAATGGGAAGCTAATGTTTGCGATTCTTCTAATAGTCTACCAACACTTAATCGTTTTAAAGATTTTTTAGAACATCGTTTTCGGTCACTTGAATTTTTAGACACAAAAATATCCAAACAAAATTATACTCGCAGTAATAATCCTAAAGTGTTGCATGTGGCCACATTATCTTGTACTTATTGTTCCGATGGTCACAAATTGTATAATTGTAAAAAATTCGCATCTTTAGGTAATGACGAGCGACGTGATTTTGCTCGGTCCAGTGCGCTATGCTTTAATTGTTTAGGCGAAAATCATTCTGCATTTTCCTGCCGCCGTTCTGCTAGATGCCATATTTGTAAAAAACGGCATCATTCACTACTTCACCCTGAAAATATGCCAAAATCTGATGAAGAGAACGAACCAGGTACGTCTGTAGATAAAAATGCGGTTGTAGCTACATCAACATCTTCTCAGGATGAAACAAGTAATGTGATGTCTTGTTATACCGATGTTCAAAGTCAAGTTCTATTAGCCACAGCTTTGGTAAATGTTAAAACTAAGACTGGGACTACTATTGTTTTAAGAGCTCTGCTAGACCAAGGCTCGCAAGCTTCATTCATAACTGAGTCTGCCGTTCAGTTATTGGGTTTAAAGAAAATGCCAGTTACAGCAAATATATCTAGACTAGGTGATGAATGTATCAATTTACCATCTAAGGCTATGGTTGCACTTGACATTCAGTCACGCTTTGATTCTAAGTTTACAATTAATATTAGAGCACATGTTTTAAAGAAGCTTACATCTTTTCTTCCAGAGAAAAAGATCGTACACATGCTATCGACAATATCAACAGTGGAATTAGCAGATCCATCATTTGGTAAACCAAATAAAATTGATCTTGTTTTGAGTGCAGGAGTTTACGCCCAGATTCTGTTGGAAGGCTTAATCAAGGGTCCTCCTGGATCACCTGTTGCCCAGAAAACTAAATTAGGCTGGATTCTATCTGGGGATGTTCATGACTCAAACTCAAGGAGCCACCAATTAAAGACATGTAATAATGTTATTGTTAGTATGCATGTTCAGTTAAATGAAAACGATATTTTAAAAAAGTTTTGGGAATTAGAGGAGCCTGCATCAATAAGTAAGAAAATTCTTACTGAAGAAGAAAAACAATGTGAGGAATTATTTTCTAAGACGACGAAGAGAGACGAATCAGGTCGGTATATTGTTAAGTTACCGTTTAGGCGAGATGATCCGTTATGCAAGCATGGTGACTCCAGACGTATAGCGCAAAAACGATTTTATATGTTAGAGCATAAACTGTCAAAAGATCCTGAATTAAAGTCACAGTACAGTGCAGTAATAAAAGAGTATTTAGCGTTGAATCATATGGAGATGGTTCCATCATTACAAAAAAATAAGGCTGATGCTGTTTATTTGCCCCACCATGCAGTTGTTCGCAACGACAAGACTACGACGAAGGTTCGTACAGTATTTGATGCATCTTGTCAAGGAACTAATGGGGTATCCCTCAATAACGATATGATTGTTGGGCCAACTTTACAACCTGAGCTGCGACAAATTATTATGCGATGGCGTTGTTATCCGATATGTTTGATTGCCGACATTGTAAAAATGTATCGGCAAATTAAGGTTTCAGATCAAGATATCGACTTCCAACGTATCTTTTGGCGTGATAATCCAGATTCTGAGTTACAACATTTGAGATTGCTTCGTGTAACTTTTGGTACATCTTCGGCTCCATACTTAGCTGTAAGATGTTTGCAACAGCTCTTCTATGATGAGGGTAAAGATTTTCCGTTAGTCTCAAATCGAGTATTAACCGATTTTTATGTCGATGATTTTATAACAGGTTGTCAAAGTGTTTCTGAAGGCATGGCAATATATCGAGATGTGAACGAGTTGCTTAGTCGAGGAGGCTTTCAACTTCAGAAGTGGACAAGTAGTAGTAGTGAGTTAATGAAGCAAATTGATAACAAAAATGAAGGTAAAGAAAATTTAGAACTGAAGATCGATTCAACTATAAAAATATTAGGAATTACTTGGAATAATAGCAAAGATGAATTTCAGTATACTTGTCAACTTCCTCCGGTGTCCATACCTGTCACTAAGCGTAAGGTCGTGTCTGACATTTCTCGGCTCTATGATCCCCTCGGATGGATTGCGCCTGTAATAATTACTGCGAAGATATTCATACAAAAACTCTGGCTGTCAGGTATAGAATGGGACGAAGAGTTGCCGAATTCCTTATTGCAGGAATGGTTGTTGTATCGGAGTAGTCTTCAAAGTATTACTGACTTCAAGATACCAAGGTGGATAGAGAATAATCCGAAGAATATATTTGAGTTGCATGGCTTTTGCGACGCGTCAAACAATGCCTATGCCGCAGTCGTTTATTCTCGAGTTATTCATGATGATGATAAAATTAGCGTACATCTCATTGCATCAAAAACCAAGGTATCTCCAATAAAACAAGTTTCTATACCTCGATTGGAATTATGTGGTGCTGTGTTATTAACAAAACTTCTGAATGAAGTGTCAACCACTTTAGAAATTCCTAAAGAAAATGTCCATGCTTGGACAGATTCATCTGTAGTTTTAGCGTGGTTAAAAAGTCATCCCAGTAAGTGGAAAACATTTATAGGTAATAGAGTTTCGGAAATACTTACTATTATGGATAGCGGTCAGTGGTCACATGTTGTATCAAAGGATAATCCTGCTGATTGCGCATCTCGGGGTTTAAAGCCAAGTGACTGCAATAATAGTATACTATGGAAAAAAGGGCCTAATTGGTTAGAAAATAAAACAATTAATTATAATAAACATAAAATAGACAAAACTAATTTAGAAGAAAGAAAAGAGAAAATTGTATGCTATTTAACTAATGAAAAGGTCGAAGAAAGTATAATGTTAAGATATTCATCATTAAGAAAACTTACTAGGATTGTAGCTTATTGTAGAAGATTCATATTATCAGGAAAAAGTAAAGATAATATGCCTTGGCTTACCTGTAAAGAAATTAATGACGCTTTACTTACCTGTACGAAATTGTGTCAAAATCAATATTTTTATGAAGATATAGATGATCTAAAGAAATATGGGAAAGTTAAAAGAAAAAGTAAACTTATTTTTTTGTATCCTTACCTTGATGCTGACGAAGTATTGAGAGTTGGTGGACGGCTTCAAAAGGCAGAAATACAAGAAGATATGAAACATCCTATAATCATACCTTCCAGGTCACACTTTACTGACCTTTTAGTAGCTGATGCCCATGAACGTACTTTACATGGTGGGCCCCAATTGATGCTTAATTACTTGAGAACCAAGTATTGGATCATCAATGCGAAAGGTCTAGTTCGAAGCTTTTATCGTAAGTGTGTTACTTGTCTCCGTCATTCTGTTCAAAGAAATCAACAGTTAATGGGTCAATTGCCAGCAGCCAGAGTGACAGCTCGGCGACCTTTCTTTCAAAGCGGTGTTGACTACGCAGGTCCTGTTCCTATCAGACCTCACAAAGGTCGAGGTTATCAATCTTCTAAGGGATACATTTGTTTATTTGTGTGCATGGCCACACGGGCTGTGCATTTGGAAGTAGTCAGCGATTTGACTTCACAAGCGTTTATAGCTTCATTTAGACGTTTTACTGCTCGGAGAGGTCATTGTGCTGATTTATGGAGTGACAACGGCACCACCTTCGTTGGAGCTGACAAGCAATTAAAGTCATTATTTTCTAAGGGTAAATCAGGTATAGCTGTAGATATTGCGAATTGGTTGGCAAATAACGGCACTACTTGGCACTTTATTCCACCCCATTCACCAAATTTTGGAGGGTTATGGGAAGCTGGAGTAAAATCCACTAAATCACACCTCAAAAGAATCATTGGCACTCATACTCTTACTTTTGAAGAGTTGACAACAGTTCTGGCACAAATCGAGGCATGCCTTAATTCGCGACCAATTAACCAAGTTAATAACACTAATCCTGAAGATTCATTCCCACTAACTCCAGCTCATTTCTTAATCGGTGAACCTTTATTAATTATACCAGATACATATGAGCATTCGAATATTTCCAATTTACAAAGATGGCATTTATCCCAGAGATTAGTACAAAATTTCTGGAAAAGATGGTCCCAAGAATATTTAACTAAATTTCATAATAGGTATAAATGGTCAACTCAAACACCAGAACCGAATGTAGGAGACGTAGTATTGGTAAAAGAGGACAATTTGCCACCAGCCCTTTGGTTGTACGGAATTATTGTTCAAAAGCACACTGGGCCGGACAATCTCACGAGAGTTGTGTCACTTAAATGTAAAGGCAATATTATAAAAAGGCCTACTTCTAAGATAATTGTTTTACCTGTGATTAAAGATTAGTTTGTCGATTTTTTGTAATTTCATTGTTGTTGTTCTTGTTTTTATGTTAAGGTGTTACATGTTATTTACGTATGTTTTTTTTTGTTTAAGGATATATTAAGCAACTTGTTTGTTTTCATTACAATTGATTTGTGTTATGTTTTATGTGCTAAGGTAGTTTTGTATTGTCACTATATGTCACGGTGGGCGGTCAATTGTCATGTTATTTAATTTTTTTGTTGTTTAATGGACCGTCTGTCCATGGTGGGCGGAATGTTGAATGTGTAGTTCACTTTAGGGAAATATAGATGGCGCTGAACTAATAATTAATATTTCTGAATCACGCTGTCTAGATTTTCTTCTAATAATATATAGCATATGTCAACATTAATGTTTTTTGATCAAATATTTAAATATAGAAGTGAATTTCGAATAATTGTGGTTTGATTCATTATTTGGTCCCGCCTGTTATTACGGGTGTATTCAGTTATTTTTTTAAATACTGTCCAATTCATTAGTCCCATAGAATTATCATTAAAAATCAGTGCATTACTTTGGTTTTAAAATAAAAATTACTGGAATGAAGTCATTTTTTAAGGTCTTGTTTTGTTAAAAATTGCATGAAAATTATGTAAAATATTTTATTTCCCTGGTTAATTTGACTATACCCGCTATATGTGTATGTGATAAGTAATGTATGCATAATTAAGTTGGGTTATGCTTAAAAACTATAAACAAAAAATGATAGATATATTTAAAAAAATTGTCAATACCTATATATGATAATAACCTTTCGTCATCACTAAATGTATTTTTAATTGTACATATTAATATTGTATTCTCAGTTTCGAGTTTCAGTATATGATTTCTATATATTAGTACAGAATTGACATGTTTCTAGTTTTTAGTTTAAGAATTACATCCGGAACAAACGTGTATATAGTGCCCCTAAGACTGTACGCACATTAATGCTAAAACGACTTACTTACGAGCTCCTATGTTAAGCTAACATTTTTGTGACTCTACGTAGTATTAACGAAAATGTGCTAAAAATAAGTAAGACTTATAAAAAATATTTTTTAAACTTTTAGTGAAGTGAGAGACGCAGAAGTCTAATTGCCTCTCCATTCCTTCTCTTACTTTCTACTCCTTCTCACTCTATAATCCCTTTTAAATTGGCAACGCATTTGTGGCTCCTCAGGTATTGCAAATGTTCCTAGGTGGCAGTAATCACTTAATATCAAGTGACCAGACTGCTCGTTTGACCGCTATTAAAAAAAGAGAATACCAGTATTTAAGTGTAATCATGAATAGTTTATACAAAAAGTTTCATTAAATTCGTCCAGTAATCATTGGGTGATAGTCCAAAAAACATACAATTACAGTTTTATTTTGACTTATAATAGATAAAATATATCTATATAAATAAGAATTAATTGCCGACTGCATGTAAGCGCATCACTTGAGATCGCCTGCACCTAAGTATGTAGGTAATTCTTTTTTTGTTGTGAATGTGATCGTCATGACAAGTGAAATAATTGGATAAAATTACATAAAATCTGACTTAAATTTCAATTAGTACAAAGCCAAATTTACTTGTCGAGATATATTGCGTTAAAACCTTCATAATACTGCGTTATTGAGTACAACTAACCATGCATGTGTTATATAGTATAGTAGCAAATGCATTACTGCAACTCGGAAGCGATTTCTTTCCTTACGAACGAACGAACAATTTTAAACACGCAATGCAGAATGTACTATGTGTATTGGTCTATGAGTGAACACCATATAATTTTCTTGACTAATATTGAGATTGACTTTATAAATATTCCCTCATTCTTAATTTTTTATCGAAGTACCTATGTATATTTTATTATATAGTTAATGCATTACGCAAATATACACAGATAAAATAATATTTTTTAACAAGGATTTTAAACTTTAAAAGAAACTATTATTATTTTGTTTATTTTTATTGTAATAATTAATAGAGTAGATTGTAAGTAAATGTAGTATCAATTATATTTGCAACTATACTTTCAGCGTATACTATTAACAATATTCATTTCTGCAATAAAAAGTAACGATTAAAAAAAATAGAAAATTGTGTTGTTGTTGGTTCGATTCCAGAGTTGTATTTTCAATATCGGTGATAACATCCATGTCACTTTTAAGAAAGTTTTCTAGAAAATTCAAATGTGAGTACGATTCCAGACTTTTCGTGACTGACCCATCTTCTTGACGTGGGTAACCTCGGGAAACCGCGGGGCCCAGCTAGTTATACATACACGTATTTTTTTATATAGGTAATATTTCGGTGTTCGTTATTCTTATTTTCATAAGCAGCTTCATCAATTGTAGGGATTTTTTGTTCTTATGGGCTCACGTAGATTTAGTTCAATTTTAAACGAAGTAAGCGACATCTTATTAATCTAATAATGTTATTGTTTATTATACATATTAAAATATTATATGTTTACGTAATAAAACTCGACTGTTATGAAAGTTTGTAGTTAGTTATTGAAGTTATAAAGAATAAAATTGTGATTAAGAGCCTGTGATGTTATCTATGGAAAAACCTATGGCTCAAACGCCTAGTTTTGGTAAAAAAATATTTATAATAAAAAAAGAATCTCATATCAACGCCATCTGTATTCATATATCAGAAATATTTTTAAAGTATATCCGAGCAATGTAGTAGCGACATCTATCCAATAGTATCAAAATTTCTTAACAGATTATACATTTATTTTTGAAATATTTTTAAACTTAATCATTTTGCAGTAAAAAATAAATTAATTTCAACAATTTTATGTCAACTTTTAACTTTCGTTATCAGTTTTAATAATAATTTTATTTTACAATTTTAAATGAAATAGGTAGTTAATGCCATCTAGTGTTATAAAGACAAACTACATCAGAAATGAAGTTGTTCTATTCGATAATAGATGCCATATATATTATTATTTTAAGTTATTGACAAGTATTTATGTAAGGTAAAATAAGAAATATATATGATACATATACGTATTATTGACGTAAATTGGTATGTATAGATACATTTTAAAATTAAAATAAATATTATATTAGAATTATATAAACTTTTGCTTAAATATGATTATTTCACATCCACTGTTATATCCCGTATGGTCTAGTGGCTAGGATACCTGGCTTTCACCCAGGAGGCTCGGGTTCGATTCCCGGTACGGGAAACCTTTTTTTAAATTAATATAAATAACTATTATTTTTTTCATTTCATTTTTAATCACCACCATGTTTCTTTAAAGTTCAATCGCGACGAAATGTATGTTACTTTAAATCAAATAAATATAAATAGTGAATACGCTAAAACGAATTAATTTATCTGGTTTTTGTTTAATCTATTTGTTCTTCTAAGTAGATAATTTTGTTTCATTGTTAATTTACCTTTCATGCCGTGAAATCATGCAGGCAGACATAAAGTATAATTCAAACTCATTAAAGATTTGAATTTAAGCGAGGATCAAAGGCATAGACATCAAAACAAATAAATGCGTTTATTTTCGTTCTGCAATACTTGTATATTTTTGCCATCGTGAAACGTGGTTTGAGAGTCAAAATATTTACATTTCAACTTCGTGTTACTGAACGCTTACTATGTAAGCAAAACTAGAGTTTTATACGATTTGTGGGATACAATAGCTAACATTTTAAAATTACATTTTGTATGTGTGGTCTCTGTGTAATTTATTGCGGTTAACCTTTAGTTCTATGGTGGCTCTGACCGTCATTTAGCGGATGCTTTATAGCGTCGAATATTATGACTCAAATGTTATTTAAGGAATATGACGTAGTTTCCTAGATAGCTTTAATCCTTTGAAGCCTTAAATTCAAATAGTTTTTTTTTGTTTATTTTTAAAGACATATCATAATAGGACATAAAATCTTTGAAAATACATACACAGCACTTAAAGTACAATAGTAATAAAATTTATTATTACTTAAAAATAAAGTAACCATTTTTTGAATATTTTTTTATTTATTTAGATATAAAAAATAATAAAAAATCGCGGGGAATTCCCTGAATAACAGGTACTTCTAAATACATTTATATAAAATTTAATAAACGCTATTCAAAGGAACACGGAAAATCATTTATGTTCACATCCACGTGGATGAAAACGCGGGCAGTCGTAATAAATTGCAATAACACGACCTACTTATTTCGTATGATAGGTAACGTAATAAAATAGACATTTATAACAATTATATCGAACGAGGTGTTATTACATGGTTTTTATTCAAGTGAAAATTGTAATCTGCAGGGTTTCTTATGAGGTAAACTACATTTTAATAATGATGACCTATGTTTGTATTGTATTTTAATAATTGTGCTCGTGGATGAAGTAAAAAGTACCGACTCAGTCGTGATTTTGCAATGTTTTCTTTTTTTTTATTCTGAAAGAAAACCAAGGTATATGTGATGTACAATATCTGAGACTTGAATTTATACTTTGGTACTGTTGAATGGTACAGAAAAAGTTTAATTTTAACCAAAACTTTTTTTACTGTTAAGGACACGTAAAGTTGGCTTATTTATGAAGTTACTGAGGGAAATGTACCTAACAAGGAAAATGTTGATTTAAATTGTTTAATACGAGAGGGGAAAAATGAATAGATATAATTTAAAACAATCCCTATTTTATTTTAGTTATGTTCACCAGAAATTTCAAGTACCCACATAAAAGTAATTGAAAACAATATTTTAATATTTTCTTGCAACCACATACAATAATGGAATTTACGTCATTAGTTTTTAGATGTTATGCAATTAACATAATAAACAAAATATATTTCAGTCCCTTCAGTTTCGTCGGTTTCAGTTTTCAGTTATTAACAGATAATACCAAAAATAATATCGGCCAAGTGTGCATCGATTTTGTTGATAAAAAGAGCGATGCGCTATAATGACACGCAATAATTTGTAATTATATTATTTGATGTTATGGCGGTAATAGAAATTCACACTCTGTGAAAATTTTAACTTTCTACTAATTAATGATTCATGAAATATAGTCCATTGACTCAAGGACGTATGAAGACGCGGTAAGACAGAAAGCGAAGGCTTAGTAATAAGATCTTGTTGGCATCTTTCGTGTGGTACAAAATCCTCGATTAATATATTCGTAAATTTTTTATACTATATTTATTTTAATTAGAATCATTCCTATTCTTAAAAAATACATGGATTGAAATAATCGCAATAATTTTGTTAACACGTTTTATAAATTTTCGTATTCCATAATTAAGTTTACGAAATATTTGGGAAAAAATTTTGTGTTACTATACATTTTCAGTGAAAACATCACTAGGAAATCTGTCTGACGTCTGTGGAAGTTACGTAAATTCTTATTAACTAGGATGAAGTGAAACAATGAATACAAAAATAAGGATTTAGACATTACCGAAATAAGGAAGAATTTTAAAAAGACAATTTAATTGTGGCAAACTTCTATTTGTAAGTTAAAGGCATATGTTTTTATATTATTAGACATGAATTACACTTGTAAATTTTGCTCTAAGACTTTCATAAAAAGTTATTTGTCATTATTTTATACCAAAAAAATTTACTGTTAGTGCTCTATTTTTGACACTCACAAGTTTCGTAACTACTTACGAAGTATGTGTTACTTGGTGACAGAGCTAAAGTAAAAAAATAAAGTAACAGCCTGTAAATATCCCACTGCCGGGCAAAGGCCTCCTCTCTTATTAAGGGGAGTGTTTAGAGCTTAATCCACCACGCTGCTTCACTGCCAATTGGCGGACATGCATGTGTCAGAATTTCTCCCGACACATGCAGGTTTCCTTACGATGTTTTCCTTCACCGCCGAGCTCGAGATGAATTTAAACACAAATTTAGCACTTTAAAAAGCAGCGGTGCTAGCTAGGTTTGAACCCACGATCATCGGTAAAGATCGACGTGTTCTAACCACTAGGCCATCTCGACTAAGACAGAGTTGTTTTATATCAATTACGTGAGTAAAACTTACAAATGTAATAACTAGTACTAAGCAGGCCCCCTGCTGTAAATTGATCAATGCTGTAAATTGATCAATGATCAATAAAATCTATTAATAGCTGCAACATTAGAGGAATCTCCCATTTATAAGTTCCTGTGTATTAAAAAAGCAAGGCTCCGTTTCTAACGAGCTAATTTACAGCGAGAGAGAAACAAGACTGCTCAACATCGTCGGGTAATCTTTTTTTTATAAAATGTAGTTGGCAAACGAGCAGGAGGGACATCCGTCAGGTAAATAATCACCGCCACCAATGGACATACAGCACCAGAGAAGCTACAAATGTGTTCCCGCTTAAAAAGAAATAATGAAAAGAGAGAAAGTAAGGAAAGGAATAGGGGAGGGGATTAGGCTTCCGGCTCTCTCACTCACCTTAAAAAATGCATGTATAGATATACCTATTAGCTAATTCACGCCGATTTGTGAACGTGAGGTACTGTTCCAGTCCAGCCAGCCATATACGAGCTGTAGCTAAAAGGCTAGGCTCTACCTCAGTTTTTACGAAAGATTATTCCGCCGGTCCGTCGCGATCTCGCAACGGATCTCAGCGTGAACGGTGCGACAATTGTTACCTGAGTTAGGTGACAGGCAAAACTCGTGACGAGTAGCGCGCGTCTCGGACTCGAGGCAAGTCGTTGATGTTTTGCTCCTCAATGTCACTCGTTGCATCGTCACAACATTATTGCCTCGTGAAGATATATTCATAAATTTAGTATGAAAAGGAGGAAAATCCTTACTAAAATTGTAAATTTAACTCTGCCTGTTTGTTACGCTATCACAACTAAAGTACTGAACCGATTTTAGTGAAATTTGGTACAGATATAATCTAGCCTGAGAAAGGACATAAGTTACTTTTTAATGCGAAAAAGGGCTATAGAAAGTTGAAATAGTTTAATAAAATAATAATAATAAATAAGGGTAAATCAATAAAATATCTGCGCAGACAAAGTCGCGGGAACCCATGTAGTTTTAAATAGATTGCAACATTGCGCGCTGTGGCACAATTTGATATTTTGTTTTTTTTTTTTTGAATAACTTATGTATTTGTTAGACAGAAGAAAATATTTTAAAATTATGCGTTGTCTACGAAAGACTAGACTATTAAATTGATCGTGTACCTGTCTGCATTCCTTTCGACGAAAAAGGAACACAGTTAATTAGCAAGTACTTGTCGCCTGCGGCGCGCCATTTGTGTGTGAGAGACATAATTTAAAACTTAGTTACTTTCACGCATTGATTATCTCGCTTTTTGTTTACAAAAATATTATTGAAACCTTTAAATTCATTTTAAAATAAACATATCATCAAATAGAATATAGTTCTAATATGTTGACTAAGGTCGGTGTGACGAGAGGGGCAGCGGATGCGGCTCTCCATTTCCATGTTGAGGAAGGCCTTCCCAGGGTTTTAGTGGGTATAAATCTCCACATAACCCGATCTCTTCACAAGAAGCGGGTATCTTTTCGAAGATTTCCCCTGCGAAAACAAAAAAAAAGGTAGATGTAGAGCCTATGGACTACAGCTCGTATACGGGCTGTCTCGACAGGGGCAGTACCCCACTCTCGCAGAAGATCGGTGTGAAGTAGCTATTAAAGCTACATTTCCTATGTCGAATGGGAGGATTAGAAGCCTATCCGCTTCCCTATTTCTATCTTTACTTCCTTTTTTTTATAAATTCTTAAAATATTTTAATTTGGCAACTCATTGGTTGATTGTGACTTTTCTGTTGCTGCAATGTCCATGGACGACAGTAATCACTTAAGATTTGGTTCATTAATAGCATTTGCTTTGCCGCCTGTTTGCTTGCCAGCAGTTTTTATAAGAAAAACCTTCGAGAAGGACAATTTAATATCTAGTTAACCATAACATAGCAAAAGTATGAGTGGTTCAATAACCTGAAATATAGTTTGTATATGCAATTTTATAACATTACTTGTTGTAGAATATTTACATTTTTTTCTTAAGCAAACCGAGAGCCATGCGTGTAAAGCCGCGGCATAATCTTTTCAGAAATATAATATTCTTTTAATAAATGTATAGATGGTAGATAACGATTACATTTACATAGAAATATAAAAGATAAACTAGTATTCAACTATTCTAGGAAGTTTTACATAAATGTTAAAATTACAGTTTCCATTAAAAAACGTGTCGAATTATAAAACCTTGGAACAAAGCAAGGTTTTGTAACGGATTTTAAACCTTATCAACAATGAGCTATACACACACTTAAACAAACACACTCACACATACAATCTTGATAATTGGAATTCATCTATAAAGTTATATTTACGTTTAATTATATTACATTTCAACATAAAAAATTACTAAAAGAGTCTGTTTGTTTATTTCAATTTGAAAAAGACCAGTCATTTTAGAAAAAATTGTGTTAAATAGTCCGTTAATTGAAAAACCCTTTTTACAGTAGAAACACATACATTCAATGCGACCTCGTACCTTGACACGTTACGAGACGTAACGAGGTGTTATTGCTTCGTAAAAATCTAAGATCTTAAGAAATCATGATGCGATGTATATTTTTTGACTCTCAAAATCACGCTACGACTTATAGGAGCAGAGCAGTAACCACAATCTCAATCAATCAGGCAGTACTGTAAAACAGTTAAAACCACGAAACTCACCTAGTTAATTAATAATTACGAGTAAATATTCCACAATTTGTTTATTATTTACTCAAAAAGAACGAACCAGCTAAAATTAGCCAGCTATAGGTTATCGGTGATGTTTTCAAGTTCATGTATTCATGTACTACAAGGTTGATCATACGTATTGTAGGTACGTAGTTTGAGGGATATTGTTTGAACTTTGACGTTTCAGATCAGGGCTACAGTCAGTATATTCAGTCGATAACAAGCTATTATGAAATGAAAACAACTCGTATCATTAAAAAGTTTATAGTGATAAACGAATAGTAGTGCTCTATTCCATTTAAACACTATTTTAGACTCGCTTTCACCCAAAACGTATACTTAACCACGTGACAACGTCGCACCGTAGCTCGTTGCGACGCCGCGAAAAGTTATTGCTTCGCGTCAAAATCATCAATCATATATGGATGCTGATGTTATATAAATCTTGATTTAAATTAGTTAATAAATTTAAAAAGTTAACGCTGTATGTTTTTTTTTAAATAATTAATTGGAAATAAAATGTTCATCGTGTGTCAAGTATATCTAGTTTTTTAGATTCATTGGTTAGTATGAAAAAATTTGAAACTATGAGAGCTAGGGAAATTTGTTGAAATTTTTTATGACATTGATTTCAGCAAAAATCACGAAATTTAACTACCAAACCAAAATCGTCAAAGTAACTATCAATTTACTTTGATAAAAATATAGAAAAAATTGAAAAAAAAAAAACTCTTTCTTGTTCTTTTTTATATACGGAGGTCGAGTTGTGTCACACTAACATTAATTCCTCTATTCGTTTTGCAATAAAAAGTAACAAAATTATATTTTTCTATAACTATCAAGTTCGATTTCTAAGCCATGTAGAGTTTTTCTATAAATCTTTGAATGCAGTTTTTCATAATTTCAAAATCGGTGATGCTCTTCGTTAAAACTTTTAACAAATTTAGATCTCAGATTTCTTTCTACTGATCAATCAGTCATGAATCATTCTGTATAACAGATTCAACAAAATAATAGAGAAACGTTCAATAGTTACAAGATAATTGTCAGAGGAAAAGTTTTTTTTATTATCAAAGGGTATATCGTGTCACGATTTTATTTCATATTCATTAGATCCATAGAGTTTTTCTATGAAACACGTTTTGATAACGTTGATAGTTCTTGATACGTCATTGTGAATGAGTCATTACTAAAATTACGTTGGAACTCACACAAGTAAATCTTTTATAATTTTGTCTATACTAATATTATGAGGAAGTTTGTTTGGTTGTTTGTAGTCTCTGTAATTATTGATCCAATTTAGTTATTCTTTCAATAATATAAGGTAGCGGAATATGGGCTATAGAATATGTTTATATGTTTTATACAAGGGCGTATCCAGGGGGGGAGGGGGTCATAACCCTCCCTGGGAAAGGTCCAAAACCTAGGTAGAGCACTAATTACAATTGTTATACATGAATAATGATTACCATGATTTTTATTTATTTTTTGTCACAATATAGATTTTATGTAAGTACCTTTACTATTTAATTCATTTAATATAATTTTTATGATTGAAGAACGTTTAATCGGACTGGCACTTCTACACGTCCATAAAAACGTACCCATCGAAGTAGAAGAAGTGATAACTTTTTACCTGTATCGATTATTATCAAACTTAAATGATTACTTCTTGTGACTTAACAAAAACTAGGTGACCCCCCCTGGCGGCGAAGCTGGATCCGTCCTTGGTTGTATAAATAAATAACTGGCATACGAGTAGCCAGGGATCTGATTTAATGTGATTAACAAGAGAAGCTTTAAAAACGTTGTCAGCTTAAAAAGAAATAAGGGATGAAAAGAAATAGGAAGTAAGGAAAGAAATGGGGGAGGGGATCGACTTCCGACTCTTTCACTCGCCGTACAAAACGCAAATGCAGTCAGTGGGTTAAAGCAAGACTGCTTCAGAAGAGAATATGAAGTATTGAAACTGATATACACGTAATTTCGAGAGTTGCCTAGCCACAAATTGTTGATGTATAGAGATATATGTATATATATGAAGAGCATGGCGTTATGTATATTAATATATTGATATTTATTACAAAAGAGCCGAGATGGCCTAGTGGTTAGAACACGTCGATCTCAACTGATGATCGCGGGTTCAAACCCGCACCGCTGATTTTTCAAGTGTTAAATTTGTGTTTAAATTCATCTTGAGCTCGGCGGTGAAGGAAAGCATCGTGAGGAAACCTGCATGTGTCGAGAGAAATTCTGACACATGTATAGCCGCCAACCCGCAGTGGAGCAGCGTGGCGGATTAAGCTCTAAAACCTCCTCCTTAATAGGAGAGGAGGCCTTTGCCGAGCAGTGAGACATTTCCAGGCTATTACTTATTTCAAAAGTTGTAAATTAAAGCGTGGACAATAAATACAACGTCTTTTTATTATACACTTCTGAACTCTTTAAAACTAATTATTATTAACAAATTAATCCAAAATTGAAACCTTTGTACGTGAATACGCAAGCAGAATCCAGTATTATATACATATAGAAATAAGTAACGACTTTACACATCGTAACTACCAACTAAGTGGGTTCAAAGTTCGCGTAAATAAATGTATTCTTTATAGTTTTTTAGTGCTTTAGAACAAGGCTGAAATACGTTCCAATGTCTTAATAAAACTTTAATTAGTAATTGAAAGACGTGGCTCATCCTAAACCGATAGATCTAGACTCTAGAAGAATTAAGTTCCATGTAGGATTTTTGTACGTAATGTAGAGCAATTAGAAAGGATTTTTATTGCATTCACTTAGGATTAACATCCAAGGGTTAACAGAGAAAGTTTGCGTGAAAGTAAAACATTTTTAAAAATTATGTTATGTAATAATGAAAATGAAAAAATACTTTATTACCAGCAATAACTTAATGTTAACAGGGAACACGGTTACAAACATAACAATATTTTGCTGAAGTGATAACATAGCGATTTCCAGGGGCGTCCACACTAAGCGAGCTTGTGTCGTGGATAACATTATGTTGTTGTATTTCGGCTTATAATGTTAGTTGTATTTCGGCTCTTTTGAGAAGTTACCGATGGGAAATCCCATTGGGTACATCGGGGTACATAGCTTGTATAGGTTAGTAGGTATAAGGAAATATGTTTCGATTGATCTATTATAACACTTACGCTTTACGATATTGATTTCTAGTTGGTCAAATATTTTTCTTTGCTATACAGATATTAATCTATTCTTTTTGTCTTGCCATTGTTCTTGTAATTTTCTCACGTCCTCGAAAAGCGTTTACAGCTGCGGCATCTGCT
Source organism: Hypolimnas misippus (assembly GCA_037950945.1). Classification (NCBI taxonomy): domain Eukaryota; kingdom Metazoa; phylum Arthropoda; class Insecta; order Lepidoptera; family Nymphalidae; genus Hypolimnas; species Hypolimnas misippus. Next base: position 9,632,236 of record JBBEEQ010000029.1, on the reverse strand, counting down.
TTATATTAAACATTTGAAAATATTCGTTAATTAAACGTAGAAAAAGAACACAGGTGATGGATTTTTGTCTTTTATTTAGAATAATTGTAAACAACTATTAATTCAACGAAATTAATTTCTTTTAAGTTTAATTAATGCTGTAGATTTTTAATAAAACATTTTTTTTTCAATAGTCATAAATTCGTTAAACATTTAGCGTATAATCTGGAAATTTTAAATATTCTTATATTACAAAGTATGATTTAGGTATTTATTTGTATAATATAATGTGTATTTTAATAATGTATATAATATATGCAACAACATTACTTAATAAGTTTCAAACACGAGTCTAAAACTTGTCTTTGATTCTATTAACACTTAAAGCAGAAAATTAAATAATATTAAATATATAGATGTTGTTAATATACATTTAATACTATATTACTTTTAAATGAAAACAATAAAAACATTTTGCACATAATATACATATAAGTGGTTGCTCTAATCATATTAAACCAGACCGTTATAGACTGATTAATCAATGGGAAATTGAAAATGCCGTCAAACAGTTTCGCCAGAGCCCATTGGAAACGCTAGTTAGATAACAGTTCCTTTTAAACGTTCCACAGGCCTTCGATCATCGCACCTCGTCGTATTTATTTTTTAACGGCTGCGAATATACAAGTGTTGGATTTAACAATATTCAGCCAGTCACTGTTCAGACGACGCACAGTCAACATTCGCGACGCGTGCACGCGAATCGTTTTCCCGCGGCTCATTTAAATATCGAATTTAAAATATACGTTCCATTACCGCGTTCCTGTACGCCTGTTATAGTACAAATATGCCTAAAAAGAAATAGTTAAATATTATAGTCGAAATATACATTTTTAACCGTGAGTTTACCAGAACATGTGCTAAACTGTGAAATCGTGCTGATGACTTTACGGCTTCCGTAAAAAGTGACAATTTCGTTCAAAGAATCTGTGATAAACGTTGTGAAACTTTTTTTTAAACTCTGTATAGTTTCGTGAAATTTTATTTCGCGAAACGTTACAATAAACGGTCTTTATGATAGGTCCATATATGAAGGTGAGTCAATTTATTTAGCCTCATTTTAATATGTTCGGTTATAATATTATTCGTCAGAGTTATTTTAAATGTCTAATTTGTTGTGACATAGTATTTTGAAAAAGTTTTTAGAGCATGAAAGCAGGTCAAAGGCTTGTCTGTCAGTAACACTTTAGTGAATGATATACACGTGTGTTATCTTAAGTTTCATACATTAAATTTTATGGATTTGTATGTATTACGATAATTTAAAAATAATTTTGATAACAACATTTATATTTACGTATCATATATACGCTATTAACATTTATAATCTATAAATAAGGTCTGGCTACTCAATCACCAGAACTAAAACATTTGAAACTAAATTCTTGGTTAATCATTAATTGTTTTTATTGTTATACCGTAATTAGCCGTTGTATGGAAACCTTGTGTTTTTATGTAGTTTTTTTCAACGTCTGACCTAAAACAAAACGAGTACGTTCGTAAATTATTATTATTCGAAGGTAAATTGAATTATTAAGGTTATATTAATTAGTATATTTATTAATGAAATGATAGAAATATTATCATTTCTATTAATAACCTAGATAAAACACGTGTGGGATGTACTTTTGAAATGAGTTGTAACCTCATTATATTTTAAGACATGTATAAACGATGGAAATAAAGCTTTACGTAGGTTAGCTAGATCTTTTGTATTAATAATAATATATAAACAATTTTTTAACGATGCTCGTAATGTAAAAAAATGCAGTATATATAAGTGTAGAAATGTAGTGTAAGAGCTAAAAGGGTTTAGGTCCGGTTTAAAATAGAAAAAAAAAACTTAAAGAATGCATTATTAAGTGTCGATGTTATACCCGCCTGAAACCGGTCGATAGTAACATACAAACAGTTATACAAATTCAAATAATATTACTTAGAACCGTCTTAGGCCACCCTTGTTTAAAATTGTAAACATTTCTTTAACCAAAAAGACGGTTGGCTACTTAAGCTAGTTTCGTATACAAATATAATATATGTTTTGTTACTACATTGAACTTATACACCAAAGCATCTTTAAATAAATTAATTATATACACGTTAAATTGGTGATAGGTTTGTGCATTTTAGGGCCCCATTAGGGCAAGGGCCTTGGACTCACGCGACAAAACTGAATATAAAGTACATGTAACCTTATTTTTAACTATCCATTTTTTGTAAAGACGGTTTTTCAATGTGTTTACTACATCTTAATTTTGTTGTATTTCTGTATTTCCGCGTTTTTTTCTCGGACTGATTTTTAGTATAATTACATCATAAGGTAACTTCTTAACACATGATGTCGGATAAAAACGACCGTTATCTAGAAACATGGTTAAGAACATGTGCTTTATCTACATATTATTTAACTTTTATTTTAAAAATAAGTATTATTTTATGTTCAGTTACCTAATCAAATTAACGTGAAGTATTGGTTGTAATTTTTATTATAGTATTTAACATTAACGTATCTAATCATATATGAATTTGATTTGCGGGAAAAAATTAAATTGTTCAATTTTTAAAGTTAATACGTATTACGATTTTGTATAAAAACAGTAATATTTGCCTATGAAGTGTAAATATACCTTAAGTACTTACATTACTTGGATATCTCTTGTATTTTTTTTATATTTCATTTATGAAATTCAATGATAACATTTAGTTTTTTAAACATCGCATAAATGTCGCAAGGTCACAAATACTGCAAAATTGATAATGTTAAACAAACGTTATAGAGTATCGAAATAAATTTTACTTCAAAGACTTTTTAAACCATATTCCAAATAGATCTATTATATATTTCAATAAAATAAAGTCAATTTATAAAATATAATAATTATAACCGAATCTACACATATTTTTTATTAATATATATAACAAATTTATAAATAATAATTCTAGTTTATTAATGTTTAAATGTATGTATATAAAAAAAAAAACTATTCCTTACAACGGCTAAAAATAACCCCATAAAGAATGCTATTGTAAAATGCATGTTTCTTGCGACTTGGCTCAAAAAGATTAACTTCCATTTCGATTTTGGTAGGATTACGACTTATGAAAAATTAAAAAAATATATATATAGAACCTATATAATTTTTTTACTTATTCCATTAACTTTTGATTGTTGTTGGCCATGATATTGTTATAATTAATGCACCATTAAATAAAATTACAACACTAATTTTATAGAAAATATTTCCTCATATTGTTTATGTATACTTCATTTAATATGTGTAATTAATACATATTATTATATAAAATAAACAAAATAAATTTAATTGAATTTCCTTGTCGCGTATAAAAACGCCACTACATATCATCACTTTAATAACTTCAGGGCAGTTAGACTTGTAAAAATATCAAAGTTTAATTGATACAAATTTGAAATATTGTTAATAATGTTCATTGCTTACATTATTTCACAATACGGCTTGTTTAGGGTATATTTTCAAGGTTAAAACAATAAAGGATGGTCGGGTTTGTATAGCATCGCTTGGAGCTAGTTAATTGCAAGATTGGTGTTTAAGCAATGTAATTTTTATATGTCGTTTTATTTTTAATTTCTTATGGATATTTAGAGTACACCGTCTAATTTTTTATAAGCTCTATGTTATAAATATTTGAATACAAACGTGATAACAATTTACAACTGACTTCAAAAAAGGAGGAGGTTCTCAATTTGTAAGATATTTATTTTAAATGTCTTATAACTCCGTGATTTCTTATTAATTTTGAAAATCTTTTTTTTATGGGTACGATTCTAGATTAATTGAATTGATATCGTTTGGGTAAATTTAGGTTTAAAATCCAAATAACTAGTACAAGTGTGTTAACCAAGCAAAACGAAATTGCATATTTTACTTATGAAGACGTTTTTTTTAGTCTTAGTTATTTAATAATTAAAATACTATCCATTTAGATAATTATGTATTAATAAATAATAACATATATTTTCTGTACAATTTTCTCGTTACTTAATATACTTTTCATTTCGTGCTTACAGTATTTGTTTAGTAGTTACAAATAATAACTGTGACGAATGGCATAACGTGATTTCTGAGGCGCGACAATCATGAAATACCTACCATTATGAATTACGTTTAATATATTTTAATAGTTAAATAGCAGGGTGCCTCTATGATGTGACCTAATGACAGTATTTTTCACGGACATAGCATTCAAAACATAATGCCCATTCATTTCACGAGCAATCATTTTGCGCTACAACCTTTCCATAAAGAATATTATTTTGTAAAATACTATTTCGTCAACTTAACTTTACACGTACTAGATTTATGTTGATTAAATTTAAAGCTTTAGATTTATGCTTAAAATTTTATGATAGGATATAAAAACTGGTATATAGTTTATCCCGTTACGAAAATAAGAGCGAAATATATAAGTATAAAGAGAATAAAATTGAAACTACCCAAGTTAATTCTTGCGCCGAAAACATGCAATTCTAACTTTTTAAAATTATTAAAGTAACTTAATATTAAAGTATCCAGATAGAAGTATATAGATAGACTACTAAAATACGAATACACAAATACTGTGTACAAATAATTGCTGTTCCTGTGGAATAGTCGTATTAAGTTAGCTTTCCTATTTTACCTGATCACATACGGCACATTAAAGACTTTTTTGCATTTTTGAATATTCAGAATAAAAGATGATTAGCTTATACTGTTTGCCAAATTTGAAATTTTCCATTGCGCCTTTGATAAATATAGTACAATAATAATTAATGAAAACATCATACAGAATAAATTTAATTTAATACATAAATAGCAGAATTATGACATATTCACGAAACAATATTAAGAAGAATCGTAGTTTGTAGTCTCAATATGCTTTTGGCTGCGACTTCGTCTTCATTAAGCAAACGGTCGGTACATAAAATAACTTGTACACAAAATAAATGTACATTGCAAAAAATACGACAAATTTAAAATTAGATGAAGTGGTCTCGGAGCTTTTTGTCCACATTGCTTAAAACGTACAAAATTAGCAGTTTATACTGTTATATTAGTATAGATGTATAAATAATTAGATGAATACCTTTCTAAAATATAAAGTCATAATAAAACAAATACATCTTCACAAAGTCTTTGATATAAATAAAATTGTTTGTAGATAAATACCTAAATGTTGCCTTTATTATTACATCTTTAATTGCATAAAATAACGTCGCAAAGTATACTTTAATTACATTCCACGCGTTTTAATACAATTACCGATTTTACATATTAGCGATTAAATTAGCTGAATATTGATATAAACTATAAAATGAATCACTGTTTATCTAAGCAATTCTGCGTCTATATTATTGCATTAGGTGATGATGTAATATTGTTTTCACAAGTGCTCAATAGATAATCAAAGTGTGCATTTAAAGTAAAGGATAAGATGTGCGAAGACAAATGCTCACGTTCAGTTAAACAATTAATTCTACCGTAAAGGATGTCTTTAACACCCCATTAAAGCCATAACTTATATAAAGGTATTGTTATTACGATAAAGATTTTTATTTTTATAATCATAAGGCGGGTTTTTGAATTGTATTATTTATTTAGTTGTAATGGAGCGTGTGTGATAATGATAAGAATTTTGTTATACTATTTTAATTTGCACTTGTAACAAAAATATCGAAGCAAATATGAGGACAGTCGCGAAGTAATGGTCTACATTTATTGCACTTTTAATACTTTTAAGAGTTTCTATGTATTTCTACTATGTATTTAAAGCATGTATGCTACAAGTTACAATACCGTAAACGACTCTACATTGTTTAAAAATGCGGACTATTTAACCTTTCACACCGCATTAAAACACCAACGTTTATGTTTTAATCCACGTGCGTCTAGTGTAAATAAAATAGAAAAGGAACTAAATATATTATTCAAAGTTTATTAAGAATGTATTATTTCGTTGTAATTTCAAATCAACTATTCATATAATCATATCTTCGAAGAAAATACAGCAAAAAGGTTTTTCATAATGTCTGTTGTGATTAGATCGGAATAATAACTGCAAGGCGCGCTATAATTATTGTATTTCACATAGGTATTTATCGTGGCGTCATTACCCGCCTAGTATCCAAGTGTAAAGTTTATCACATAATGTATTCAGATTACATTGTGCTGTACTACATGCGTCAGCGATTGAGAATATTAACAATAGATACATAATTATATGAATAATTGTCCCTCTTATTTATTTATTTGAATGAAGGGATCATTAATTTATGATAATTTTATCGCCAAGAACTGTTTACACTGCTGGTATGGACACGAAACATTGTAAAATATATATATTTTTTAATATTTAATAAATAATCAGCAAATATGAGAATTTTTTTCTTTCATGAAGTTAATTAAAACGTTAAAAAATGGTTGATTTAGATTTTCTATATTAAAATTAGAAAAATTATGCACATACCTATACAAACTACAAAAAGTTTTATTTGTAGTTTTTAACATTTTTTTATGTACGGTATATAATAATAATACATAATCGACGGATTTAGTCTTTTCGTTGTTATTTATGCTTCAAATGTTTCATACATAATAAATTAAACATTTTTTTTATTGAAAACGCTGTCAGGTTCAAGGTATTAAAGTAAGCTCTTTAAGCGATATCTTCTTAGCAAATATTTCGCGGTTAAGTCGTTTATATAACACAGAAAGGATAAACTTTCTCCAAATCTCACATTCACATCGCAAAGTGATTTTAACGTTCTTAATTTCGAAAGTGTCACACGTAACGCATTTTATTTCATCCGATCCGAATGCGTCAAGGCCAATAGGATCGTTATTTTATACCATTGTTTCACCACCGTTGCTAAAATATTTCAAATTCCTAGATTAAATTTAATTTATGCATATTTTGTTATATAAATTTTATATTCGTAATTTTTTATATCGACACACTTTACGAAGCATTGACAAAATATATTTTTAATCTGTTTTATATAATGATGTAATATGGTTCATTAATAGGATTGCAATTCTGTTATGATTCATGGTTAATCTTTTGAACCCGTTTCAATGAAAATTAGTATATAAACTTTAAACCCTTAGACTTTGAAAAGAACGAAAAAAAGCTTACGTTCTTAATTACAAAAAATATATCCTTTAGAGGTCGAAGTACGAGTCAAATAATTTTAATAAAACTTGGAATTAAAATTTTATATTAAAATTTCAAGCATTAGTTGGTACTCCTACACTTTATCCTTTAACGAGTAGACGTCGCCAAAGACGTTTGTGGTCTACATATTAATATTTGTAAATTCCACCTACATTTTAGTTTTTGTTTAGCTGCTTATTCACCACCTATGATAAAACAGGCATTTCCTCGTGTATAAAATGAGTCCATGTCTTATTTCGTCAACTTTGTTTCTTCAATTGTGTTATGTGAGTAACAAGTAAATATATTGAATTGCATTGATGACTAATTCGTAACAGCATAGTAACAAGTTAACAATTCTAATGCAAAGTCAGCTGTTCTGTAGAATTCTTAAACCAAAGTGGGTTTTACCAAGAAAACGTAACGCATAAAAGAAAACACATTGAAAGCGAGAAACAAAACTTAGGAAATTGAAAAAAATTACAAACCGACTGCGCATAAAATTCACCACTTTAATTTTTTTAAGAATTTAATGTACCCAGTGATACTCACGCTATTAAGAAAATAATCTTATGACGTATTACTTATTAAAATGGGTTAAGTCGTTTAGTAATTACGAGCGGATATAAAAACGGCCATACATAAATATAATCAAACACATAAACTTTCTCCTTTTGGGCCTGCCGCAGTCGAGTTAAAAGGCAAACCTTATTTCCAAACTTATCGTAATTTTACATCATGTACAAGTCAATCCTTACAATTAGATTTTATGCTTTTTGCCACCAACAGATTGCTATGATATTTGACATACTTATTTAACTTATGTGAAAATAATATGGCACCACAAAACTTGTCTACGGTCTACTATAAGGTGCCATATGCCATAATAAAACTACATAACCTAATCACGTCGTTATAGACGTTTTGGATTTGTATCAACGTGTACTATTCTCACCATCGGTCTCCAGGGTATGATAATGCTGACATAATGGCAACAATAGTTTCTTTTTAAAAATAATACTAAAATCTTACACATCACAAGGTGAAATGCGAAAATTGAGAGTACCGAACACACATATCCATAGATACTCGTATTGCTTTTGTTTTCTCGTGAGTCATTGACACCGTAATTTCCAAATTACTTTTTAATCAACTATGCTACGATAAGTAAATTACTTTATGGTATTATTTGTGCATATTAATATAATATCAATATGTATATGTTACAGTAAAAACGTTTAATCACTCAATAAGTAGGTAGGTACTTGAAGGTTTTCGACAATAGCACTTTTGACTAAAACAATAGTCCAAAGTACTATTGCAAAAACGTTTACCTAAGCTAAACTACATATTTGCAAGTATTTTGCCTGTAATATTCATTACATATATTAAAATGACTATTGTTGAAAGCCGAAACTACTTTTGACTGATTTTGCCAGTAAGTAATTTTGACCAATTGAGATTATTATTTACTGTACCATATAATTGTTATATAATAAATTGTAGAAGTCTAATGATGCCTAAAATCACTAGTTTTAGGAAGTTAAATTATTGGTTATTGTTTTTTTCTGTAGGTATATATATTATTATTAATAAGTTGTTTTTGACTTAAATATGGGCGGAATAAAGCGATGTACTCGTAAATGTGAGAAAAACCTCTGTAATATAACAGAAGCTATTTGCGTTTTGCATTAAATGATTAATTTGAGTGTATGACGTTGTTCTCAGCAAGTCTTCCGTAAATACAATTCCCACTACATCATTTATGGTGTGTTTAAATCATTTAAACATTATCTTTGTATTACTATTCTTAATGGTTGTTAGAAATTAGCATTTTATTATTCAGCCTTCAGAATCTGTAGTCAGATTTTTAATGGACATACAATTTTTCAAAGGTTTCTTTTCTTGCACACCTTGGGATGGGTCCAAAGGTCATACGGGCGCAACATTCAACGAGAAAATCTCTCATGTTAAAATTAACGACACAAACATATTTATCAACAACTCAATTGCACTTAAAACAAATATTATTTTCGAACAAAATATTTAGTGTTTCGGTATTTAGGAAATGTATTGCAAAGATTAAAACAAAATAGGAATTGGAAGGAATTTTAAAATACATGGAAGTTGAAACACGTCATTCGTGTAGATTGTAAAACCTAATTCGTATCCAAAAATGACCGGTTTTTGTGAATGAACCGCTTTGTCATCATTTATCGCAAAATTGCGGTGAACGAACGCTTCAGGCCAACGCTCTGGTTCCCTTGCCGCGAAATAATTTCTCATGTACACGGAAATACGAATTTAGGTTAAGAATATCAAATTATAAATATATTTCGCGTTATAATGTGTCACGCATATGTTTCCTTTTACTTCGCGGTAAAATTCTGTCACGGTCGAAGATAAGATTATTTACGAAATTACGAAACTCTAAAACAATAACTTAGAATTAATAAAATCGACCGATTTTATGAGACGTACTTGCAATGTAAAATGTATAAAGCGATGTATTATAGACTGAATCAAATAAAGTATCTTTCGAGCCAATGCACATTTATACCTGAACCCGAATGATGTCAAGCGATAGCTATAAAACATTTATTTGCACGTAAAAAAACCGCAATGATCTCCCCTGAATCGAACGTAAATAGAAGCACGTACGGATCCGTTATATTATTTCTGTGCCAATATCCTTTAAAATAAAACTTTTTACCGTTTAAAACGAAAAATTACTTGGTGTCGCCACAAAATAAACCATTTATCGCAATAATTTCCTAGAGAACAATATTAAGAATTAACATTCTTCACAATAAATTGTATTGTTTTCACCGCAGAAATAAATAAGTCCACGTAACAATGAGGTATGAAAAATTGTATTGTAAAATATTACGCGGAATATTTTGTAGGTAACTATTTCATACATACATAGGTTATAAACGATGCTAAAGTTTAACCACGTTACGCTCCTCTAAGCGTCACGTGATATTGTGATGCAACATGGTCTATTTTAATGTTGTAACAATTATCTCTTTTACAATTCGACTTCGAGACAATTGATATATTTTTTTAATTATTTAATTATTGATTAACTATTTGAACGAACTGATAGTGATACTGATACAATTTTTTTTAATATTTAGCTCTATCAAAAGAAAAGACTTAAGTACCTATCTATTAAAATTTGTTTATTTTAACTAAAATAAGACAATATTTACAAGCTATTATTTATATTTTATTATAATTTCCATGTTTTATGTAATCCATATTCAACAACATTTCAAAGAAACAACATTCAACGCTCAAAAACAATTTACAGAATTCAATAGACACGTTCTGCCATGACTCGCACGATGTGTTTTTGATCTAATGCTGGATTTAATCGCTTGGCAGATATGTTAATACAATAATATCCCATAATTACATCCTCATATCTCACGGCTATTTCTGATACTTAACAACGATTGTTGTGGCTACATAATGAATTAATTAGACACCTTTATTTTTAGTGTAATTGATAAGTTTGAAATATGGTTATAGAAATAAGGGCAAAAACACATTACCAAGTTCCGACGATACGCCGTGGGCCGTGGCTTGTTCCGACGCCGTACCGTGAAAAGTTTTTGCGACGCGTTGTGGAAATCCACGAAGTACATTTTTAAAAACCACAACGTGATTTCGTAGACTATGTAATTATATGTTTATGCCCTAAATACACTTTACACTTGCCAAAAATTTTAAAGTGATTCTATTGGCTAGTAACAGTGTCGTCACGTAGAATTAACGAAACTCGTGATATTATTTTCAGTTAAATTTTTGGTGTTTTATATGATTCGGTAAATTTCCTACAAAGATTATTAAATAAATAAATCAAATATTGTTCCCTTTACAGTATAGTTTGCGATGCAATTAGTTACAAGCCTTTTTAATAATCCATCTACTACACACATAGCCAGTGGACATTATATTATTATATGAAAAAATATCGCATATCACCATCATCTCCATCCCCTCGGAATGAAGGTTCCCTAAGATATAGGTATCTTTAGAGCTGCTGATTTATTTCTATATTACACTTCAGAACGTAGTATTACGCAGTGAAGCGTTGTTACAGCACCCTTTCCGTGACAATCAATTAAACGACAATCCTAAGATTTATTACATGATAATTCAGTACAAGTAAATGGGTTCCACGGAATTCACTAACTGGAATCCAATGTTGGTATCTACTGGTTGGCCTCGAGTTCTCCACTTATTTATTGTAACGAAATGTCTACAAATGCGGTTTAAAGTTAATCAAGAGGTGGCGCCTGCAAGCCCGCACTTATGTCGTTATACACGGAACCCTGTCGGCGTATTTTGAATAAATGTGTTTATTTATTAACAAAACCGACTACAAGAAATATGTTGATAAATAAATAGGAAATATTTTATATTAATGTTGTTATTATATTTATGTGTTGACGTGGATTGCTAATAAATTTCTTAATCACATATACATATCACAGGGGTACATTAATAATCACGTTCACAGCAGCGGTTTCGAAACATTAGGACGAAAAAACTCTATACTATCTACATGTATCGATAATGTAATAAAGACAGAGCGAATTTTGTATATCCGCAGTAACTCCAGAACCACTAAACCTATTTTTAAAATGATGGTGCCATTTGAAAGGTACATTCTAGATATACATGGGCTATATTTCATGTATATTATTTAAAAACAAAATCTACATTATCACCAGCGATGTTGCGAGAAAAACCTCGTGAATAATATAATTAATATCTATTCCCTATTTAAGTCCTACAGTCTACAGTGTCTTTTCATGTTCAACTCAATACAATTTTGTATAGTGTAGTCATAATATGTAATACACATCGAAGTAAAAACGTAAACAAAATTATTACACTAAATTATTAAATCGTCACATTAGCATGAAATCGTAAAAACAAAATTGTTCAAGAAACGATTAATAAAAAAAACCTCGGCGTAAAAGTATATATTGCGACGAATGCAATTTGTAGTGGACTTTATCACCAAATACACGTGGTTTATACAACTATTTTAAAAATAAAATATTGCGTTTATTGAGTCTCTAACAAAATTTCTTCAAGCCTTACCATGCCGTCTTTACTACGAGTTACGTTTTGATTGCTTATTTTTTTCGATAACTCACATAAATATTCTGCTCTGTCTCTCTCTGTCTGTGTCTGTAAAGTAACTCTGTCTGTGTGTTACGCGATCGCTTCAGTAGTTTGCTACTGAACCGATTTCATTGAAATTATGTACGGATATAGTCTAGAGTCTGAGAAAGACATATTGCTACTTATTAATGCGAAAAGGGGCTGTAAGGGGTGGAAATATGGTTAAAATAATAATTATTAATGATTGGTAAATAATCATACGCAGACGAAATCGCGGACTCTATCTAGTATTTAATAAAAGTAATATGTACTATAGTAGTTAATTATAAATTATACTCCCCAAAAGCGGATTAGTATGTATGTATATGTTATAAACTTTATGAGATATTACTAATTATGTCAACGCAATTTGACCTGCTGAACCGATCAATCGCTTTGCGTGATACTGTAATACAAAATTTGTGTTTCAATAATTCCTCGCTTGTAACAGTAATTTAGCTCACGCGAAACCGGATCGAATAGCTAGTGTCATAAATATAAATATTCTATCAAGAGGTAGATATAAACGGAACCAGTAAATCGGTCAATACATTTACGATTTAATGGCTCACAATAAAGGTGTAAAAATAAAGTAAATGCAAGATAAAATATATGGTAGAGTCGATTATGGACTCTCTGGAGCATTGACCCACATTCGCAGAGCGACACTTGGCAGCGTGACGTGACGTACTGTATATAACACTTCTACAGGAAACTACGTCTTATTTCCATTACCTTAAGTGCTTCAGTCTTCCGCCAAGATTTGTAGAGATAAATATGTAATAGTTTATACCTAATAGCTACTACCCATATGAAGTTTATAGTTTTTTTATATTGATCTAAAGTTGTTTTTTTTTCTGTTTTTATGTATTTTTTAATATTTTAATATTTCGTAACTTTACATATCGTTGCAATTAAATAAATTGATAAATGTTATAAAAATATCACAGACGCAATTGTATATATTTTACATAAATATCATATTTCAATGACTTAGAGTCGTCTGTGTTTAAATATGTATAAAACTTGAACATGTGTATCAGAGATTTGATCTCATGGCAACAACAGAACTAGGTGAGATGAATTTATCTCCGTTACACAATGAATAGGTTGCGGGAAGCTGTGTAAATAAACTTACATTAAAAAATAGACTAATTATATAAGCCAATTTTTTGAACGTAGCATATTTTATACAATAATTTTTCAGCGACTACCAAAATCCAGATAATAAATTGAATAAATCCTTTTTGTGTATAATAATATGTTGGGCCGCTTTTTCGCGGAGGATTAGTAATAGGGTCACATTAGTCCGGGCCTATATATATATATATATAAGATCGCCTATGTAAATATTTTAATATTCTGAATCATTAGTGGTTTTTATAGACTATCCGTGACTCAGATTCATATAAAACATAATTAAAACAAAATTAATTTCTAGACGCCAGTTAATCGCGTTCTAAGAATTTTACGATGACAATAAAACTTATACAAAAGGTGTCACCTTTATAATGAATTCGATAAAGCAAAGAAAATATACCACGCTGTTAAGTTCTGAAATAGTGTATCTAATTGTATACGTTCGTCAAGGAGGACTGAAGATATGATGTTATCGCTTTTGTTTACATTTATGAGATGCGTTGCATATGGTCCGGACTATTTATAGGAGCTAAAATAACTATAGGCTTCTAATATTAACCAAATGATGTTATATGCTATATGCATATTTTTTCATTGATGACTATTATTCTATAAGTCACTTTTAATAAAAAAAATAATTGCTGGTTGTGTGTTTGTAAGCGTACCACATGGTTTGTATGAAAAAAAATGTTTGAAGGATTTTTTTACGGAATAGTGAAAAATTTGCGTTAAAAATGTCAATGTAAAAAATAAGGAAGTTTTAACCCGTGCGAAGCCAGGGCGTTAACAAGTTAATGTTAAATTAATTATGATAAAAAAGATTGTGCGAATTGGTGGTAAGAATTCATCGTCGTCGAAATTCCGACTCTTTGGATGAAAAATAAATAAATTCTCCTGACACTAGAAAAGGCATGGCGAAGAGTAGCTAAACACTTTTATTTTGCTCTGTTACTCCAAGGTCGAAGCATTACGACTGCAAACAGTACATAAAATTTGAATTTTAATTCATCTTGTATGAGTTAGTGTTTCTCTATTTTAAGGAACAACTTATTTATATTAGTAAATGAGCTGTAGCAAAATTCTCTATTTACAAACTTTTAAGACTACTCATCATACGTCATCATATTTCATTTTATTTGTTTAATTTTTTTTTCATCGATTAACAACCCTTTAAATCGCTGTTCAAGAAATTAATCAATATAATGAACTTTCATTACGAATGTGATTTTCACTATACTTTCTATGGCAGTTAAAGTTGTATAAATTGATATTGTACATACAGTAAAAATTAATATTACCATAAAGTCTAATTACAGAGAATACGGAGAAAATTATATAAACATGGCCGTAAACGTCAAACGAGCCTTTAATCACTTCCTACGTTAAAGTTAAATTACATGCATTTGATGAGCCCAGATTTTATATAATTACGCGCACTTTCACGCTTTATTTATATTTAAACAAATGATTACGACTATTATTTATAAACATTACACAATATTTTTTTAATCCGCAAGAAAGTTATTTAATAAAATTGTAGGATATTAAACAATAAACAAAAAAAAACATTTTCTCAATAGACGCTCTGTGCATATAATTTCTATTCCAAAACTCCTTTCTCTCGTTCGTAATTACTGTAATAGAAAAATTTAGAAAGGCTCATTAGCGAGTAAAAGTTTTCGACATTCAGAAGCTAAACCGTAACCAGTATATTAATCATATCTTCTTTATTGTACTTGTGACTTAGCAGTAAAATTTTGATTTTCTCGACTTATTTGTTAAACATTTCGTCATACAACTAACGTTATTTTTTCTCTTTGTTTCAGTGTCAACATTTTTATCCCAAACATTATGATTTACAAATGGATATTATGATAAGAGTGAAGTGTTGTCAAGAAACTAAAAATCCAAAGTGACGAAGTGGTGTGGTGTCTGTTCTGCTGCGTTCCGTTGTTTTTAATATTTATTATTTAAACTTACCCTCAAAATGTCAGACAAGACGTCATCATCTGTTGGCCCTAGGAGTTTCGAGACTATCTCTGAGGAGGATGGCGAGTCGCCGTGGGAAAAACTATTGGGAGACGTGAAAGATGCTGTTCCGACTATAATAAAAACAAACGCATCGAGTGCTACGATTTCGAAAAGTGGTGACGAGGTTCTCATTCCTCCGGGTGTTGATCTCGAAGCCAACAAGTTAACCCGATCCAAGAGCCTTAACCAGCGCAGAAACAGCAGTGGTCTCCTTAGTACAATTCCTCGGCAACTACGACTCTCCCTTCGAGGCGTGCGTAGTGAACCTTCCAGTGTCAAAGACATTCCAACTACCAGAAATGATAGTGCCCTCAACCTTCTTCTTAGGTAAGTTTTATTATTTTAATCTTTAAGTTTTATAATTATATATTGTGATAAGAATCATAACTGGATGAGGCTCTTTTCACCATACAAGTCTCGATACACCATTTCTACTCAAGAATTCTCATTAAAAAGACATGGAGGCCAGGAACAACGGCGCCCACATGGCTTCGTTGCCGCCAGCGTTTATTACTTCTTTATCGACCCGGTCTTCAGTAATTGCCAATTTCATTGCCTACATATTTATTACCTTCATAAACGCTTCGCATGAGACCTAATCAAATGACCTTTTCCTGCATTTACATAATTGCGAGAATTACCTAATATAATTTATTCTAAGGCTTAGATATATACAAAATCCATCCGTTTTTGATTGACTCTGACGCACAACAAAACCTAGTAAGTTTCTTGTTATATGCAAAATTCGCGCAAAGGAAACGGACGTCCTTCTTTTTAGCACGATCGGTAATGATATACAGGAAACTTGTCGCCGCAGAGACGCTACCAAAACAATGTTCCTTTGACAGCGAGCAGGAATCTTGATGTAACCTTATGCTTAGCTGTCGGTCACGGCTACTGCATTTTATCCTGTTGTGCCGCACAGCATTGCATATAATATGATGCACTGCCGAGAAATCGACCTTAAAACACGTTAAAACCTACGTCAAATACTAGGTAATGATTCGAAATTTATTAGATAAATAAAGCAGCCAGCAACTATTGATAATATGAATTGTGTTAATTGTTTCAAAATATCCTTAGATGAGACACGTTTATAAATGTACAATCATAAGGATAAATTTATAAATAAATAACGATCATAAGTTATTGCAAACAGCGTACTTAATAAAGACATTTGAAGTACAAAAAGACGATCACGTACAAAATACATATACAGGTTAAATTGTAGAAAGTTCCTAGTAATAAATTGCTATTGACACTTTTATAGGCTGTGCGAATTCTCTGCACGATTGTACCAAGAACGTCGCGAGGCCGTTCACTTCCTCTGAACTAATACTTATGTGATGCCCAATCCGCAGAACAATGAGGTTATTAACGTATGTAGAACTCATTTATGAATATAAGGCCTGGAAAAAAAAATTTATGATCCTTATAGATTCGAGAATAAAGGTCATTTCGCTTTGGCATAGCGGGTAGCCAATCGCGTATGTGGCGGGCGCCAATGTTAATGTTTGCAATAGAACAGTTCCCCTGCTTCCTGCGTTATCGCTGTTTAGAAACAGTCGACCTGAATTTCGATTTCTATGCACGTCTGTAATTTCCTCCTAAATATAGTTGTCTACTGAATTATCATTGCGAATATTAAGAAATATCAATACTAACAAACATGAATCAAAAATAATAATCTCAAGTCACTAACGTTTTCTGCTTAGGTCAGAGGTTTAACTTTTCCGAAACCGTGGTAGATTTGTTTGAAAGATAATGCAAATTCCTAATCTTGAATAAAAAAATATTTTGTAATTGGTTTTTATTTCAAATTAAAATTATATAATATGTGAATTTTATTTTCAAACGATTTTAAAAAAGAGGTTGTTGTCAACTCCTAGTGTATGTTTTTTACGTTTGTTATCTAAGAACTCCGTCATTTCTTAATCGATTTATATATTTTTTTTATTTGACAAGATATATGTAATTTCAGATTGATATTATCAAAATCGATTTATTTATATCTGGAATAAGTTTATAATCCAAGTAAATGAAATCACGTATTTTGCTTTTGAAGCCGATGGCTTTTTTAATAGTGCTCAGCTTTGGAATCTAAAGCTAGGAGCTACATATAAATTATGTACACACATAATATTTTCTTTTTGCAACGGCTGCGAAATCATATTCACAAAACAACTCGAGTCCGAAAAAATAAATCCACACGAACATTGACTCGAAGTGACTTAAGTGACTTTGAGAGTTAAACTGAACGTGAATCTTTTACTTTAATACAATAGATGGCTAATGAAAATTGAAGACATACTTATTTTAAAACAGTTTACAAATATAAGTAATTGTATGAAACGTAGCACTCGTGAAAAAATTAACCAAAAATATCATTTAACAAAGTCATTCAGGTAGAGATAATATATTAGAAACTTTAATTGGAAATAACGTCATGTAGGTATGAATCATTAGGCGGTATTATAATAATTCACAGATACTGGACCCGGCGCGAATGATGAAACACATGTATTCGTGTTACTATACTTAATTATTTCAATGTTATTAAAACCCACTGTTGCTGGCTTTTCTAACATTTTTTTTGTATTACCTCTTTAAAATGCTGCTACATTGTTTGAGATTTATAAAAAAAAACTCGTCCAATAACTGTCCTATTCTATACAAATCTATTAGGTGCCGTAATCAGATAAATAATGAAAACAGTTTTCTTTAAATGTATACGGTATTGATTCTTATTAAATTCCTATATAATTTTTGAATTAATTCGATGTCTGTATTTGTATAAATTATAGTCATCTGAAAAAATAAAGTACATGAAAGAGAAAGACATCTTTTTTTTTACGAGAGTTTTTTTTTTAACACAGATAAAGTATATATTAAGTTCTTATAATAATTCTATGTCATAATTTCTTTAACTAAATTTAGAGTTTAAATATTTATTACATATAAAAATGCAATTCGCATTATTTGGCGTTGGTTTAATTAAAGTTATTTATAAAAAGGGTATGCTTGGTTGTTTTATAACAAATATTTTTATTAAACAAATATTTCATTTTAAATAAATCCACAAAAGTATTAATACGATTGTTTAACGTTAGTTAACAGAATTAAAATAATTCGTTAGGTACTACCTGATAAGAACATTTGCATTTGAATGAGCAGACGCCACTTGTCTGCGTTTTTTCAAATAAAAATGATAAATCAGCGCCACACAAGCTACGAGTATTATTCCATAATTCTTCTTATGTTTTTTTTATCTCCGTCTATCACGACATATCCGAATGTAATAACGAATTTCAATAAATCTGACTCATCTAAACCAGTTCAAAGAACCGTTGAAGTTTTTATGAAGAATAAAAGCAAAAAATTTCGGTACGGCAAATGTCGTTGCCATGACATATTCGCGGTCAGCGTCCATATTTGTGATGAAGTCACTTTTTGTAATGTCTCTACTATAATTTTTATAATTCCTTTTGTCTATGTTCACAAAGGTGGCGGCACCTAGCATTAGCGGTCTTGTGATATTATTGACAGTTAAATGGATGCTTATAAAATATAATGTGTCAACCTACAAAATTTTACATTTGGATATATTAATATGATCAGATAATGCATCATTTATTTAACATTATTCAAAAACATCTAAAGTCATCTAAACCAAATAAGTACGGAAAAAGTTTCTTATTTAATTTCAAATGCCTGCCATATTTTGCATTTTATGCAATAATCTCATATATTTGATAAACTTATTACTAGATAAAACTTTAATTACACCAATCTGTTTTTAATTCAATACAACTTTTATGAAAACAAAATGGAACACAGTGGGGTATATACTTTTTTAAAGAAATTTCTTAAGAAGGGGTTTGATATCTTTAGACGCCATTTTCTTCAAAATTAAGTCCGTGTGACTTGATATAGTATTACCTATCAGTATCCAAATATGAGTTGTTTTATACATCAGATATCAAAGCAACGATTGACGTAAATGTCCTAAAATAAATGGCACAGCATGCGTTTGTTTTGTGTCAAACGGTGACTGAAAGTGTCGGGAGTCTGACAACTTCCCTCAACCCTTTCCTTCTTATTTATCTCCACTCTTATTCATATTTAAACTGCTAACGTATTTGCGCTTACTCTTAGGCAGTGCTTAATGTTTATGGGCCGCGGTAATAGCTAACATCAGGTGATCCGCCTGCTCGTTTACCCGCTATTTTAAGTAAAAAAAACTAAGAACAAGTTTTACGACCCAGTACGACGTCCCTTTCTCCATCGAGCCCTTTGCTTGGCAACTCAAAAGAAATTTGATCCAAGCGACGAATCATATTGTATTAAGATGAAACACGTTTCATTTATCAAGGCACGCGTTTCATATACATTACAATCACGTGGCAGTTTTAAATCATAATTATACCTAAAGGAAATTGGCTCGTAGACAGATTTAATATTTTGTAATTGATAGCCATTAATAACTTAGCAATTATTCTTTTAACCATCAAGTTTTATATTATCTTTAATTGGACATTAATATTTGTTTTTGGCCTAACTATAATAATAGAAACTCAACTATTTAAACAATCAAGTCGAAATTAAATCCAAACGTTGGCAATTGTAAAATTTTAAAAGAATAGCATTTTAAAATAACATAATGCCATCTATGAGGGAATAGCAGCATTAAAGTTATCCCATGAGTATGTGACACTGAAATAGGATAGCAGCTGTAACAGAGACTATTTCAAACTCACGTGTCACCATTAGAGCGACTTGGCAACAGCATTTGCGATTCCACTGAGGACGAAGTTCATCCTGAGATATTTAAGTCTTTGGCTAAAGGTGTAAAATTAAAAGCTATAAAATCTGTATAAATTAACATGAATAGTATATTTTTAGTTTGCTTAAAGTGTAGATAATAGTAATTATTACATGTCAAGGGGGATGCTAATATAAGGTTAACTATGTTGACCGATACACGTTATGATCAATGGAAAAAAAGACACATATTTTTGGCCATCATTTAGGTCATCGCCCATCCTTTGCCTCAGGTTGTGAATATAAATAATTATGTTTTAGTTTATACATCTCAATTAAATCAGTCGATTCGTTGATATATGGGAAATGGAGAATCAATAAACAACGTTTTATACACAAACTAATACGTTTCGAACGGTGCCATTATAAAGGGAGGTTGCTAACCCGGTCTGGGTGAGTGAGCGATACCATTGCATTTATTATGATGCTAAATAAATCATACAGTCCTGATAAATATCGTGCATGAGCCATTTTAAGCCACCGTTTGATTTACTCCTGAGAAACAATGACAAACATTGTTTTTTTTTGGATATACTGACGCATTTTTTACCTAAAAATGTCGATTTATGTCAAAATGTAAAAACCTCCATCTAAAATCTCTATAATGCTTACTTTTGTTTTGATTACAATTTTTTTTATAATAGAATAAAGAGATTCGTCTCTATCAAAACATAAACCGTAACAAATCCATTAAATGTATAAATCGTATAAATAAAAGTCAATTTTTATATGATTTTCCTCTATACATTCCGAAATCATTCAGCGGATTGTGATTAAATTTGGTCTGAAGTTCTGGGGATGCTCATGAGGGTTCCTAGTCCAAACAAACTATGTACTTTAGATAGCATTGCAACGCATGCCGGTTTCAGCTAGTAATATATAAAAATAAATTCTTCGTTAATACCATACCGTTCACCAGATTGCAAAAAAACTTTGTCAGCGTATTGTACATATATATTTACGAGGTGGTTATAGTATATAATATAACTTTCAGTAGGTGCTACGCATGGCGTTCCGGCCAGATAGAAAAATAAATTTTAGACGGTCATCTACCATTACAAAACCTACAATATACGAGTAAGGCTGCGAGTAAAAGGTAGTATTGTATATAATAAGTTTCGTTATTCTGATATACACTTGTTAAGTGTAAATATACGTTGTAATATGCGTTTTTGTTTTTAGCATTTTTAATAAACTTTTTTTATTTTATATTAATTTTTAATTAAAATAATCCATGACTTTAAATTAGCAATTTAGTATATAAATATTTATAGCAAAATAAGTTGCTCATTTGATGATCATTATTATTTATTTTTTCGAATATATGTAGGATAATGTTTTCTTCATTATGTCTTTATCGTTAGTTTCCGTTTTTAAATTTATGTAGAGACAGACGTACTTTTATATAATAACAGAAATATACGCCATAACTTTAAATAAAAGAGAAAATAAAATAACAACATAATATTTAAATAGTAAATGTTAGCAGTTACTCTTTAAATAGTCTTCTATATTTTCTATACTTAAGCACTTGCTTCTAATATAATGCAAATTATTTTAGAGTCTCATATTAGTATCTGTTTTTATTGAAATGCCACATATTAAAGTGCAAAGCATGTTTAATCACACTCGCCGAGTATGATATAAAAGGCAGCATAAAAGCGGCGTCTGTATGACGCCAAAGAAACCTCTTATCGGGTTTCAAATGATAAAAGAGGTGTCGTCTGGTCGTAGTATTCTTATTCCTTCCCATAGCCTTGTAATTGCATATTTCATACATTGTGTGTATATTGTGATATTCTTTTTTTAAATTTAGAAATCAGTAATAATTTACAGTATTTACTCAAACAGTTATTAATATATGGTTGGACAAGTTCCGTAAACACTTGGCATTGCTTTAAACATTCATATACAAACAGCATAAAATAGTACATTTACAGTAATTCCAAATATGAACGCAGGGTACTTGTCGATCATGGGGTCTAAACACATTATCACATTCCGAGGACGCACCGAGGCTCGTTTCGACGCCGTGAAAAGTTACGGAGTCGCGTCATGAAAATCTTCAAAGTGCACCGTAGAAATCACGCACATAGCTACGTGTTACGATGACATTATTTTTCTTATAAAATTAAACAAAGTCACGATGCCGTGTTTCCACACTTTACTATCATTTAAGTACGAAAAAAACGCTTTCAACACTACTACAAGAACGTTTCATATTTGATAGAGATAGTGTTTTGTAATTACCCCGCAGTATATTAATGTCATCGTGTTTTAACTTTTAACATAATTTGAATAAATAATTAATGTCAGTATCGATATCGTGGCTAAACACATTCTTTTAATACATTTTTTTAGAGAATAGTTAGGTAAATACGATATCTATATATGTATATATTACAGTCAAAACCCTTAACCGTGTAAAAATACCACACCACACGCTTTCGACTATAGTAGTTTTGACTGAAATAACAACCAAAATTACTATCGCAAAAATATTAAGCTAAATTATTTCATTTGTAGGTAGTTTGTCACCAAATTCTTTATTTATGAATATAAAAAGACTAACCAGGTTTTTGCCTGTCATAATCGTTATTTATATTGAAACTACTTCGGCCAAAATCAAATCTGAAAAATCAGTCAAAACTAGCTTCGACCCGTTAAAAGTTTTGACTGTGACATATACATATAATTAATAAAATAATATTTTTAAATAAATCTGTGTTTTAAGGTCAATACAGGAATAGTCTGTTCTTAGTACAACGTCTAGACAAAATAAAAACACTTTTTAATTTTGAGTAATTGTTAAAGCTCGCTTCGATGGAAAATTAGAATTAAAAACTGTATCTGGTTCGTATCAAGTTGCTTACAGACGCAAGTTCTCGCTATTTTTTAAAATTTAAGCGACAAGCGAGTATAGATTAGTATAAAACAAATATACACACATTCGTTTTATACCAATCTTTATAAAAACTAGTACATTATCATTACATCTGCGCTCTAAAATTAGTCAATTGTAAAATTAATCAAGATGTTTATCAAAATCGTTTCTGATTGACAGATATTTATCATTTGACCTGAAAAAGATATGTAGAGTAGATCATATAACAATTTCTTCTAGATGTATTCGTCAACATTGTGTATTTTTATACTTTTAAATAGTCAGCAATATATAGATTTATGACTTTATAGGCTTTAGCTGTGTTCACTGATTTAGAAGTGATTGTAGACAATTAAACGAAACGGATGTTTTGTCTAGAATTAACAGTCTTTTAATTGTACGCTCTATGCAATTAGTGTTGGTAATTTCGCGTTACATATTGTACTGCTATATGATACTGGACGGTTATTGTTCTGAAAACTTAATTTTAAATAGCCGTGAAGTTGCTTGTCACTCACATCTATGCTTGTAAGGTCTTCTATTTTTATAAAACATTATTGCAGGGTTTTTCATACTTGTGGAACTGTACACAAATGATTTAATTAAATGGTTATTAATGAAAATGTTTCGAATCGTTGAATCGATTGTAGTATAATGGGTACAAAGTGATGATACTGTTCGCGTCACACTTGCTTATGCGTCATCAACGTCGGATTCGTAAAATACAAGGAGCTATTAAATTCCGTCCAAATTTTTTTGCGCAGCCAATGTTTATACGAAAGTCATCATTGGAACAGTTAAAGTGTCTGATTCGTTAAATATTTAGACAAAATATTAAGATAAATAAACAAAAATTGAAAAGTTAATTATTTCGTGCTTTCTGGTTATAATATAATTAGTAGGAGTTAATAATTTAAAGAATAGCAGAGGCGGCGGAGAGACGCGCCGCGGCGCCACTAGCAGCGTTGGCACGGGACGCCCGCGCTCGTGTGGTGTTTGTTTGTGATCGTCTTCGCATCCGTTTCATTAAACACCCGCTTGTTTCAGTACTCGACTAATTCTCCCCACAATCAGTGCCAGTAGAAAAAGTCGTTCCGATTATTCTACGACGCCATTTTTTAATATATTCTAGTGCGTATTTTTTTCAAAATGACTTTAATAAAAACAATGAGGAAGTTTGTTGTACTCTTGTTCGATATAAAAGAAGTGTTCAGTGAATCTCTGATTAATGTGCTACTGAGGGATGGAGCGGAGGCACACCTGTAATTATTTCTGTCATTCCTACTAAAGACACATTCGCAAAAGATAAATCTTATGAGAATTTTAATGAAAGAGTAATTCCAAAGCGCTGGTGTCGCTTTTCGATGAGTTAAAAACTTTTAATCAAACACATTTTAAAAGACTGACGACAGACGTTCAGCTGTTATAGTGTATCACAGGCTTTAAATACAAATACCTAAATAAAGGGAGGTAAACTATTTATGTTGAAGAGAATGTCTGGATTA
Organism: Hypolimnas misippus; assembly: GCA_037950945.1. Taxonomy (NCBI): domain Eukaryota; kingdom Metazoa; phylum Arthropoda; class Insecta; order Lepidoptera; family Nymphalidae; genus Hypolimnas; species Hypolimnas misippus. The sequence goes on along the minus strand of JBBEEQ010000029.1, from coordinate 9,607,459 downwards.
AAGAGATGCATAAGTCAAGTATCGATGTTTATGACTGGAAAACCGATAAATTCATCAGAGTCTGCATGGAGAGAAGAACTACAGAAGTAAGTCCTTGAATACACTTCTGTAAAATTATAAAATGGACGTCAAATGCGCACAAAGGTAGCTAAGTTTCAATATTAAAAAATCAATGAGTCACCAGCTTAACAATCTTTTTCGTAGAATTTGAATACATTAGTTTTAAAGTCGAAATAAATTTCGACATCTTCTGTCGAAATCTTCTAAGATTAGTTTCATAATGAAACAATGGATAAAATACTGTATTTATTTCTTGTACTAGTTAAAAATTTTAATTGTAAGAATTAACAAAAAAACATCTAGGTTGAGCCGTATTAAAATACATTGTGGTTTTTCTGCTTGAATATTGCCTATCATTAGTGGTTAATCATTGTGAAAATCACTTGACGCCACTTAATACGCCCTAATGGTCGCAATCAACAAATCAATTAAGCGTGTAATAGAACACTTTATATTCTGTATATACTGCTGCAAACGAAGAGTTATTTATATCGAAATTCTATTTTAATTCAATAATTATTTTATATTTAATTATTTTATTAATAAATTTATTAATATTAATATTTTTATTACTACCTTACAAAAACAACGTTTAGTTATTGGTTAGTGTTTTTCATACCTATAATAATGTCTTATTTTAGGTAATTTATTCTGTTGATATAATTATGAACGTATATCTAGTAAAGCCCCTTGCATACAGTTGTTTAATCCGCGTCACTAGGTTGACGTCATTCGACTCCGACTATGTCAATAGCCGAATAATTACTGGACAATTTCATACGCAATATCAATAAATTGTTGCATGGTTTAATGATAGATCACAACTGACTATGATAGTCGAACCCTTAAAATGAAAATTAAAAGAAACAAATACTTCGGGTGTTAAAAATATATTTTATAAATTTAATAAAAACAATCGGCTAAGCGCGATCCGAACTTGCGCACCACTTACACGCGAATAACGCTTGGCCGGCTTTAAGAATTATTAGAATATCTGATTCTGAAAAACGTATTCCGTAAAAATTTTTTTCATCATCCAGTTCCAGTTGAAAGGATTTAAGTATAATACAGATAGACAGACAGACAAATGGCGAGGCGTAGACTAAACTTGATTAAACAATTTTTTCTGTAGTTGCTATAGATCGCTAATAACTTCTTGATCCACTTCTTGAACTGTCTTAAAAACGTTAAAAAAACTATTAAGGAATTTATGCAATTACTTTTAGTAGTTATAATGCCTCTTTTATATATAAAGCCTCCATATCCATTTTATTACAATACTCTATGATAGAGTGGTTTCAGATAAAACGAAACTTAGCTTTTACATTGATAATGCTAAAGTGCTTTCATTTTTGCTTTCATTTATCTTACTTTTAAGTATAAAAAAATCCATTTCAGTTACTAAAGGCACATTTGAGCTATTGTATTCTTAATTACATTTTATATAATTATTCCGACTAACGACCAGTTTTATTCTAGAAGTATAAAAATTATATCTTTATCAATAATCTTTAAGTTATTTTTTTATTTTGTTTATGTCTGTACAGTTCTTTTTTGTGTATTAAGAAATTTATATTGACTATTTTAAAGGTCATTTATTGATAGTTAAAGAAACTTATATTTTGAGTTTATTTAAATAATACATAAAAAACACCATAATTGTGTATGTTGTAAGGTACAAACAATAAAAAAATACTTTCAGAAATCATGTATTAAAATTAAAACTAATAATTACCCATACATTATTCTCGTGACTAGAGCTTGCTTATGGAGCTTAACAGGGGCAATAGTGACCGGGGAGGTACCGCAATCTCTCAGAAAATTGTCGTGAAATACTATTTAAACCCAGCAATGCCGTTGTGATTCCTTTGGAGCTTTTCATCATCAACATCAGTTAATCAATTGCTAGTTATCGGGTATTATCATATGAAACATATACTGTAGTTAATATTTTAAGCGTTACCAAAATATAAAACACTTAATTTTTCTAAGGCTTGTTTTGACACATCCTATTGTACATTGAACTATCCTATTATACATTGCTTCGCAAAGCCAGGTAGGCTAGCTGTAGGTGGTGTTCTATTTGTAGGACATAAAACATTAAAAACAATGTAATAAATTTCGCATCGAAATAAACACGGCTTTAAAAAACACTACAAATTAACTACTTCAAAAGTGAATAATATATCTTACTCCTATACAATTACTAATGGTGCTGCAAATTTAACACAAATATACAAAATATATACGAAATTTTTAATTAGGTATAACACATTAACTTATGTAGGTATATATTTGTTCGAGCAATGCAACGACGTTTGATATCCAGAATTTTCTTGATATTTTTTTGTTATTCTTTTCGTGTAATTTTAAGCAAATAAAACTTATTTCGCTTAATTTAATTATATGTTCTGTTGTTTGTACCTATTCCGATTTAAATAAACATTCTTACGTTTTCTAAGAACACTTTGTGTAAAGATTGATCTCGATATTTCTTTTCGATAAGAAAATATAATAATTACATTTTTTAAATTATAATAACAATGATTATTCCAAAGAACAATGTAATAATTGTTTTTAATTGTATCTGTTTTTCACATAACTCTCTTTTCCAGATACCGCAATGCCCGTTATGCAGCGAGGCGTGTTCGCAAGCGCGTCATCTTCAAGCACGGGGATTGCAACGTCGTTCAATGGAACGTGGCGAAGCGCAGGCGCCGATACCTTCAGGACATCTTCACGACCCTCGTGGACGCGCAATGGCGCTGGACGCTACTCGTGTTCGCCCTCTCTTTCATCCTCTCTTGGCTCCTCTTTGCCCTTATCTGGTGGCTAATCATCTTCACCCACGGCGACCTCAATCCTCCAACGAATAGCTCAGAGGTTTTCGTCCCTTGCCTAAACAATGTTAATTCCTTTACCGGTTGCTTCCTCTTCTCAGTAGAAACACAGCACACTATTGGTTACGGGTCCCGAACGACGAATGAGGAATGCCCGGAAGCAATTTTTGTTATGTGTATACAGAGTATTGTGGGTGTCTTCATTCAGGCTTTCATGGTAAGAATTTGTATTTTTTTTCCTGAATTATTAAATATATTATTAAATATTAATTTTTAGTTTACTTAATAACATTGGAATTAAAATCGCAAAAAATCATAAAATAGTAATTTGATTTCTTTTTAGTAAAAAACATTTTATTATTTTTTAAAGAACTGTAGTAAAGTTGTCGAATATTTAAATTTTTAAAACTTAAATTTTATTGAATATAATAAAATACTCGTATACTCACGAAGTTTCATTTGATACATTATGATTGTCGCTTAGTCGTTAACTATAAATTTTTGTAAATAGTCAAGAGAAATATTCATTGATACTTAAAAATTTAAATTATTATGATTAGAAAATAACATTTTTTACAAATAATGTTGCCAGACGTTGATATTTAACATTGCACAACAGCTATTTAACATTAAAATAGCCTAGTAACAATAAATTGCAGAAGAAAAAATTCAATATAAGAAACAGTATTATGACATCATAATCGTTTAAAGGGTTATCAAAATACTTTTTTTTCATTTAGAAATCTTCCTGCTTCGAAGCCAATATGATAAAATGATATTAAAATAAGCTTGGAACTAAGCCAAATATATACCGCGTATACGTCCAATCTGTGATCCAGATGCTCTCTTAAAAATAATTACGAAATTAAATATACCCACTTACTATTTTACGTTTTACTAGATTGTATACGGTGACTTTTAACACGGAAGATACTATTGTATTTAAAATTTATTGTATTTAACTTCAATTATAAACATCATAATGGGAGTTAAAAATTAAAATTCAGGATTCGATAAATCAACGTATACAATAAAGGTTGCTCCAATTTTAGGTGGGAATCGTCTTTGCTAAACTCTCTAGACCAAAAAAACGAGCCCAGACCCTGCTTTACTCCCGGAACGCTGTCATTTGCCTTCGGGAAGGTCAACTGTGTCTCATGTTCCGAGTCGGTGATATGAGAAAATCTCATATTGTTGAAGCACATATAAGAGCACAAATAATCCGCCGCAAGGTATATTATTACGACAAAGCGGAGACTGGTTAGTGATTGGGGAATTCAGTCAGCACGCTTCAAACCTATATCCGACTTGTAAAACCAAATATTCTTACCTCCTAACCGAAAGGGATCAAAATCTGTATAAAATTATCTAACGAAATTTCCTATCATACAGATGATCCCATCGATTTGGTATTTAACCTATCAGATATTCCTTGTCTTGTCCATAGGTGGGTCTAATATTCGCGAAGCTGGCGCGCGCCAAAAAGAGAAACACAACGCTCCTCTTCTCAAGGAACGCCGTAATATGTCTCAGAGACGGAGAATATTGCCTTCTATTCCGAGTAGGGGATATTAGGAAGTCACATATTTTGGAAGCGCATGTCCGAGCCCAGATAATTCGGAAAAAGGTGGAGTACCTTTTAATAGAGATGTTTTGATGTATTTGGCTGTTATTAACTTTTTGTTGCACATTTTTTTTATTCGAATGCAAATATTTAAATTCATTTGTTTATTTATTTTTTTATTGGACCCATCTATGGATTGCCTAACTCCACACTCCACTCATAATTTATACAATCACTTTGAACAGTCTGTGCTTTAATCATATTTCGCTTCATTTATGTTTGCTACTGTATATATCTGCAGAGGCATGTATGTCTTGTATGTAATAACAATTATATCGAAATATTTTAATTATTAATTTCATTTGGCACGTCTGTATATAAAATAAAATCTGTTTATGACAAAACAATACATAAAATCGTTTTATGTACACGTTTTTAACGTGTAAAGTAATTTTTGATGTAATTTAGTCAAACTACATCAAAAATTATATTTATTAAATTACTTTGCAGTCGCCTGAAACCATCTTTTAACTGCAATACACATTGCATGAACTCAAAGCATGACTTATTTTAGTTACATCTACACTTTGGTGGAGGTATATTTATCTTTTGAGGTGTATATTACAATAGTATAACTGTAACGCCCAGCAGATCACGAGAGAGGGAGAGATGTTGCCATTCTACCAGCAGGAGTTGAAAGTGGGGGCTGACGGGGAGGAAGACAGGCTAATGTTCATCTGGCCTATGACCATAGTGCACAAGATCAATGAGAAGTCACCTCTATACAACCTCTCTGCTTCCGACATGCTGAGGGAAAGATTCGAAATTGTTGTCATGTTAGGTAAGTAACTAATTTAATATTAGATCTTATTTAACGTAAGAAAGAAGATTCTGAACTCATAGTGCAATATCTTTTTATTTATAATATTTGTTACTTCAGAAGTTAGCCATTTATTATCCGATATGGAAACTTTTACTTGTAAGGATATATTCCAGATTACTCCCATAAAATTTTCATCAAAATTAGTTAAGTAGTTAGGTTTTTAAATTAAAATAATTGAAATAGGGATATCATCCAAATAAATTAAATTGCGTATTATGCTTTCGAGATCGGTTCGTTTTTTTTAGTCTTTGTGTCGCTTTATCCTTAACAAATTAAAAAAGATACAATACTCGTATTCCAATGGACAATTATTATGTATATTTGCGTGTGTGTGTGTTTGTTCGTGTATCAGATCAGATCCTTGAAAGTAACATTTTACCTTATCTAATATGTACGTTCAATTCTTGGGATTTCCTTGATAATCGTATAGTTGTTTGCCATGAACTTTATCACTGGATATTATTATTGCATAATTTAAGAATTAGGTAGACAACATTTAAACGGTTCTCTCAAAACAGTAATTGTATTAATTCTGAGGATAAAGAATATTTCTATACATAAACCAATAGTAATAACAATATATTAAAGTGTATTTTTTTAATAATTCGTGTATCTAATGAATGTAAATATAAAACTAGGAATATCATATTAAATATATATATAACGCTTATATTTCAATAAGAGTAGTATTAAGTTGAAATTTTGTCATTTCAGAGGGAGTCATCGAGTCAACTGGTATGACGACGCAGGCTAGAAGCAGTTACCTACCATCGGAGATCCAGTGGGGACATCGTTTTGAAACTATGGTCTCGTTCCGGAAAGACACGGGAGAGTATGAGGTAAGACAACTTACCTATTTTAAGATTTCTTTTCCATGTCTATTTTAAGACTGTCTGGCGTAGAGACGAATTTTGCTTTAGTTTCGTGAAATTTGTCCATATGAAAGTTTATCCATAACTTAAAAAAAAGGTCTATTTCCTATATTTACTAAACTCAATTATGGAATAATTTTGTGATTTCTATTACCGATTTTTTCAGTTTTTTATTATATACATAACTATTAAAAAACGGTAAATAAACTTTTTATTTTAAGCATATAATATGTTATACATATATCCTCAATAAGTTAATTTCTGTGTCAAAAAGTACATTTTACGTACAAAAATCAAAAATACGAGAATTAAGAAAAGTTAAAGCAAAATTGACAACATAGCCCAATGTACCAATATTAATGATGAGTATTTGCTGTGAAGTTTTTCCAACGAAATTCGATCACAGGTTACACAAAGAAAAATATATTTGACGTCGAATTAATGTTAAAACATTGGAAAAGTTTACCAAAATTATACGAATATTCTTAATTAAACATAAAATAATAAGCACATAATTAAATTTATAACGCTACATCACAAAAGAAAACAAAAGATAAAGATATATATTTTGTCAGTTTTATTATATTATTTTGCAGCATCATTGATTCGTTTCCGCCTTAATACTTTATAGTGTATACAGACGATATAATACTTTTGTCATATGTTATAAGCACTTATACACACGTTTTCTAAGAATCATTTATCATCAGTGTTTTGCGTCGTTGCTTCTAAAATAAAAGACATACCTACTTCGTTTCATGACACTATTGAGAACAGGGAAGATAATTCGGCAAAACTATCGCTATCACATGTTACATTCTGACAGTTGATTACTAATTTTTCTATGAAAACGCCTCAATTATCTATAAAAAATCATAACTGTACTATCAATTTATTTCTACATAATTAGCCTGGTTAGAAATTAAGGTTCCCCATACTATAATAGCTTTTCCTATGACTTTGGCTTCGTATAATCATGTATAGATAACTGGAATTCTAGGGCACGCTCTACGTATGAAAACGAAACATGTACAAAATTTAAATTAGACCTGCATTTATAATATAACTGAAAACCGCATCGAATTTCGTGCTATTTTTGCGTGATGTTTTTATAGAGATACAGACAGACAGGCAAAAATATTAATAATAATTGTTTTGATTTGTTGTTATGATATAGTTATTTATATATAGTCAATTTTTTTTTACTTGTCTTTATTTTGTAACAATACCCCGAACGAAAGTCACGAATTTTTCGAGCAAATTTTTTTCATTTTATTTTTTCATAAAAAATGGTTCAGTTCAATCATTCAATCGATAATTTCTTATTTAGCTTTTATATGTGGCAAGAAATACGACATGTTTGTATGCTAAATGAGACAAGCAAAGAAAAATAGACTATAGGTACAAAAATTCTTATAATTTAATCGTACATATTTATGCTTATTGCAATACAAACGTAAAATGCAAATTAAATTACCAGTTACATCTAGATATTTTAATGAAAATACTAGGTTACATCATAATCAATGTAATATAAATGCAAAAATGTATTTGTAACATACATATGTATGTTTGTGTTTTACTTCTACACACTTCAACTGAATTGAGTGAAACTAAGAATGGAATTCGTTAAAAATCTGAATAAAAAATAAACACCTAGAGCGACCAAGTTTAACACATTTAGCGCCGGTTTTAAACATACTTTTATGGATTAGTCATAACTAGATAAGGAATATTTTGAATGTCAAAAATAAAAATATCTTTTATTAGCTTTTTGTTTTCGCAGGTTATATTTTTATTGCTTTCTTAGTAACAGAATATAAAATAAACATTTAAATCTTAAGTGCCAACACACTGTTGACAGTAATGTTCTTTCTTGTAATACTTAGTACATATGTACGAGTTCATCTTTGAATAAATATATTTTTCCTTCTTGTTTCTTAGTACTACGTTTTCGATTCAATTTTAAAAACTCAGTTTATCTTAATTATGTATAAAAATAAAGATTTTCTTCTGTGTGTATGTCAGTGAACTTCTAAACACCGGAACAAAAATTTATGAAAATTTTTATGTGTGGTCTGAGTAGACCCTAGATGATTTCTGACTAAATTTCGGAGTGTCACGGCAGCATGCAAGTAGCATTAAAAGATTCCGTGGCGCCCTCTTGCGATGTTAAGAGCATCTATAGGTTTTAGTGGGTAATTCCCCGAGAGAAAAAAATCCCTAGATGGTTTAGATTCACACTTGGATCCAATATAAGAGATGACTTCTATTGGACAGGCCAACGTCTGTCAAGTCCGTTAATAAATATATATACTTTAACTATGTAGGATTGTTGTTTTCGACGTTTTAACTTCAGGTTTAAACTACGTTAACGTTACTACGTTCAGACTCATTATCGTTGTACTATTAATCGACGTCTTTGAATAATGTTCACTCCTATTGGTTGTAATTCCTATTTTATGGCCTATCTATACTATGTAAGTTATCTAACGTAAAAAATAATTCAGAATGGTACGTCCTAAGATTAGTGCAAACAATAGACCTTACAAACAAAATCTATAGCTTTAAATGTATACTTATGTATATAGATATGAATATGTGCATTGGAAATGACATCACCGATGATATCATTCAAGTAAAAATTTAAAAAGTAACTGTTTTTTCGTCATATAACGTTAAAGTGTTACGCCACTTGCATCACAAATTTTACTTCTGACACATTTTCTTACTTTCGCAAAAGTTTAAGAACTTTAAAATAAATGCCATAAAAATATAAAAATAGCTTGACATAATTATATCTGCCCTTGACAATTATAAGTAAAACAATAAAACTTTAAAGGTACATTGTTGTAGAAACTCGAATTTATGCTTTATGTTTTTGTATTTTTGATTAAGGAAAAACTCTCATTATTTATGCCAAACGCAGTACATACGCCAGTTTTGAACTTATTTAATTTTTTCTTTTAAAATACAATATTCTTTTAGAAGAAAAGATTTTATCCCTAAATAAAACTTTACTTAAAAACGTACTATTTGACTGCTGATTAGCTCATAGGGGTTATCGGTAATGGTTATTTTTCTTGTGTTGCATCTGTTTCAGAAATCCCGACACTGGCTATCTTAGTCGGGATCGTTGATGGTCATTTATTCATATTTTGTTTTTTTTTTCCAGGTTGACTACACGAGGTTTAACAACACGTATGAGGTAGATACTCCGCTATGTTCCGCCAAGCAACTGGACGAGTTGCGAGCCACGGTGTCCACTTCGCAGAAGTTAGGTGCGTCCGCCTTTTCCTTGACGACATCTTGAGGATACACTGATCATATATCTCTTAATAATTCCGAGAACATGTCAAAACTATTTATGTATTCACGTAATTTCCATTTATATAATTCATTCATCGTGGACATGGTATATGGACAAATCGAGTATTTTTTATACAAACATATGCTAATATAATAAGTATAATTTCAATTCTTTACAAATGCTGTTACCTCATTTTTGCTTAATATTTAAGCCTTACGGCCTATTCAACTTTAATAAAATTTATTTTAGAATATTATTTATATAAATATAAAAATTCTAGTTAAGCAAAAATTTGATTTTTTTTTTCGTCAGATAAAAAATAAAGTTTCTCATTTATTATTTTAATTACTTTAATCTTTTTTTGTTATTTTAAATGATTATTTAGTACTACTAGTATAAAACTACATGAAATAACACACATATAAACAGGAAAAATGAAAATAAAATATATACATATTTCGTTTCCAGATCGCATGCTAGGCACAATACCGAAGACCTTCTCCAACGACACGCTGGACATGAGCTCTGTCGACTCCATGTCTCTGGACGAACACATCGAGATCAAGATACCCGAAGCGAGAGCTAGAGAGAACAGGCTGATGGCACAGAATAACTTCGTCCAGCACGTCAACGAGAAGTCCAGGTACAGTCACACACACCTGGCGGTGGAGAACGGCCACGAAAACCTCATCAAAAACACAGTAGTTGGTATGGTGGATAACAAAGAACATCACATGCATAGAAGCCATAGCCACGCCAGCATCAAGAGGGCCCACGGTTTGACTCCGAACGGTATCAACCATGCCAATGGCCATGATCATAAAATCGAACACAATAAAATTAAAAAGTGAGTTTATTTTTATTTTTAGCCGTCCGCTTCCTATCTGTTGCTTATTCGTTAGGGCTTAGTTATCATTTTTCAACTTTTTACTCTACATTTGCTTCATCTTTATATACTTCTAAAAACTTTATTTAATACACTTATTATCTTGATATTGAGGCTTAAAATTGCAAAAGAACCCTTTCGCTTTAATATATTAAATAGTAACCTATGTAGGTTACTATTTAATTCTATATACATTGAAATTTTCTTTAACCAAATACCATTTATCATTTCTAGATCCCCGAGCGACAACAACATAGCAGATCAGACTCCAGTGATACCCATCCTCGTGACGTCCGCGGACACCGACGCTTGACCCAGAGACACCGCGAGGAGCAGAACACACGTCCGGTTCAGCGACAGACGAGTTGAAGTAGACATGGTAACAGATAATCATGCCATAGACAAGAATTGATGTTAAAATATAGATTGGAAATTTTATGTAATTTTACGAAAATTGTGCTCGTTTTAAAGCGATTGATAAACATTCAAATTGTTTGACAGACAAACGATAAATATCTTTAAATGTCGACACATTCTGCTTTACTACAAAAGATGAAATAAAACCATGTTCAACACGTGTCTAGTTAAACAGTGTTTAATAATTAGACATTGTTTAAAATGTTGTCAAAATTGCTACACTGCGTGTCAAATTATAAAGAAACTTGTTAATAAAATGTCACACGTTATATTTGACAGCTAAAATAGGTTTTAAGCTTATATTAAAAATACCAAAGCGTATGTTCGTACATAATTAAACGATGTCTAAACCATGTTTAACTCAAAACTATCGTTAAATGCGGATTTGTAGTACAGGATTTTATAGACACGCGTTTAACGTGTGTTAAATTTTTTGTAGTAAGACGGTTAGTGTTGTTTGACAAACATGTCAAATATAACTTATTTTATGACAATTATTAATTAAATTTGAAAGATTATTAATCGATTTAGAAACGTATGCATAGTTAGATTAAGATCGGCCAAGATAGATAATTACGAATTTTAATTAATAAAAAAATGTATATAGGGGTTGATGAATTAAGAATTGTTAAAATGGTGAGAAAAAGTGCCAACATCTATGTACATAGAGAAACTTTGTGATATATGAAAGTATTAGTAACAATACAATAAATTATTTATGATAGCGTTAGTAAATTTATTAGTATGGATTCAATTGACAATTAATTCCAAAAATTCTTAATTGAAATCTGTTTTAAATATTCTACTATGTTTTCAAAATTGACACAATGATATAGAAATATTTGTTTTTTTTAGTATATTAAATTAAAATATCATAACTCGATTTATTTGTTACCAAAAAATACAAATTCATTGTGCTTAATTAGAACACCTTATCATTAAAAATAAGTTGAGCTATAAAGAGCACAATCGCTATAGATGGCCTTGACGTGAAGCAAAGGAACGAAAATCAATGACAAATATATTTATTGACATTTGACGTCACCACTGATTCAGCTAATCCAAATGTATTTCCATCACCAGTTCGTAAAAAAAACTTTTATCGGTGTTTCTCCAAAAAAATAAATCATTCATTACTTTTTTATCAGATCATCGGAATGTCTAAAATTCCATAGTTTATATGAGTAATAGTTATGAGGTTGTAATTACACATCGGTAAATAGCGTCTTCGATGTTAGTTGCCTTTTATAACACTAATATCTATATTCGAGACTACTTTCTGTCAGCTGCTCTTATCGTTCAGCTGTCTTCCTATTTATAGAACAAATCTGTATTTAAAATATTAAGATTGTAAAATAACAAGCATAGTCATCGTGTCAAAGAGTTTCGATGCATTTGTACTAATCTGGCGGAAAGCCAAAGCTATTCATAATACTAGTATTTAGAAAAAATGAATGATAAACTTCTAGTTGTAAATTATGATTATAGTGTTTTTTATAAATTGTGAATCATTTTCGTTTCCTTGTATTAAGTAAGCAACATGTTGTCATTGAAGCAAAAATCGATTTTTATACTTCCGTTGCAATTTATTTTGTCTATTCCTTAATATATTTTTTGTCAAATATTGACCGGACATCTGTGTACGTGTGTGATGCTTAAATCAAAATTATTTTTTTAACCTTTTTCAAAAATAGCTTTTACTATAACAAGTGACATATTTTGAAATGTACATGTATAGTAAATATTTTTACTGGTTAACTTTTCATATGTACTATTCTTTGGATCATTTCGATTCTTCAATTTTTTTTAGTATGTACTTAAAAGTTTGTAAGTGAAATTTCTAGAAATCAACTCAACTTTAGTTAAACAACGTAATTAAGCCGAAAAAAGTGACTGGCCATATAAGTAATGTTATTATTATAAAACAAATATTTCTATATCATTTTATTATCACATTCGTCTGTATGATGTCATTATTCATAATAACAGATCATTATTATAAGATTTTTAAATTAAGCAATGAATGAATGGCTAATGAAAATAAATCAACTGTAATAATTTATTTTTGTAATTTTGTCTGTTTATCTTTTAGAAATGTGTTCAAAGGTTTTGTCATTATGTCGCCTCGTCTACTTCAACACGGGAATGATACAGGGTTGTACTTAGACCAAGTATTTATTTAGATCATACTAGTGAAATTAGAAACGTGATTTTCAGTAGCTCTATCACCTTATTACTGAATTCATGTTTCCCTTTTAGTGTATAAGATTTTGAAAAATTAGTGTAATTTTTTTTCTATCAACAGTCAAACTACAGATAGAAAATTTTCCATTTTAAAGTTCAATGTCGCTTTAAGGCCAGATTGAATGACCGTGACTAAACCGAATTTCCTATTTAAATACGGCCCCTGTTACAAATATAATTAGCTATATAAAATCGTTTGAAATCGTTCTGTCGTACCAGTCTGTCATGTAATTGATGTACCAAATAAAATTATATCGATGGAAAATCGATTAAATCGAAATACATTCTATCGAAACAATCGACTGTACAAATATTTAGCCTACGCTTGATTTTAATGCCATGAAATAAAAGTATTGTAAAATTGCGCGTTCCTTTATTATAGTCATGTTAAGTACTTATTTATGAATAGGTAATAATAATTAGGTGACTTTTCTTATCTGTGTATATCACATTTAACATTTTTTGATTGAACTAATTTATTTGAATAAGTATTAGTTTAACTAATGCTGTAGAGAAGGTATATTGAAATTTACTTACTTCAATGAATAAGTTTATATTATGCATTGTAGTTTTAGTAATTACTCTAATTATGTCGAACGCTATCTATTTCTTCCACAAAATCTAATTTCATATTTTGATTTTTTTATTTATGTAGAATTACATGTTTTTTTTTTAATATCACAAAATTCTTCCAGACTTTTATAATGATTTTTAAAAATATATAAAATGGCTGTAAAGGGAGTATTATTTGTCTCTAAAATGTTCTTAGAAATCAGGGGCCTAAACCGGCGCTGGCGCCGCCAAGTATACAAAAAAGCTTTTTATCTCGCTGATAAATTATGTATATTAGATATATAATAAAAAATGTATTTATAAATAGTACAAGAGTTTTATTCAACCCCTCGTATATCACTTATTTTGTATTGTACTTTTTATGTTTAAATAGCTATTTATTATTTAAAAGCAATAACATAAATTATTCCTAAATTTAGATAATGATAATAATTATTTGAGAATACATTATATTTATTATTTTTCTTATGGTTTAATTAATTTAAATGTTATAAATTAAGAAAAGAAAAACAAACTTTAAAAACGCTAATTTTGAACTCTATAATTTACTAAACACGTAGTATAGCTACTCGACAACGATGGCGTCGAAGCACGTAAATCTAAAAAGAGATTTCGCTCATTCTTTAGTTCTTATCTTTCTTGACTGATTTTTTCTTATTGCTGTCATCTTCACTAGACGACGAGGAATGCTCCTCAGCGCTGTTGAAGTAATCAGGTGGATATTTCACAACTGAGGGCTTATTAGTAAGACTCGCTCGCCTGATTGCGTCGACCACTAATCTATCAGCTATGTGTGCGAGCGGCGACATTGCTTTGCCGTAGAAAAAACCTGGTTCCGGCGAACAGTTCAAGTAGCCTGAAAATATAAAAACAAAATATTTTAAAAATACTGTAGGAGTTATAACTGCAGTTAAAATGTCAGAATCTAATTTCGCTAATAAATTCTCGTTAAAAGAGTTCAATTTACTACCAAAATTTAAAACATGAAATTATTTCAATTTATCTATCGATTTTGGTCGTATTTTTAAACGATACTTGATTGTATATAAAAATAATAAATTTATAAACCACAATAACAATAAAATGAGTAATTTTTTACAATGTTTAGTACAAATGGGCGTCATTTTATCACATTACGCCTTGATAAGTTATTTGAAAATCAACACGTTTTTTTGAATATTTGAAAGGAAGATTCATACAATACCTATCTTTTGTTTATTTAGCTTACACAAAAAAAATAGTTGAAGAGAATGCATTGGTTTTTACACGCTTCTATTAGCTGTACACATAACTAAGTAAACAAATGTTAAAAATCGAATTAAATTAAATTCTAATTGTTGTATCGATTTGAAAGTTTTCTCAATGTGTGTAATGCTTATAATAGTACAATAACTTGGCTCCATAGAGCTGATCTGCTAATGGAACTAGGAAGTGGATAATGGAACATTTCAATGGCTACTAGTAGCTCGAGCTTGGATCTCATTTCATTTTTTTTGACAAGTTCCATTACGTTATAGGTAAAATTAGTGAATAGGAGTAGTTTAAAGAGTAAAAAAATATAGGTAGCTTTAAAAAAACAAAAAAAAACTTGCGTTATCGCCTCGCAAACTATAAATAACAAAATAAGTAAACAATTCTTACTATATATACTAAAATGAATGATCAATTCATTGTTATGTCTTAATAAATTTGAAGTACAAACAAAACGCTCTACGATTTTTAATTGACTTATCTTATTATTATGTAAGTTTTAAAATTCAAGTAAATCGCGTTTTGTTATCATTGATCATCAAAGTATGATTCACAATTACAAAATTTATTATGATATTAAATATGTTGATAAAATATGTTTAAAAAAACATAATTAAGTAATTGCGAGCATATCTGTGAAGAAGGAGAAACATGTTTTTTCAGACTAGATATAGAGTCCATCGTCAGATTGTAAAGGAGCATTTATACATGTATTCCTAATATCAGCCATAATCAAGTTTTTGATAAGCGAAAAACATTATAGAAAATTAGAACAGTTAGCCGCGCATGTGTGTGGTATCCCAAATTATCATTTCTTAATAAACTTATTTATATAAATATTCGCAAAAGCTGTTGACATAAACTTGTTAACTTTTTGTTAGCTATTCTCCAGAATTAATAAAAATTATTTATTTCAATTATTACTTGTTAATTATTATAACATCAATACCTTAACTAGAAATTTTATAAACTTTATCTGCCTTACTACAAAAGATTTAAACAGACGTTAAACGCGCGTCTAAGACAGTTTTGAGTTAAACATGCTTTAGACATAGATTAATATACGTTTAAGTGAGTTTAATAGATGTTTAAAACCTTACTTACTTTTACTGTCAAATGTAACGTATAACATTTTATCAATAACTTTTTTTATGTATTTATTCGCTGTTAAGCAATTTAGATAATATTTTAAGCAATATTTAAATCTTAAACACTGTTTAGCTAGACATGTGTTCAACATGGTTTTAATGCGTCTTTTGTAGTATGACAGTCTATGTTTTCCCCGAGGCTTCACCCACTTGCTTTCGGTTTGTTTATATTTATTGTCATATTTCTGACTCCCATTATCGTAGGTAGACAAAAACTAAACTTTTAGATGTAGTCCCAAAACCTTAAGCGCAATAATAAAGATAAAAAAATTTACTTCAAAAGCAAAATAGGCAATTTTGATTGATTCAATGATATACTTATCCCAATTATTTTGATTTAAAAACCAAACAAATCAAACCGATTTTAATAAATAATATATGGAAACGATCTGATATACCTTTTCCAATAAAAAAAAAATTAAAATCGACTAAGAAATGACAGAATTCTGTGAGTTCAGAAGCTCCTTATTTTTTAGTCATCAATCTAGTAGTGTTTACTTATTTTTAATTTTTAATTTTATAATATTATAGATTATTGTGGAGACACCGTAATAGATCACTGAAACTTAAAAATCAATTTTAATAAAAACGAATAATAAAATATGGATTCTCTACGATATATCCAACTTCAGTGATCTAAAAATTATTTAATGAAGTAACGAGTCTTCAAAAATATATATATATATATATATATATATATATATATATATATATATATATATATATATATATATATATATATTCTCCTTAAACTCCCTTAATAAATAATTATTATGTAATTTGAGTAACTAACACAAGTTTCATTTTAATTTCATTTATTAGCAGAAACTAGAGCGTTGAAATTCGAATAAAAAAATCTCTTAAATTTTGTATTAGTGCAGAAAAAAATTAAGGACATCAAATAATTAACTATCTGTTAAAGTACATACATTGTACTATACCCCGCTGTGCTATAATAGCCTATAAATGTCCCACGACTAGACAAAAATTTTCTCCTATCAAAAGTTTAGAAGCTTAATCCAATTGCTAGATATATAATATACATCTGCTAAAGTATCTACTAACACATGGAAGTTTCTTCACGATGTTTTTCTATATCGCAGAGCACAAAATAATTCTTGACACATTAGTATTTTGAAACTGCTATCATTGATTGAGAGCTACGCATGAACCACTAGTCAATCTTTACAAATAAATTGTAAGAATTACATTTTAAGACATTTCGAGTAAACATTTTAAACGCCAGTAACATTTGTATTATAAGATCACTTTCCAACACCGTTGCGTTATAATATCCACTAACAAGGAATCGAAGACATCACAAGAAGCAAACGAAGCAAGGATGACGTTCTTACATTACAATAAAACTTGATAGCCTTTATTGTAATGTAATATTTTCATGTACATAGAGGATAAGCATCCGTGAACACCCTTTTACACACCACCAGGTATTAAACTGTATTTATTTATTTTTTTGAAGTTGATGGTAATCGTTTTAAACTGTTTCATATTATTTAGGAGTATGTTCTATATATAATTTTAAAATAAATAATAAAAACGAAGAAGTACTAGTTAACGCGTACTGCAATAAATTATCTTTTTTGAATAATGAAAATGCAAGAATTTGTTTTATGTTAAAGTCACAGAATTAATTATCTTACATTAATAATAAATGTAAAATTATAAATACTAAAAAAATTTGTCTTTAGCCTAAATTATTTTTTTTATTGATCATTTAATAGCATATAAATAATTTACATAGACTATTAATAATTTACACTTCAGTACAGTTATAGTCGCTACGTGCGTAGCTTGTACGGAATCCGCGATGCGTAAATCTGACTCGCAAGAACCTTTTTGATCTGTTCTTATTTTGTCACCTAAATATTTTTTGTTTTAAACATGTTTTATTTATATTCGTTCTCACGGAAACTTAGGTACGTTTGGGACACAGTGCTAAATATATTTAAACTGTGTTCACCACTGAATATTTCACACCATGTTGTACTACGACGTTTAAAAAGGTATTATAAATTAAACACGACTCAACGTCACAATATAAATTATTCATTCAATATTTACATCGAAAGATTTAGTCTCACAATTGTGATGCTATCTTATATATAACACATATTGTAACAACAAATAAATACATCAAACAATCTTTTAACATCAATAAAATAAATTTCAATACTGGGATTCGTAAAGTTTATTTGTATACGAAATAAATTACAAGTTGTATATCATTAAGATTTAACTAGAACTTAGCGCTAGACACTTTATAAATTTTAAATGTCTTATCAAATATAGATAACAATAAATTTCTATACAAAAATATAGTGGAATGTTTTTGAACAGTTTATTCGCACAACCTTAGATCATTCTAATATTTCTTATTTCAAAACTAATAAAAAAATTTTGTTCGAAATTCGATCAGATACCTCATGTAATTTGGAGTGACTAGTGGAATGAAAAAAAAAAACATAAGCCATTATTTTTCAGGGCTAATGATGATCTATAAAACAACTATTACATTAGTCGCAACGTTTAAACATCAAAGTACATGAAAAGAGATTCAACGATATATCTTTTATATATATACAACATTACATATTTTTCTACTTATATGTTATTGTACATAACATATAAATTATTTCATATCGAGAGCTTTCTAACATAAATTTACATATTCATCATAAATAAACAAGAAAATAGTATTTTAAATATAGTTTTTACTTCGGTTACTTAGAATTAAATTTATAACTGTTTTCACGTAAAATTCTGCAGTTTTCTTGCTGTAAAGTTTTTAATTTTGACTTATTACAGTATTAGAACTTTAGCGACGGTATAAGTATGTATATAAAAGATAAAACTGCACTGGTCAAAAATGTAAACAAAAACATACGTAGTTGATTTATTATAGAGCTGACATTTGTAAATATGTATCTTTTCTAGGCGAAGTACATATGTTCTGCTAATCTTTTGAAGTTTGAATAAACCCAGTTGAGAACACAAAATGAAATACTTGCAATATAGCCCTCGATATGTAATTATGAAAAGATGTTATTAACTTTTTGTTCTATAGCGTAACCGTAAAATCTCCATTTTTCTGTTCAGCTTTCGGTGCAGGATTCTCAGTCGCGGGCGCGGGGGTGCGATGCGGGCGTTCCGGCAACTTCAGAACCATGGGTTCCGTACTCTCTGTGGCACATCACAAACACATAACTAACGGAAGAAAAAAAATAGGGTAGAAGTAGAAATTCCTCCTTATATTCTAGTCTCTACATGCTATATTTTCATTCTCAAGAATGTATGTAATTCAATGCTAAACACTCTTCGAAATTTATTGCGAAATGAGTAATGTGAAGAATAATTTATAAATTTAAGTATATATTGAAGTGTATTTTAATATTTTTACAATTTTTATTGAATAATAATTACCATTGAACATTTTCTTTGTATCATAAAGATCATACATAATGTG
Source organism: Hypolimnas misippus (assembly GCA_037950945.1). NCBI lineage: Eukaryota > Metazoa > Arthropoda > Insecta > Lepidoptera > Nymphalidae > Hypolimnas > Hypolimnas misippus. The sequence goes on along the minus strand of JBBEEQ010000029.1, from coordinate 9,587,927 downwards.
TTTTATTGAAATTTTTATTTTTACGACCATATTTTCCTCATAGAGAATGGGTAAAAATGTCTCTACTTTTAATAATATATCACACATGTAAAGAAAATAATAAAGATATACCTAGTTATATTAAAACACATCTACAGAAGTATATGTGGTGTACTTAAGAGTGTTGCATTTATTTAATTATTCGTATCAATATCTTATCGCGATATGATTATTGACAGAGGCACAACATGTCACAATTACAAATAAAGTATTATTTACTATTACAAAATACGTGCTACATACAATGTGAAATATATTAAATATGCTAGAAAATATTTCCACATTCCTTAAAACTATGTTAATAACAAGAATCGCTTACTGGGTATTTGTTAGTATTGATATATCATAAAACATGCGATTAAATAAATCATCATGCAGTACATAGTAAAGTCGTAAAGTCAATTATTGATGTTAACGATAAATTAAAATAATCTCGTTTTAGCGTGATCGTAAAAGTATAGTTTAGAAGAAAGATATTATTATTATTTTATGTGTAAACAATTGAACATTACCTTTAACGTTTTTATTACTTTTCAACGGAAAATTGTTATGTATCTATAGAACGTAATAATTTTGAAAAAAACTGTATTTCATGGCGATCCGCTCTTGCCAATGTTTATAGGATATTTCGAAAAAAGAGCTGTTTTATAGAAAAATAATTGTTCTATTGTGTAAGGTAGCTCATGAAGAAGTGTTTTCATACAATCAAACTTTTTATATCTGTGTATTTGTATAGACTTATTCTGAAACACAACTCACGAGGAGTAACGATAATATCGCTATTGTGTGTATGATGAAGTCTGGTCATACTTATTAATATGTTTACATGTAAACTTATAGTCGACTTAAAAAGTCGATTAGTAAATAATATAGAGTCGTAAATCCAATCGTCCGTCTGGTAATTTGAATAAACGTTTCAGCAATTGTTTGTAGTTATACTAAAGATAATGGACTAAATCGACCATTCACACAATAAATCGTTCTCAAAACGTGAGCGAAATATTATTTGTATCCTGTTTTAAAAAGGGGGAGTGTTGAATTTGGCAAAATTGGACATTCTGTTAAGATTTGATAGCATGGGAAGAGTCGGACTTACGCACCCCGCGTTCACACTATCACGAGTTGCGGACGTTTTTTTTTTGTCGATATTACAAGTAGCAGTTTAAATACTTTTATGATATATTGATATACTAATAGATATTATCAAATTTAACATAAATTCGAATTATTTCTTTGTTGAAATCAGAAAAATATGTTATTAAGGATAATTATTACTATATTTACAGTAAAAACTTAAAACTTTTATAAACAGTAAATATATTGAATTATTTTTGTTTAATCTTGTTTATTACTATTGCAATCATCGAAATATTAATAATCTTTATATTAATATGTAAAGCTAGAACTTTGTTCTACTTTTTACGAAAATAGCGTGGATGGACGAGTATGAATTTTCATGAAGAAGAAAGAAATGCTAATATATTTTTAGATAATGCATCAAAATACATTAAATTAATAAAAAAAAACATTACATAGACTACCACGTATTTGACATACTCTTATGTTTATTGGGAATATTATCAGTCTTGAAATGGGTTGAAAATTTTATGAACTACGGTCAAATTCCTATCGCTAGGCGACCACTAGTTCTAATAAATAAGCCTTTTATTAATTTTTACTGTAATTTATTTTGTATTTTAAAGACTATTCTAAGTTTTTGTTTAAAATATATATTTTCGATGCACACTTATTAAAATGATTAAAAATACTGCAAAATTTTAAAGTATATTTTAATCGATACAGAATAAGTCTTTATTATTTTGTCTGTAGTTAGAGTAATAATATTAAATTTACCGCGGAATTTAAAAGATTTTTAGGAAAAAATTAATGAATAACCAACATCTAATTAAGTTAAATAATAAAGTTGATATAGTATAAGCCTCGTGCAATAATAAGTATAGCTATGCAATTCTTTGTGACAAGCTCACGAGAGATCACGTGAATATACTAACAAGTTATGAATAATAACTCTATATTCGTATATCAGCTAATATCCTACGTTTGTTCTGCCTCCTCAGAAACTGTGATTCAGAGAAAATAACTACAAAACTGTGTTTAAACTACCAGATGCTTATGTCATTTGTCAGTTGTAGATACAATTATACATACTTGTATAATTGGTATTTTATAATATTGTATAATTCATTGATAAAGTGGTTATTAAACTGTTATTGAATGATATTAACAACGTAAATAAATAAAATAATAAACAATATCTCTTTACAAATAATATACTCATATTTCTTTCTAATCGGCAGTGAATGCATGCAAAGTGGGTTAAAAAGCATATTAATGTGCGCACTCTTGCACTGTTCCGCAATCAATTCTTAGGTAATAAATAAGTTATTATTTAAAGTAACAACTAAGATAGTTCGTTTGTTGACCTTAGATAAATTGTGTTAGATAATTCTAACAGTGCGTCGCGGAAATGCAAATTTATGGCCGCATATATACAAATGGATATAATTTCTTTAGAAAATTTAGAAACAATTTAAAACAATTTTGAGAAGACAACATAACTCACGTCAATCTATCGCTGAAAATGATGATAAGGCATTCATTGTTAAGATAAGCTGACATACAAAGCAAACACCTTCACATTTAAATCACATTTTTCACAAACCAAGCACCATCGCAACGACACTGTTTCAATAATTAATAAAAACTTACCGAGTGATCTACGGTCAGCTTGGTTCCCGTAGAATTCATCCAACTCTTTAGCAGAACAAAGAGGAGTGTCGACTTGCGAAGTGTCGTCGAATTTAGAATAATCAACCTCATATCCTTGGCGTTCACGGTTGTATGTCACTAATGGCACAAATCTGTGTCCCCACATTATTTCACTTGTTGTATAACTAGATCGCGCCTGAGTCGTTTGTCCCGTCGACTCTATCGTTCCTTCCAAAATTACAACGATCTCAAACTTTTCTTGGAGAACGTCAGCAGCAGAGACTCCGTAAAATGGACTGCTAGCGTTTATTCGATGGACCATTGTAATAGGCCAGATGAAGAAAAGATTACTATCGCATCCATCCGCATTTAGCTCTAACTCGGTTTGGTAATGCGATAACAACTCTCCTTCCTTAGTTGTCCTGGATCGAATTAGTTGAGCTCTAACGCTGGCTCCTATAATATGAGATTTCCTCAAGTCACCGACTCTAAACATGAGGCACAGTTCACCGTCTCTCTGACAGACTACTGCGTATTTTGAGAACAGAAGTGTTTGAGTTCTGTGCTTTGGTCTCGTCATCTTAGCGAACACAATACCTACCATGAAAGCCTGAATCATTACACCCACTATACTTTGTAGACACATTATAAATATTGCTTCCGGGCATTCTTCCGTCGTTGTACGCGCACCGTATCCGATAGTGTGTTGAGTTTCAATACTAAATAAGAAGCATGAGGTAAAGTCAAAAATATTAAATACACATGGTTTCCAGTTCGAACTTTCTTGCAATGGTGGTAAGTGTTCCGGTTCGAGGTCACCGTGCGTGAATGCTATCAACCACCAGATTAGAGCGAAACCCAACCAGGACAAGATGAAGGAAAGCGTAAACACGAGCAGAGTCCAGCGCCACTGGGCGTCCACGAGCGTCGTGAACATATCCTGAAGGAACCGCAATCGTCGTTGTGAGATCCGTGACTTGAGAATATTACATTCACCATTTTTGAGAATGGCCCGTCTTCTAGTTCTTCTAGAAGCACCATGTCTATGCGATCGGCTCCTGTAAACAAATACACAAGTATTTATTACACCGTTCTACCTCAATGATTCTTAACATATGTAGATGTTTAACTATAAGTGCGAACGCGTAGATCACGCTCGTATAGTTGCTACGATGCTACGACCTTCGTTGATGTTAATATTCTTAATGTTACACATTTAAACATAAATTTATAATATAATATCGACAAACTGAATCACAAAAACATAAATGTTTAAATTTTGAACAAACAAAAAGCAACAGTACGGGGTGTTTGCGATCGGAGACGGCACATGTTGAGGCGCATCGACGAACCTCTTGCTTGCGGTGGGATAATACACTCCAGGGGAAAGATTGCCATTTCCCGGGACTGGCTTGATTTTGAGCCATTCGTCGGGAAGGAGGTGGGCCTCCTCGCGGCTGGCGGGCGACTCTGGGTCGGCGTGCATGGCGTCGTGCGCACGGCTCACTTGCAGGCGATCGTCTGCGCCATCATCCCCCGGAGCTCTCGTACCTCCTGAAGCATCGCACGCGATAATGTCGCGATCACGACTGCCTCTATCGTGCTCGAAGCGACGCGTTAAACGCTTTATAATTGTTACGTGAAATTCTATATCAAAAATTATCAGTTTACGTCGGAAAACAAAATATCGTTAGTACCTATTTTGATGTCCATGCGCATACAGGATGTTTTATACATATACATACGGTCTAAATCATTTTTAATGTAAACAGCATGATTTCTGCAAGTAAATATTAGAGCAAAACTTTACTATTGATATAGATTTGCTTATGTACGTTTATCTCGTGTGATTTTAATGAAAATAAAATGAAGTTAATTTCAAATTTAAAAACTTAAGATAATATCAGCTAGTTTTAAAGGTTGTATTGTCCAAAAAAATGATATTATCGAAAATATTATATGTGTCATAGTTTAATTTCATAATAATATAATTTTTCATATTAGAAAAAAATATATATATTTATAAATAACGATGTATTATTGTTTGTTAGTTAGTGTGTATACTCAACACAATATTACATTAAGTGACATTAATTAAATAATTGATTAATGCTTAATAATAGCTTTACATTATGTTGCCAATAAAAAAACATGTAAAGTTCTTTACCGCGCACTATAATAAATATGTTTAGCGTTTATTTGAACTTTAGTATAAAATTAATAGTATTTATTTTAAGCCCGCATCAACCTGTGTAAAGGAACTTGCCTCCCCGAGTTTTCCTTTTATTACTGATTTGACAGTGCAAATTAGTACGTTAATGCGCATCATTAAAGCACTAATTTGTATTTCTCGAACTATTACGTTTGAAGGTTATTTAAAAATTTTATTCTGTATGTTTGTACACGTCATAAAAGATTATTTACACGTGTATTAGATTTTCACGATTAAAACTCCTAAAATAAAACTTATGAATAAACGGATCAGAACTAATCGCTATTGACAAAAAATAATATCACAAATGATTTAACGTCGTTTATTAGTTAAATGGTTAAGATTACATTCGGTGTAAATATAATTTATTTTAGATGCCATGTTGATTATATTTCAGGTAATTTCATCTCGCTCTTTCCTCTTGGGCTTTTTATAAAGAAAAATTCTGAAATAAACTGAATTCGAAAGTAAAATACGTAATTTTGTTTACTTGGTTGATATTCTATTTAGAGGTTTTTTTATCCAAATTACTAAACCGATTTTGATGAAAATTCTATGGGACTGATCTGAAAGTATACTCTTTAAATACTGAGTTAATAAACATTACAAACCATACAACGACGAATTAACATCTCCTCATTTTCCGTTGAAAAACTTCTTAAGTCTTTACAGCTTAAAGAAGGAAATAAATTTATTTTATAATTTTGATTAATATAAATTTCAAAAGTAATAGAAATAATATTATAATTCTATAAGAAAATAAAGTAATAATTAGTTCAATGCTTGAATACATTTGCTGACCATGTCTTAAACACTTATATTATATGAAGAGGTTGATAAAGTGCTCATAACACTTTGAGTATTAAACCTATATGTAGATAATATAAATTATATAAATGTAACAAGCAGTATACAATAATTGTGTGTATTCTGCGATAATCTGTTAAGACTCTTTTTTGCAAATATTACGTTGTGACGGGGATTTATTTTTAATTGAAGTTATTTATGTATTACCGAATTGGGTGTTATGTGACTCGTGATTCGACACATTCTACTTTGCGTTATTTAACTTTTGACAAGGAAGCTATAAGTATTCCGAATTTGGATTTTTTGGAACCCTTGATTAATTTATTTAGTTTAACTAGTTTAATGTAACAAGTTTAGTGTAGAACATAGATGATGTTGACGTACTGTCAATTGTTTTTATATAAGTAATATTTTTTTTCATCGCTAGCTTATTAAGGTCTAAGCAAAGAATGAAATCAGGTAAGGTTTAAGTTTATATAAGCTAGTTTACGCCAATTTTCTGTGAGAGTATCTACTGCCCCGGTAAAGTTAGCCTGTATAAGAGTGGTTAGTTAGCTACAGCTTGGCTTTACAGAGTTAGTGTAAAAAAAAATAATAAAAAAATAATTTAAACATACAAATGGTTAAATTATTTTTTTAATACTATTTTGTTAAAAGGCTGTTTGTTTCTTAAAAGGCGATAGTGTTAAAAACTAGCAGAATTTAAGTTATTATTTACTCCTTATTTAAGACAGTAAAGTTAAAGTTGAATATTTAACAGAGCGAAAATAATTAGTTTTTAAGTAGACGGAAATGTATAGCGAAATTAAGAGAGTTTTTTTTATATAATCGTATTGTGTGTTCAGTGCATTAAATGGTTTTTTTCAGAGACAAATCTAATTAATCACTTAAAATTGTTTAAATAAATGTACAAATGTAAGGTGTTTTTGTGCAATCAATGATCTTAATAAATAATAATAAATTAATTAATTTTAATAATCATTGTTCTTTAACCAATATTACATATATATATACATGCAAAAAATACAAAAAATCTTTAAAATATTTGCATTTTATTCAGTAAAATGTAAAAATGGATTCATGAACAATAAGACAAAATGATTTTTTTTAAGTCGGAATCGAGGGACAAGTATGAATCTGTTAAAATCGTAAAAACTACTCACAGGAGTCTCGGGGGTTAGAATATACTTTTCCAAAACAGTAATCGAACCCATTGATTTGGAATACAATACACGTACTTTATTATTGCGCCATCATCATTCAAATGGTCGTAGTAATTATTAGTTAGTAGTACAAATCAATGTAAATGTATAATGTTAAATGTATCGGCTTTTTTTTTCCATATTTAGGATCTAGAAGCGGTGTAGAAGTAAAGAAATTAAATCCTGTTTATACATTAGAAATTTGAAGTTTAAGCGAATCGTTATTACTGATTTTGCATAAAGGTATATCAGGGCCTCCGAAGAAAACAATAAAATTTAATAATAGCTCTCAAACGAATGCAATAACGTAGTTACTATTTTTAAATATATATTTATTATTTTCCATATATCTAACTTTAAACTAATTTGTTAATTCGCACCACACCTGCGAGTAAACACTTCGATACACGACTTAGCATTTATTATTAATTTATTTAAGTAAATACTATCAATATTTTCGTGATACACTGATTTGCAATGTTTATTATTTACTCGAGATCATGAAAATATTCCAAATATATGAACCTACGTAATATTTACGAAGTCGCTTATGATTCCTTATGAAAGTGGGCGTGTATTCTAATTCAATACTTAAAATGAGACTGTCACGAATCCGTATCATTATCTATACCCTACACCAGTGGTTTCCAATTAGTGCTCCACTTACCTCCATGGGTACCCGTGGTTGCATCAAGAGATATCGACAGTAATCTCTCGATCTTAATATTAAATTAATAGAGGAAATAAGTAAATAACAAATGTTCGTGTCTAATCAATTTTCTCAAATAAGTATTTTGTGCGCCGACGCCGCCTACATTTAACTGATGATGTTTCAACTCTATTTTGTTGGTATTAAATGTTATACAAAGAAGTACGCAAGTTTGGGATCTTTCTTGATTTGGCACGTCGGAAAAAATAATTGGGAGCCACTGTCCTATACTAATATATAAAACTGAAAAGGTTATTTGTTTGATTGCTCTAATCTCAGGATCTATCAATCCGATTTAAAGAGATATTTTTATATTAGGTAGGTCCTTAAGAAGGTTGTATATAAACTATTAAAGATAACGTCATAACCGATATGATTGCAACAGATACCATAAATCCAGGTGAGAACATGAGAGACGGCTAGTACAAAATGTATTTAGAAAAGTGTATTGCTACATATTTCACGCGGAAAACACTAGATGGGTTAGAATTGGTTTCGAAAATGTAATAAAAACTGATTTCCGGTAAATATTGCAGTAATAGTAATCTCCGGTAAGGTTCTTCTCGGTAGAATCTACTTTCCGAACCGACAGTGGCTTTATATGTAAAAAAACTTATTTGTAACTCGATTCAAAAAGTGCTTTAAAAGCCTATTTGAATGAAGTATATTTTGGATTTTAATTTGAATTTGATTTTAAGTTTGTGCATGCATGATGAATAAAGTCGTGGGAATTATGGGTAAAATGTGACCAGGCTTGACGGAAAATAAAAACAGAGACTGTATTTTAATAAAATATCACGACGACTACTCTAAAATACTAAATGTCTGGATATGTATTGTATTGAAATAATAAGTATTGAAAAGATATTTTTTGTTAATTTCCTCATAATCTACATTCTTATATTGTACATATGCATTAAAAGATTAGTGGTGTGATTCATAGTAATGGTGCAGAAATATTATACTTTATTCTAGAACGCGCGTTTTGCGGGAAATTTTTTCATGGAATTAATTTAATAATATACTGAATAATTAGAAAAAAAGGCCTTAACATATCGATACCTCCCACGTAAGTTGTTGTAACCCCAAAATTACAATTTTACAGTAGAGCACTTTTAATCCGTTTTAGTTTGAAAGTTACAACAAAATACGCCTTTTTTCAAGGGTATTTTGTTGTATCTTTTCTTGAAAAAAAAATTTTTTTTGGTATTTTTTCACTTTGAATGCATTAAGCAATGCAAATTCGTGCAGTATTCAGTAAAAACGCTAACGGCAATTTGTGGCTTACAATAACTTACGTGGGAGGTATCGATATTTTCATAACTTATTAAAACTGATTCTTAAACTGATGATTCTTAAGAAATATTATAAAATTCAAATAAACTGATTAAAACTGATGATTCTTAAGAAATATTATAAAATTCAAATAAATTCAAATAAAGTATGTTCTAAAAAATAATCCACGAAAATGAGCCATTACTTTAATATTTCTTTTTATTTTTGCGATATAAGAAGCATAATTCTTATATTATATGTTACATTCTTACTCACAGTATCTAGATAAATATACACCCAAGAATGATTGTCGAGTTTTGCACTAAAAGCTTTACCAACAAGGGTTTTTGGCACAAAATAGTAAGCTAAAAATAGCCCAGTAATCAGATCCACATCCCGATCAAAGAGATATAAATCAAAATGAATTCAGTCGTGACACCCTGCAAATTGACTCCGCTGCCTGTAATCATGCACTTATACGAAACGCGTGTCGAGTGCAATACGAGAGCCTGCTACATGCTATACCTAGAGCCGTAAAGTGACCCGAAAATGATCCAATAATCTGACGAATTGTACGTGTTTTCCAATTAATAATTTGACAATGTTTTTTGATTGTCAGGTAATGTTATAGTTATTGTTGAGACGTTAAGAATTAAGTATAAACTCTTATATACTCGTAGATAAGTTTTATTTCTAGTATGTCTTGATTGATCAAATAAAAAACGACAAGTCACAAAAGTTACTTAAAATCTAAATATATTTAACTCAAAGGTGATTGATTGACTGACGGACATAGTGATCTATCAACGCACAGCCCAACTACTGGATTTTGATTAATATTACCCCCAAGGGAATAAAGTAGGGGTTGAAAGTGTGTATGAAACTTTTTCAAATTTTAAACCGCTTTATCAGGCTGAGACTTGCATGCATAAAGCTGCTATGACGTAGACATCACAGACAAAGTCGCGAGCACCAGCTAGTGCAATATAATTTACATTCTCTGCTACGATACGTAAGTCAAAATGATCAATTTTACAGGAAAACGGAAAAACTGAATAGTTTTATATTAACACCGATGAAAATGGTAATAAACATTATTTATTTCAGGTTTTAGCAAATTACTTTTTTATGTAGCTTAAGCGACGATATATATTAAATAACAATTACAATTTTGTATAGATTAAGTTAACTTTTTTATGTCAATGTTACCATATTAAAATTCTATTATAAATTGATTGCCTTGTTACTTTTAATTATTTTTTAAATTCAACAATAGCTTGTTTGTAAAAAAGTAACGAATTTAATGGTGACTGGATTTTCTAACAGATTACACGTGATAAGCCGTCAAAAATTATTTATAAATTTAGAATGAACGTAATGAAAATGTTGTTTACTTAGATAAAGAGATAAAGTTTAAACCTTTATAAAATCTGGTACTCTTTAAAGAATATATTTACTTTTTATTTAAAACAACATGTTTATAATGGAATTATAACGTTATTACAAGAATATTATTTAAGATACAATTATGATTGTAAGATTTAACGAATTATTAAAGTTGTAAATTAATTTATTATCTGTAGAATAAATGAAAACAATCTTCCTGTTTTGTGTTTTTTTTAATGAAAGTTACGGTGTTCAGTGGAAAGATGCGAAGATGTGATTAATCACTACTATCTCGACGCGTATCAGTGTTTGCCGATTTTGGGGGGATTTGGCAGATTAAGCGTTTATCCTCCAGTTTCTAGTAGTCTCGAAACACGTTTCAGGGACCTTGAGGAGTGACGCGTTTCACGTGAAATTAAGGTGAAAGAGATTATTGTAGACGGACTAAGATTATGTCCGTAGAGGTTTATATGATTAACTGATCATTAAAAGAATTTTATGAGGTCAATAATTCGGAGGATAATAAAAAAGGACAATCAAAAAATATTTTTAAGACTATTATACTCAATCCAAAATAATTCCCATTTTAATTTCGATTATAAATATTTATTTTTTTTTTTTATAGTGACTCGGCAACAAAGAAGGTTATTTATCTTTTCTATTAAAAGTTGATAAAATTGATTACTAATAGGCCAAGGTCAGTGTTTTTAAATAACTAATAGTTTTTCGCGAATTAATCTGATATTAGAGTATTGATAAAAGCTAAAATTTATTTTATTTTTAAACACCGACATTTAACAATTGTATACAGAAATTAGGTAGTATCTGCCAATGAACATCAAAGTAGACAAGCGTTTGTTTTTAAGTAAAATAAATAAAATAAAAAATATGATTATGATAAACTAAACATTGTTTTTTTTTTTTAAATTACCCATCAAGACAGCTGTATCTTGTCACTCCAATACTATTAATCGTAAGTGGAACAAACTTTGTCAACAATGATAACGTCTTCTTATCACAACATTATTTACGTCGACGACGCATCTTCAAACACTTCACCTGATTTTGTAAAAAAGAAAAAAAATTAATAACACTGCTATTATTCTGTCTAACCGTCCGAGGAACAATGCCGCGCACATGTGTCCTCTTATGCGAAAATTTTAAAAACTATTTTGATAAGTAAAGAATTTATCTTTGCTCTGATTAGATATTGAACCGTCAAGGATTTTAATTCACCGTATGCGTTCGCTAGGTGCCGTGATAAGATGCAATTAATGACAGTATAAATCAATATACATCACAAGACAAAGTCTTATAAGCCGATACATGAAAAATACCGTCTTATTATACTTAGGCGGTTCTAAATCGCATAATATTTCGTGGAATACAAAATTTAATCTAGACCTGAAATATATAAAACATATATGTATATAATACGACCCGAGATGGCCCATGGTTAAAATGTCAGAAAACGTAGATTTTATCTGGTGGCTCCTCCTTAATATGGAGAGGGGCCTAAGCCCGGCAATGAGACATTTACTTTACAATTATATAAGAACAAAAAACTTATAATATTATTGAGTCCTTTACAGGACTAGGCTAAGCAAACAAAGATTCATTGACTTCTTATAACAACAATTACCTGAGTTTTAATAACTACCATTTCTCTTTGATTGGACTTAAATAAATAAAAATATTTCCATAGATAATATATAGATACCTCTACATATAGTTCTCACTCATTATAATAAAATCATTTATATTTATTTTAAGTTAGCATTCATAAAATACCTTCTTAACGTTGCGTCAAAAATGCACTAAAATTTCAATGTATTTGTCTTCTCCGTGTCCCAAAATAATAAGATCCGTGAAAACTAGCCCAACGCAGCCTAGCAGAACTCTTTAAAAGACGACGATAAGTTAGTTAGTCGTGATAAATGCAATCATTATGCTAACTCAACGGTTGGTTACATTTTTTGGTAAAAGTACGCATTTATTTTATAGGTATAACGAATTAATTGACGACATAAGCAATATGTCGTCGCGTTAATAGTCGTACATAAAAAAAAGCTAAATAATGATTAAGTCTACAAGAAGCAGCTTTTTGTGTATAAAAATAAACTTACTTTATTAATATACTTTTACAACAAACTCCCCATATAAAATATTTAAAATTTTTTTAAACATTTTAAATTTGGTAACGATTGTTGTTTTATCTACCTAATTTTTACGAGTGAAAATAAATACACCATCTATCATCTATTATATCTATCATCACGTAAATACCTAGCTTCAAATTGATAAACAATCACTTACATGTAAATTGTAAACATGATGAAAATAATAATAATAATTAGACTGAAAACTTTAAGTGCGCATGATGTAAAATTAGTTATTGTTGAATAATGTCTCAAACCATGTAACATTCTCCCTTTGAAAAAACAATACGTATGGGTTCAATGACGTTTTAAGTAGTAATTTAAAAAGAGTTTAAGCAATCATATGAACGTAGTAGTATCTCCGCGTCTCTTCTATCCGCCATTAATCTCAAACTTGACGTCATACACGCACCTATAGATTATAGGTTACCTGCCATCATTTTGATCATAAAAAATTAAAATCGGTTTCAAAACAAGCTTGTGTATAAAATCTATGCCTAACTGGTTTTGCCATTACACCCTAGACACCACCTAGGACTATAATATTTTTCGAGCCAAATCCAATGAGGACAATGAACTATAACAACGTGAACTACGTTGTTAAAAAAGTGTAAAATTGAAACTCATATGTAACATATGATTCTTTGTTTTCGTTTTAGCTATGAGTGCGATGACGTCACAGCACATCCTCAAAGATATGCCAAATGTTACACCTTAAATGGTTATCTATTGTTTAATGTTACACATTCTATCATAGTTTCGTTTCTACGAAAAATCTTTAAAACGTTGAAAAATTAAAAAAAAAACTAGTAAAGCAAATCCAAAAAAAACTGTTATAAGTCCAAATATAAATACACTTAGAATAATTTAGATATGGTCATATTATAGTAGTTCTAAATTCACACCCAGACCAACACAATCGCCCATTTAACCTAGATTGTTTCCTCTGTGGGAGACTGAAACCCACGATCGTTCAGGACAGATTTTAATATTTTTAAATTATTCCTTATGTCAGTGGAGCTGTCTTTTTTCAATATACTGTTGGATACTAGTGCCTTGTGCTATTATTCTTAAAATTAAACAAATTTGCTTACAGATTCTCATTAGATTTACATATATAATTTTTTACCGTTGTTTTTACACCTGAAATTATTTATCTTCGGTAAATTATTTATTGACTATAGTATAGTTACGTAGGTAACTGTTGGCAGAGTACAAAGTTGTTTTAGATTAGTTACGAGAATAAAACTTACGAGTGTAATTCCCGCCTTGTACATATTTACTTACCTACAAGTATCATGTCGATAAATAGTGCTATGTCCAATTGAACTGCTGTATGTAGGAACTCTATGAAGACTACTCGACTGATGTAGCGAAGGTCTCAAAAATCCACTGTCACCATATCCAACTCCTAATATCGGAGATTCTATCACAGAACTGTCTAGAACACTCGTTTCATCCGTCTCTTCTTCAATAAGGCCAGGCCTATAAAAGATCTTTCCAGAAGTAAGGGCAGGTTTCGTTTTAGTTTCCTTCTGCCCTTCATCTTTCCTTACTTGCATCTCGTAAGATGAAGTTTCTGTACTCATGCTTATTGCTGTTTAAATTACTGTCACGACACCGTCGAGTCCCCTAAAATTATACTTATTTCTCTTAAATAAGGAATGAAGTAATTGCAGTCGGAGGACATTTTTGACGTCCGGTTACTTAATTTTTTGTTAGTCATTTGTGAGTAGTACCTGAAATGAAAGAAAGAACACTATAAATTTACATTTTGTTGTTTCTTACCATATAATAACAGATATATAATATCTAAATAAAATACCAAGGAGGTAAATAAAATTTTGAAAACGGTTAACGGTTAACTTATTCTTTTTGAGCACGGTATTTCGTCCCCGTGGATCTTACCAGATAAACACGGGAACTTTAATAATAATTAATTGTTACAATATTCTTTTTAATAATAAATATATTCTTTATCACCAGAAAATAGCAATTCATTTTACAACACTAGATTAACATTACAGTAAAATTTTATATAGGTAAATTAAGAATTATAACAGGGGTGACATCTGTTAGCGAATAGCTTGAGTGTTGAAAATAATTATGTATATTATAATTTAAATGAGAGATTATTATATTAGCAGACAAAATCAAAATAAAATATAGTTATGTAGGAATAAAATAAAAGATATATAGTAGAAAATAAATAAATAAAACTTCTTAGGTGGTATAATAATTATTAATTTACGTGGGTATTGCGTACTAGTGCTGCCATCTGTGTAATTATCTCATAACTACTTTTTCTGATATAGTTGTTTTAAATATCAAACATATAATATGTAAATATTAATATAAATTGTGTTTATTAATTCATCCGTGAAAAATATGATAAAATAATGGTACTAAAAATTTTAAAATGAAGAATATTTGCGTTCCTCAGTCGTGAGTCACTCGTCATCAAACTTTGTAACAGCTTCGTAGGACTCCGCTATGAAAACTGTTCCGGGCAATTTTTCCCAGAGAATAGTAATCACACCGCGGTTTGTCCGCCGTTTTGACGCGACACGTCCTTGCACTCATTAGGATGTGCTCGATCTCTATGACAACTGACGGATGCTTTTATTTCCTCCCACTAAGATTGTTCAGTCATATTGCGGAAAACCTCGTAAAACATATTATCCCCTTATATGTTCCAAGATTCCTTACAATAGAGCGTCTCATTCATTTTTATAGTGGTGGTAATGTTTCGATCGTCTCAAAGAAAATTTGTAATCTTTTAAGACTATTATTTTAATAAAATTGTTCAATTAAAATTAATTACATTTATTAATGTTAGGTTGAAATCTAATCTGACATACTGCTACTTTTAGTGGGTTCGATCTCCGCTCGGGATATGTAGTATTTGTATTCGTACAAGTATTTGTTTCTAGGCTTAGGTGTTTGTCCTTGTCGGTTTATCATAATCACCTATTAATAATCGTTACTCTTAGTAGGAAAATTATTCTAGTCAAAATGGTTACTGTCCTGCCCTCAAGGCGTTGCGGAGGTCAGATGGCCCTTTGTATAAGACTTAGTAGGTAACTTGTCGATATCTAAACCAGAATAATAAGCAGGCCCTTGCGTGGCCGAGAAATTTGCAAGAAGATCAAGAGAAATCTGACTCATTCATTGCAGTACACAATCTTGCTGAATATTGATTTCAAATGGTTATCATAGTTTCATTTCATGAGTAAGTGAGATAGCGGAAAGCCTAACAACCTTCGTCCATTTCTTCACTTCCTATTTCTTTAAATTCATCCCTTCTTATTCCTTTACAAGCTGTTAACGCATTTGTTGCTCTTTCTTCGTTAGAAATTTTTGGGTGAGAATGAGTACCTTACAACAAGTGACCCGTATGCACGTTTGTCCAATATATTAATAAAAAAGAAACTAATCGGAATCTTCTAGTTATTAGTTTAATGCAACGTGTGACTGCATGACGTATTTGGATCATAGATCTTACGTTTGTCAAACGTGTACCTGAACTGGACACGAAGGCCAATTTAAATTGCCGTGTCTAAGCAGCAATTAATAATCACTTTGTGAAATACTGTCTTATACTGCCAACACATGTTGATATATAACATTCCTTCGATAAGGGATAACGATAAGAAGATAAAAACCTTTTTTTTTGTTTAATAAAATAAGCAAATTTTATTACACTGTGTAGGTACTATGTGCATTCTAAATGCTTGCGCACGAAGTCAATATAGCTGTAAAAATATTTTACACTTTTCTTTTATATTTTTGTTTTAAACAAATCCTGCAATAAAATTATTATAAATATATGTTACATAAATTCCCCACATTCAATGATTCACGTTTGAGACTTTGAGATTACATTTATTAGCAGACTGTTCTAGGAGGGTTTGAAAAAAAATGTAATAATTTCACCAATTGTTAAGAATGACATGAATAAAAATTAAACTACTTGAAACTGTTATTAAAAACAAAAAATGTGATAACACATATATCAATTTTAATTATATTGAAGTTATGAAAATTTACATTCTTAAAATGTTATTATAATACCAACTTGATCACTATGAATATTTCTTTTAAAATATATGAAACAAATTATAATTAATTTAAAAATAAATAAAAATATTATTTTCTAAGTGTAAATAAGTAATTTGTATAGATTTCTTAATATATAAAATCAATGTTTGTTTGTTCGTTATGTTATGGTTATTTTGTGTTATAGTTATTTTATTTTATGCGCTGTTATGGCATTCATTAGATTGCGATAAAACTTTGTTAACTTATTGTTTAAACGTATCGGACAGAGAATGACTTTTAGTAGTATAGATTTGTGTCACAACGAGTACGTAGCTATGGCGAATAATGATAGTTTGATACCAGACCACTCCAATTAGAACAAAAGATTGATCCGTAATTATGTTATGATGAACACGATAACGATAGTCGTTTTATTCTGAATATATGATTTTCCATAATTATAACAGGAAATTATGACACATTATATGAACATACTAGTATAATATATACATATATATGTGTGTGTACTTTTTGTTTGTAACTTTACCTTTCATATTAGGTACCACAAAATTAATTTAAAAATTTATTGTTATAAGTTTAACGAGCATTGCTTAATCAAACTACATGCTTAGTTCTCTCAAACTCTCAAACTCAAACTCACAATATACTTTATTCAAATAGGCCTTTACAAGCTCTTTTGAATCGTCAATTTACAAATTTGTGATGTCAGTTCTACGTGAAGCTACCACCGGCTCGGAGTGTAGACTCTACTGAGAAGAACCGGCGAGATACTCAGTAGTTATTCTTATCATAAGAACATATGCAAATATAACTATTATAAAGAAGATCATTGATATTATTATATTTTTCAATAACAATACAGGTTGCTATTAGTCTTGTCGCAGAAGTAAATATTATATGCTAGCCTTTACCCGCAGATTCGCTCGTGTTAATGTAGATTTTGTTACGCTGGACGACCGTCCGAGATAATTTTTTTCTATACATATTTATGGATAAAAGGTTCCCTATGTCGTTTAACGTACTCTACACCTTTCTCTACAGAATTTTATTCGGTTGAGTAGTTGAGACGTAGATAATAGCGTAATAAATTATAAAGAAACACGCTCGCATTCGCATTTGTAATATAATTAGTTCGGATGTAAAATTTTCGATTAGAAATATATTAATGTATTTATTTTACACTTCAACATTAAACCACTAATAATTCGAAACAATTGAACACGTCACATCGGTTCACAAACGAGCAATCTGCAATCATTCAATTATGGTCCCAACAAATCATACGAATCCATTAAATGATGAATAATATTACACATAAAGTAAGATTAAAAACGTTAATTATTAATAACTAGCTCTAGTCTAGATTCAATGATACTATGTTTGATTCTTTACACAAACTTGAATACCTGTATTGCTCTTTAGGGGATGAATTTTCAAAAAATCTTAACGGATGTCTACGTTATAATGACTATTTGTGTATAAATTAAACGATTTGTTAAGTAATTGAGCTGCATATTGATAGACCAGTCAGTGAGTTCGTCGTGATTTTACTTTATTAACAAATGTTAAAAATGTAGTTCGTAGGTACGCCTTACAAACTTCTACTTGGACTTCTACCCGCGACGGCTTGGGTTTTATTGCTGTGATTTGTTATATAATGAAGACATAATACGCTGACTCTCATAAAGTATTTCATAATAAACTGTCTGTTAGTAAGGTGAGAAATACATTTAAGAAACTACATTTACTATGATTTACTCTCAAGAGTAATATAAAACAACTCTGTAACTAGTAACGCATTCGTGAATGTCAAAAATAAAACACTGGCAGTAAATTTTTTCTTGTAAAGCAATGAAAAATATCTTATGTAAATCTGTATGAAAGTCTAAGATCAAAACTTATAAGTGTAATACTCGCCTAAGAATATAGCCTTCTTTTATTGAAATAGTTTATAGAATCGTTTAAATAATTTCAGAGATTATCCCCTACAAGTAAACCAGTTTTACCTCTTTACAATATTAGTGTAGAAATCGTCACAAAACGTATAAGCAATTTAAACAATTACGATAGGAACGGGAAGTCTCTATTTTGGGACCCAATTGATTGCAAGCATGGATTGCGCACTACAGGGCAACTACCGGGTGCTTCGCATTCTAGCTCTGATTTAGTTAACCCTAATCGACGGATCGTATGACTGTGGTCTCATCATAATATTGAGAGTTTCGTTCTTATATAATCTTAAATTACATTTACATACAGTTATAAACAATATTGTTCATTTTTGTCAGAACTGTTAAATCGGTAAATCATAATTGAATTGAATAGGTTTTTTTATTATTTTCTAAAGTATTTGTTATTCTTATTTATTTCAAACATATAAGGTTCCTTTTCACATTAAGTTTTATTTTTAGTTAGCGACAGTTTTTGATGTGATTTTTACTGACTATATCGAAATCAGATAGAGTTACTTTCACAATCATAATATTAGTATGATTTGTAAAACAGAAAACATAACAAGATATTTAAAGCCTACATTAAAAATGGACGCTGATAAGCAATACAGTGTTAAACCACACGGACTTCGCTTTGAGAAAATGGGGTCTAAAGATGTCAAACCTATTCTTAATAAATTCGTTTAAAGTCGTATCTGTATATTATTAAAAATCGTATCGGTATAATGAATTAAAAACAGATTGATATATTTAATGTGTTATCTAATAATAAATTTTTAAAATATTTGAGATTATAAAATGAATTTAAATTAAGATTTTTTTTCCTCCTTTATATATAGTTTAGATGACTTGAAATATTAATAATGTTAAATAGGTGATGATGTATCAAAATACATCAATATCTCACAATTTGACTTCTTGTGGGTTGACACATTATTTGTTATCAACATCCAAAAATGGTTATTGTTTAAAAATTGGTTTTTGTATATGATTCACCATAAGTATATAGTTTATTTTTGTATATCTGTATTTTGACAGGAGTTCTTTATTAAAGTAGAGTAAATCAATGTTCAAAAGTTCATTACAGATTAGAAGTCCTATCACGGTTGATATTCCGTTAGTTATAATACAAATGCCAAGTTAAGTTCGAATGTAAAAGTTGAATAGTATTGACATAAAAAGTCATTGCCAAATTCTTTATAAAGAGAGAGTTCTTTAATATTGACCGGATTATCTGTATTCAGTCATATATACACTAAAATGTAGATATATGTTTCATTTCATCATTAATATGTGTATGTATGTTCCCTATAATCTCCGAAACAGCAAAAATAATTCTTAGATTAGCCCAGTGGATTATTCTGTGAAATCTGTTCGCAATCAAACTAACACATTTTGTTTTGGATTTTTAAATAGCAGATCTCTAGTCTATACACAATTGTCAATTATCTATACATAATAATTTGAGTAGCGTATTTATATGGAGAAAAGGAATTTCATTTAAGAGGGACAATAAGTCAGTTTAGTAGTTAAATCCCTTGAAGGAATATATTTTACTAGTTTTCTGAATTGCTTGTTTCAAATTATATTCGCATATATTACGCGGGCAAAGGCGCGAGAAACAGCTCGTTATGTGTAAAAATGTAGAGGTTATTATTTGTTTTCACAAGAACTTCAATCGAGAGTCGAATTCAAAAAGATATTTTTGGCTTAGATGTCACATTTTATTCATTAACCCTATCAGATTATAAAATTTGACTCTATGACCCATAGAAGTGTAGCAATAACCATGAACGTTAAAGAAAGGTAGGTATAATTGAGATGTACAGTTAGTAAATAATAAAACGAAGAAGATAGAAGATGCTTTCACAATATATATTTAAATAAAATCGTTAAAACTTTCATTGTCCAGAATATCAGAGGAATATTTAGTTTTTGTATGGAAATGGTCTTATGTTTTTGTGTTTAAGTATTTCTTAGAAACCATTGAATAAGTTTTGTTGATAAAAGAGTGAAAGTGAAAATAAAATAAAAAAATCATAAGTATATTATACCAAAACTCAAAGGTTACCGAAAAACTTCCATACAACCAAACTCAAAGCAGCTGTATAAGTTTCCGCATTTATATATTTTTGGATTTTCAAGAACGTCTTAATATTTGCGATATATGTGACTCAACGCAATTTGACATGTCAACAAGAAGATGACTGACACTAGATACATAATACACGCGCGCTAAATTCAATTAAGGAAGAGTATTTTAAACTTTGCGTTGTGTACAAGGTTCAAGTTACGTTGAAACTTAAAATAAAGTAGTATGCATTTTGTGATTTTTATTTTATTTGAACTATTTTGTTATATCTTAAAGTTTTTATGGTATATTAACCAAAATAATTGTATTTACATAAACATATTATATAAACATGAAGCTGCTAAAAATAATTATAATTAGATATACGATCTTTAAAATTACGAGTACGAGTAGTAATTTTGTCGATATTATAATCTACGAAAATTTTTTTAATGTACATATACCTAAAACATTTTGAATATTTTATTTTGTCCACAAACGTAAAACCAACAGGAAAAATAAAGCTTATATATATTTTAAATTTAGTAATTACCTGCAAAGTCGTAACTGTACCTTTGACAAAACATCAGATACAAGTTTTTTATTTGACCAGAAAAATAAATAAAACTAAAGGTCATTATAGACTCTTAGACAAAATATTATCCAAGAGCAGTAAATTCCGTAGAAATCATACGTTTTATGCAAAATAAACTTTGAAACGTGAGTATGACATAAAAGGTGCTTTATATCATAAATATAATAATTGTTCAGACTGATATTAATATTTGCATTTGAAAGAAAAGGCGTTGAATGAATATAATTCAAATGCCAGCTCTTGGCTAGTTTACATTAATTCACTTGTCATCTTGCTCTAAGATGATCTAATTTACACAGAAAGCACCCACGTGATCTTGTATACACAGCTGATTGTAAGAAAAATGTCAACTACTCTATGACTTTATCGTTGATATAAAATTCGCGTATCATATTTTTATACATACCATGTCTCATTTCCTTGTAAACCATAAAGCATATAAATATAGCAATTCACATTCAAAATAAACAATCGTCACACTCATTGTACAAAAAACATATTTTTGTCTATGATCATCAGTCGTTCGGGGTCATATATTACTGGGCAGATGTACTGAGGTTTTTAAAAAGTACTGAAACAATTCACTGAACGTATTAAAAGATCTTTTCGGTTCCAGGATTGCATGGGCCCTCTGCGTGCGGTCAGAGAGCCAGGATAGCGATGACTGGCAAGCGTGCAGACAACTCTTGCCTCGTGGTACCTACGCCAATTGTGAATCGACTTTATTTGTTAACTAGCCACGCGCTCGGAAACAATTGACGGTGTTTCACTGTTAGCCTCTGCAGATAAGATTTAAATGTCCGTTTTAGGTACACATATTTTGCAATAACTATTTAAATACATCGCGGGTGTTAAAACGAAAAAATTGCTTTTACAATTGTAATAGAGTTACGTATCTAAATCGATCGCAATAGGAAGCGAAATTAATTTTCTGTTCATAAATTAATATATGAAAAATAGAACTTTGTGCCTATTCCATATGTTTTATCTTGTTAAATATGGCGGTATTATTTTGCATGTTTTTGGTTTTAAATTATATATAAAATAATAAAAATAAATCGACGTCACTCGTTACAAATCGGTGGTAATATTTAATTGTCAGTTAATAAATTAACATAACAAAGCACCAAAGCTAGCAATTGTAATGGCCTTACTGCAATGTCTCATTACTATTGTATATAACATATTGGTTAACTTTCTAAACAATATGTCATTTACATTTGTTAAATAGAATCTTATTATTTATGTGAAATCGTATCACATAACATCGTGATATGTATTTTTACAATGTGCAAAATAGTCATATTTCTTTAAGGTTAAAATATTAAGTTCTGGAATAGAAGCTAAACGTGCCTAATGATACACAAAAAAGACCGGTCAAGTGCGAGTAGGATTCGCACATAGAGAATTTCGTTCAATCGTACAAAATATAACAGTGTTCTTTTTAAATAATTGCATATAAAATATATGTAATATATAAGGCTTCGTGTATCAGTCCAACTCTCATTTTGTCGGTTTTATTTATTTGTTGTTATAGCAGCAATAGAAATACATATTGTGTAAAAATTTCAACTCTCTATGTACTACGGATCATGAGATATTGACTGCTGACAGACGGATGAACAGACGTCCAGAAGGTAAGACGGACGGCAGAGGTTGAATAATAGGGTCCGATTGGCACCTTTTAAGCACGGAACCTTAAAAAGATGCTAAATGCGAATTTCTCACAAACACCACTCCACACTATTAGGCAAATAAATACGAAATTTAAAAAATAATATCATATATGATAAAATTTTAAATTAAAAAAATCTCTCCCATCTACTCATTGAGTAAACAGGACCTTTGGGAAATAATAACATATAGCAAACTAAAGTAAAACGCTCATTTTATACAAAATGGTAATACATTATCAGATCGCAATTATTCTATTGTTTAAAGAAATAATCAAAAGTCAAAAGTGAAATTTAGAAATTAGAACATGATAGGTAGATGTTGTAACGTTGAATGCGGGTGTGTACAACTGCCAAGTACAAATTTAATACGTCTTGAAAAAACATGGATATACATTTCATTGATTTTTATTTTTTAATCCAGACGTTAAAATTTTAGTCACTAACTTTATAGTTACTAATTTTATAGATTTTTTTGGGTCCGCTTCATTACTTCATTGATCATTTTGACGCGGCATTTAATTAAATTGTTCAAAGTGATGTAAAATTGTTTTTAAGACATCTGGACTCATCGTTTGTATCCATCTGCTGTTGTTATCATGTTCTAATTTCATTTTTTTAATTTTTTTGATAATTTCTTTAAAGATTGAATCAGTAAAGAACTATTTTGTAAAAAAAATGCATTTTTCTTTAGTTTGCCGTATGTCATTACTTTCCAAAATTTAATCCTTATAGTGACACTATAAAATAGTGCAATAATAAATATAATAAAAATACCGGTTGTGTTTTTTTCTTCAAAATCAACGAGTTCAATTCCTGACTAAGAATTTTTTTTAAGTAATGCATCAATTTTAGTTTTTATTTAGAAAATCTGCCCCGAGACTCCTTTAAACATTTCACGCTAATCCTTATAGTTTTATATTTGATCTTCCACACCCAGTTAAAAAACTCGACTGTATATTTTAAAAATTATTTGATACATCATTTAAAAATACACAGAATGTTTGGCACATGGTTTGCTATATAGGGTAGACGGGCGAGTTAATTTGGAAATTTTAGATTGAAACTCATGATGTTCTTATTTTTTTCTACAATTTTCTAACATCACAAATTTATCTAATTTCAACTCTTCAATATGGCCAAACATATATGATGTTAAAAATATATGCTAAGATAAAGCGAAAATTAAGTTATGAGCTAATGAAATCGCAGAAATAGGGGTTACAAAGTTTAAGGTTTTTACACAGATTTATATTTAATCTCTTTACGACGTAACAAAATCACGTGTAGCAAAATTGTTATATAATTTATTTAGATAAACTTTTCAAATACTGTGTACGATTGCTGCATTAGAAGATAAAATTCTAACGACAGGCGTATACATAACGTGACATAACGGTTTTTCTAACCCACTCAGTAATTATGAAAGTAAAAAAATGATATTGCTAATTTTAGATGACGTGAAGTTCTAGTAATACCTATATTAATTAAGAGACTGTTTTGTAAATAATTGGTCTGTACTGATTTAATTTTATAATTAATTGATATATTATAGCAACGAAAAAGAGGCGAAGGGATGTTTAACACATACACCTGTTGAAGTATAAACATTTCATCTCGTTCGAATTGTATTGCAAGTATGAGGAACAGAAGTGGGAATTATCTGACAAAGCGGACGGGATGTTGGCGGCCAAGGTAACACTCGTGCTGATCCTTTGTTTGGTTATTAAGACGAGAACACACATACAACTATGTTATTTAATTTTATTTTCAAAAAGATTTAGATTAGGCAACGACACATCTGTCAGGATTTAAATACACATCCAATTATTGAAACAACATATTGCCAAACGTTTGTTTTCATAACAAACATATAAAAATTTAACACATTAATATCAGCAATTTATTAAAAAAAATGCAAATCATTTTCGATACAAATACCTACACGATTGTCTTTCGAAACAATTTCTCATTGTTTAGCAGAAAATTTATTTAGCTAAGAATGATACTATATAACTATATATATGTTATAAACTTATGGATTATGGCATCCGGAATGCCAGCCACTTTGGACGACGTTAGCAACCCGCTAAATCAGGTGTATGAATGAGAACAGATATTAGAATAGTATGAACGTAACAACCACTTTTATTCAGAAAATGTAAACACTTTTGTCAACATTCCCCCTAACACCAGCAACAATTACGTCCTCCAACGTGTCAGAACAAGACAGATCGCCGTAGCTCGATCAAGAGCGACGCGATTATCAAATTACGTTCCCCGTTTGCCATTGTAGTTGCTCTTTCGATTGTCACGGCCGATGCTCATTCCTGCCTCCGGACGGCCTCAGGTGCATCCCGGGAGGGTCGACACTGGAAATGAAAATATCTATTTGACACTCTATTAAACGATTTAACTCTGTAGTCGGCTTTCCGGACGATTATAGTTGATTGTAAAAAATTTGTGCGGAATGTTGAAAATGATACATACCGTGGCGATTTTTTGATGTTTTGTACTGTTATTGATATATTTGTTTGTATTTTTTTTTAGAAATTCATTTCGGTACGTAAATGGTATGGGTACATTTTGATTATTATTATTTGAAGTAAAACAAAACATATAACTTACCTAAAATTTTATTTTCATATTATATATTACATGAGCATTTCACAAAAAGATAAATTAAATATCGTAATTATTATTAGCAAGGTTTTGTAATATGTGACGTTTCTTTCTATTTTATGCATTTTATTTTACAAGGCGCTCGAAAAATTATTAGTTTCACATCACAGAAGTCCTATTCCTTATAATTACAAAATGTAGTAACAAAATTCTTATGTCGAATACACAATTTAAATAAAACGGTATTAGATTTAAACAATTCAAACCTACATCTTATTTTAAAATACTAAGTAAATCTTTTCTGTTATGAAATTCAAGATTTATGTTCTTCAATGTTATCATTGTACAAACAGTTGATATTTGTTAGTTAGTTACGTAGACGGAATGCATCAGTTGTTTCTGGATATTCGTTTGAGTGAAATGATCATCAAGAAATTTTAATTTCAAATATTATTCATTATTATGTGAAATACTATATACATATATTCAAATAAAATGGACAACAATAGATTGGAGTGCCACACTCATAAACATCATAGTGAATGTGCATACTGGAGGTAAGACAAAACTATTATTCCAATTCTTATGAAATTACATATTTAAAACCAGTTTATTTGAGGTATATGGATACTTAAAATTACCTATTTAACTATGTGTATGAAAAAGAAGTTATGTCATTTGTGGCAAGAAGAACTTTTATTCATTTCTCAGAAATATTTGTTATACTTGTTTTATTTTTTAAGCACGAAAACAATGTCTTAAAACAAATTATATGTTATACTAATTGCTTTTTATTTTTTCAGGCACATAGAGCAAAGGAAATCGATACGCCGAAAAAACGAGCGCGTGGTGTTAAAAACCGGAGAATTTAACATCGAAAAATCATGCACCAAAACTCCGTTCCGTATAATTCCTTACATTATTTCCAAATTTATTGACGCAAGATGGAGATGGAGTCTTATATATTGCATTCTTGTGTACATTCTGATGTGGTTCTTTTTTGCATTCATCTGGTGGTTAATTCTTTACTTACATGGAGACTTAAAAGAAGAGAATTTACCCAGCGCCAGCAATAAAACAGTATGGAAGCCATGCGTTCGAGAAATTTATAGTTTTACATCAATTTTCTTATTCAGTATTGAAATCCACACGACAATAGGTTATGGGAAAAGAGCTCTAACGGTAGAATGTCCTGCAGCCATGTTAACTATGTGCATTGAAAGTATAGCGGGACATTTTACCCAGTCACTAATCGTTGCAATAGTCTTCGCTAAACTAACCAGACCGAAAAGTCGGGCTCAAACTCTTATTTTTTCGAAAAGTGCTATTGTTAATCAAAGAGATAAACATTTGTGTTTGATTTTCCGGGTAGGTAACATAAGGAAATCTAGAATAATAGCATCGAAGATTAACGCTTATTTAATTAGATATGAAAAGAAAATCGGTGATATCATAATTAACAACGAACATATTAATTTACATACAAAAGTTGATGCATGCGATGAAATACTTTTTTTGAACCCAATATCTGTCGTGCACAGAATTGATAGAGACAGTCCTTTCTTTAATATGTCGGTACAGGACTTGTTAAACTCAGATCTAGAGATAGTAGTTGTGTTTGAAGGTATCATCGAATCGACGGGACAACCCGTTCAAGCAATATCCAGTTACACCAGTCAAGAAATTTTGTGGGGTCGTCGATTTAAACAGCCTATACGTTTTCGAAAACATAAGGGAGGTTTTATAAAAGATTTTTCTAAATTTAACGAAATGTACCGTGTGAATACACCACTTTGTAGAGCAAAAGAACTAGACGAGTACTATGGAAATAGGAAACGTTTATCGTCTGTACTTACGTGACTCAATATCAGCATTACAATCTTTATTCCTGGGTTATAAATTAAAATGATTTAGGCTTAAGATGTGGGTGTAAAATAATCACGATTTTTCTTAGTTCCATAAGGTCTCGATATATTGCCTTCATAGCAAACATTTGTATTTCAAGGGTGGATAACCTTAGCTTTATATCTGTCAATTGTCTCGTACACGTTTTTATATCTTGATCTAATTTGACCAATTTCTTGTTATTCATGTCTAAATTATCTTTTAAGAAACTATTTATCGACATTGTATCACACTATTTTATAATTTATTTATTAAAATTATAAATAACACCACTTTTACTGTTTTTTCACAACTACGAAATATTACCCAATGGCTGATAATAGTGTAATCAGGAAGGTAAATGACGAGTAATCACTGCATAAAGATAAAGATTAAGGCGAAAGAACTAACGATTGGTTATTTTTGGCTTTAGTTCTATAGAAAACATGTATTGATATGTTTATATTACACACATTTAATCATCACATTAATATGTTTGTGTCCTTTATTTAAGATATAGGTAGGTTCTTACTGATAGTAATAACTATATAAGGGATTCATAGAATTCAGTACGTATGAAAATACGTCATATAAAAATTTTATGTATGTATGAGTGTGTATGTAGATACAATTTATGGACAATCCCAACCTATATAAAAATATGGGATTTAAATGTGTAAACAAAAATATAATTACAAATATTTTTAACATAAAACACGCCACGCCATTAATACATTGAGTCAAATATGAAATTTGATTAATCGGAATATTTTGCAAAACTGGACAATTTTATTTTCAAGGCTGGTATTTGAAATTTGATTGTGATAAACCTCTGAAGAAATTTGTTATTTAAGGCCTATGCGAATAAGGAGCAAGAGGGTACTTTTTGTCCGTAAAAATAGATAGTTAAGATTTAAACCACATAACGCATGCGACGGATTAAAAAAAATACCGCGTGCAAGTCTACCAAAAAACGGTTCACGGATTTAAGTCCTCCGCGGACAAAACGCACTCGTCTGCACAAGCCTTCATTTTAATTAGTTGTGTTTATATAAAAAATATTATTAATAATCTACGAG
This sequence comes from Hypolimnas misippus, assembly GCA_037950945.1. Classification (NCBI taxonomy): domain Eukaryota; kingdom Metazoa; phylum Arthropoda; class Insecta; order Lepidoptera; family Nymphalidae; genus Hypolimnas; species Hypolimnas misippus. The sequence goes on along the minus strand of JBBEEQ010000029.1, from coordinate 9,559,470 downwards.
GTTTGTAATTTTTAATAATTTTAAAAATAGCTTTATACCTCTGAGTGTAAAAATAAAACATATTTGAACTTTTGAGAACTTTATTGGTATTTATACATAATAAATCGTAACTTAAATATAAATATTACAAAACAATTATTTGCAAAGTAAAATAAAAACAATATTTTGAATTTTTATATATTTTTGTATTAATATCTAAATAAAACTACATACGACAGATATTTTACACTATAGCACATTTACATAAATTACAAGGCCATTTCTCTAAACTCTAAATTGACTACTGCCTGTAAATCATCATGGTGTTCAATGTAAGGTTGTGATGCTGTATGTAACTCGAGGAATCGGACAATATTCTAAATTTAACAATAGTTCAACATCGAAATATTTTAAAAGCTGAATGAGTACATGCTTATAATAAGAATTTAACATCATATCACATTCCTAGATGAGTTATTAAACTTGTCAAAGATTTCCATTAAAATTATAAATAAACAGTCTAATTACATAGATCTCTTCGTCACCCGAAATATTTTTAATCAAAACTGATAAGTTCTGCAGTGTTGTTATTGTGTTCAGACTTAACAGGGGTCTGAATTTGCTGGACTTGTTGGTTTGGCGCTTGCGGTTGGTTGGGAGGGCCATTTCCAAAGCTTTGTTGGACTTTCATTGGTTGACCTTGCATGTTTTGGGGTACACCTCCCTGTTGTTGTAGTTGTTGTTGTTGTACCTGGTTCGGCATTTGTTGCGGCACTTGACCTTGCATCTGTGGCAACTGCTGTGGCATACCACCAGCCATCATATTATGATGAGACATCTGTGGCACAGACCCCATTTGTTGACCTTGCTGATGGGTTGCCATCTGATTAGGAGGTATTGGCTGATTTTGATTCATCATATTTTGGTTTGGCTGTTGCATGTTTTGACCTTGCATTGGTTGGCCTTGTATCATCACTTGTTGACCCTGTGATTGCACAGGGTGACCTTGCATAGGCATTGTTTGACCTTGTGTCATTTGTGGTTGTGGTTGTTGAGGAATTTGTTGATTTTGACCTTGAGGCATTTGTTGTCCTTGAGGTAACTGTTGATTTTGACCAGGTAATGACTGATTCTGAACCATTGGTTGACCATGCATAGGCATTGGTTGTCCAGGTAAAGGCATTTGAGTCATGTGTGGCATATTTGGCATCTGTGCCTGTGCTTGTTGATTACTTTGAGGATTTTGTACATTCATAGAATATCCAGACACTGGTATTTGTTGGTTACTATTTGGCTGATTATTTTGCATCAACGGCATTCTCATATTTGGCAACTGCATCGCGAACATCGGATTGTTAGGATTATTCTGTTGACTCATATTAGGTTGACCAATCGTCATTGGGGGCATCATAGGATTTGTCTGCTGCGCTTGGTTGGGTACATTTTGCTTTGGCAACTGTTGAGTAGTTTGTGGATTTTGTTGAGGAATATTCTGGCCGGGCAGGCCGTTTGGCATATTTGGTGGAATAATTTGATGAACGCCCGGCTGGTTCGGCAAACGCATCTGTTGCATCTGTTGCAACATCATTTGCTGCTGTAAGGGTAACTGTTGGCTCATCGGTCTCATGTTCTGTTGGTTCATTGAAGCTTGGACACTAGTTGGTGGTTGGCTTAAAGCTACACCAGATGTTGACATGGCATAAGTATTTGTCATTTGTGGCATCGACTGAGATATTGTTCCCATTTGATTTACGTTCATTGGAATATTAGCTTGGGACATTTGAGGTTGTCCGGGCATTGGCATGGAACCATCTGTTGTGGCTTGTGGCATCATCTGAGGATGGAATTGTGGATTGGCATATAAGGGTTGATTGGGATAGCCTGGTTGGTACTGATGCATTGAAACGCCGGGCATGTAGAAGCCACTATTTGCTGACATCATGTACTGGTGCTTCTGTTGCTCCTGTCTCATTTGCATTTCTCTCTCTTGTTCCTGTAAATTTTAAAATGAATATTATTGAAGATATTTATTTAATTATAATCAACCTAAGTAACAATAAACAACAATGATCAAATTTTATAACTATTAAAACAAAATATTGGCTCAACTAATGAAATATAGTTTGTAAAATAATACAATAATCACACGTAATATTAAACAACCTTGTTGATAATATTTTAAAATGTATAAACAGAACAAAGAAACATGTATAGCATTACTATTCATCACGAGTTAAAAAAATATGAACAATCAATTTATTTGTTCACAAAATTAGAAATTTAAGGCAGGTTATCCATATAATCCTACTTAAACCACTTTAACTACAAAAATAAAATTAAAAGATCATCCACATGCTTAGAAAATATTTAGACTTTCATTTATTACTTTTGTTAAATGTCATCGCCTGTAAAGTTCATGTCAATATAAACAAAACTCAACTCAACTCACCTGTACACGCTGCAAGGCCAGTTGCCTTTGGTACTGCAGGTACTCATGCTTCTTCTTCCTCATGGCCTGCAGCTTGACAGCCATTTGCATCTGTCTCTGCCTCTCAGCCGCCTCGGCTGCTTGCGCGAGGCGGGCCGCATGTTCAGCTCGCAGAGTGTCCAGAGCCGCACGACTGTCGCGGACTTGGGTTATTTTATCCTGTTACATATATGATAGAAATAGAATATTATAAACATTCAAAAATTGTTAACATTATAATTGGATGCTGAGAACCAATAATGTGTCAACCCACAAAAATTCAAATTCGGAGATATTAATGTATTCTCATAATACGTCATCTATTTAACATTATTCAAAAAGTCATCTGAACTAAATATGTAAGTACAGGAAAAAAATCTCAATTTTATGTTTCGAATATCGAAGTGTATTCAATATTTGTAATTTGCAATAATCAAATATTTGAAAAACTAATCTGCTTTTAATTCATTATTTTATCAAAATAGAAAAGAGAAGATGAATGTATACGTCTTCAAACAAATACGTTAAGAATAGGCGTGAAATCTTTAGGCGCTATTTTCTTAAAATGATATCCGTGTGGCTTGACATTGAGTATTGTTTATGCAAGTCCAATTACAAATTAATTAATGTTCCTTAAGCGAAAAATACACTTATAAGTTCTGTTCCCAGACTTTCACAAAAAATTTACAAAAGATGTTTCTCATTGTTTTACACCTGAAAGAATTTACTGACTTTTGTAAGGTTAACCAAGTTATTGTCAGTCTATTTTTTTAACTTGTCTAAAATTTTGACACATATGGCGTATTCTCTACAGAGAATACACAAGACACAAGAGATAGTGGTGAGTAATATTCGAAAATTCGTGATTTTCGTTCTGCATAATGTTACCAAATAAAACAAGTAAAAAAAAGAGATTATACTTGTTACTAGGTTACATAGTTTTTTTATGTCAATTACGAGATTTAAAATACAAATGTAATTCTCGAAGTATATAAATCCAATATAACATAAGTTCATCAATATGGATAACGGCTGAGAACAAGAAAACAATTGACAAGCTTGTCGAAGTTCAAAATTGATGCAGATTTCTATTGTGAAATAGTAATGACATAACATATCTATAAACAATGTGACAATTGGGCATATTAAGAAGTAAAAAAAACTGAATCTACATATATGTATATCTATACAAGCCTACAAGATCCAATATACTCTCGGAAACATGTTGTATATTTATAAAATATCATTGGTTTATATAATTTTGTTTCCTAGCAAATAGCTTCATTCCTTATAATTTTCTCTCAAATGATAACATAATTTTTTTATTATATTTCTAAGTAACCCTTTTACAAAACAATAATAAAATTAAACTAATAAAACTAGTTGTAACATTTGATAACATCCTTATAACTTCTTTATTCCTCATGTTAATTTCAATAAAAATTAACCCCATTGTTAGAGAAACATGTTGAATTAACTTATAATAGTAAACCATTACCTGCAAACTTTCTAAATACACTCGTTTGTCATCTTGTTGTTGAATGTAACGCAATAATTTAGAATGCATAGCAGTGATGTTCATAAATAGAGTTTGAACAGACGTATCATTTGCGATTGATCGACCGCTGAAACAAAAAAAAATCATTCATGTATGTATGTTAATATTTTAATAAAATACAATACGGACAGTTAAAGTAATAGACTGACACCAAATAAAATTTCTTCTTCGACTATGTACAGTAAACATGACTGATACCATACATAATTATCAATTTAATTGTAAAATGCGTGTTATTCTAATGTAAATAACTATAAAGCTTTTTTAGTTTGCTTTTTCACTTTAACAAAATGAAGGATTTAAATTTCATCAAAATTCTTGCAGTAGTTTTTGAATTCAAAAATACAAAACATTATCACAGATGTGGTTGATTGTCAAAATTGAAATCAGTACCTAATTAAAAATAATTTATTATTGTTTAAGCAATAGAAAAACTCAGACACGCGATTCCAATGCCTTCCTTAGGGTAGAATTATCTAGTAATCAAATAATGTATGGTAAATTTAAAGAATTGTTTATATATTTGAGAACATACCGTGAAGAATTACTTTTCATCCTGTTAACAAATATCTCCACTTGAGATTTGAGCGTCTCCACGAAGTCATCAATTTCTTTATCCTCGGCTTCATCTTCTTGTCCCTTTGTAGTTGCAGCCTTATTAAAATCTTGCTGAAATGATAATGGTCAGAGTTTTAGCACTAAATTACTATACGTGTTATTTAATTATTATGTTTTAATGAAATCAAGATGTATCAAGCAAAATTATGTTATCAAAGAAATAATTACAACTTAGATGTTTCATCTATAGAAAACAAAACAAATACTTGATATGGTAAAGTGAAAGCGTTGATAGCCTTTAATATTTTATTTGGGCTGTAGTGTTTTTATACTTGTCTCGAGTGCACGGGTAGCGGGGGGGACTGTCACGCGCGAGCCATTGAAAGGAGCGGACGTGTAATCTCTAGCTGCTGGTGACGTAACGAGCCAAAACCTAATAATTATAATAGTACGAACACTACATGGGCCAAGAATTATAATAATACAGATTAAGCAGTTTATTTGTTTGAATGAGATTTAAGAAATTGCTAATCAATTTTAAATTCTCTTCTCACTTCGCTTTTCCGAGGATTGTCGATCATTATAAAACATTAACAAAACTGGCAATTTTTTTTTAAATATCAAAATAGCAGGCAAAACCAGCAGGTGGGACAACCAGCTGATGTTAAATGATGACCATCGCCCTCGGAAATTTGCAGCACCAGAGGAGTCACAAATACATACCAGCTTAAAAAGGAACAAAAGGATGAAACGCAGAAACGATCAATACAAATATAACAAACCTCGGCCGGTTCGTTCGTAACGTGTGAAGAGGGTGCGGTGGGGGCGGCAGCGGCGTCGCGAGACAGTCGCTGCTCCCAGTAGTTCCTGTCCAAATACCGTGACAGCTCGGAGCTGGACGTGTTCGTGTGCTCCGGCGACGCGCTCACAGAAGATGGCGTTGGTGAAACTATAAAAAATTTAAAAAAATTAATTAATAAATATGAAAACAAATATATAATTTTATAAATAATCTATTAAAATTTAAAAAAAAAAACTAAAATACAAATAAAAAGAGAACAAATTTTTATAAGTGCAAAGTAAACATCACTGAACGAAGCTATTTCAAAAATTATGTTACCATTTCCGACTTAAACAGTCATAGGCTATATTTTATATATATACATATTATTTAGAAGCAAAATCTTCATTGACGAAAGCGCAGCTAGTGTTATCTATACTAATATTATAAAGGTAAAATTTGTTAGTAAATAGATATCTAAATATCTAAGACATATCTCTGAAACTCCTGAACCGATTTGAAAAATTCTTTTTGTCTTGCATAGCCCGTTAATCGAGAAAGGTTTTATAGGCAATATCACATCACACTACGACTTGTACGAGCAAAGCCGAAACTGTGAGGGTCAGCTACTATAAAATAAAAACATAGTATTAATAAAGTAATATTACTCGTAGGATGCAAAGTTGGTTCTGGTGCAATATAAGAACGGGATCTTCGTTCTTTCTCTTTCTGTTCGGCTTCGGATTGACTAAGGGCAAGGGCCAGCTGAAGTTCTTCCTCCTCTTGTAGCTCCTCGGCAGTTTTTCCAGGACGTTTCTAAAATTATTTTAATGTAAATTAAAAGTAAATATTAATCATTATAAAATTAATACAAAATTCTTAACCTTGACTTAGACCAAAAATTTGCATTGTTTGAATCTGTGAAGTTTATATTACAAAATGAGTTTCATCTATACTAATATTATAAAGAGGAAAGATTTGTTTGTTTGTTTGTAATGAATAGGCTCCGAAACTATTGGACCGATTTCCAAAATTCTTTCACCTTTGGAAAGCTGCATTATCCCCGAGTAACATAGGCTATATTATATTTTTTTTTTTAATTGGGACCGCGCTCAGCTAGCCAGCATGCGATGTAGGCTCCATGTAAGCGTCACTAGGGTACGGGGGGGAGTCAATGTAATAAAATAAAGTGCCGCGAGTATATTTATAAAAACTTTGAATAAAAAAAACTCATTAAAAAAAATTCAAACTTCCTTTATAATTTTACTTTTTTTTTTGAAACCCGACGCAAAAAAGAAGGGTGTATGTGTGTGTGTATGTACCCGTGCGAAGCCGGGGCGGGCCGCTAGTGTTTTATATAGAGAAAATAGGCCCATTGGCCTATTTTCAATTGCCAATTCAAATTTGCATAAATCAGGGAATTGTTATATTCTTATTGAACAATAAAGAATGTCATTGATCCTATTTATCAAAGTATCAAACAGCCTCATAACCATGACTAGCAATAAATGGACTTGAGCATTAAACCCAAGTTTGTATAATTTATATTAATTTTGTTATTTGAACTATTATAGAACTACTACTATACTAGTAGTAGTGTATTATAGAACTACTACTATACTAGTAGTAGTTCTATAATACATTTAAACAAGTAAACAAAATCTAAGATAAATGAGAACAATAATTTTATATATGTATGATGTATGTATGTATATACTAAAAATAAAACTGCAAAGAATTAGACATATAAATGTATTTAAAAATTACGAATGTTGTTACATTAGGGAATAAATCAGAAAATAAAGTCAAATGTCAATATATTCAAAGAGTAATACATTATCAAAATCTAATAATAATAATTATAATGACTTAATAGTGTCATGATTTATACTACAGGCAAATTAAAAAAATTAATTTTGCTTTAGCCTCCTAACAAACTTCGGTGTTTCTGGAATTGTGATAGGAGCAAGTGACTTTTCTGGGACAAAGGCATTTAATGGAGGAACTGGTTTAGCATGATGTACAAGTTTCGCTCTCAACTCAGCTACAGCACGTTCTTCTGCTTCCATCTGCTCTTTTTCCTTCTGCTGCCTTAACCTTTCATTCTCTTCTTCTTTTTCTTTTAACAGTTTCTCAAACCTTTCCCTCTCAGCAGCTCGTTTTTCTGTAGTCAATTCAAATGGAACAGCCTTAACTAAATGTGATTGTTGAAGAATTGGCTTAAAAGGCTCCTTGTAAAGAACTGTAGGTGGTTTGGCTTCAAATTTGACATTGTTCTCTTTATTTTCCGATGAAGCATTAGAAGCACTGCATGCAGAACTGGCACAGTGCATTCGTTTCTTCACAGCTGCAGGTAGAGGCTGTGCCTTGAACTGGGAAGCAAGCCTTCTTTCCTCCTCCAGTTGCCTCTTTATCCTTTCTTCCCGTCTTCGTTTTAGTTCTTCATCTCTTTTTTCAAAAGAGAATGGTTCGGGTTTAACTGGACCGTGACGTTGTATTGTTTTTTCACATTTATCAACCTTGTTGGCTGGCATGTCTCTTTGCTTTGTTTCATGCTTAAGATGACCGGCAGAATTTGCACGTTTATAATGGAGCTTGGGACTAACTGGTTTAGTAACATGTGGAAGTGGCTTTATTGGTATTTGGGGCTTTTCAAGTATATGCTTTGGAGCTGGACGAGCTTTAAAACTGTGTACTTGCCCGGGTGATTGAATCATTTTTTTTTGCACTTCAGTCAATTTAAAAGGTTCTGGGATGGTGATGGGTTTCCTCGGAACTTCAGGCAGATGCTGGGGCCCTTCAATAACTGACTTTGGAATGGGATTAGCTTTAATTTTAAATTTCTTGATCTCTTCTAATTCCATTTCTTCTTTCTCTTTTTGAGATAGTATATGTTGCGGACGAGATCTAGCTTTACACCTTAACATAGGGGATTGAGGAACAGTTAAGCTGGCAGGCCCTCCATAACCTTTAGAGCAGAAGGACCGTGGCCTGGTCGAATGAAATCTGTCAGGAGTATCCCTCTGATAATGGTAAATAGCTTCAGCCATGGACACGAATTTCGTTTTAGATAACTCTTGTGGTTGACCAGTTGGCCGCCGATGCCTATGATATACATCTTCCTTTGTGTCCGTAAATTCCAACTTTATCAAATCTTCTCGGAGTGAAGCTATGTCATTCATAGATAAAGATTTCCTCATCCCGTTAAAATCATTTTCAAAATAATCCAAGTTGTTATGATCACCAAAATCTTCTTCAATTGGTGTTACAGGTTCGTCCTTAATATGTAATTTACCACTCGGCGTGAAATACATTTCACCTCTTAAATTGTTTATATAATTTTTAGCCATTTCTGATAAACAATGTTAATATATGAAGAAAAGCTTTTATATTATCGGAGTAGAACTTGCACCGTTATTTTAAACGCATTTCAAATCGAAATTGTCAGGTGTCACTTTGTTTCATAAAGGTCAAACTAAAAGTTGCCATGATCAATAAAAAATTTAATTATTCACGTTATTTATTCAAAAATATTTATTGTTTGATATAAATAAACTAAATACATTCAAAATTAATTATAAATATTTGAAACATTTTACTTTATTTTGCCTTTTAATAGTTGTCTAGTACTGAAACAATTCTAACTTCTAAACGATATAAGCAACTGTCAATGTCAAATCTAAAGTTGAGACGGACAAAAAATATCGCTCCGATTGTAACCGGTTGATTTAGTTAAAATATTAAAAATTTAAGTTTTTTAATAATGGCACAAGCATTACCGAATCCTAACACATTGCTGCCACTTGAGCTCGTTGACAAATGTATTGGTTCTAGAATTCACATCATAATGAAGAATGACAAAGAAATGGTGGGAACATTGCAAGGCTTCGACGACTTTGTAAATATGTTATTAGATGATGTCACAGAATATGAATCAACGCCCGAGGGAAGAAAAATTACGAAGTTAGATCAAATATTACTCAATGGAAACAACATTGCGATGTTGGTGCCGGGAGGTGAAATGCCAGGGGAATCTTATGATGGACAATGATTAAAAAATTTATAGGTTAAATAAAAGTATTTCTAAGTAAATACTTTGTTTCATTTATTTATTTTGATGTGAACAATGCGTAAATATACAATTTGGTCACCTTATATTGTTAAAGACAATAATGTCTTTACCTAATGATTCCATAACAAATAAAATCATTTTTAACCCTTGTTAACTGAATATGCAAAGTATCCAATGTGAACAGATAAATGAACCTGACTTTTTAGGATAACAATTGACATTGTAAGTATAACTATTTTAAGTAAAGTGCAAGTATTCATTTTAACTTAGAATATGTAAATAATTTCTTATTTTTGATAGTGAATAGAGTTTTTAATGTTTCACGTACTTAGTTACTAAAGTTTTAAGTCATTTGTGAGTGAGTTATATATTTAGCCTAGTAAATATTATTATATGTTGTTTTGTCCCATTAATATTAGTTCTATTTTTATACTATATATGTATGTATTATATTTATAACCTTTTTTTGTGTTGTTTTAGGAGTATCAATGAAATTCACACTATTTTAGGGTGTTTTCAAAATTAAGTTAAGGTTGGATTCTCGACCCCATCGATAAATCTCCATTGTGTGTTCTGCATTCCACGTGACATTGGCGAAATAACATGTGTCTAATTGGCATAACTAAAAGCCATAAACCAAAGAAATGAATTGAAATATGTTGTGTTTTTCACAAGTCCTAATTATATATTGATCACATGCAGTAAATATAAATGCATGTAAATATTTCTTTGTATAAGAAATTATATTTATTTTTTATATTTGTATTATAACAATAATACAATAAGATAAAAAAAAAACTATAAAAAGATTAAAATTTACCTGTGCTGGAGCTGGGCCATAGTCATTAGCTGTATCAACAATTTCTATCTTTGCAGTTGAAGATGGTGGACGGCTTACTTTATCAAAACAAGCATCACACACTCGGACCTAAATACAATTTCAAAATATTATAAACCATAAATAGTATATACTAACATTTTCTTCAATTTCATTTCTCTCACCTCTTTTTCAATACCAAACTTGGGTAATGTTGATGTTTTGGAACTGCATTGTTGGCAGAACACTTGACCGCAGGCACGACAATGGTGTCGCCGCACCATCAATGTAAATGCTGTACGGCATCTAAATATATATTTTTTTTATATGAGAACACTATAAAGACTATAATCAAAATTACAATTTCATATTAATACTGACACTAACCTATGACACACTTCCCCATCAGCCCACTCAGGTGCTGTATCAGCAGAAAACATTGCGTCTGACTCCTTGAGCGGTGGAAATTTGTGTCCCTCAGCTTTTAAAATATTAACTGTGTCCTGTTAACAATGGTTTAAAGATATCAGCAAAATCGATTTTTATTATTTACTATTTGAGTTTATACATTGATTTTCAACAGGAGCACAATATCTTTTCAACAAATCTTTTAATATGATGCATGAGGTGTTTTGTATTGTCTGAGATATGACTCATGTGGTGACTGATAATGTGATAATGAGGATAAACGTCACAGATTCTTACTATACCGCAATCTGTAGTTCAACAACCTTGGATTTCGAATACTTATTATGGTCGTTTTTTTTTGCGTTTCTAAGTTGTCGTGACACAATTTAAGATATATAGTCTTACACAATGTTTACATCAATTATGATTAAATGGGTATAGAATAACATAGATGCATATTATCGGAACATTGACTTCACTGTGATTGGTTTATTTAATTACGCACGACCGATGTAATGAATATTTTAATTAGCATTTTATTACGTATAAATTAAACTATATAGGTACACTACAATAACTTATTACACATTTTACTTCATTAAATCAAGTAACAATACAATAACGGCATTAGACAAGTTCCGAAGCATCGCGCTTAATTAGATAAAGGAAGATCGATAATAATAAATAATACAAGGAGACCGTGACACGTAATAGAACGATGTACTTAGTTGTACAGAATATCGTTCCAGTCGCTAAATACGACGAATTTACTGTTACAAAAGAATTTATTCTTAAAGCCGATTCTTTGACGAAGATATTTTTAATAAATTGAACGTTAATCGAAAGTCGCAATACACATAACGTTAGTGGTAAATTTAATTAAAATTAATATATAAAAACATTGAAGATACTATTTTTCATGATTTTTAGTTCCGGATTTTTCAATAGGTGATTATGAACATACATCACAATTATTCTGGATAAGCTAGAAACTGTAGGCGATGTCAGAATCACACATTACACACATACTTAGACCTACTTAAGTATTTTATTTCGTAGTGTTTTATGTCGTGTCTTGTAACCTTAGATACGAGGAAAAACATCAAGGAGTTGTGAATTGTAATTGAATTCATTACAAGTTATATTCAAACAATTATTGATTAAAGTTAAAATAACATAAATAACAGAAGATACGATCCTGTGTCAGAAACATAAACACAAACATGCATATGGCAAATACAGATGTTTATCATGAACGAAGATCAAACCCGCGACTGTTAGCCCATCAGTCAGTTGCAGTTATCAAAATATTAGCATGTTTGAAAAATTAGATTTTTTTTAAAAAGAAAAAGACCACAAAAACAAGATACGCAATTTTGTTCACATGGACGACACACTTATATCAGTTATTTCGATTTTAAAAAGTATTAACCGATTTCTATTAAATGTATTTAGGACCAATCTATAAAAATATCCTTTCAAACAAAATAATTTTCATTATCCGCAAAGAATCGACGGAGTTATAAAATAACAAACTTAAAAAATAACTCGATACGGATCAAGAACCTCCTCCTTTTTTAAAGTACAATTAATTTCATTGACGAAAAAAAATAAATGAAAACTGTTAGACGCAGAGATGGCTGTATTGACTGTAATGCAACTGATTAACACCCTCATTGGCCGAGGTTTCTATTTCCGCTAATGACATATAGATATTACGCCATATAGATGTTTGTTGTAATGAATAAAATGTCTGGAGACAAGGTGACAAGATCCAGACCGTTGAATATGTAGAGTTATTTTTTATTCATTTTACCTTTTTAAATACAATTATAACAGTAAATAAAATCATCTTTGGCATCCAGCATGACCTCCTAAACACGAAGTAAACAAGTCATTACCATACGACAGATATCAAAGAAGGTAAGTACTTATTCATTATATGAATCTACAATATTGTAGAGGTACATTGGCTTGTTTATCATTCCTTATAATATGTTTGTTTACTCCTTGCTCTGTTTGTAATTAACCAAGATCAGTTTTTATTTAATATACACGCATCCAACAATATTACTTTAATGAGTATTATATTTTAATTACGAAACTTAGATAGCATTCTGATACAAAAAGTAAAATAATTTATCAATATTACACACATCATATAATAAAGTACATAACCACATAAATAGAATAAACATACAAAATTATTGTGCAAAAAAAAAAAACAAAATATATACTCATTTTAGATTATCATACTGCCACTTATATTTATCTATATAAGTATATATTATGTTTATCATAGAAATAAATTATAAAGCATACATTGTTTGTTTTAGTAAATTACTTAATGTTTATTGTCAGGGATATAGGTATAAAAACATATGTTTCACATCCTATAAAAGTAAATTTCTTATATATCATTTACAGTTTACAAAACCCACATTTTTATTTTTGTACAGCCTAGCTGTAATCCATTGAACACAGCTTGCATACTAGCTGGCTCAATTAAGTACTTCGCTCTTACAGAAATATGATGTGAAGTTGATCATAGCTGCATTTCATATGGTGAGTGAAAGAGCCGGAAGCCTAAGGACAGAGAGGTTCCTTGTTCCTATCCTTATGTCCTAATGTAATGTAATTGTAGCTCTCCTAGTACTGCAAATGTCTTTGGATGTCTGTGATCACATAACAACAGGTGTTCTACCAGTTTATTTTCCAGCTATTTTCATTAAAATATATAAATAAGTAATAAAAGTAAGATACTTGTTTTACCTATAATAATGCAATTGTGCTACTGTTTGTTCAAGCAAAAAAATTTTTTTTTATATTTTCATAACTCATTTTACCTGTATAGTATAATGATAACAAAATAAATAATTTGAAGGATACCCAAAAAAAACCTATAGCAATTATACATATTTATCTTCATAATATTCAGTAATATTCTCTATCTCTTTGTTTATAATTGATACTCCCACAAATAGAAGATAATAGTGTGTAAATTATTAATTAATATTAATATATTTATACAACTACTACAAAAGTGTAGTAGTTCTAGAAATATATTCTAATTATTTTATAATTAAATCTTGTCAAAGCACTCAACTGGTCAATAGTACTCTTGACAGCAGGAGTATCATCAATTTTAACCAAATACTGCCTTACTACAAAAAATTTAAACACACATTAAACGCGTGTCTATAAAATCCTGTACAACATACAAATAAAACTACAAATCTGCATCTAACAGTAGTTTTGAGTTAAACATAATTTAGACATAGTTTAATTATGTAAAAACATACGCTTAGGTATTTGTAATATATACTTAAAACCTATTTTAGATGTCATTTTATTAATAAGTTTCTTTATAATTTGATACGCAGTATAGAAACTTTGACAACATTTTATGCAATGTCTAATTTTTAAACACTGTTCAGCTAGACACGTGTTGAACATGGTTTTATTTCATCTTTTGTAGTAAAGCAGATATTCTTTAAATAAATGCATTAAAGTTAAGATTTAAAACAAATGATCAACAAACCTGAACAGCTCTGTATTTCGGATTGTTTCGAAATGCAAATGCCCAAGCTTGTATTAATTCCAGAATCTTTGTTTTAAGATTCTCATGCTGTGTGGATTTTACCAAATCTCGCAGCATTTCACAGAAGACTTTTGAAGCCACTTCATCATGAACTCCTGATCCTATGAAAAAATAAATATTAATGAAGAGATATATTTCAAATATGAATAACATTGTTGTCCTTTTCTTTATGTAGGTACTAACAATGAACAGACACTCAAATTAAAAGCATAAAAATGTCTAATATGTTAATTATGATGTTAGATATGCAGTCATTATTTGTTCATATAATTAATATTTAGTTTAAATGTACAATGATAACTAAAGTCAATATAATGTCTAACTTATATGCCCATTATATTACTTAAAAAAATTTCTTAACCGAATTGTAAGATGGATTGTAAGAAAAATGTATAAAGAATAAAACCACAATAAAGTGTTCAACTAGATTGTATTAAGCATACAATACTAAATGTCATTTATTATATATTTTTTAAAATATTATAACAAATATAACTTACCACAATTTTTGACAATACTTTCAAGCACTAGGAGAGCAAACATAGCCTGGTGAGGATTCTGTGAGTACAGCTTCTTTTTTACAGCAACAACTGCATATTTTGGTCTAAAAAACAATAAATAACTCTTTATCAAACAAAATTAATATGACATTGAAATGATTCATTTCATTATTTGAATTATAAAAGTAGTCACGTTAAAGTGTTACTCACGAACAATCATTTTGTCTAATTAAATCACAAATTTGTAAAATTGAGGGCCAATCGGGATCTAGGCGTAGATTACTTGTCGCTTTATCTAGAACAAATTAGAAAATATTTCAACATATCAGCAACGATTGCAAATGTCTATATTTCAATAAAAAAATTGCAAAGAGAAAAAAATCAAAAGAAAACGTCTCACTAGAATCTTAGTTAAACAAAAAAGAAAGTGATGCAAATTAGATAAAATAATCATCGACTATTATTATGGCAAAGTTAACATGACAAACCTTTCAACTATAAATAGATATAATTAACTAGAATATTAGTATACTAACCAAGTAATTTATCAAAATTATTAGCACGAAACATTTTTAATACTAATAGCGTTTACAGCAAACAAACTTTTGTTTTAGATAATCAACTATGATGATTCTTCAATGGACAGAAAAATGACAGCTCACTGTGTCATTTTACTATTTTGTTTCTTGAATATTGGTTAAATTGTATGTCATTTCGGACATAGAGCAAAGAAACTCACAAAATATGTAACGGACGTCAACTTGTAACAAATAAAAAAAAATACGGATTGTATCCCACAATAAAAACTTAACCGATATTAATTAGACTTAACCCTTAATCGCGTGATTTATTTTTCGTTCGAAAAATTAAATTATATTATTTGTCTGGAAAAAAAATCGGTATTGCCCATTAATTTATTTGGATTATTACTAATTTTACAACTATAGTATGATAACGTAATTTAAAAACCAAAAGTCATAAATAGTATATTTCTTACTATACATACTACTGTTATGTTGTTTAAAAACCGCAGTGCGCATTTAAGGGTCAACAAAATATAGTCCAATCAAAAACACAAATGTGAAATGAGAGCTAAGTTCAATATTATCACAAATGCCTTGGTAGCTGATTTCAACGACAAAAGAAGTGAGATCTAAAAGGGTGCCAACTTCAATGGTTAGTCCTGAAATTTATTTTGAAGTAACAGTATAACATATCATACCTTCTTATAACATAAGATAATGCATTGTAGCCTAAGGTCTGTCTTGGCTGGTTTTTATAAACCTACCAACGAATTATTGTGTTCGATCGCTAGTTTCTACCAACAATCCAAATTTTCGGAATTATAAAATAAGAACCGACAAATACTTTTAGGTTTAAAACTTGCGAAGGCTATAATTTATATATTAAAACTAGCCAACCGAAATTCTAAATAACCGTTTGAGATAAGCTTATGAAGTTTAGAACACATGTATCCCGCAAGTCTCAATATATGAGCCGAATGTGATACATTTATGTGAAATAGTTTTTGATTTATGAGGGCGTCAAAAGTGGCTCCAAATGGTTTGTGTAATATTACAAACGGTGCGGCTCGCCATTTCTGTTTTACGAACTTGGCTTGACACACTACCGCATGTCAAGAACTGATTTTCAAAACGAAACAAAAAAATAAAAAGTAAAAAAATAAATAATTTTTACAACATTTTGAAGTCGGTGCTAAGTAAATCATTCGAAATATGAGCCTAGTAAAACCTTTTTCGTGTTATTCACTTGTACCAGTTTTAAAATGTTATAGAATAGAAAATGCTATTTATTTCACTTGTTTCGTTTCGGAACTTAATTTTATTTAAGTTTTGTTTTACACTTTAAGGTTACGAATATAGTAAGGGACAGACATAATATTAATCACTTATCATATCTATTTACATAATATTGCTTTTTCAGATGCAGATATGTCAATTATTGAGAAGTTCTCCTATTATTGCATCATCAGCTCCACTTTACCACATGTATTTAGACGAGCATAAATTGCTTAGCAATCATTTTGAAGTAATCAAATCGCAACCCGTGAAATAATTGTTATTGAGTAGTTCTGATGGCCATCTGTGGTCTTCATCATTAGTTCCACTTCACCAAATGTGACTTTTCGGGAGCAAATGCATGAGTTACTATTAAAACTACCTAAATTGGTATGAGCGTGTCTATAATGTTTGATGAATTCCCTCAACTTCTCCAGCATCGCAGGATCAGATTCTGAACTAATGACAATGAGACCAATTTGGAAATATACCCTTTTGAATAAAAAAAATTCATGGCGATCAATCAATCATGGAAATCAAATTCATGGAATCAATGGCGAAATCAGTGAACAAACATAAAATCACAGCCAAACTCAGAAATCGGTTAATAATAATGGCTAATAATGTAATCGGTTAATATATATATATATATATATATATATATATATATATATATATATATATATAATATTATATATTCGACATTTATTAATTTTTTCTCTATTGACATTGACATTGCAACCACACTGAGTTTCTAGATTAGATATTATTTTAAATTGTAAGAAATGTAACAGAAGAAATGCTATTAACATTTTGGCATTAAACTTTATTTATAAAAATAAAAAAAAACACCGAAAACTGAAATAATACATACAGCTGGCAATTTGTTTGTAAAAACTATTTGACAGAGACCTATTAATTGTATTATTAAAAGTTAAGATTCATGAAATGATTAATAAGAATTATATTATTAAGCCATAATTATAAATTTAATTCTGAGTTACTTAGTTTATACTACTTATATTGTAAATTATCTCATTAAATTGTTTAAAATTGTATCAGATATTTAACTGATTTCGAAAACACAAGACGTTTTATATATGTTCGGCTGTGTATTTTATATACTATATTATACGTAAAAAAATCTTTTATAGGCATGAAGTCACACAACTTCATCACAGACGAAACAGACAACATTTTAAAATGAAACTCGTATAAAACGTTCAAATGCAGTGCAATTTAATGAGAACCGACATAATTTAACAGCGTTTATGTTTATTTATAACAGTTGTATACCTTAATAACTAATTTAATTACTGTTATGTTTCGTACATATTATTTCAGCATAAAAAAACGGTTCCGATTTCCAATTTTAACTAGCTCGTCAATTGTCTTATTGGCCTAAAGAAACTCCTTATATCTGTATATCCTTTACTCAATTTAAAGTCAAAGTGGTAGGCAATATCATCATCATCCTAGCATTTTTTCCGGTTATGCCAGGGTCTGCTTATTACTCCAATCAAGTAGATTGGCAACTGTCGGCCTAAACTGACAGGCAATTTCATAACAAAATTCTTGAGCGTATAACATTTTTGTAGGTATATAACATACCATATATCATTAAGTAATACCTTAGAACATTAACCATTGATTGTTTAAAAGTAATACGAACAAAATGATAAAATCGTTCCATTTTGTTCTATTTTGATATAATAAACGGTGAAAACTCTATTTTTACGTTAACGTTACAGTAAGTATGTAAACAGAGTTTTGTTGAAAAAAGTTCCACTCTGTGTCTATAAATGTTTTGTCTTTTAGTTTTCTGCAAATTCCAAAGGCAATTTTGCAAAGTAAGTAATGAAAGTAGTCTTTTGAATGATATTTGAACTAGACTTAAATTTTGCAAAATGCTTCTGCTTCAGCTTTCAGCTTCTGCTGGGTCTTTACAATGATTTTGATCGCTGGTGATATAGTAATACTACAGCCTTCACGGGCGACACTCTGGCGACCTCAAAGACATTGTGTAGTGAGATCTTTATCAGACTTTTTTTATGTAGTCTGTGGTTCGAATTTCGCGGGAGTTTTAACGTTTGATTTGACAATTGACATAAAGTATTTCAGAAACTCCGAAATGACGTTATTACTTTAGATTATTTATTTACCTATTTAATGAATAGATTATCTGGAAGTATTTATAATATCACTTATTTATTTATTTAACTTTCCAATACTTAGTTGGTATTTCATAAAAAAAAAATGCAAGATGATAGTAGTGATGGACCGTTCACAGTGTGGCAAATGTTTAACGCACCTACACTGGTATTGTTTAACAATTTGGAACATGCAGCAGACGGTCTCGATAGGCTCTTGACTTCCATATTAAAATTATCAGGGTAAGATAACTTGATATAAAGTTATTACATATAAATACATTTTAAATTCCATTATTTTCACTAGCAAACAACACTAAAAGGAAACTTCTTTAATTCTTTTAAACAAAATACACATTTAGTTTTTTATTATAAAGTATGAATAAAAAATAATATAAAAAACAAATTCTAAACAGGGACTTTTCAGAAGTATTGGTACCTCGACCAGGAGTTTCTAAATGTCCGGATTCTTACTATTGTGCATTCAATACATGGTTAATAGGCAGGCTATTTTATATTTGTTCAGTTAAAGATCTTAAAAGGTAAGAATAAATCTAGTTACTCTGACATTTAACTGTTAAAGTGGCAATTATACTTGTAAGTTTTACTTTTATAATTGATATGAATATAATATATACCTGGTAAAAGACAGATATTTAGGGAACTATACGAAAGCTCTGAGTCAATAAATATGACACTAAGTGTAAATTCTTTTAGGTGTAAGGCGAGAATAAAACATACAAGTTTTGGTCTCAGGCTTTCATAAAGGTTAACATAAGTTGTTTGTCATTGCTATAGACCTGAAAGAGTTTACTATCTGAAAATTATTTTTGACATTCTGTTACAAAGTTATAGAATTGTTTTATATTAATTACATGAGTAAAAATTATAGCTTTGTTTTTGGTTTACACTTATACATGATAGAAAATTTTATATATGCTAAAATGTATGCTCTTAATTACATTTGGTAATTGATATTTTTCTTTTTCTGTGCTGATAAAAATCCTTTTCAGAATTCACCCTACAAGCAAGGAGGCACAATTAAAAATTCTCAATATTTTATGTACAAATGGAGCAACATTCTATAAAAATATTCATTCAGAATATTATACAATTTTGATAACACTTTTAAAGTATTACGAAGACTATTCCCATGCAAATGAAAAAGAAATTGTACTAGAAAATTTTACACCAGAAAAAATAGAAATACCTAATGTTGATATAAACTTAGAACACATTTATGTAAAAGTGGAAAATGTAGCAAAATGTAAAAGTTTAATTGATTTGGTTTTACAACTATTATCTGAAAGCATTCCACTGGGTTTATTAAATAGTACTAAAGTAGATCTTGAGAAAAATGTCTTTCAACAAGTATTAAATGCAATTGAAAATTTTAGCATAGATCTAAAATATATGGGATTCACTTTTTTCCTCAATTTGATTAAAAATATGAATACAATGTCTGTTATAAACTTTAATGATGTATTTCCAAATATTTTTCGGACTTTGCTGGCTAGCCTTGAAGCTCTTGTTCAATTTATGGATTTACTTCATGATAAATCTGAAATTGATAATATTTTACTTAATGATTTGAATGTGATTGTATTAGAATTTTTAAAAGTTATTGAATTGAATTATGAATCTCAGCAAATATTAGTTAGAATCATTTCTTTAATACTCTGTAATAAAACCACCAGGATATTCAACAAAAATATTAGATTATGTTGCTTATCATTAAGTAGTAAGGTCAATTTATCGGAGGATTTGATAAATATAACAGAAATGGACTCTTCTCAAATACATGAACTATCAGATTGTTACTCAAAACAAATTATCGAGTACATTCAATCTAACAGAGAAGCAGGAATGATATTAGATTTGAATGAAAATTGGTATTACCATCAAGTAATATCTGTTATTAATGCTATTAAATCCTGTGAAGATATGAAAATAGATATGTTTTTAGTAAATTATCATTTAGAAAGGTGCCATAAAGCTTTGGGTATACTAGACATTGTTAGGGCTGAAAACAATTTGTTTATATCGCAAGAAGAAAAACCTGTCAGTGAATTAATAAAAAGGCAAACAGTCCTCAATGTATGGCATGCATTGAAGAAATTGATAAACCAAAATCGAAGCATACTTCTCAATAATGAAAGTAATTTGGATTTAATTATGAATATTGTACTAAGTACAATAAATTTAAGCGATAATGTCAGAGATGATGCTAACTTATTACTGCCAATACTTTGTTTTCAAACATCAGCATCATTTTCAGAAAGTGATTTTATATTTAGTGAGTCTATAAAAAAGAATATACTAAAGTATTTGCTAATTGCTAAACTATATTTACAAGATGGATATAATGATAAATGGAAAAAAATAATAACATTTATGTACAATACTGTGATAAAAAATAAAGATTTAGACAGCTCAAGGAAGGTAATAGAGTAAAATTTTCTAAATTCATACAAATATTTTTAAAATAGAATTTAACATTTTCAAATTTATTTTTCAGATTATAGATTTGTGCCCATTTATATTATGGAACAAACTGCTATCTGCTGGTAAGATAATAGGAGACATTTTGATGCCGATTTATATGACTAAGGATGAGGATCTGCAAATGGAGATTCTAAAGGTCTTACCAGCCCTTTGTTGTATGTCTTTAGGTACATACAGCATTATCATAAATAATGCTAAAATACCTACTGGCCACGTAATATATACAAATTCTATAATTAATATTAGTGTTGTATATTTTAATTGCCATAATTTTGATAAAAACATCAGCACATATGCAGATTTTTGTTCTCAAATAAGGAAAGAGTTAAAAGTGTTGGTCACAGAGAGCAATTTAATGACACCAACAAAGTCCTCTGTATTTATTGGTCTCAAAAAATTGTTCGGTATATTTGTAAATATGAAGAGGTGTACGAAAATTGGTGATGAATATTGGAATCTTGTTGGAAGGTTGTCTTACCATTATTATATTTTCGACTATGAAGTCTCCACTAAAATCATTGATGAACCTTATTTAATGGAAGCTCTAAAGGTTTTTAAACCTTTTATTGATAATACACAGGTATTCTTTTATTGTTTCAATTTGTATCATTTGTTCAATATACCAATGCTGTTTTGTAGTAAATAAATTAATATGTTTTTCTTACAGAATGATAAGTACCCTGAATGGAGTTTAAATATTGATGTATTAATAAATTTATTTATAAATATACTAGTAAATTGTACTCAAAAATGTTTGGAAAACAATGATTATAATAATCAGGCAATAACTTTAGATTGCATCAGGGAACTAGGCTTATGTAGCAACTATAAATTGGTTTTCCCTGTTACAAAGCTCTTTATTTACTACATAATGCATCCATTATGTTCTCTCGCTCCAAAAGCTATCGTCGACTTGAGAGATGTGTGTGAATTTCACAATCAAACTCCGAATCAAGTATACCATAAATACAAGAAGGATTACTGCAAACTGTTCGTCGAATGCAGTCTATACAACGGAAAAGACTTTGCAATGTATCTATTAAAAGTTGTAAGAGCATTCGGATTTGTAGGGTATCGGGACTTTATATCAAAAGATATTCATCATTTTCTACCATATCTTATTCCTTACGCTGCGATTGTGAAGGAAGTGCCGTCTATGATAGAAGAAATTGCAACGCTCGTTCAATGTTCTGTATCCGAATTCCTAATCGAAAGATTTCCTCATATATATGTTCACGTTTATTTAACCGAATCTGACGACTCGGCTAGAAAATGTTACGATATAATAGAAAAACTAACGAAAACGTCTTCATTAAATTTAATCAAGAGACATTTTAGAGTGATATTGACGGAATTCTTACTACAGTATTGTATAAACCCAGAGAAAGTTTTAGATGCATGTAGATATTTAGCTTGTCACGACCCAGATGTGTCAACTCCCCAGTATAGTATGAGTATGAGCACTGCACAAATTGCAGAATTTCTAAATCCAAAGTTTTTAGGCGTTTTAGCCTATTTCGATCATAAGTTGGTTAATGGGAAGGTGGCATTGTCGGTTAAGCGTAAAGCGTTAAAAAGCTTTCCGGATATAATGCAACTAATGGGAACACAGTATCTCACACCACTGAGATTTAAAGTACTTGCAACCTTAAGATCTGCATTACCATTAGCGAAGGAATTTCCGAAAATACTCGCTGAAGCGTGGGGAGCGTTCATTCACAATATTGACAGCATTTCATTGGGCCCTCTCTTGTCGAACTTAGCTGTTTCGTTATTGCAACAGTTCGAATATGCTCCACAGGAGATTAATAAAATTTTCCAATACATAATAATGAATAACGAAAACCTCTTAAGCTCTTATATTTCCGATTTATTTTTCGTTGAGGATTCAAAAATTTCGGATAGAGTTAAAATGGTTATTAAAAAGCACGTTAAGAGAACACAGCCAGATGGTTTTCAAGACAAGATCAAGTGGTACTTGGCGCATTTGAATCATGATATTTCCAACTTAAAAGCGTATGCTTTCTCACATTTGGACAAATTGTTAAAGAATAACAGATCCGAAATACACAAAGCCATATTTGGTGGAAAAAACATAGAACCTGTAATCGTCGAACTCATAGATTCATTACTCGACGGTAAGTTATAACTTAATTTATTGCAAATATATTATACTGAATTTTACCGTGAACTTGTGACACTGGAACTTAGAAGTACAAACCTTTGTTCTGTAAAACTTAATTTGCAATAAAAAAATATTTTCGGAATTAATCGAAAGATTTAGTTTTCTATCTAATAATTTTATACGAGTAATTTTACTTACTTACATACTTTTATTATATCATCTGAATCTCATTGATCCAACGATTTTCATGAAATTGAGTATACAGGGGGTTTCGAAAGCGGTAAGTTGATCTAGCTAGATTTCATGATGAAACAACTAAAAACGAAAAACTGCTATTTTTTTATTTACTACTAAATCAAATTTTACAAAAACACGATTTACTAAAAAAAATATATCGAGGAAGTTTAAAGCCACCTGAGACCGCGGTGTACCCTGTTATACACTATTGGATATTACTACAATCGTTCGTCGACCAGGTTGCAAGGACCCGGATGGCCGAGTGTCTCTGGCTAGCGGCGTGTGTCTCGGTCAGCTGGGCGCGGTGGAGGCGGGTCACCTGCCGCGCCAGTATGTGCAGCCGGACCGCTCGCCCTTCGCCTTCTCCATAAACGACGACTGCTTCGCCGCCACCGCTCTCGTCGAGCTGACTAGGGCTTTCCAGTACGAAAAAGATACGATGGTGAGCCGTTGATTCTGAACTTTTTCCAAGAAAAGAGTTGACAGTTGGTTTTTTTTTCATATACGTTTTCCAATTACTGGAAAAAGGTTTTTGGAAGGGTTTCAGGGGCTTGGCCTAAGATCACAGTAGCTGGAATACGTAAGTCATTAAAGTAAATGAAATAAGAAATTTTCCGCCTGGAGTCGGTTTCGCTTTATTAGTCTTGTCGACATTTTTTCTCGCTTGTGTAGATTAGTTTTTATCAAACGCACTTGCATCGTAATACTCTATGTATTAAATTGATAAAAGGAATTAAATATAGCGCCTTTGCAGTCACTTGTGAATGTAATATTCGAGAGGGTTTATTGTTTTTTAAACCTTGTTCAATATACCTTGAATTTCATATTTTGGATTGATGTTAAAAAAATGAAATAGCAGAAATGATATTTTTGAATGATGAATACAATTTAATAATTTATTTTGGATTCTTGTTGATAAAGATGGCGCCACGTTCGCTATTATTAATAAGTTGCATCAATTTTTTTTTTATTAATTGCGAAATTCCCTTCATTTATTTAAGTATTAACAATTTCAGAACATGGATTGTTATGCTTTAACTATCCAGGAAATATTAAAAATTTATGAGATATCACCAACTGGTTCAAAAAAAGATGTTTGGGATAGTTTTCCTGAGAATATGCATCAAATTATGTACCCTTTACTAAGTTCGAGGTGAGTATGACTTTAATCATTACGAGAAGGAGGTAATAATAAATCGAGTTAAAATTTTTTCTTAAGCCATGCCAGTCTAAAAGGTGTTGATACCATTACGTGGGAGGATTTTTTCATTTACTAAACTTTTTGGGTTACTAGTAGATAATAAGACGTTGACAAATTTCAGATATACCCTGGCGTATCCATCTCAGCCGAAAAAAGTTCATCCTTTATTTGGTTCTGTTCATGCAACCATATTTCTTGAATGGGCTCACAAGTAAGTTGAAAATAAGGAACCAGTTTTAAAAATTTAAAAATAAATTTAACATTGTCTAAAAGTAAAAGATTTTGTAAAGTATTATATTGTAAATTGCTGTAGTTTGATCATTTATCCTATAGACATATTTGACTACTAATTTTTGTAATTTATCATGACTATTTTTTATTATTAAAATTGTTATTTGATATTTAATTGTAAATTTCAGTTGGACGGGACAATTGATACCTTTAATAGAGTCGGAAAATATCCGTGACCTTTTGCGTACAGTTCATCCGAGTATGCGGCGAGATGTGCGGACGTTATTCCTATTCTTACCGTACGTGCTACTACACGCTGTGATGTCCAATAAAAACATACGGTTCATACAGGAAGAAATAATGGCCGTTATAGGTATGATATTTTGATTTTATTTTCTTCAATGTGTGGGTAAACTTTAGAGAGGAAATATATAGTTTGGGTAAAATATTTTCTGAGTCTGAGTAGAACTTTACTAACAGCTCGGCATAAGCATTTGTTCCACTTTTTTGTATGTACGCTTTTGACTCACTCCTTTAAGCGCTTCTAGTATAAATTAAAAAAAAAAATATATTATGTCAATAATTTATCTATATTCTACTCGTATATACATATTTTTTTTATTAAATATTTATGAAATTGAATTTTGACGAGCATATACAAAACGATTTAAATTTTTGTCTAAACATACATTGCCTAATATAAGTTGTGTTATTGAATAACTTTTTTGTTCAGGCCTAGATAATAGCGAGAGCGATATACCAGTAACAGTAGAAAGATCTAAGTATAAAATGTTACGTCATATAAAGATGACTCCGAATATTAATACAGTTCAAGCAGAAGGAAATCAGGTAACTATTCCTTTAAGTAGTAGTTTATTATTTGAAAGAATGGCTTATTTATTTTATTGAAGGCAAGTAGGCAATCACCGTATGACTTTAGGCATTAGTCTTTCTTCAGACTTCCAATGCACTGAAAATCATTAAAATAATGTTAATTTTATAATCAGAAGAAAGGTGATAGTGTAAGGAGTAAAATATTACGAAATATTTAGCATTTATTGTCTTAAACAATCTAAGGCGATATAAAGACGTTTTTTAACTTGCTTAATATTCTTCCTTAGTTGATATCAAATTTTGTAAAAACAGGTTTAATGGGTTTAGTCATAATATTAGAATTGATACAATATTCTAACTGTTTCTTTTATCTCATAATAAATTTAAATGTTTTTAGAACAAGTGTAGCAAAACAATATATACATTACTGGATTTCCTCAATCGATGGCTTTTGGAGTGGACTCACGTGAAGCAAAGGCCTTTGGAGAACGAAAATTACAAGTAAGATTATTTACTCTTTCTCCACACTTATTTTTAATTTTTCTAACATGAAAATAAGGTAGATTAGTAGATTTGATAGATTAGTAGTAGATCTATTTATCTCCGAGGTATTTAACATCTAAATTTTCAAATACTACCTCACTTTAGGTAATTTTTAAATTGCACTTAATAATTTGACCCTTAGAATATTTATAATATCAATTTGTTCAGATCAATCAAAAAGTTCGTTGAGAGTTTCGACAAGCTGATAATAGCGCGAGGTAATTACGCCTGCGGGGAGCTCGAGCGCGCCTTGCAATACTTGGAGCTGTACATGGAGGACGATGCCAAGGTACAGGAGCAGCTTCCTTTGCTAGCCGAGGTATACGCCTTGTTGGACGAACCGGATTCTGTTGCTGGTGGGTAAAAATAAAGTAATGTCTTTTTAAATTTGCTTAGCATTATGTTTTATTTTAAGATAATTAGATGATCTGGTGATTCAAGTACCATCATCAAATTATGCCCTGATTAAAAATATCAAATTCGTTTTGATTTTTCTTAATTTTTTTTTCTTAAACTACGCCAGCATTGAGGCGCACAAATAAAGAATTTCATTATAAGAAATTCATAAGATAAGTATTTGACCTTTTACTATTAAAAGCTAACTCTACATAATGTTTAAACTCTAAATTTTGTATGTACATTATGGAACACTTGACGTTATAGCCTGTAACTTGTTTACAGGTATTTTGTCCATCAAGAGGTCCGAGCCGTCCCTCAGAGAGTTTATTCTAACTCAAGTGGTGACGGGGCGCTTACAGGATGCTGCGCTGTGTTACGAACGATTGGCTCAGGAAGGACAACTGGACAGGCATGGGTTACAAGTAATATTTTTATTTTATTATCTCGATTTATTCTAACACCAGCCTCTGCTCGTTCAGTAGTTTTTGTGTGAATCAAATATCCATCAATAATTGCATATTCATAATATAAAATAATTATGTTGCACTGTCGCCATTTTAGAATCAAAAACATCTTTAGAATTTTGTTGGATGAAAAAAAAAACATGCGATAAAATCCTTATCTGTCTTTATTTTAGGGTATGATAGAATTCTACCTGGATCTTGATCAACCATTCACAGCATATCGCTTACTCAGCGAACACGACTCAGACAATATGATGGAAATATCAGCGGAGCCACTATGGAGACTGGGAAGGTTTGAACAGCTAGAAGAACTGGTTAAGAAGCCTGTTGTAAGTTTAGTTAATCGTTTTTAATTACGAGGACTTTTACTACGATTGAGCTTGACGTCTTCTTGTATCTTGCAATAGTTTCTAGTTCAACTGTGTTTCTAGATCAACAATTCATCATGTTCTCTTTAAAATTTTATTGGCAATTTTATTAAAATATATGCAGATGATATATGTACCACTTAAGGTCAGTTTTCCTTTTTAAATACTAACAATACAATTACTATGATTTATGATTGTAATTATTTATTATATTATTATTTAGTATTTGTCTATAAAAATTTTTGTTTTTGTTTCTAATTGTAGCCACCATCACGTGAAAATTGGGGACTTTTAATGGGACGAATTCTGCTCGCTTATCGCAAGGAAGATCATGATCTGTTCAAGACGTCCTGTGATGAAGGAATTAACAGATTGCTTCAACAAATGGACGGAAAAAGTCGAGGAGAAAGTGCACTAAGAAGCGGTTATCAGAGTATACTAGGTTTACATATTATTACGGAAGCTGGGCATGCGGAAGAGGTTTTGAAAAGGTTAGTCTGTAGATTAGTCTAAAGTGACTTTGTATTTTTATACAGATAAATTTTAAAATATGTCTTCCGGTTAAAATTCCTTATTATTAGTGTTTAATAATAGTTATTCAATCCCGTACATTAATTGTTTATTATTATTTATTATGATAGAGCCTAGCGGCAGTCTGACTATAGCTCGAGCCGGTTCAACTGAATTGAACCATATACATATAAAATTTGCGTAGGAAATATTTCTTTTTATAAATGAGAGGAGAAAACGGGGAGTTTTTAAACCTAAACATTTTCTTGTTAGGTTAAAAGATTTAGACGATGGAAGCAGAGAAGGCATTGATGTAATAAATAAGCTATTAAGCGAGTGGCGACAAAGATTGTCCGTCGTTCAATCAGATTTCAGAACGATTGAGCCTTTGCTTAGACTAAGGAGAATACTTTTGCAGCAAACTCAGGTAAAATAAATCGTATATTTGCTTTAAGAGTATGATAAGTCTGAATAGTTATATAAACATGATAATACAGTATTGAAGTAAAGAGGCGAAATATTCTATACTTTCTATGTTATAAATGGTAGGAAATTTTCGTTTCCATAGAAACTCTGGAGTAAAATGTATATAAAATCACCCTTCTATTAAAATGCAACTTTGTTTAAAAGGGCCTAGTTACCATAGTCCATATATTACTTTTTAGTTTTAAGGTTACAAACATACAGAAGTTTTTATATCTTTTAATTAACAGAAAAACAGTTTCTTCAAATGTAATTTTTAAATTTATAGGAATTACTTGAACCGACACACCCGGTTATGGCGAGTAAGCTAAAATCCTGTATAGGTGACTTGTGGTTACAAAGCGCAAAACATGCAAGAAAAGCTGGTATCTTCCAACAGGTATTTCAAATTAATTATTTTACATGTGACTTATATAAAGTACATTAATTATATATAATCAAACCCTAATCAAAGCCAAAAAGTAATCATAAACTAGGTACTTATTTAAAAAGAAAGAAATAAAGATGCAATCAATTAAAAAATGACTTTTGCGAATTGTATGCTATACAAAATATATTAAAATTATATCATTTTTATAATATTCAAAGTAGTTATAAACTATATATTATGTTAATAATTACAGTCATACATGTACATTTTGAATGCCGAAGAATATAAACCGGAAGAGCTATTTATCGAAAAGGCCAAAATATACTGGGCTCGAGGGCAGCAGGAACATGTTATGACCACTCTACGACGGGGTCTTGAAGAGGCTTTTCCTCAAATAGACACACTAACACAGGAGCAGAGGTAAATTATATTTTTTAAGGTATATCTTTTGACAGTCTTTGTATTGTATGTATGATGTAAAGGAAATAATACATAAGTTCCGATCTCAAGATTGTGTAATGATTTTGACGAATGTTTATATATATTATTTATTAATGTCTTTTCAGAAAAATATGTGCCAAGGCAAAACTATTGATAGCTAAATATAACGATGAAACCACAAATGTTGATGTTGATGTTAATATTGGTTACTACAAGGAATCTGTTGAAGTATTCAAACAATGGGAAAAGAGTTTGGTAAGTAATGCATTAAAATATTTTTAAATAGAATCTACGATGATGACGGCCATCGCGTTTGTTATAGTGGGTAGAAATCCCACATAATCCGATCTCTCAGAAATCGATGGTTTCTTCTGAATGCAAACGAAAAAAAAAGATGGCGACTCGATTAATTTCAGACAACCGTCTACACAGTCTAGATCGCACTTCAGACCCAGCTATTAAGGGTATCCCCATGCAAAAACAAACAGACTGGACAAATATTTAAAATAATAAACATTGTTGTTAATCTACATGGTCATTTAATATATGTTTACAATTGTCCATTGTTGTTATAATGAACGTATAAAAATGTAATTTTAGGTATGCCTCGGCTCATACTACGAGAAGGTCAGCAGTAACGATAGCTGCGCTAACTCGAGCGTGGTGTGGTCGCGGCGCCTGTACGCGCTCAACAGCTACGGCAAGGCGCTGCAGTACGGACACAAGTACCTCTACCAGAGCATGCCGCGGATGCTGTCTATATGGTACGCATCTCTTATAATAGAATTAACTTTCGAAACATTCGTGGATGATCAAATCCAATAATTTAAAGTATATTCAAAAGTATACTTGATTTTTTTCTTGTAGGTTGGACGTAGAGGTGACGCCAGAAGATAGAAGTATTCACTCAATATTAGCTCAAATGACAGAGATCATTAAGACCTATTCTGAAAGGCTTCCGATATATCTATTCTTGACTGCTTTTTCGCAAATTATATCAAGAATTTGTCATCCGGTTATAGAGGTAAACTAAATTGTAACTTGGATTTAGTATAAGTTGGATTCATACATCCATAAATATATTTGTAAGTCTTAAATGTATGTATTTAAAACATTTTAATAGAGTGACTATTGGGTTTCTTGCCAGTGCTTCTCGGTAGAATCTACATTCCGAAACGCTGATTCATCAATTAAAATTTTTATTTTGGTTCTGAATTGACTTTTCAAAAGTGCTTGTAAAAGACTACTTATTAAATAAAGTATATTTTGAGTGTATAAAACGCGGCCCGGCAGGTGTACCGGCAGCTGAAGGCGATCATCGTGCGGCTGGTGGGCGCGTACCCGCAGCAGGCGCTGTGGATGTCGCTGAGCGTGCTGAAGTCCGCCTACCCGCAGCGCCAGCGCCGCGTGGCCGACGTGTTCGCGGACGAGCGCCTGCGCGAGCCGCGCGCGCTGCGCCTGCGCAACGACTTCACGCAGCTCGCCGAGCGCCTCATCGAGCTCTGCAACAAGCCCGTCGCCGGCGCCGGCTCGGTGCGTGCTACTGCTCTTAGTTTCTCGATTGATCGATTTTAATGTTGTTTATTTTTTGTATATTGACTCGAAGTTTCGATAATCGTTCGAAGCAAACTTCATTCGATTGAGCGACGAGAGAATAATAGCTTAATTTTTGTTCACAGTCGACAACAGTATCTTCACTCGTACGTTCTCTGCCGCGTCTACTCGCCTCTGACAACTTCAGTCACATAATGATGCCATTTCAAGAGTTTTGCAAAATAGTACTTCCATCGAAAGCGGCTAGACAGGAGCGGATCGACTTTAACATACCAACAGAACCAACGGTCTATATCGCCGGTATTGATGAACACATCACTATACTGCCTTCTTTACAAAAACCGAGAAAAGTTACCTTAAGAGGTATGTAAGACTTGATTAAATAAAGCTCTGGGCAGGTCTTTTTAGTCTTTTCTTCTTTTTAATATAAACTGTATTTTAAATATGATTGACAGTGATGTTGATAAGGTTAAGGTATGTCAATATGAAACGAGAATTTTTGTTTCAGGGTCCGATGGCAAAGCTTACATAATCATGCTGAAACCCCGAGATGATCTTCGTAAAGACTTTCGTCTTATGGAATTTAACGGCGTAGTAAATAGATTTCTTCAAGATGCGCCTGAAACTCGCAGAAGACGGCTCTATATAAGGACGTATAGTGTTTTGCCTCTGAATGAGGAATGCGGGCTTATCGAATGGGTGCCCAACCTTGTAGGCTTAAGACCTGTTCTTATGCATATTTATAAACAGAAAGGTTAGTTAATTTTCAATAATTATAGTAATTTTTTTGCTTAAGTGTCTGACCAGATATGAGCGAGTGTATGTGTAAAATCGTAACAAATCACACGTTGTTTGCATGTGTGCGAATATGCGTATTTGTCTTGCGTGAAGTTGTGCGCACGTGTGCTAATAACCTGGTTATAGATTTGTAGTTTGGGCTCAGTAACATAAAAATCATTTATGAATTATGATTTTTTATTTTAAATCACATCTAGTTTTTTTTATTTGTAATCTAATTTTGTTTTGGTAAAATTGTATTATTTATTTAAATCGAATTTATATATATTTTTAAAGAAGAATAATATAAGTATCTATTGCATGGAATAATATAAAGTTTTTTTTTTATTTAAATATTATATCAAATATTTTTTAAATATATTTAGGCATCCACACCAGTAATCGTGAGCTAAAAGAAATGATGTGTTCTAACAAGGACCCCGTCGAGAAGAAACGTCGTATTTACGAAGAACAGCTACTGCCGCGACACCCGCCGGTATTCCAAGAGTGGTTTAGGAGAGTTTTCTCTGATCCATATGGATGGTATGTATACTAAAAATTAAACCATTAAAAATTTTGTTTGTATTAAATAATTCTACTATGATCTCTGGAGCTAGATGGTTTTATTAATTTATTAGTAAAACATTTGTAATAAACATATATATGTCATAATTATCTGTAATACAAAACAAGTTAATAATAATTTACCGCGCAGGTATCAAGCTAGATCAGCTTATATACGAACAACAGCCGTGATGTCCATGGTCGGTTATATTTTGGGTAAGTGATACATAGAGATGAAAAGATTTTTTTTTAAATGACGAACCGACTTTATACTAAAAAATGTTATTTCGATTACTTGATTGACAAAATAATTTAAGTTATTTAGTTTTTTAAACCAAATTACTGATCCGATTTTGATGAAAATGCTAGGGGACCAATTGGAGAAATCGGTTAAGTCTTTTTCGAGTAATTCGTGAACATACGTAAAAAGTCCCCGATAAATTGAGAATATCTTCTTTTTTTGGAAGTTGGTTATAATATTAATGCATTTTGGAAAATCTACAAAAAATATCGGATCTGGATCTGTATAAGTAAATGTTCTTTATATTTTCTCAGGTCTAGGAGACCGACACGGCGAGAACATATCTTTTGACTCAACGAACGGTGATACTGTCCACGTTGATTTCAATTGCCTCTTCAACAAGGGGGAGTCCTTCGAATGGCCTGAACGAGTCCCCTTCAGGCTGACGCATAATATGGAGGCCGCTATGGGCCCTCTGAAACATGAGGGCATGTTTAGGTTAGTTTTACTTTAATCTTTATTTCTGTAAGATTTCATTTATTTCCGCATTATGAAGACAATGTAAAAGAGTATGTATGTAATACAGAGACTTAGTATAGGTAGCATAATATTACCATCGTTCCAAGAATAAAATGTAGTAATATTCAAGGGACAAATTGTTTTAAGGAAAAATACTTTTTGAAATAAAGCATCCAGGAATTAATCGAAATATATTTGTATGTACAATTGTACATGTTGTATGTCAAAGGGGAGATTAAAAAACTTTTAGATTATTAATATATATATCAAAATAACACACAAAACACTTTAACATTTGAAATGTTAAATTAAGAAACTTTTTTCGGTATCAATTTTTTTTTATGACTTTGAAATTTTTTTGAATTATATTAAATATTTGATGCGTTATCAGAATACATCAATGTCTCCAAATTTTGCGGACATCGCTTATCGGCACCCATATATGTTTCTGTATCCGTGTAAACCAGGAAGAGCTGCGAGGCGGTGATGCTGGTGCTGCGCGCGCAGACCGCGGCGCTGATGTCCGTGATCGGCCCGTTCGTGTACGACCCGCTCGTGTCGTGGGGCCGCTCGCGCGCCGCCGACTGCGCCGAGCGCACCAACGAGCAGGCGCTCGCGCACCTGCTGCACATCCGGCAGCGGCTCAACGGGCTGGTGAGCGGCAGGACCGAGAACTCGAACTGTTTGAACGAAGTTCCTTATTAGGCGTTTGACGGATGGGGGCACAGTATGACGGGAATTGTCCGACCGACACTTTGTTTTAGAAAAAGACGACAGACGAAAAAGAGAGACAGTAAACATTTATTCTTTGCACTGCTTCTATAGATTCATTTTTTAACCGACTTCCAAAAGAAGGAACTGTGGTTCTGGTTTTTTTTTAACAAATATATATTTATTCAGCGATTAGTCGAAATTGGTTAGTTCTTTTTTTGTTTGAAAGAATATAAACTCCTTGGTTCCATAAAATTTTCATCTAAATCAGTTCGGTAGTTTGATTTTAAAATCAAAATAGTAAGCAAACAAGCAGGCGGTTCATCTGATGTAAAAAGGTGACCGCGCATGAACATTTGCAGCTTTAAAGGAGCCAAGAAATGCATTCCAAGTATAAGAGATAAAGGGAAAATGGACGACGTTAAGAAAGCGATTAATACTACCAAACGCAACTATACTAGCAACTCTCCGCAGATTTTCTGTGTGTGATAACGAAAAAAGAAAAGAAGTAAGAGAGATAGAGTGAAATTATAAATAAAAAAACTATAATGGTTTTGTTTAAACATCACGACATGGATTACTTTATATGCAATTTGTTAAAAACAATTAACATAAAAATTCGTAATGTATATCTAGAAATATATTAAAAAAAAACGATAAAAAAAATAATGAAATAATGTCGTATTATTTTTCAGGTGAAAACTAAGAACAAGCAGCTATCATTATCTCTGTCGCCAGAAGGTCAAGTTGAACATTTGATTGTCGAAGCCACGAGCATACACAATCTGTGCCAGATGTACATCGGTTGGGGACCATTCCTTTGAAGAAATATTACATTCATAACTGAAGTATAAAGTACAATTATTATAAGTCGTTTGTTATTTGTAAGGAATTAAACAAAATTTTTAAATAAATATGTCTTTTCTTTTTGTATTATAAATAAAGAGGTAAGAGCCTATTTATTGTTCTGGACATAAATATGAAATTGATTTTTTAAATAGTGTATGATCACTATGTTAATTTACACATAATTATGTATACCAATTTTAAGGCGAAAATTATATGTATAAGAGTAGAGCAAAACTCTAGTAATTGACATAAAATAACTCTGTAAGCTGGTAACAGTTACCTAAGTAGCTTTACGAAAGCTGTGGCTGTTATAAATCTTTATTCTATTTGGTGTGTGTCTTTACACCGTAAATTCTTTTAGGTGTAAAGCAATGACACAATTTATGTAAAGTTATGGAAAAAAGAGAAGAACTTATAAGTGAAATTCTCGCCTAAGATTTGTATGAAATGACATAAATCTAAACACGCGGTAGCGTGTCAAGCCAAGTTCAAGAAAAAGATCTAGCGAGCCGCACCGTGTGTAATATTACAAGAACCATTTGGAGCCACTTTTGACGCTCTCATAAATCAAAAACTATTTTACATTAACGTATCAAATTTGGCTTATATTTTGAGACTTGCGGGATACATATGTGTTCCAAATTTCATAAGCTTATCTTAAACACTTATTTAGATAATAATGTCCAAAAATCCTCATTTTTATCTTGGCTAGTTTTCATATGGACGCTGATATGCAATACTGTGTCAAGCCACACGGACTTCATTTTGAGAAAATGGCGTTTAAAAATGTCAAACCTATTCTTAACAAATATGTTTGAAGAAGTGTATATCCACTTTTTCTTACATTTTTTGATAAAAGGTATAATTAATTAAAAGCAGATTGATATATTTCATAAAATATCTAATAAGAAGTTTTTAAAATATTTGAGATTATTGTATAAATTGCAAAATATGGAACGCACTCGAAATTCGAAACAATTAATTAGGTAACTTCTCTCCCTACTTTTTTAGTTTATATGACTTTATTTTTGTTGAATAATGTTAAATAGATGATGCAGTATCAAAATACATCACTATCTCAAAATTTGAGTTTTTGTGGGTTGACACATTATTGCTTATCAGCATCCATATATGAATTTTTGTCTTTGTTGGTTCCTTTTTAATAATTCCGAAAATTTGAATGGTCGGTAGAAACTAGCGATCGAACATAATAATTTGTTGGTAGGTTTATAAAAAGTAGCTAAGACAGACCTTAGGCTACAATACATTATCTTATGTTATAAGAAGGTATGATATGTTATACTGTTACTTCAAAATAAATTTCAGGACTAACCATTGACGTTGGCACCCTTTTAGATCTCACTTCTTTTGTCGTTGAAATCAACAACCAAGGCATTTATCATAATATTGAACTTGGCTCTGATTTCACATTTATGTTTCTGAATGAATTTATTATTTCGTGTTAATCCACACGTGGAGAAATAATAATAAACTTTAAACATTAAATAAAAAATAAATAAACGCAGCGGGGTTTGAACCAGCACCATCTTGCATATCGTACGAGGCATTTTGCAAATGAAACTATGGAACGTATACTCGTCATACCAAAATTCTTGTTATGATAGTTTTATATTTTGTCTAAAATGACCGTAGTTTTGTCTAGTGAAATCTTGTCAAATTGTTTGATACAACATTTTCATATTAACAATTCAATCTTAAATGATTTTAAAAACAAGTTTTTTTACAATATCGTTCTTTACGGTCGAGCACGATATAAATAAACACAAATTTAGCACTTGAAAACTCCGAGGTGCTATTTTTCCCAGTATTAATTTTAAAATAAAACATAAGAAAATAATTTTCCACTCGGCAATGGAAGGTTATTTTGTAAACTTTGTGTACCATAATCACTTTTATTTAGCCCGACCACTACACTATTAATTTCTAATAAGAAGTAACAATTTTGTACCAGATCCGTTTCTAAAGCTGTGTAGCTTTCTTTTAATCTTTCGTTACGTCAAAATCTGTTACATTTGAACTTTAGCTCGAATGATTTTGGATTTTTCCCCGCTAGGTCAGTAGAGATCTTGACGAATCAATCTATATCTATCTATCTATCTATCTTCCATCTATCTATCTATCTATATATATAAAATCATTTGTCCTGACTGATTCATCTATACTTATAGATTCATCAACGCAGAGCCTAAACCGGTGGGGCTACGAACTTGAAATTTTGGCAGTAGGTGGCTTTTAGGTTGTAGGTATCCACTAAGAAAGGGTTTTTTGATAAGTCATCTCTAACAGGGTGAAAAGGGGTAAAAAAGTTTGTATGCAAAATCTTATTCCGTATTAACCTAAAACTTGATACATATATTTCTGGGTGATAGTAATTAAATGTGAAATAGAAAACGTGGTACTATTATTACACACTGGGATGCAAAGGGGTTGTAAAGTTTGTATGGAGAAAATGTAATTTTTTGGCCGATTATCTTTTAATTCAGCATTTTAGTTATTCACTCTAAGTAATATTTGTATATTACTTAGAGTGAATAACTAAATATATGTATCCCAGAATTTCATAATCATGCCTTATAGTGACGTTAGGGGAATTAAATTCTGGAACGGAAACAATTTCGCTGGTAGACTTGTTTAGCTGAAACTTTTACAGCGTATTTCAATCACGACAAAGGGATGAATTAAAAAGCTTTTTGATATCTCACCCCAAAAAGGATGCAAAGGGGTAAAAACGTTTGTATGGAAAATGTTATCCTGTCAATCATCGTATCAATATCAACCCCAACCCACAGAGATTCAATGGGGTAGTGCAGTTTACCTATATGAAGAAAAGATAATCGTTAAAATCAAAGGTGAAAATATTTCAGTATAAATTAAATATTTATTCTATATGTTTAATAGTTAAAGATGAAGTTTAAAATACCATCCTTGAAGGATCCTTGCAGGAAGGTATTTTACCAGTTTTTTTTACTTGCTTTTATCGAATTCCAAAATATACGCGGGTGAAGCCGAGA
Source organism: Hypolimnas misippus (assembly GCA_037950945.1). NCBI lineage: Eukaryota > Metazoa > Arthropoda > Insecta > Lepidoptera > Nymphalidae > Hypolimnas > Hypolimnas misippus. Next base: position 9,521,822 of record JBBEEQ010000029.1, on the reverse strand, counting down.
GCATCTGCTAGTATATATGTATATATAAAAGCAAAGGTCACCCACTCATTCATCACAAAATTTCAGAAACTACAACTGATAAGTGTTTGAAATTTAACATGGAGGTTCTTTTTAAGACGTGCTCGTGCTCACTAAGATAGGATTGTGTCAAATGCGACCCCTAAGTGGGTATAACGGGGGTTGGAAGTTTTTATGAAAGTCCTACGTTAAGCGCGGGTGAAACCACGAGGGGCCGCTAGTTTATACTATAAGACTGCTTATTAAAATTTGTTAAACGTATTCATAAAATACATCTGCAATATTTGGATGCTGATAATCAATAATGTGTCAACCCACAAAAAGTCAAATTTGATGTTGATGTATTTTGATAATGCATCAACTAATTAACACTGTGAAAAATAATTTAAAGTAATCTAAATTAAATAAGTACGAAAAAAAGGTTGTTAATTTAATGTCTGAAATTTCAAGTGCGTTCCATATTTTGCAATTTATACAATAAAGTTATAAATATTATAAATATTGGAAAAACTTATTATTAGATAACACATTAAATATATCTATCTTATTTTAATTCATTATACCTTTTATTAAAATAGAAATGAAAAGATGGAGCAATACGACTTCAAACAAATTGATTCAGGAAAGGTTTGACATGTTTAGACGCCATTTTCTCAAAATGAAGTCCGTGTGGCTTGACACGGTATTGCTTATCAGCGTCCATTTGATGTATACCTACTTACACACGGAGCCGTGTTAAAATTTTATCAAACGAATAACATTAAATAGTCTACATATTTATTATATCCAGGAAACTTGTATCATGTTTTAAAATACTAAGGATTTATAGAATGAAATGACTTCTAATAAAAATAAGTTATTAAGTGTAATAATTTGAACGATTGTTTGTGTATTTCCTACCTTTTGTTAGCAGTTATACAAGGTTATTAGAGATTGTAAAATAATTGAAATTCAAAGTAATTGATGTCTCTATGTTACGGACTAGTTCGATATCTTATTAGATCAAGAGCGTGTCAAATAAAATTACTCTGTATAAATTATAGTAGAAAAAGAGAACTATTTTTTATTTCATTTTGATATACAATATATAAAAAAAAAATAACTGGTCAAGTGCGAGTAGGACTCGCGCACCGAGGGTTCCGTACAAACTTATAGAAATCTATATAAGACTAACCCACCTACGCCATTTGTGGTCTTCATCATCAGTTCCATTTCACCAAAAGTGATTTTCTGAAGGTAAATACATAAGTTACTATCAAAAATACCTAAATCGGAAATTCATTGAAATTGTCAAGTGATGGCGCTGGCTGTACCCTAAATCGCGCTATCGTTTTGTTAGCTGCGATATATAGATTGCATTGTGTTGTTAATAAAGGTTTGCTGCCCTCATGTTTTCGTTTTGATACAAATTTCTCCTCAGTGTTTGTAAAATTGTTTTTTTGACCATGATTAACTTCTATGTTAATTTGTTACAAGTACATAAAATTTTAATTCTAAGATTAATATATTTTCCGCTTGATCAATTTACAACTTGATATATTTACGCGTTCCTGAGAAAAAGGTTGAAAGACAGACGTACAGACTGACAGACACACGAACAGCAATTTACAGTTTTCGGATTTTTTCCTTTATGTATACTAAAGGACCTTGCTCCTGGCCAAATTTCATAATGCTAGGTCAATGGAAAGTACCCTATAGGTTTTGATTCCCTTGCGAAAACGTTAAAAACACTAAAATACTTAAAATATGTGACATAAGTAACCGTATCTTTTGATTGCGTTAACTTAGAAGTTTGATTTTTTCACAGCTCTTAGTAATTACAACTCTGAGTACTTGACATTGATAAAAATTTGTTACCTTCACGCGTTTCTGAGAAAAAGGTTGAAAGACAAAATTACAAACAGACAAACATACATACAAAAATTTACAGTTTTCAGATTTTTTCCTTTATTGGTACCATAATATCTTACTTCTTGCCAAATTTCATTGTGCTAGGTCAATGGGAAGTACCCTATAGGTTTTGATTCCCTTGCGAAAACGCTAAAATGGTCAAAATATACGACATATTTTCCATTATCTTTCGATTGCGTTGACTGAGAACCTTAAGTTTTTCACGGCCGCATGTCATCGTAGACTTGAGTATATGATATTAATTTCAACATGATACGTCTATGCATTTCTGAGAAAAAAGGGTTGACATCCCGACAGACAGACAGACAGACAGACAGACAGACAGACAGACAGACAGACAGACAGACAGACAGACAGACAGACAGACAGACGGACAACAAAGTGATTCTATAAGGGTTCCGTTTTTCCTTTTAAGGTACGGAACCCTAAAAACATAAAAAACAAAAATCACAATTTGAAACGTATGCAAACTCAAAAATTTATGTTATTAAGATTTTTTTTAACAATCCTGTAAATTGTGGGTTGGCGGACAATAAATTCCTTAAAATGTTTATTATTACTGCAACTCATTAGACAAACTGTGAATAAAAATTTAACATTTCAAAATCGGTTGATTCCTTTGTGACATTTGGATTAAATAAGACTTACATTCAATATTATTATTTATTCTATGCTATTTCAACCCCTAGCTTAGAATATAAGATAAAAATTTGTGAGTATATTTTACATGAATATTTTTAATAAATAATATACAACGATATAAATAAGTATTATGTATACAATTATTCTAAGAAAGTTGCTATGTTAGGTAGATTGTTAGTTTCACTAGCGTTTGTGATGAAAGATGGCGTGTTGCGGTTTCGTCTGTAAGTGGCCAAATGGGTAGTACCTAATTCAATATTCGTCTTAAATAATGTTTATTATTATGTCATAACATTTGTATTACTACAAGTATAATAATATGAAACCCATTTAAAATGTCTTCGATAGTTACAGACTGTAGAGACTCTATTATACTATTTTCTGAATAGGATTCCATAGAGCGCTTACAAATATATTTCCTTTTATATTTATTTTATGAAACCTTTGGTTGACTCTTACACCTAACACGTAATAAATATTTTTATAATAACAGATATTAAAAAAATATACATGAACCAATTAGGGCGGATATGTGCGACACATGTCCTGCATGACTGAACGTATGATTTACTAACAGTTCCCCGCAGCTATATTTAGGAATTTACCTACCTAACAAACTTTCATCCCTCTTCTTAACCTCTTAGGGGATGAATTTTCAAAAATCCTTTTTTAGTGTACACTTACGATACTTAAGGAACATTTGTTGTTTTTTTGAATTTCACGTTTCTAGACCCAGCCAGCGGTTTAGGCTCTGCGTTAATCGATCAGTCAGTGATAATATATGTATATATAAATAGATTTTGCAATTTTATTTAGAACTAGCTTCCGCCCGCGACTTCGTCCGCGTGGTATAGTTACTTTGGGCTAATAATGCACCATTTTAGAACAAATTTGGTTAGCATAAAAACGGTTCTGTCATACATGATTTTTGTGAAACTTTAACCGTTTACACAGAGCACGCAGCGTAAACTCTCTCGATAGGACAATATCCCCCGATTTTGAAACATTCTTCATTGGTGCTCTGCTTCTTTTGGTCTTACCGTGATAATATATAGCCTATAGCCTTCCTCGATAAATGGGCTATCTAACACTGAAAAAAAATTTCAAATCAGACCAGTAGTTCCTGAGATTAGCAGGTTCAAGCAAACAAACTCTTCAGCTTTATAATATATTAGTATAGATTCGTCGTGGTTTCAGACGTCCTTACCACTGTTCTATTGTTTATCATATTTTCGTTGTGTTTTGTTTCGCGCATCACCAAATGTTAATATGTCCATGACTTGTTAAAACAACAATATTCAATGGCGTTATTGTGTCGTATAGTTGATACATTTTTAACATGATAAATTATGGCGAAGGCCTTTATTTTAGTGCGCACCGTGTCATTTATGGTTAGGTACGGCTTTGCTTGTATGGGTCATAGCGAGATGGCAAAAAATCTACTTAACGCAATGATATTCTTTAAGATTGGAATGGTTGTTTTTGAGATTTACGTTTTAGTACAGAGAATTATAGATACAGCTTAATCTTATTTTTTATGGTATGAAATCAGTCAGTTTATATCGTTCGTTATTTGGAATTAAGTTAATATTTATCAAACGATCTCTTGGATTAAGTAATAATTATAATTGATGTACCAAGAAGATAATACAAACGAATTCTTACAAAGGAAAAGATAAAAGGGACTTTTGCGCGGTTTTATTAATTCACGCCCTAAACTTTGTTAAATAAAATTATGTTCATTACAAAACTTTTTTTTGAGCTTTGTTGATAAGACAATTATTATTATTCACATTTGTCTTGTTCTTTAGAACTCCTACAGATTTTCGAGTCTAACATTAAAGATTTAAACTAGGTCTAATAATATTTATCGACTATATAATTTATCTCAATACTTATAGTAATATTTGTTTATTTATATTTTACTTTAAAAGGAAGGAACCTTAAAAATCACTTCTTTGTTTTTGATTTTAGCAAAGTTCATAGTTATATTTAATAAATAAATTCTTTATTATAGTTACATATACAGAATTATTTTTTTAATGGGCGTGGTAGGCCAAATCCGAAACTATAAGGACTAGCGAAAAATACTTAAAGAACCCTCGGGGCTGATTTTGATGGAAACTAAAAGGGGTAATTAGTTTTTTTTTTATTATATTGCTAGCGGTAAATCGAAACCGCTGATTAAAAAAAAAAAACCACAAACTGTATAATTGTACCATCTGATAGTGTTACTTATAAGGATCAGCTTCTTCAAAGAAATAGTATATTGCAAACTAAAGAAAAAGGGTTATTTTTTACAGAATGTTATTAAATTTATACATTAATTACGTTACATTAGGATGCTACGATGCCACAGACAGACGTCAAACTTATAACACCCCTCTTTTTTGGTCGGCGAATAAAAATAACAATCATCTGACTGAAATATATGTAACATACATATATTTAAATGAGTACGTTAAAAAGTAATTAAATTTACTTTGAACGTCTTTATTTTTAACTTCTGTAATATGATAGGTATCGGCATATCTTCTCTCTTGACAACACGTTGCTAGCTATTTCTCCACATGTAATCTATTTCAGGTACATATTACCATAAATTAATAATAATGATAACAGTCGTACGATGCACAGCATCGCAGTTCAAATAAAAATAAGTCGACATACATTTTTAGTTGCATTTCGAAGTAAATTTTAACGTAATTTCAATTTTGTGCGTTTATTTCGTTGTGCTCTCCCTGTGGTTTGTAACAGGTTCTGTATAACGTGAGCGTGAAAACGATTATTTATCAAGCTTATGAAAATAAAATATTGCTGCTGAAAATTTTACAAAACGAACCGCAAAATGATGCAGTTGAATATTGAAACTTAATTTTGTACTTTGCTCTTTGAACAGTGAAATTTAACTTTTTCATAATGGCAACACATGTTGGGCATATAAATAGGCGGTGTTTTTAGAAGATTATGCAGATTAAATGAATAGAATAAAACATGTCATGATCACAATTATGATCTTTGCTTATCATTATCAATAAGAAATAAACAGCCAAGCCTTAATTTTACCGAAATTGCTTTAATTCTGAATTTATATATTAGGTTTGTGCGCTTTAGTTACAAAACTTATCAAACTGTACTTTAAAAATCAACAATTCAATAATATTGTTTGTAGTATATTTGGCTTCAAGCCAAACTGGCCAACCACTTATAAAATGTATACTCAATAATTTTACAGCATAGCTTCATTGATTATCATTTTACTATTATTCACTTTAAAAAGTAAAGCAATTTAAGAGTTTACAGTAAGTTTAAGGGTAAAGTACACTGTTAATTCACTGTGAATGTCCACCGTGACCTAGTATCGGCGAGCGGTTGACAGGCAATATCCGGATGATCCATTGTCTTCCTCATTGCGGATTCAGAGCACCGCTGCCTCGGTCCCTCTTCCCTCAACCTATATCCTGAAATGTGATAGACGTGAACTTATAAAAATAATATGTGTTTCGTATGTTTACTTTTTGTTTTTTATACACATTGTTATGTAATGTAATTTTGGTGCTTGTTAAGTGCAATAAGTCAATAATACCTACAGTCCTTTTGCAGTTTTACCTGAAAAGTTTTCTGGTTGCAAAATTCGTGATGTAGATTTTTATTATTTTTGTGTAATTTTTACATCAAAATTTTTACTCGCCACCTCTCTCTCCTATCCTTGCAGGTCACGCCACCGTATTGAAATGTGGCGTCTAAAAACATTGTTTTACCATTATTTTTTTTCATAGTAATTTTCCGATAAATATAGTTACATTAAACCAGAAAAATTTACTATAATTAATTTGAACACCTTATTAATAAGTTTTAGCCTAGGATCGTGTAAAGTCGACTCTACGCACATTGCGCACCATATGACTGAATTGTACTAAAGACTAATTATTATGTTTAAGAAAAACGTTATAATAATAAAATTTACATTTTAGCTTTGTGCGAATAGCACTCCAATCTAATCGATTTGACATTTTAAGTCAATAGGAAAATTATGACACTCTAGATATTATTGCAATTGATTTGAGATTTTTTATATTTTAATAAATTAAATCAAACAGAATTAATAGTGACAACTTTTAATAAGTTTAATAAGCTTCTGCATACCAAATAATCACTATTTTTTTTTAACCAAAACAGTTTAAAATAATCATTTTTATACAAAATTTTCAAATAGATTTATGTAATGGTTTCTCGTTAATACTCTCGGGAACCCCAAAAACAGATGAAAGGTGCTGTAAATAGTAATAAACGTTCCTCGAATCGAGATTAGAGGTCACTAATGAAAAACCTCTAAAATTCTGCGCAATATGCTCTATTAAGTTCTTGAATGTCTTGACTTTTTGACCTTTTATTTTTTATATATTCTGTGTATATTTTCAACCAACTTTAAACAAGAAGGAGGTTTTTAATTCGTAGCATGTTTTTTTTTTGTTTTTTTGTTACTTCAGAACTTCGTCATTTCTTAACTGATTGTAAAAAAAAATTAAGAGGATATACTTTCAGATTGACCCTATAAAACTTTTTTTTCAAATCAGTTCAGTAGTTTAATTAAAAAAAAAAATAGCTGGAATTACTCAGTCATCCAAGCAAATGAAATTGCGTATTTTGCTTTGAAGTCGTCTTATTTACCTATTTTAAAAAGTTTTAGTTATAAAATAATTAGAATCGTTTCTCTATTCGTAAAATAAGATAAATTATAACAATGATTAAAATATAAATTGAAGTTGGTCTACGTATAATATTGTGAAACACAAACACAATTGTAGTTGTTTTTAACGTTTATTAAAATTTCTAATGCTTTAAGTACCTATTATTTTGATGTAATTTTTTTTTCTTATTGATAACACACACAGATATCTGACATATTCTACATAACTACTTTAGGATAGTTCATAAACAAGGGCTGAACAAGCATCAGATTTAGGGTCAAGTTGAAATACAATAGCGGTAGAAAAATGCTTATCAAGTTGTATTTAAGGACACTCGATACAAAAGGATCGCTGAAGAAATGCAGAATTTGATATTAAAGCCAAAATTGTTAATGAATAACATTTTGTTTTCATATAATTTAAAATAACAGACATGTAGACATAATTATAATTATAGTTTATATTTATATAGTATACAACTAAATCATTTCCCTCCGCTTAGATCTTTTAAATATATATTATATATATATATATATATATATATATATATATATACTCTTGAATCACTCTATTTTTGGATGAATGATTTAAAATCAATTGCGTACTTTATATATATATATATATATATATATATATATATATATATATATATATATAAAGTATTTAGATATTATATATAATATCTAGCGCTTAAGGCGATTGTTATTCGTAGATTAGTATTTCGTATAATACTATTGTCAGAGTAAAATAAAATCATTAGTCTAAACGTATTCTTACGTTTGCTGAGAACGAATAGTATAAACATATTGATCAAATAAGACAGATCAATATGTTTATACTATTTCAAGGATGTGCTGCGGCTTTTCCAAATGATATTTTGCTTCGTTTTTGTCAAGTGATTTACGTTTGCATAAGTACTATTTAATTTTTTATGATAGTTACACAGAAAAATCAGGATTTTTAAAACTATTAACATTTAATACAAAACAAAGACGTTGTTCGTACTTTTATATTCGGAATAACAGGCATTTTTTATGTTAATAAAAAATAATGGTTGTATAGGCAGACCATAATAAGATTTCTTAGAAACATATCAAACATATATTATTATTCTGCATGATAGTTTTTTTCTGTAATGGAGTGAACTTGCAAAATGGAATCGAGGAATGAATAGGAAAAAATTGTAATCACAAAACCATATATATAATTTTATCGTAAAAACGCGTTTAAAAAACAAAAATCTAATTATACTATTTGTCAAAAGTGTTTTTGTCGTTATGATATATTTCCCTTAATAAGGCAACAAAATAATAGTGTGATACGCCATTTTTAATCGAATAATTTTTTTTGATGATCTATTTTAAAATTAAAACGAAATCTACGTAAGATTGTTTATATAAATTTCTTTCATGTTGCTTATAAACATCGTTAGACATAAGGGTGATTTCACTCAGCCCACTTCTTATTCCTAAAATGAACATACATATTTTATTGGCGGTAAAAAAGGGTAGGTACATATTTAAACTATAGACTATAACATATGAACTTATCACTTTGGAGTATTCTCGGGATACGTTAGTATTAAATTTAGTATATGTAATAATTAGCTATTAAATATTTACGTCTATGTAATATGTACTTAGTTTCATCGCACGAAGTGGATTCAAGGCTTTAGCCTACGTCAATGTCGCATATCAGTTAATGTTATTAGCACCTTATGAAAATAATATTTTATTATACATTGTCAACGACGTATTAAGGTAACATTTAATGTAGGTAAATTCATTATGTCTTTATTGTCCTATATTTCTTATTAATCATTTGATACCGAAATATACCGTGCGAATTTTTAAAGCGAAATTTTAGTCTTTTAGGGAATATACACCTTGATTATAAGGAATTCATAAACAGATAGCACTGCGAAACGTTGATAAGCTATAATAGGAAAAAAACAGTTCAATGCGAGTCAGACTTGATACAGTACACAGGAATACAGGTAGTGTTCCGTACCAACTTACATGATAAAAGTGTGTACCTTTTTAATATTTATGTAAGAGAAAGAAAAGAGGCGAACAATATGTAAAATTCCGGTTTTCATTAAAATATAACAAATTTTATTATAGCGGCAACTCAAATACAACTTCTGTGAAAATTTCAACTCTCTAGCTATTACGGTTTATGAGATACAATCCACTGACAGAGAGACAGACGGACAGAAAGAAATACAAAAGACGTATGAATATATAACGAATGTGTAATTTTTTGTGTTCGATTTCTAATTATATTCGCAGCTGTTATAGCCGTAAAAGCCATGTAACAGAAATAAAGACATCGCTGTTTGAAATGTTTAATATTAACAAATCTTAAACGGTAATCAAAAGCAGCGGTACGAATGTGAAATTGAATAAAATATTCTTTATAGTGAATAAGTTTTTTTAATAAATAATAAATTATATTTAAATATTTAAGACCTCTCAAGAAATTTCAATTTCTATCAAAGCTTTCTGAAGAAATCAAGAGAAAATTGCCTTCCCCTTTTGACTGAATTTTGTATAGTACCTGAGTCTTAATAGATTCAAATAATACATAATTATCTGACGAGACGTTTGAATTTAACATAGTATTGCAGTAACTATTTTTTATGTTTTTTTTTCAATAATATTATATTTTAACCCGAGAGGTTGCTGAACTGACTGAAGCACTAACAGTTATAGGTTCGATCCCCGCTTACAGAAAACGTGTGTATTGGCCATACGTGCTTGTCGTGGTCTGGGTGTTTGTGTTTGTGCTATGTGAGTTCCAACACAGGATAACGTGATCCCAATGAAGGCCGTTGAGTGTAAAGCGTTTATTTATTTAATTTGTTTGATTGATGATCACGCTCTTGTATATAATTATTATTCATAGATGTTAATTTTATATTTGTTCTATTAAGAATTTTTAAACCATGTATTTTACTACTTATATAATACTATGTACTATTGTAACAATGTTAATAGCTAATAAAATAAATAATTAAATAACCTTGCGGCAAGCCTTACTATCAAATTATAAAATCCATTGAAAATTATTCACCCGTGAAACGAATCAATTGCAGAACTTCAATAGTTTTTTCATTAGATTTTTTTCTAGTTTAATTATTCTTATCCCATTAGTTTGTAATAGTAATAATAGTAAATATTAATTTAGTGCAGCTTGCAAGTTAGTAAAAGAAAGGTTCTTAAAAGTTGCCCCAAAAAAAACTGTGAGCCTTAGCATCTTTTAAATTGAATAATGAACATTGTATATTTTTGAGCCTTATCACTATTTAGTTGTATTTATAATAATTAAAAAAAATCAATTAAATCAATTCAATTAATTTCACTTTTAATATGTTTTTTTACTTATTCATACAGCAAAGGCTGTCTACTAATTATTAAGGATTTTTCCTTATGGAAAAGAGTAATAGAATGTCAACGCTCTACATTATGTAACAATGAAACATTATGTAAAAATTCATAATACAGCCCATATTCTTATCGGAAATCAATTATATACGTTTCGTAATGGTGATAATAATTTAACAAGGCTTATCTGCGTCTTGATGATTTACGTCGTTATACAAGAAAAGGTATGTAAACTTGCATCATACTGAATTACATTACAAAATTATAAAACAATTTATTAAATACAAAAATATTTAAACATTACATATAATAATGAACTTTTTGTTGTATATGAAACTACTTGTAAAAACGGAAAATTGAATAGATTATGAGATCATTGTGTTAACACTTAGTACCTACTTCGTGGCAGTTTACATTAAGCCGTTGCCGAATGCGCAGGCAAAAAAGAATTCGCGCGCATGCGTCGTGACAAGCGCGGGAAAATATTTTGTTTATATTAATTGCGTAAAATATTTTTATTTCACATAATATTATTTAAAAAATGAATATAATAATAAAAAGTAAAATGTTCGTGATTGTGGTATTGAATCTGTTTTTAAGTTAACTTTTTGTTCATAGTTTGGATTTTAACAGGTAGGTATCAATTTTTGAACTCGAGAAAAATAATATTTAAAAATAGATTATTTCTCATTTAACCTAATGTTGTCTTTAATCTTAATTACTAATGTCCTTTTAAATATTAGAGTAATATTAGTTTACAAGTTAATGCTATATTCTAAACCGATAGGCTGATTTCGATAAAGCTTCTAGTTTGATGATTCGATTCATAATTTTAGTATATAACAAAAAAAGATGAAAAATTAAAATGTAAAATACTTTTAAAATCATACATTGAAATTGATAAGTAAAAAAATAATTTGTATTTAAAAGATAAAAAAGATGTACTAAATTGCTACTGAAAATTAGTATAAAACAATAGATCGTTCAAGTAACTATGTTTCACATAATTGTAGCGTACATATTTATTTAAGTGAACACAAATTGCAGAGCAATGTTGTTGGACGCACGGCGTATTGTTGGGCGGGTGTTCCCAATATTGAGATGGTCGAGGAGCTACAACACAAGTACAGGGATAGGGGACCTGATCGCTGGTATTACGGTCGCCCTCACATTGATACCGCAGTCTATTGCTTACGCGTCTCTAGCGGGGTTTGAACCACAGGTAAATAGACACGTTCATTGATTATAATATAGAAATGGTATTGATTATAATATAGAATGGAAATGTAGAAATGGTTTGTTAAAAGGATATAGTTCCAATATTAATTGGTTCGATTGTTCTTGTTATAGATTAAAAAAAATAAATTGAGTTCTGTTTTACATCGCGCTACTAAATTTGAAAATCATATGAATATTGTAACACTTTATACTTGAATCTCCATACCTTTATCAACTAGTAATTTTAAATTATGCAATATGCCCCTGTATCAGTAGTATTGAAATTACAATCCACATTTTGTATCATATGCGACATTAGTTTCATTTGTAGCTGAGTCATTAAATTATCGTGTCTATATCATTTGCGTTAAAACTTCGTCACATTTCTCTTATTAATAAACAAATAAATGAAGGTAAATATAATCGTATCTTCGTTACTTCAACAAGCAACGGAACAATTGTATTCGTCCTACATTTGTCGAGTAGCAACGAACCTGCTCAGAGGGATTAGGGATTTAATTGCCGGGATCACAGTAGCTTACATTGATGCCGCAAACCATTGTCTACGAATCGATAGCCGGGCAACACCGATAAACAGTGATGTGGTTGATTGCAGGCATAGAATTGATTCCTTTAGGCTGTGCTTTAATTAGAGAAATGCGCAAATTAAATACACGATATCATAATTTTTATAAAATACCCGACCCGGCACGGGTGCAATGTATTTTATGACATCACATTAATATTTTTATGTAATTCCCGGCTATTTTCTACTATTATAGTTTTATCCATATAAACCTTACTTTTGGATCACTTTGTTTATTAGGTCGCATAAAATTCGTTAATCGCATTAAATTTCGTTGCGTTGTTTAGAAGATCTAAGCGTACAGATGACGGGAAGAAACTTTGTTTTATATTATACTAGCTGGCCTTGCAAACGTTGTTTTGCCTTAGTTATCGAGCGGGATGAAAAATGATTAAATTACTTAAATGGCTATTAAAAATATGGGTTGGTCATAAAAGATAAAATATCACATTAAGGAAAATAAAAACAAAAAGTTTTGACCAAAAATTAAAAAAAAATGTTATGTCAACAACCCTTATCACTTAGGGGTATGAAAAATAGATAGTAGCCGATTCTGAGACCTACTGAATATGTATATAAAATTTGATAAAAATCAATAAAGCCCAAATTCAATAACTTCCCGGGACAGATGTTTGTCCTTGCACCTCCTAGGTTTAAATATTAGCTACTAACATTTAGAGTGTTTGTTCTGGGTCTCCCCACTGTATTTCGGAGAACACTTAATTACAATACACGTAATTTTGGTCCCGGTTGTTATTACAACCACCTGATAATGACAGTTTAGTTTAAAGGTTGACTACCTAGCTCGCAGAAGTTGTGAAAGTCAAGTGTTCTGTGTAAAAATCACTAACCTATGAAACCTAGACTAGAATTACAAGCAGACCTTGGTTTAAAAGGGAAATATGCTAGGTGGAGGAGAGATCTCTTTGTAGTTGAAGGTGCATTTATTTTCGCAATGTTATAAATTACGTTTAAGATACTATAAATATCCCAACACTTGGTTTTTATAGTTCCAAATGAATTCTTACTTTCTTCGTTCTTTCGAATCGTCAATTTTCATGAATATAAATTAACAGTAAAAGTAGTATTTAAAATATAACTTAAATACAATACATTCTACTATAAACAAACAATTCTGTTATATACGTATTTTGAAATAACTTTCTTAAAACATTTTCACCTTACCGAATAGTTTCGTATTCTTAAAGTGTCCACATTATTTTTAAATAACAGTATATTTTGATAAAAATAAAGATTCATTTAAAATGTGATATAATAAGTAGCGGAACTGGCGGGCTAATAAGAAAGTTTAAACTTTTATAAAAGCTGAATCAGTTAGTTTCAGTCGAGTTCGTCTAATGGATTTTTATCAAGCGTGAGAGTAAGACTGAGTTTTGAAATACAGGAAAGTTGCCTTACTCATTTTATTTGTTGTTCTTGTTGGCTTTTCAACAGTGTTTGCGAAGAAGAGCAAAAGAGGTACAGGGAAATGTTGCCAAACAAAAACAATTGATTCACACGTATGTGTTGACTTAATAAATGCGGCTTTATATTACCTTAGTATATAAACAGTTAAACATATATTATTATACCATATACTACCAATTTTCACAAAGTATATGAACATATTAATTATTTTATCTTATTTTTCATAGTTCTTATTTTACATACTTCGATACAAATACTTTGTATTTTAAAAGTTTGTATTTATGAGTATTAATCGATAAAAAATGATGTTAAGAATCAAATAAAAAAGAAATCTACATAAAAAAAAAATCTAATGAAATTGATAGATACCTAAGTGTTTTGAGACGAACAAACTCCTCAGATTTTTATACTAGTAGGAACATATAGATAAAATGTATTAATACTTTTGACTCATTTAAACAGAATTCTAATAGGGCAACCAACAAGTCTCTTAACTTCATTTTAAAATTTCGACACTATTTAGAATTTAGTTTAGGAAATGTGTTCTGTGAGCGAAATGTATAGTAAAAGTTTGTGTGGAAAGTCAGTGTTAATGACTGTTAACTTAAAGCTACAACATAAAAACTCTTTGGGTAACGCTTGTTTAACACGTTTTAGAAACGCGTCGATTTACGTTGTTATTTATAATAATACATACAACCATTTATTTGTTCGCGCTAATCTTAATATGATTTCAAAAAAATATTTTTCACTAGATAGCATACGTGTAATCGTATATGGAGGAAGATTATATAATATAAAACATTACGCTACGATCCATAGAAGCCGAGTATAAAGTCGAGGTTTGCACTTTAAGTGGGTAACACCGCTTTCGAAGATAAAATTAACAATTCTATGTCGTTCAATAAAATACTTATTTAATGCATTATATTAAACTACGCCTCGAAATATTTACATACATACGTTTATTTTGTGTAATTAAATATACATAAAGTTGACGTAACATTTGTATTTTCAGAAAAAAAGTAATGCATTTAGCATTAATTAATACAAGTAATCGTATTGTTTAAATAACCACTCACAAAAAATCTTATGGTAATAGTAGCCAGTTCATTTCTATGCAAGTTTCGTAATTTGCATTTCTTTCTTGTGAAATAAAGCTTTCGTTTTACTTAATTTACTTTTAGGAAATAATATTACACATCTGCAGATAGTTTTAAATTTTATTTATTTTGTTACACAAAAAAATACTTAATTTTTTTCCCTCGTTCGATGTAAATTAAGTATTGTAATTTTAACAAAAATAGCCGTTAAAACAGTTACTGAATCTTTTCTGATTTCATTCATCGTGATGATTGTACGAGTATATTATAGTATTGTCTGATTTTACATTTCTCGCGTAACCAAAAATCGTTAACAGTAGTCTTTCGAAACGTTATAGTTAGGACTGCTGTAATATTTTATTTTAAATATTCCTTATTCCAGTTATCACGAGATTTGCTCGATGATATTGAGAAAATATAAAGTCTTTATACTTTGATTTTTTAAAGTACGTAAGTGGAAATAGTTAGTTTTCCAGTTTAAATATCCAATCATAAGAATTAAAGAATATTTTCATCATTTTAATCGTTGTTTTACTATCAAAACCTTCCAGTATGGTCTCTACGCGTCGTTCGCAGGGGGCTTTGTCTACGCCATAATGGGCACATGTCCACAAATAAATATTGGACCAACCGCTTTGCTCTCTCTCCTGACATTCACATACACGAATGGCAAAAACCCAGACTATGCAGTACTGCTCTGTTTTATTGGTGGAATCATTCAACTAATTGCTGGTATCGCCCAACTCGGTAAGGCTCTTTTATTTATATTACTTATTAATTTGTCTAAGCTTAATTGAAATAATGATTGTAAGCTTGGAAGTGTTTGTAACAATTAACACGTCGAATGTGTAATATATAGCCAAATTTTGACTTCTTTATTTTTACTTGACTTTTTTATATAAAAAAACAAAATATATTTGACATTTTATGACCTTATTAATTGTTGTTAGCACTATTGTGACGTAAAATCATACTAGGGCCTTTCCACTTTATATCATTTATATATATCAGATCAACAGGTATAAATCATATAAAGAATGTTATATTAATTAGGTATATAAATTGTTATTATTATCCTTGATTCTATAACTGTCAGCGCAATAATGTCTTAGTTATTTCATTTAAAAGTGTATTGTACTTAATTACTTAGGTCACTTACTAACATTTACACGTAATTTTTTGCAGTTATTGATAAAATAAGAATTATATTTAAAATTTTGGTGTTTTAGGTCAGAGCAGGGTTATTAAATAATGGTACAAAAACGGGTGTGTAATATTCTAACAAAATATCCATATATCCAATATTATATTCTGTTGCATTCTGAAAAGGCCTCTCAGGTTAACGAGAAAGATTCAAAACTTGTACATTGCGCTACTTCGAAACATTCAAGTTTCTAAACATTCTGATGGTAAAAATTAATATCATAAATAAGACGTATACATTTTATCTTCGATACACAGTTTATATTCACAAAAAGTAGAAATGCATTATTTTACGTTAGAAAAACGTAGGTACCTATTTCATTTTATTAATTATTTTTTATTTATAAATTAATAAAGATTGGATAATAATAATACTGGCAAGTAAAACCCACGTAAACAAAGATAACAAAACGAATAATAAAAAAATAGCATCCACGCTATAGGTCAATGAAGAGTTAAAAATTATATTTAAAGAAAAGCAAACTTGCCAGACGTTTTGCTTAATAGTAACGCCACCTACAGAGTGAAAAAAAATCATCAAGTTCGAGAGACATACAAACAGACAGAACAAATATATACATATAAAGATAATTGTAAATAATCGAATATATCGACAAAATATTAACACAAAGATGGTTTTAAATCTAGATTTCCTGTTTTGATTAAAGTTGTAAAACATGGTGATAGTTGAGGAAAACCTTGTGAGTAAACTTATGTCGCATGTTGTATATTCACCAATTCGACATAAGAATGGCCACTTAAACGCGGATGGTTATCCTTAATTGGAGAGAAGGTCCTTACTCATTGTCATTATTGGAAAATTGACATGTTATTACTATAAGGCCATCTTCAAATTTGACGTTTGGTAGCTGTGACCTTTTGGTTGTGGTAGGTACCGGGTACGGACGTTTATATTTTTAATTTTAAGCGTTGAGAGAGTGTGGTCGGATATATATATGAATATATGGATGCTGATAAGCAATACTGTGTCAACCAACAAAAAGTCAAATTTGGAGATATTAATGAATTTTGATACTACGTCACCTATTTAACATTATTAAAAAAAAATTCAAGTAATCTAAACTAAATAAGTATGAAAAAAAATTCTTAACTCAATCCTTCGAATTTCACGTCCGTTCCATATTTTGCAATTTATAAAATAATTTAATACATTTCAAAACTTATTACTAGATAACATGTTAAATAAATCTATCTGCTTTTGATTCATTATACATTTTATCAAAATAGAAAAGAAAAGATAAATATATACGTCTTCAAACAAATTTATTAAGAATCGGTTTAACATCTTTAGACGCCATTTTCTCAAAATGAAGTCCCTGTGGCTTGACACAGTATTGCTTATCAGCGTCCATATGTGTATAACGCTTATTATAAACGCTCAAAACTCAATGGTCCGCATTAGGGTGATGATGAAACACATACTTGTTTCCGGGCCCCCGACATAGGATCACAAACACACAAAGAACTCGACCACGACAAACATCCGTATAGCCAATACAGACGTTTGCTGTGAGCGGGGTCGAACTCTTGATTGTTGGAGTATTAGTTAGTTGCAGTGACCACTGCGCCAACCTGTCGTCAAAACAATATGGCAATTTCGCCCAAGTCACGTGGTTATTTCGTTTAGATAGGATCGTTTTTGTTTACTATTTTCGACAAAAACGCAAACACATTTTTATGCTTAACTACTGTCTCAACAGCTATACTCTTACAACAGTACTTATTGCAGTCAATCAACGGACTGATTGCATGCATAATTAGTGTATAATACAATGTAACATGTAATTCCTATCACTCAATGTCAAGGTCAAAGTGATACGAGCGAGCCTGTTTGAGCATACGAAAACAAGCTCACGAGCATATAAAAACGCTTCTATGCATCAAAATAACACCTTAAGTAACTATGAGTTACGATCTGACACCAAACGTCTGAATTGAAAGCGCATACT
The DNA here is from genome assembly GCA_037950945.1 of Hypolimnas misippus. Taxonomy (NCBI): domain Eukaryota; kingdom Metazoa; phylum Arthropoda; class Insecta; order Lepidoptera; family Nymphalidae; genus Hypolimnas; species Hypolimnas misippus. The sequence continues at coordinate 9,503,666 of JBBEEQ010000029.1, read as the reverse complement.
CCTAACATTATCGTCACAATTTTGGACTGTCTCTACTCTAAAGACCTCCTCTTCTACTTAAGAGAAATTTAGAAGTTTAAAACATAAACCATATGCTACGATATTGCGGTTATATACATATGTGTCAAAATTTCCTCCGGTACATGGAGATTTCTTCACGATGTTTTCCTGGATTGCCGAGAGTGCCGAACAAGACATGAATTTAAATATTAGCACTTCAAAACTCAGCGATGTTAGCTGGGTCTTGAACTCGCGATTATCGGTTGAGATGGATGTTGTTGTAAGGCAAAATTTACACTTGTAAGCTTGGCTCACAGACTTTCAAGCGTTTTAGAACAATTGTTTTTTATTGCTTTCACACTTAAAACAATTCACTTATTTATTGACACTAACAGCTTGCATTAGGCTTTCTAGGTAACTGTTACAGAGTTGTTTTATATCAGTTACTAGCTGCCCCTTGCGGTTTCTCTCGCGTTCATTGTTTTTGCTTTACTCCTATGAGACGTAACGTGACGTTAAAAAATTAAAATTAAATAAGATCACAAGTTTCAGAGATATAAACCTACAAACAAATTTTACCTCTTTATAATATTAGTACAGAGTGTTAAGCTTACAAGTGTAATTATCGCCTAACTTCTATGTCATCTCGCCTTTAGCTTCATTCTGTTTATCTTCAGGTTTCCTGGTAGAGTTCGTATCGTTACCAGTTGTGTCTGGCTTCACATCAGCCGCTGCGGTCACGATCGCGTCTTCTCAGATCAAAGGTCTCCTAGGTCTTAGGTTTAACGCGGAGACTTTCACATCGACGTGGAAGGGAGTCTTCCACCACATAGGAAGTACGAAGATGCAAGACACGTTACTTGGTTTATCTTGCTGCATTGTTTTGATGGGAATGAAGGTGAGTTTGTACATTTATTTTTTTTTATGAGTAATGATTTATTGGTTTTGTCTTCTTTTTTGCCTACATACATACATATATTTTATGTATGTATTGTATTTTTATTTCATTCATTTCATTGCAATATCCTGTTTAGTTTGCAAGCTTCTTTCTGTAGGGTAGTCTAGAAAAGATCTTAAGCTTTGGTTTCCTAAAATAACGTTGTCTTAGGAAACCAAAGATGTAATAAAATTACTGCACATACTTTTATAGTAACCTACTCTTGCCTCAATAGGACTTTTTAAGCGGAACTATCAAAATTGTTAAGGGAATGAGTTGACAACGTATATGCAAATTTTATGACGACCGGTTGCATCGTTGAGGCGTATAAGCTTAACAAACAAAGTAATATTCGTAAATATGATCCAGGTTAGGATGCGTGTACATTCTAAAATGAGTTTGGTTTTTATAATATGAAATTTTTTTATAATATTTTTATATTTAATACATTTTCATTTGCGTCACTTTTATTGTCCCAATGTACTAAAATTCACCCATTACCTATATTTGAAAAACAAATGAGAAATTGAAAAAAAAAATTTTTTGACAAATTTAATTTGATTTGAGTCTAAAATTTACTTCAATATAAAGTAAATTTAGAAGCTTAGTCTAGCGATAATGCTACACAGAAAGAATCCAATTTCCATAAAAATGTTCCATTTATGTGTTTCAATTTTAAAGGAGGAAAATAAAAGCAACTCTTAATAGCCTCATGTAGTGATAGCCACGAGGCTATTATACGTCTATTGGAAACATATTTGCTGAGAATAACGTTTTAATTCTGGTTTTACGTTTATATAGATCATAATTAAGTATTAATTGTTATTGCCTTATTATTTAACTTAATTAAAGAAGTCTTTGTCTTTTACTATGTATTTTAAAAAATGTGATGATTAATAGGTGATGATGGAAATGTATTCTATTTTTATTTTCATTAAAGCAAACTATACCTCTTCATTTGACTTATTCTAATTAATAAATTAAATAAAATATAATTTTTCATTTTAATTGATTTGCTACGAACTTCTCTCTTTTCCTTTCCTCGTATTCAATACTGTTAATATTATTATAGACTAAAATAATTAGATTAAGACAAAAACCTATTAAAATTATTTAAATTTCCGTATTTAATATTATAGTAGGAAAAACGTCTTCAATGCGCATTATATTAAGAACACAATAGTCCAATCGTGACCCTGACTAAGAAATATTTAGGCTTTAGATATAGCATCGTAATCACGATAGTTAAATTCCGTGATTGTGTTAAACTACTCACTACCGGTACATTGTTAACGAGTATTTTCTCAGACGTATCATACTGTCCTTGTCTCGAATCGGTCGCAAACTCGTTACACGTAAATAAACATTACCTTTAATATACGATTTTGTGCTTAATTTCCTGTTTTGAGTATAAAAAATTGACATGTTATTCCTTGCATAGTATATGATTTTCTTTACTCAACTGAGGCAAAGTAAACAATAGAGGGTTGTGTCTTCATTTGTTTGTATGTATGTCTACTCCACGTAATATCTTCATGGTTGCAACAATTTCGATGAGTGACGTGTCGTAAGATGTCTTTATTGCGCCAGTATCACTGGGTATAATTATTAGTTTAAAAAAAATGGCGGTTTTTTGGCTAAGAAGTCTATTAATTACATGGTTTTGTCTTTTATCCGTGAATATTTCTCGACTGCCTTAGAAAGAGCATAATAAGTGTGTAGTATTTGTAACAATTTTGTAGACAGTTGTACTTTCAATTTTTTATATTATTGATCTTTTAGTAAAAAAAATGTTTTTTTTCGCTTAGGTCATTACAGATACAATTAATAATATAATAAAGGTAGAACTCACTATTTATTACCTCGAAATTCATTTGTAGGTCTCTAAATTAATGTAAAGACAATTGCGTTAGAATTAAGCGCAATCCCAATTCCACATTGGCTAATTCCGACACATATTAAACTCTGTCGAGGAATATAATTGCCCGTTCTATTGTTTGTAGACACTAGTTTTACAACTGGTTACATCTCAATTCCCCGACTCCACTTAATAACTTCGTTCTGACCTCAGAACATATCCTTCTTGGAAGTTCGATGGAAATGGAAACTTACTTAAATACATCAAACTATCTTGTATCAATATTCAATCATTTTATGTCCTTAAAAGATGAAAGTTTTTGAAGGTTGAATAAAACGTGTTTGCATACGTAGAAGGTAAAATATGTTTCTATGCCATTTTTGGTATGTTTTTAGTTCTGTGTGAATATCTGTGTTGCAACACGAATAAAAAGTAATTGCTCTTGCTCTTTCCGGATTATTGTTATGGCAACAACTTTCTGAACTTGTATTGCCACGCCCGTTCAGAACTTTGTCTGAATATACGTAACAGGAATGTTTCTAGTGCTTTAGTGAGTTCCAGTGTGATGTATGAAAGTTTATTATTTATTCAGACGCTATTTTGTGTCATATGTTAATGTACAATCTTATATTTAATTATGCAGCTAGAGTTAATAATATCAATTTCATAGTATATTTTACATTATTTTTACAATATTTAGGGAAGGTTTTAAAGCTTAATCTACCAAGCTGCTCCAATGCGGGTTGGCGGATATACTTGTAGATGTGTCAGAATTTCTTCAGGCACATGCAGGTTTTCTCACGATGTTTTCCTTCACTGCCGAGCTTCAGATGCATTTAAACACAAATTTAGCACATGAAAATTCAACGATGCTAGCCGGGGTTTGAAATTTTGTAATCACTAAGCCATCTCGGCTAACTTACTTTTTCGTTGATACTAATCAATAATTGGCAGACGCGTTGGCGCAATGGTCATTGCAACTGACTAAAGCGCTAACGGTCGCGGGTTCGATCCCCGCTCACGGCAAACGTGTGTATTGGCCATACAGATGTTTGTCGTGGTCTGGGTGTTTGTATTAGTGTTATGAGTGTTTCCGGACCCCCGACACAAGGTCATGAGATCTTAATGGGGGCCGTTGAGTGTGATGCGTTATTTATTTATTTATTTAAATATCAATGTCTTTTACATGTGGTGTTCTGTTTTGACTTTTAAGAATTAACATAATATGTCGAGATTAAATGTGCATTCAAAATAACAATAGCAACCGTTAATAAAAACATACTTAATTAGTTTCATATATTATAATCATAATAATATCAACTTAACACAGATTCGTCTAATTCTATTATTATAAGACAAATTATGCTTCATACATAATAATAAGAACTCAGCACTACGCTACAATCAAATATTCGCAATGTAATTCTCATTGGTAATATGGAAACATAAATTACCTAGAGCTTTGTGCGCTCCTAAACCTGTAACAGCTGTCACAGATTGCCATACAATGAACGGAATATTCTAGTGGTGTAAGAGCGCGTGTACACTGTTTTAATTAGTTAATATTCGCTGCGTATGGCAAATCCAGAGCTAGTTCAGTATTCAATGTTTTAGGTTAATAAAAAAATATTATGTAGTATGCGCCCGTTTTAATGGTATGAGTGCTTGGAATATGTCAAGTACTTTTTGAATTTATAGCAAATTAAAATTATTTTAAAGACAAATCAACAATTCAATTATTACAAAAACAAAAGGCTGCTTTTTAAGGTTATACGTGACGTTGTTTGCGATTTTTTTGCCTTGACATTGGTTCGCGGCTCAAAGGTTTTTGATCTCTTCATCAATAATAAAATAATAATCTCGCTTACAATAATTATTTTTTTTATTTGTCGTTTTCTTTTAAGCCATTGACTATTTATCAATGATTTATTTTTATTAAAGAAGTGATCGTTAAATATGTATATCCGCGGATACGAATCTGAATACGGATATTTGGTATGACACTGGGCATAGGTATATCTAAATTTCATTTATTTATTGAGAGAACCGTAAAACATCTGCCAAGCAACGGATACAGAAACGGATATTTATTCTCTCTTAAATGTCCGCGGATACGGATACGAATATCTATATATGTACATATATTGAAGTTAAATTAAATATAATGACTTAAGCAGACGAGGGGCTATCTCTTCGAGACTTTTGATCGTCAAAAGATTGTATAACCGTTGTTCGGGCGATTTTTACGAGGCACTTTAAGTCCTATGTAAACAATTCAATTTTAAACAGTCTGCACAGGCCTTAAAAGTTAACCAATCACATCTTCCATCGAAATAATAATTTATTTAACCAAAAATAATTTTCTAGGCTCTAAAGGATATACGGTTGAAAGATTCCCAAGACGAGAAAGGCGGGCGCACACTTATATTACAACGGAGCTTATGGTTCGCGGGAGTTTCTCGGAACGCTGTTGTCGTGGTGATAGCTTCTATTGTGGCCTTTTTCGTGCACGAAGATAAAGATAACCCGCTGATACTTACTGGTGAGTTGCGATTTGTGTTATTTGAATTATAGTGTACTGGATACCCAGTAAATAGTGATTATGGGACCCTATTATGATGTCTTTAGCGAGAATTACATTTGTAATTTTTGCTCTTTTGTATAATTGTGTTTATTTTTGATGAAGTTGGCTAGGTAACCGTTGCCAGGTTACTGAGTTGTTTTATACCGCTTGCGACAGTAAAACTTACAAGCGTATTTTCGAAATACGTCATTTGAATTTTCTTTATTTGTAATAAGTTTAAAATTTTGTATCATTTGAATTCTAGTTTTTTATAAACATCCGGTTAGTAATTTTTTTTTGCGATATACTGAAACATAAAAACAAAATAATAAGCAAAAAATATCAGATAAAGCACAGGCAATGACGTCTGTAACAGAAACGTGTTTTTATGTTTTTTTGCCTTTGCTCAAATGTAATACCCAATATAAGGAAAACTGTAAAGTTTTATAAATATGTTAAGTGTGAGCAATGTACCGTCGGTACTCTAATAAAGAATTGCGTTAGGTTTGCCGATTTTATTATCATCATTTTAAAATTTGGCGATCAAGTATAAAATTCACCTTGTATTGTTATAGCAGTTCGTTTGTTTATCTTAGAAACTGTATTTAAAAAGTACATACTATTACATCTTATACGAAGGTACCTTCGCGTACGAGTCGGACTCAAACTTGACCGGTTTTTTACTTTCATTTCTCGGAATAAGCCCCGTGAGTTCAGAAGGGAGAGACTTTCATAAAAACCCATTTAGTAGTTGTACATAACTTATTTACTGTTTACGTAAAAAAGTAAATAAATAAAAATAAGAAAAAATATCTTTGTATCACATTTCATCGTGCTCTATTAATTGTGTTATTTAAAAGCATGATAACATGCGAATGTCAGAGAAATTTCTTGAGTCTTTAAGCTAAAATAATTCCATAATCACACTTTGATGTAATGGAATGTGATGAATTTATGGCGCTAGTAATTTATGATAAATGGCTTCAGACAGTTTATCGAAACTTCGCTATTATTCATGGTCAAATTAACAATTTGATTAATAGTTATTTAAAATATTTTAACTATTTTAAATGGAAGTTTTTCGAAATTTATTTCATTTAGCTAAAAGTTAAGGTTTAAAAATTTTTTAAAACCGTACTATAACATGTTGAGATTACTGTTGATCTTGCGTAACCCCATGTATGCTGAGCGCTGCGCTTTTTTCGAGGTATTACTCAGAAACGGTTGAATGTATAAAATATATATATCAAATAAAGCTCGTAGAGAATTGTATGCTCTACATCTTTTATATTAAATGATAACGTTATTTAATGTATAGGAAGTGAGATTTATAAGAAAAAACGTTTTTGACCTTTATGAATTAGACACAGACACGACGTCATATATTTTGAAAGAACTTTTAAAATTGTGATACTTATGCCGAAGTTGACCCCTTTTATTTTAGACCCTTTTATTTTATTTTACACAGACACGTTGGCGCAATGGTCACTGCAACTGACTAGAGCGATAACAGTCGCGGGTTCGATCCCCGCTCACGGCAAACGTCGGTATTGGGCATACGGATGTTTGTCGTGGTCTGGGTGTTTGTGTTAGTGTTGTGTGTGTTTCCGGACCCCCGACACAAGACCACGAGATCTTAATGGGGAGCCGTTGAATGTGATGCGTTTATTTTTTTTTTTTTTATTTTATAATCTAAATGACTACACTATATAATATAGTAATTAATTTAACGATCAATATTTATTAGTGATTAGTTTAGGTTGTTCAGTGGTAGTTATTCAATAATTTCAATATTTTTTTGTTTGTTTTGACGATTGAAAAGAGCCTGTTTACTGTAACCGTAATAAAGTACATTTTTAATTTAATAATGACACGATATAATTTTAATAATGATACAATATTTTCAAATATAATGCGAATATAACCGAGAGAAAGCAGATTATTATATAAATTGTTTAATGGACTTAGGCCTAATAATAAGGCGGAAATAACAATTTATCAACAAAAGTGTGACGCGTCCGGCGATTTAGTACTGTTGCTAGTGCATTGTGATGATCTATTTTGATTATGTCCTGTGAATTTATAGCTACGTATGTATATTGCACACACAATTTAATGCAATATATAAACACTTATACATATATTTTAACAAATTTCAAGGAAAGATGTTCTAAAGGTGAATTATTTTTTTCTGTGTATGTTACACGATATATTCGTCGATTGTGAATCAGTTTTAATGATTCCCTGCTTCTTGAATAGGGGATTCAAGGAATATCTCCCGTGATATATAATTTTTACATTTAATTTCGATAGAAGAATAAATGAAATGTTAGAATTTGAACCAGACGAGCGTGCTGGTCACTTTTAATGATGTCTTGCATCGATGTTTGACGTAAAAAACGACAATTAAAGAGCTCAGCTCTGGTCAGAATAGCTATTATGCAGAGCTATCGCTAACACAACACGATACATTTTGAAATTTGATTTAATTAGATTCATTACAAAAATCAGAAAGCAATTGTCGAAATGTATCGCGTTGCGGTAGCAGTAGCTCACCGTACTTAGACTGCAGGATACTGAATTGTATTTCAAAACACACTCTGTTACGGACGAAGAGCGCATGGCCCTAAATAGATTAAAATGTAATTAAATTTAATTAAAAGTAAAATTGTAATCAATAATAGAATAATAAAGATAGACCCACACACTCTTTAAAATTAATTGACGCAAACCTTTTGAGCGAAGCCAATTTTATTTTTATATGTATATGTTATTTAATATACTAAAATCGTAAATGCTGATATTAAAAAAGAATTTGATTTTCCTCGAAAACTGGAAAACTTTTATTTCCTGAGATAAGTGAAAAGTAAAGTGCGTGTCAAGCTCGAATATGAAATCTACTGACTGGTTTTAGCTGGATACGTGCAGAAACATATAAATGGAAAGACGTAAAATTTTCATGGTTATTGAACTTATAACTTATGCTTTTCAATATTAACCAATATAATAATTTTAAAATCTTGAAAACATTATTTTATTTAAACAATTATTGTAAATATGTTTCACATTAGCTTAAATGAAACAGGCGATCTTGTTAGTTGATATTGTTACTTTTTTGACGATTCACCGCCATTTGCCATTTTGGCTCAAATAAATATATTTTAATGAAATAATGTCTATCAATAATATTGATAAAGATAAAATGTTAGTTTTTCCTTTGGTGATTCAAATATTTTCTAACGCCTTTACTAGACGTTAACGCAGTAATTACAAAGTCAATCGTCATGTGTTTATTTCAATTCAATACTCTTATTTGTGACTTGTAGTGTTTTTATTATATTTTATTTATAACGTCAATTTGTCAACTGTCTCGAAGTTCAAGTGTTATGTAAAATTATTTGATACATAACAGTAATTCTGTACAAGAAAAATGGCAACCAGATGTTAAAAATTATTTACGGTTTGATTCAAGAGCTGCACTGGCCTGTCACATAACTGTGATATATTTCGTTCACATTCTGCGAAGTTATTTTACTTCTTCGTACAAGTGCTACGTGATCAATAACGTTTTGATGTTAAACATTGCTGCATTTTGTTCTCCGTAAATGAGATACGACTTTCTTTTATTTTCACGTTTTATCTCTTCATATACATATACGTGTCGATCGCTAATTTGGAACCAAACGCCTATATGTTTTATAAATTTTATTAGCCTTTTGTTGATTGATAATTTAGGTAAAACTGGATGCCGTGGTAGTTAGACTAGTTAATAACATATACATATATAGCGAACGGTAGATTCATATGCTTGGAATTGGTATTCTAGAATGGTTGTAATCAAAGATCGCGTTAACTTGTATAATTAATTAATTGGTATATATAAATTACCAAAAAATTGTGTTTCAAATTATGTACATACGTGTTTTGGACTGTTTGATATTGTCATCTTGGATGGATTTATCAAAAACGTACTTTTACAAAAAATATCAAAAATATATTATAATGTTGAGTTATATTTTGTTATATTTCATGAAATATTGGAATAATAGCTTTAACTATGTTTCATATTTTATACTAAATTTATGATCTTGATGTACTTGAAATATATAAATAATTAACGTTGTGATTAACAGAGAAGGTTATAATCAACAGTGTCAAGTTGTTTCTATAATTTCTGCTTAATCGATTACTTTAATATAAACCATTCTGAAAATCTATTTAATAACAAAGGATATGTTTACTATGGAAATAAAATCGGATTCATAATATAAATGTAAATGTTTATGGTATTGGTATATTTATCACATCATCACGCTATAACGGTTTAATATTGAATAAAATTCGAAATAGAGATAGTTCATACTTTGGACTAACACATTGGCTATTTTACGAATACGTGTCGCGGGTAAAAATGGGACGCAGCAAATTTTAAAATACAAGGTGGAGCTAAAATTGTCACTCTATTTTTTATTCAGCTGTATTTAGAAAAAAATTGTTTTTAACACTCCACGCGACATTGGTGTCTAATTGGCACAACTAAAGGCCATTAATCAATGAGATTAAATTTAATTAAAAACTTTGGTTCTGTTGTTGGAAAATGTTTCTTAGATGACCTTAATTTATATTTTAATTAAGTCGAGTTCGTCAAAGGATCCGATGTATGGCATTATTCATCACTAACAGTAATTCCGACGATACCAAATTTTTTACGGACATACTCAAGGGCTAAAAATTGAAGTTCACATAATCTAGAGACATGAAAAAATCTCATTAAAGATGTTAAAATCGGGCCATCTTGCTGGGCAAACTAGAGACAAGGAGATTATTCGCGTTCTTGAGTGCTATAGCGATTCAAGTTTTTTGACATGTATATTATATCTTTTAACTTTACAAATGTAAAACCGAAGTTGATATTTGTCGCTATTTGCAAAAAATATAGCATCTTACGGTAGGGTAATTTTACGCCAGCATCTTATATATTATATTTAAGAAAAACCAAAATAAAAGAAAAGTTTTGAGTAATATTTTAAATCGGATAAGGATTTTCAATAGTTCTTAATATAGTGGTCGTATAGATTGCACATTTGTCATATAAACAATGGAGCGCACATCCGCCTGTAGGAAGTGGAATCTTATAGATATTTACAGACCGTTTCAGTTTGTTTTTTCATTTGATTAATAGCACAAAACTTTGCAATTGGATAAATGTATGCTTTATACTTTACTAAAACCATTAAAATTGTAAAGTGACCCACATTTTCATTATGAAAAATAAATTACTATAGTTCAAGTAATTTTAAATGATTTGTTTATATTTCACTTGGCTTTCTCGTTAAAAAATTTAAAGGCTTAAATTTTTATGTAGTAATGAAAATGAAACATTTTATTTCATTAGGAACTTAAATAGTCTTTATTTTAATAATTAATACTCGACTAATTAATTTAAATTAATTATACTACTAATTTATATAGAAGAAAGATAATATGGAAAATAATTTTCGTGAATCTTAAAGAAAAACTAATTCATCACATTTTGTGGCGCTAATAAGTTATTATATTTAATCGTTAATTATAGTAACGGTTCTGAAAAAATAGACGGTTTCTTATGGTACGGTTATGCTAATGGCATTATAGAAAAATATATTCTTCTTTATATAAAGCGAATGATCGGTAAATTGACGTCATTGCATAATAATTAAGATGTATACTGCAGCTTTGTCGCGTCGTTTTATCCTCTTTCCTTTAAGAAATAACCTTGTCATATGTATATATTACGTTAGTCCTGTACTTTTCTGCACGCCTAGGACATTGCGCCTAGGATGTTCAATTAAATACCTAATAGCGTTTGACAATGTTTAGCAAAATCTATACTAATATTATAAAGTTGAGTTTGTTTTGTTTGCTTGTTTAAACGCACTAATCGCAGGAACTACTAGTTCGAGTTAAAAAAATATTTTTGTCTAAGATAGTTTATTTATTGAGGAAGTCAATAGTATATTACATCACGCTACGATATAATGAATAATAATGAATAGTGATGTGACATAAACTTAACAGACTGTAGTTTCATTAAAAATAATAATTGCCAAGCTTGCTTCTTATAAATAAAATATTTAATTTGAAGCAATAAAACATATTGTGTTCTATTTTAAGTACCTAAGGATTAAAGTCCGTAAAGAAGCAGTACCACACTCTGCGTGAATTAGCTAAAATAGATGCTTTTCGTACGATGAATAAGGGAGGAGAGACCCTAAACCCCTCCACGGGGAGGAAGTAAAGCAGAGAATGTTCCTTTTCTTACTTTCTGATCCCTTCACGCCTCATTACTATTTAAGCTGGCAAAGCATATGTAGTTTGGAGATCATATGACACCAAGTTTCTTGCCTGCTCGTTTACTCTTATTAAAACAAACGCTCGTTAAAATAATATTAGCATGTTTCTCGCAGGTAACATAACTCCAGGGCTGCCCAAGCCGCAGCTGCCTCCCTTTCACACCATATTAGGAAATACAACAGTTTCAGCGGGCGAGATGTTCTCTCACCTTGGCTCAGGTCTTATGGTGGTACCGCTGGTTGGTGTCATATCGAATGTGGCCATTGCGAAGGCTTTCTGTAAGTATACGTAGTTTTTTATGACTAACTAACTCCTTCTAGCTACATCCGCAACTGACAATTTCATGTATATTATTTTTTTTGCAGTGCTCAATTTTTTTTGCAAAATAAACGTACTTAAGTTACTCCTTAAAATGTTAGTTATCTGCTAGTGAAAATAATTCAAATTCAGTCTAATTGTGCAGACAGACAAACAGACGGACACAGATGAAATTAAAAAAAAATTCAAACAGACTTGTGTATGCCATAGGCTTAACTAAGGCTTTTTAATTTTATTTACTTGTGTAGATTAATTTTGACCCAGCAGTAGAAAACATTGCAGCGGTAAAAGGGTGATAGGATAAACTATTTGTAGTATGTGTAAGCATATATGAATAAAAATATTTACAAAGCTCTAATAAAATTCTCTTAAATGTACGTTAATTTAAACAAATCTATATTAGCTTAATAGTACGTTAATACAATTCGTCGGTTTATATTAAAAATAGTCAAATAAAAACACGATCTAAATACACACTCACTATTTCTGCGTTCATTTACATTAAGAAGTAAACTCACGAAGCTCTTAATTTCTTTTGAATTTAAAATACTTTTAACATGAAAGTCTTAAGTTAAAAGTAACGCAGAGTAAACGATGAAAACGTTTGGAACGACTTGAGTGGTCTTTGGTTATGCTTACTAATTAACAACGGTAATGAGACGTAGTTTTGTGACGGCAATGAATTTTTCTTTTAAATAATCCCTATTTAGTTGACAGTAAAGTATAAAATTGCGTATCACTATTGTGTATGGCCATGCCTATTTACGTAGTTGAATCGTCAGGGGATTAATGAAGCACAGTTTTCGTTTGATACAAACTTGATTTAACAATTATACCAGTTTTTATTTATATATATAAATAAAAATCTTAAAAATATATATTATTTAAACAGTTAGAAATTAGGCTAACTTTCTTAACTATTATTCAATTCAAAATTTCGACAAGAACAATAAAAACACGAATACACAGACGAAAATGTTCAAAATACGTCCCACTAATGTGTCCCTATGTTATTTTAAAAGTGTTAATGTATATCTTTTGTTAACTAAAAGAGAAAACACAATTTTACAAAGAACGACTAAAATGCATACAAAGTGAGAAAAGGTGACTCAAATTGCAGAAACAAATTATGACCAACACACTCCATTAAAAGTAGCTCGAGGCACACATGTTCTGCGCTCGAACGAAACACACACTTTACTCAAAAATAGTCCATAAAAGGCTCTCCATAGTGATCATATTGCAGAAAAGTGTCGTGCCTAAGATAGTTCATCGCACGAAGTTACTACTGCTATATTTTTATAGGCGAATAACAATTTGTCGTATATCTAATGCTGATACATACAAAACTTGGAACATTTCGAAGATTCTAAAATAAGTAGACGTGTGTTTTCGTTGTTTAAAACGAGTTTTATTCACTTTACAACTGGAGTAATAAATTTTCCTTTGCATTTGCTTAATGTTTCGTGACGTTATATTTTATTATTATAGTTGTTGTATACTTATTTACGTTATATAGCTTAAGTACTTGAAATTCGTAAATCGCACAATCTTTGTTTTTCCTTGAGTTTCCCTAATTACTGAGATCAGTGAGTCAATACAGAAATAAACTCTACATTAATGTATATTAAAGTATAAACTAATAATATCGGATTTCAAATAGTCTTATTAACATAATAGAACTATTTTAAACGGATTTAAATCACGTATAATAATTACTTTTATTATCTCGATGTTCCAAACACATTACAGTAATCGCGTAGAGTCCTGGTAAAGTACAATACATGCGTTTTAAAACAGTTTTATTTTAATTTATTCCAATTTCTTTTCTAGACTCAAACCTAGTACATTTCGATCGATCGTCTGTATAATAAAAATCCTTTACAAGTTTTATTTGCAATAGCTATGCTAATAAAATTCAAGCCTTTGCATAACGTTGCAATATTCATAAGGTGACTGTAAGGTTTAGCATCCATCACCGTTGGTGTACTAGAATTTTTTGAGAATATTAAAAGTAGGTCGGTGCATCGAAAAACGACTTTATTATCTTTTCTTTAAAACGAAGAAGAATAAAGTTGTTAAATAAATTGCATAATTCGGTGTACTCTGTTTAAATTATACGAGCAATTGAAATGTAATAATTATAATTAAAATATTGTTTTTTATGATCGGTTCAATACATAATAGAGTAGAGTACAATAAATAAAGCACCATTATTACACGCGATTATGTATGCCGCGACAATAGTTAAACCATCTATTGTATCACGCGCAAATTAATTCGTAATAATTATCCAATTAAAATGTTTTATTGTACGTATTGCTAACACTTAAATAGGGGCTTGTATAGTATACATAAAGTAATTACGTACGTACGTAATAATTATTTTATTACTAGTGACACTAAAATACCACAGAAAATGTAATTTATTTCATTTTTACTCCATAAATAGTTATTTCTATGAGGGAAGTTGAGAGTCGTATGAAAGTTGATTAAGTGTACAGGTTGTGATACAAGTGCTTAAAAATAATGAACGCGACGTCACTTGAGATGCGAAGCGTATCCTTTCCTATCATCACTACGTAATACTTCTTCAAAGTTTCACTTTGAATTCGCGGAATAAAAACAAGTGATAGCTTTTTTCACCATAATTTTTTAAAATGTATTATATACATATAAAGCCTACGTCTGTATGTATGTATGTGGGTTTGTAACTTTGTAGCACTATTTAGACCAAACGTGTAGGCCGACTTATAAATGACATGTCGTTTGATTTGTCATAATGGCGCGAATGTCATAGAAAGCATACAAATGACTGATTTTGGACGCTATAATGTAAAAAAAAAAATGAAAATCGAAGAATTATGTCAAGTGTATCTTTGAATAGGTATTGAAAATATTTTTAGGTTTCTTATATTGTTTTCCAATAAAATTGACCGTTTCAGACCTATAATGATTTAAAGTTGGTTACTAACGATTGTCACATAAGACAGATCTTTAGGACCATACTATACGGTATTGATACTGTATTGCTGACTGCAAATGGTCTTGTATGCAGTCGGGTTTCTAATTAATTTAATGAATTATTGTACGTTAAAATCTTTACATTTTGATTATTAAATAATAATAATTAAAAATGAATTAAGGAAAGATGTACTTTAATTACATTTTTAAGTATATCATTCTTTAATTCCTTGCGACTTCGTCTGCGATGTTTGTGATGCTTGGCGTCATAGTAGCTTTATGCATGCAAAATCTCAGCCGGATCGGTTTAAATTGACAAAGTTTCATACAAACACTCGTCCCCTATTTTATCTCCTTGGGGGTAGAATTAATCAAAATCCTTCTAACTTATATATCTGAGTGGATGCCTACGTCATAATATCTACCTGCATGCCAAATTTCAGCCCGATCCGTTCAATGGTTTGTGCTGGGCATTGATAGATCACTATGTCAGTCAGTCACCTTTGAGTTATATATATTTAGATACACTTTTTATATAATAACAATTAAAGATGAAATATTGTATATTCTGAATTTAAATTATGAATACGAAAATTTTAATAATTTGCGGTTGAAGTCAAATAAATTGCAATTTGGATTAACTTAATAAAGATATCTCGTCATATTAAACGAATTTGTTTCATATCACACGGAGTATACTTGACTTTAGGAAAAATCACATTTTAATTCGGATGCATGTGCCGAGTACAAAAAATAATGTAAAAAAGTTTAACCGTAATGTGGGTCAGTACCATTCGTTAACGAGGAGGTATGTTACGCACTTTCTGCCTCCAATTATGCTCGCGTGTATTATAATATTAGTAAATTGGATAGCGTAATTATTACGCTGTAAATAGTAACAGATTTTTAATAATTTTACCTTTTCTTCATTCTTATTCGTATTAAATTGGATTTCAATATTTATACTCCATAAAATACTCAGAAGAACTTTCACCGAAAGTCATATCGTTGTCAAATATTTCTGGCCGTTTTCATTATATAATACAATATGTTTGGCTTGAAAGTTATTTGAGTATAAATGTCGAAACAATTTATATTGACGTATTATTTTATAGTTTCTTGCCTTACGTTAAAATAAACCTACTTAAGAAAGACGTTACAATATTTTTAAATCATGCATTTATCGATGTGGATTGAGTAAGACGGCTTACTTTAGCCATTAACAAAACTTCACCACTCTTAACGTAAAAATGACGGAAACTTATTTTCTCGATTTTAGTATACCCCGCTTTATCTAGTAAAACGTTCAATGTCGCTTATAACAATTTTTGTTGCTTTTAAGTCAGTTCCAAGCTGTCGTTACGAACCTGTGTTACTTTTTATGGCAACTGTCATTATCCATGTACGAGTATGTAACGCCAGTGACATAAATCGTGCACGAAATAATTTGGTTAAAATGCATTGCATGTTTTCCAAGTGAGCCGAGTTGATGTGAATGGATGGAATTTCTCTGTTCCATTATTTGAATTATTAGCTTTAAAGCAAAATACTCATTGGAGTTGTTGCATTTATACAGTGATACGCTTTCACGGATCAATTTGTTTGAATATGTTTCATTTATAATCATAAAGATAATTTCACCTATGTACACTCTACCGGTAATTTCGGTGGTTCGGCCTATTGGGTGGTGATGTTAATATGAATCAATTATTCCGATATCGAATACATAGTGTATGTGAGGCTAAGTTTCGAGTATAAATTATGAATAAACTTATGTATGTAATATGCAGTTAAATATTTATTTAATCGAACATAGTATATATTATTGAATTATTAAAAAAAATCAAAGTTAGGGATGTTATGTACTTATAAATGTGAAAGTTTGTGAGGATGCAAGTTTCTTATTCCTTCACGCTAGAGCTTCTTTACAGATTTCGATGAAACTTTACGGGAATATTGCTTATAATTAGGACAACGCATATAATTTATTGTATAAGTATTTAGGCGTTGAGGAAATTTGGTACAAATAGCTAAAAGTGTCAGTGCCAAATAAGTCGAAAAAATTCTGTTCATAGGCAGATGAACTCGTTAAAAGTTAAAAAAAAAAAAAATATATAAAAGTTTATATATATATATATATATATATATATATATATATATATATATATATATATATATATATATATATATATATATATATATATATATATATGTGTTTTTTATTATCTTCCTCCAGTGTCTTATTATTATTGACAGTGAAACGCCCAATACGGGACGACAATAAAACCTATCTCGTTGACTTAACAAAGTTGATAAGTCAATATATGAACGCTCATAAGCAATACTGTGTTAAGACACCCGGACTTCATTTTGAGAAAATGGCGTCGAAAGGTGTCAAATATCATATATATCATATATAAATTCATAAGCAGATAATATTAAAAGCAGATTGGTATAATACATTTTCATATAATAATAACTTTTTCAAATAAATGAGATTATTGCATATTATAAAATATGGAACATACTTTAATATTCGAAACATTAAGTTAAGAATTTTTTTTAGTATTTATTAAGTTTAGATGGCGTGAAAAGTGAAAAAAAATATTATCCATAAAAATACGTGATACATCATCAGAATACACCAATATTCCCGAATTTGACTTTTTGTGGGTTGATACATTATTGCTTATCAGCATCAATATATGAAGATAAGTATAATATGAAACTTCACGTCTAATATTATCTTCGTCCACTGTCTCATAATAACAAACTGTCAAACGGCCAACGCGGGCGACATTAAAACCTATCTCGATGACTTAACAAAGTTGATAAGTCAATATATTTCAGCCAGAGGTAGTACTTTGGACGCCACTCAAGAAATAGTCGCTTTAGGCGCTTGCAACATTATCGGCGCTTTCTTCCACTCGTTTCCAGTGAACGGTTCGTTTACTAGAAGCGCTGTGAGCGACGCTTCGGGAGTCAAAACGCCCGCTGCTGGATTTTATACCGGTATTTATAATTTTTCTTTCAGTTAATTATACAGGCATATCAACTAGGCATGTGTTGGAAATGTTACCAGCGGTACCAAAAACGATATTTAAAAGTAAAAAAAAACTGGATTGATTTTTTTAAAATCCTTTTTTATATGTGATATCTATACTGTACGAGCGTACAAGGTTTTTTTTTCAATAAAAAAAAATAATTTAGTTTTGTGCTTTTAAAAATCGATTCTGGTATATGAATAAAGTCTACATATATGGTCTATGTTTCTTTACTTGCCTCATTTGGTAACAATACCCTAAACGAAAAATCATGAATTGAAAATTCATTCAAAAATTGAAAACAATTCAGTTTGGTTATTCGATCAATAATATCACATCTCTAGCTCTTTTTTGTGGTATCTTTATACGCCATATTTGTCTGCTAAATAAGACAAAGAAAAATAGACTTAGACTATTTATGTTCATGCTATGTACCAATGCTCTATTTTAATAACTTCAAACCGTTTTTGATAATTGTGTTGTGTTCTATGCCCAAAGATTGTCTGGAAGAAATCGCTATCTTAGCGATATGACCGTTTTCGTACATTTTATTTATTTATATTTTTTGATATTTGTGTAAATTAAGAAAATTTGTTGTTGTTGTTGTTATTAACAACAGAGACATAGATGACTGGACCAAGCATCCATAGCGAGTTAAAAATATGCGAAAGCGATTGTCAGAATGTTTATTTTCTAGAATTTTGATTGGTCATGTCAGATCAGTGTTGCCAGCACTACAAATAACAGAAAAAAAACGGGCATTGTCGTAAAATCGCTTCTTCTCTTTCTAGAGTGTATGTTTTTGGAAGCATAAGCTTCTGTTCTCTCGTTCGTCTGACCTCTATGTGTATAATTAACTGATACATTATAACACTACACTGTATAATTTCTATTTCATATTTTCCGATAATAGAGTGACATCGGTGTTTTTGAATGGCAGTTTTTAAAGTTAAAATGAAATTTTAATTTTGTTTTTGTTTTGTGTTACTTGCGGCTTTGTGTACTTTGATTTACTGTTGTATACATACATTTGAACTTACAGACTCATTATTGCTATAGACTATACTTTATAGATAAACTATCTCTATGAAATTTAGATTTAATTCAAAGTTAGTTCTAGTGTAACAAATCTATTCAAATTTCTAATATAGTAAATGTTTCTAAGAACGAATGTTTTGGCAGATATTTATATATTTTCAATGTCGTTTCCAAGTAACCGCCAAAACACCCACACGTTCTAGGACGTATATCGTAAAAGATCACGGCACGGCACGATGTTGCGTCGTATCATTAATACATATAGTAGATATTATTTTTAATTTAAGACCAAAATGAACTTAAACTTACAATGATATTAATGAATAATCATCAAATGCGATTCCGGTACAAAATTGGATTATTAGTTTTTAAAACACACATGCAAAATTGTGTCGTGATTTTTTACCTGACTGCCCGACGCATAGGAGGGTAATGTGTTTATCAGCCTATGTATGTATATATGTGAGTTTGGTCGAAATAGTATTACAAAGGTACAAACCTTTGCACGACACGTCGTCGTAGCTTTTTATGACGTCGTAATATGGCACGACGTGGCGTAGTTTTGTGTGTATATTTTTGGCTCTAAACCATTAAATAGCTAAGTTTTTAGCTTTAAGACCGTAATAGAATCAGCCAAATTCTAATATTTAGAATGGCCAATAATGTGATAACCGTCAAGCGATTAGCACTTTAAATAAAACTATGTATATTAAGTTAACATCATCTAGATTACATCTTCAAATTTATAATACTGGCGTTTTTAATGAGTTCATATAACATATTACTCTTAATGTCAACACGAGTGCTATCATTTTTCACTCTGAAAGAGCGAGCAGGGTCGTGTAGTTCGTCCTTCATAAATCTAAAAGTTTTCAGCATAGTTTACTGTCGCTCTGACTTGAGAATTTTTGATATACTCCTTTAAAGCACACTCCGTTACTCGCATCAAGTTTTAAATCTACAGCTCTGTTATCTGAAAGTTTAGAAACTACATTAAGACGTCGGTTACCAGGCGAAATTAAATTACTCGAGTTACGTTTCTAGTTACATATCAGATAACGTTGTGATTTTAAGTAAATTTGTTCACGGAAAATTGAGATAAATTTATATACTCGCTCAACAATGAAACTGAAAAACTTGTATGTTTCGTACGTTAATACGCGTGGTTAAGAATATATTTCTTTCTCTTCAAATAATTTTTAAGTATATTTATTTTCGTAATAAGTTTAGCTAATTATAAATCAACGCTGAAAATTAAATTAAAGATTTAAACCAGATAACGTAAAATCTCATAATTAATTTATTTTCTCATTGTCGTCAAGGGCTTAAAAATATATAATTTATATAACGTTTATACATTATAAAAAATACGAAAGTTGAAATTATTAAATTGTCTTATTTAAAGCTATAAATAATAATTAGTAATCTCTAAGTATCTGATTTTCTGTGAGACTGTGGTACTTCTTTGGTGCAGTGCCCAGCACGCATATGAGCTAAAATGGTCGTTAACTAATTATTACGGAGTATAATAATTATAGTACGGTGGTAAGAGATCCGAATACGCTCCTTACCTTTCAATTTCATCCCTTACATTTATAACGCGTGAGGTCACTTTATCTTGATAGATATCAATCAACGGAGCAATTTACCACCAACTATTGATCAAACAAATGCTTGATTCGAACTGGACCATAGTATTTGTGCTATTTTCTTGGTAGATCTATCAATCTTATTTTTTGTTACTGTACATTTGCGTCACGCTGCTAGACAACAAAATCGGGAATGTATTTGAAGTTTTACATATTCTAATCAATTGCCATTAACATGATAATATCTTCATAATTTTTTAGGCATAAAAAATATTACATATTTTCTTCGTCACTGAGCGTGCGATAAGTTGCACACTTGAAAATTACAGAAGCGACTGCTTAAATCCGTAATTCTTTGTTAAAATTCACACATTGTATACATTATGTAAGTATATTTTGAAAAATAAAAATTTTCGTTGAGTATTATTTAACATCACTCTTTACGCGGCCGTCATATTCGTTCTTCATCTTTGACTTCTGATACCATTACGAAGTAAAATAACCAGTTTCTTTAAAGTTTCATCTTCCTTTTCCAGCATTTCTTTTGGCATTTTTCGGGTCTGCTTATTTTTGTCCACACTTTACAAGCTATTGTTTTATTTACGCAGATAACCTGCTCGACCTCGAGGGCAAGCCTACTAGAATAATTTTCCTACCAATTTAAGGTACATTAGGTACCACTTTGTTAGACAAGACATCGTTGAGTTTTCATCTTATTTTCTTATAAAAATAGCAGCCAACGAGCATTTCGTCTGATATAAAGTGATCACCGCCGTCCTGAACGTTTGATATACCAAAGGAGTATAAAATACGTTGTTAGCTTCAAAAGTAATGAGTAATGAAGGGATATTTATGAGGGAATGTTATGTTGGGTTGGATAGGTTTCTGGTTTACTCACTGGACATACGAAACGCAAATATTCAACATAACGAAGATTTCCTATGAGAGTATAGAACTTTTTCGAGGGAGCCAGTCCATGAACGAGGTGAATTCAATGAGCTATTATTAAATTCTACAATAATGAATATGTAATATTATACTGATGTGAATAAATGAATTGTACAGGTATAATAGTGCTCCTAACTCTTGGCTTGCTGACGCCATATTTCTACTTCATCCCCCGAGCAGCTTTATCTGCGGTCATCGTTTGCGCAGTTCTGCACATGGTGGATGTCGCCATACTCAAGAGGTTATGGCATTCTAATAGTGAGTATTTAATTTCATTTTTATGAAAACAGTTGACAAATGATCAGGGACAACTCTTGTTATGTAACATTTGTAACACCAGAGGATTCACAAATGTGTTGCCAGCTTAAAAAAGGATAAGGAATTGGTATACAAAGTGAAAGATGAATGAGAAGAAGGAGAAAGGGTTAAATGGGGAGAGGAAGTAAGGAAAAGATGGAGGATTAGGCTTATTTTTTAATATCTGTTTTAGCATTTCATTTAAAATAACTAGCAACTTTTATGGCTTTAGTTATGTATGTATGGGTGAGTAAGCGTACAATGTTTGCAACACGCATATTCCCTTGATATATTCTGAATTGAAACATAATCATGGTCATTTTTAGTTTTTGTACATAATTAAAAGTGATACCAAAAACTTTTGTTGCTCACACATGTTAATAGCATTAAAGTTGCTATTTTTCCTGTGGATGAACTATTAAATCTACATTTTTATCACTGGGCTTTGTTTGCATCAGGAAAGCTATTGCGGTGAGCTACCGCTATTGCACTGTGATACAATTTGACAGTTGATTTGTTTTGGTTTTAATACAAAAATCGTTGCGATAGCGATAGCACACGCATATAATGCTTGCTTTAATAATCACAATAAAATTGTATTAAATGTGGCAAATGGATCATCTCATAGTAAGAATTTTTTTTATAAAATATTCACATCATATCAAACAGATTTTTTTGGCAATGTAGTTGTTGTAAAAAATATATGGATGTACTCGAAACACGTCAAACAAGTAGCTTTTCATTGGTTTTTTATTTATTTATTGTAAGGAGGCTTGGTTAGTAAACTTTCATATGGATTGATCTAAGTTTTTTATCCAAGTCATTGTTTTTTGTAGTAGAAGAGTAGTAAAAACATTGACAGAAACACGTTTCGAGAAGAAGTTTTTTTTTATATAGACGTTTTCGTGTATATATATAGATTCCTTCTGATACTTCAAAGTTTTTGTTATTAATTTTAAGCTTTCACAAATCAGACACTGGTATATTTTATTGAGTGAATAACATATATATGTAATATGTATATTCTACTTAAAATAAAGGTAGATAACCTTTACGTAAAATTGAAAACATACAACATTTTGATTAATTACAAAGTTGTATATTTTTATTAAAAACATTTAATAAAATCGTAAATATTAATAATACATAATAATATTTACAACAAAACGCCCTACGGCCTTACATCCGCTAAATTAGCAGTACCTTATTTTCTTTTACATTTTCCGTTTCTGTCGATCGTCCAATTTTTTGCCTTTCTGTCTCAATTAGAAGTAATTATGCGAATAAATTTAGCTTTATTTGAAAATTAGATTGATAAATAATTATTATGTACCATGTATCTGAATTTTTAATTCTAATTTCTAAAGAAATATCTCATTATAGTGGCAAATTATATTCTACACATTATATCGAATAATTGTTAATTTTTTAGAGATTTCAAAACAACACAGTTAGAAAAACATTTTTCTTTAAAAAGAATTAAAAAAAAAAAAACAAACAGCTATTAAACGTCTATCTCATAATTACGTATCTCAAATACGTTCATGTTATCACCAACATCACGGTTCCGTAAAAATAATAGCACATAAAGGGAGGGTAAAGCCTCATCCTGCATCGCGTCTGCGTGACGCCTGTCATTGTGAATACACTCCCGGAGGCTTTACATGAAACTCGTACAGTGAATAGAAACACACGTAATCGAAATACGCTGGAGAAGCGCTGTGATTCTGAGTACTATTCAATGTTCTAACTCAACGTTTGTAATCGGTATATCGGTATAATACACTAGGTATTGTTGTGTTTTGTTTATTTACAGTAATATAAAACTCATGAGGAATTTAAGTATTCGTTTGTTTTTTTTTTATATTTATTCTATATTCTGATCTGTGAGATTTCGGCCGAGTCAGCCCGTATACGAATTGAGTAGGCTCAGTAGGCTACAGCTAGGTTCTACAAGGTTGGACAACTTAGTTTTATAAAGTTACGAGTGTTATATATATATATATATATATATATATATATATATATATATATATATATATATAAAAACTTTTATATATATTTTTTTTTTTTAACTTTTAATTTTTTGTTATTGTTGAGAATATTATATGAGTAGAGAATGAAAAATGTGAGTAACTTCTTTTTTCAAATTTTAAATTAAGTCGGTGATGTTGCAATATAGCTTCGTGTGTTGTTGCCTGCAGGAAGGGGACGATTACTTTGGTTGTATGACTCTATTAGAGTTTGTCGAGGTTGACTTCCGCAGCAAGCGAATCCTTTAATGTAGCCGTATATAACGCCTACATGTGCCCTAGCAGCGGCTTATTTGAAATTTTACATCGAAAAAGCAAAAGAAAACCTCTTTTCGGGACTTTAAATTGTATACGCTCTTGATTTTAGTTTCAAGCAATGCAATCCGACGTTTAAAACTTTACAAAAAGTTGAGGTTGCCTTTTGTCATTATTTCTGTTGCGTAATTTCTGTTGAATTACTGAGAAGAAGTAATGACAAAATCATATAAAACGTTATAATTTGTCACGAAATATTTCTTTAAATAAAGTACATATCTACCTATAGATTATTATGCGGTATTTATTATTAGGTTGTGCAATTCATGAAATTCATTCATTGAAGCATTTTGCATATGCATTCTGGGATTCCTAGTTAGAGCTATATGAAGGTAAAATGTAAGGAATAATAATTAAATTAATTATTAACACTACGTAGATCATATCTATATTAATTAAGTAGTAATTAAAGATTTACTTGTATTTGCATATTAAGAAACGATTAGTTATAAATAATACGATTGTTAATAATAAACTGAAATGAGCTCACATATCTTAGTACAAAGACGCGGATCATTAGATAGGTGTCTTAGGTAACCAAAAAATCATAAAAATATATTTCAACATGCAACACAATAATCATAAAAGCATGATATTAGCCGTTGAATATTGGTAAGGTTTTATTAAAATAGCAGTTTCCACTCTAGGGATCACAAAACATCGGATCATTAGATAATTCGCAATTACGACCGCAGGAATTTTCGCGTAATGCCCTCATTTTCATAAGGATCATTAGTCAGATTTATAATATTAAGCAATAGATATTAACTTTGTCCTAAGTAATAATTTATTTTCTCCCCTTTTGTGGGCGGTGATTTACGATTTTAAGACTTTTTAATTACCACTTTTAAGCCTTAAAGTTAAATCTTAATAAGAAGTGCGCTATTTTATTTTGTCTAATGTTAATTAAAAGTTTTATTCTGTTTATACAAATAATTGTTACTATCGATGGACTAGAATATTTAAAGCTTGAACATTTTGTGGCATCCTTATAGTGCTCTTAAACAAAGTAGGATTAGTTCTACCGTTTTTAGCTTGTGACACACTGGACCGATTTTTATGATCTTAGAAGGTTAGATTTGTCTTCGTTCTGAGTAACAGAATAAATATTAAAACATTGGAAAAAAATCATTATAAATATATTTATCAATTATATACATTTTATCATACATTTTGTATTAAACCGTTAATAAGTCAACACATTTTGAGTCTAAGGCGGTACATAGTTGTATCATATTCGATCAATAGTAGCGAGTTTTAAAATTGTTCAAATTACCAATTACTTCGAAAGTTAAGAAACAGTACCAATTCGTTTTATAAAAGAAGTTTTTAACTATTTCTGTTTATTCGAGTGTTTCGAGCTTGTTTGTAATGTATGGCCGCAAGCGAAGAACTTTTTAGGTTCCATATCTACCCTGTGAAAGTTTTCGTTTCGAGAGTTGTCGAAATTCATTAACATCGCTATAGCACTCTGTTTAATTAATTCATAGATTATTTCGTATATGTTTTGATTAAGTTCCGTCAATCATATAATATAATTTAATATACATAGATACAGTAAATACGCATTTTGTACGATTGTCTCTGGATAATGTTTTTTGAATGTAAGTAATATCATCTATTTCTTCGGCACTCTCCTCATATATTTTCATGGTGTTGGTTTCATGGTATTTTTTTACGCAGAAGCCTTTTAAAATTATTAAAGTCTTTTTTTATATAAGTAATATGTTTATTTTTAATTTTTTTCAAAAATTTTATTTAATAAGATGTTGATTCTCGTTTCGTATCTCGAACTATTTGTGTTGTTTTCAATGATTGAATTTCTTGGTAATAATTGAATTTCTATAAAATATATTATTATGACTTTTTTTATCTATATTATATTATAATAATTCAATGTCTTCAAGGTACGTGCGTATATTAAAATAGTAAATAATACTTATTATTTTTATTAAAAAAATATTTGTTGCTATGAAAAGATCACGAAAAATACGATTCATTTTCGTTATTTTAGTACAAAAACATGACTCAAATTATCAGAACTTTGCATATTTTGATAGTGACACTGTTTTAACAATAATGATTTATATAATTATGATAAATCCTATTATTTTATCGTGGAACTTATTGGAGCAGCAATATTTTTTCATGCCTTCTTGTCTATAGTTAATTAATTGATATTACATGGAATCATGTAATATCAATTAATTCTCTTTTATGATCTTGATCTAGTGATCGCCTCCAGGTATTAGTTGGTTGTCCAGGTCTTTTTCGCAAAATGTACACTTCTGATTATAATGATATTTAAATTCGATCAAAGGCTGTTGGTAATTTTATCAACATGTTCACCAATGAAAATTGAATCGAAACCAATCTGGTCTAAGATTACTCTTGTAACAGACTTCAATTTGACTACATACATAAGTAAGCAGGTAATTCTGTGTTGGAATTCCCTAAGATTGTCATCTCGACGTCTCATTTGATTACGCCGGATCCTATCTAATCCCCGCGAATCGTGATCGCGTATCCAAAGGATATGTTACGGAAATTCTTTGCTATGTGCCAAAATTTGGCATGTAATAACCGACAAAGATAAATTATGTTAGAATTTCATTTACTATGTTGCGTTAAATAAATATATTATTGTTTTTGTTGAAATGTGTATAATTGGAGGAGTTAATAGAATATAATGTATAACATTTTTAAATAATATTAAAGTAATTTTGAGTATTTTTATTTAGAAGTTGTAAGTATAATCAATCTAATATAATAATATGTGTATATTAGAATATTAAGTGACGTATAATTTGTAGATTTACAAAGCGCCAAATTTTTTATTCAATAGATTTAAAATATAAGCTTCCTTCGAGATTCCTAAGGAATTATCAAGTATTTTTAATTAGAAATCTGAGTAGATCCACAAATCTTGTTTTAATTGTTTTGTATATGATCGTGGTTCTTCTACGTTTTATTAGGAAAAGAAGATAATATGTACAATAGAATATATTTCAGCTGTCAGTGCCTACTTCAAAATAACTAGTAAAATAAAACAACCATTTATTAATTCGTAATAAAAATATCTAAAAAGTGAAAAATAACTTAATTCTGATAGTAAATATACCATTTTATATGTACAATATATTTTTTATTTCTTTTGCCGTCAAAATGTGTTTATTGTCACACAATATATATACATATGCGTGTAAAATGTCAGCTCAATCGGAAACCGGGAGTGTGCCGAATTTAACTTGCAAGATATGATTACAGACAGATAACGGAACAGGTTAAAATAAATAAAAGCTTTTAAAAAATTAATATTTACAAGCTGCGGCTAAAACGTGACTAGTACTTAAGAAAATATTAATGGAAATGAAATTAATTAAAAGATTTTAGATTTTTAATTGCGTTATTCTGTTAGCTTTAACATACATTTATACATTGCTAGTAAAACCACACACCGCAGAGAAATGAGATGCGAAAAATTATAAGAATTTATTAAATTAAATTTAATTTAGACATTTGAAGCATCCTCATCAGTTTTAATATAATATTTAGCTTTATGCAAAAAAGCAAGTATGTTCGTAGTTTTACGTTACGATAATTTTATTTTATTTTACACTAGTTCCGTCGCGCGGCTGTCTTCTTGTTAAATGTAACGTTTGTAGATATTGTTGCGCTCCTAGAATAGCATGTTCAACAAAATTATATTTTTTTATATACAATATATGAGAAGGTTCGAGTACCCATATAAATAACTTTAATATCTATAATAAACTGATAAAATCATCATTAATGCAAAACAGAAATTAATGATTATCAGTATTGTTATTGATCTTGTGTAATGATCGATACTATCATATGCATAAAAACAATATGAAAAGGTAATTATGTACCTAATGTAGATGTTTTCACAATCGAAAACATGATACACGATGGCACTTTAAAAATTTTCAATTATTATGAATATATGTAAAAAATTTACGATATACAAATAAAATAAATCTGTAACATAGCTGTATATTTTACATAGATTACGTTTTTAAAGTAACATTCCGATTGTTTGCTTCTAAAACTTTTAACGTATTACATTTTTCTGATTTCTTAGGTTAGACTTCTTTGTAGTTTTGGAATTATTGGTTCTTTTTTTTAATAAAGTGAGTAACAATATAAAACAAAATTTAATCCAAAAAGTATAATTTAAAATTGTATTAAACAAAAACATAAATCGAGAATCAAGTGAAAAAGGAGTAAAAGAAAGTCGTTAGCCTCGACATAAATCATAGCGAACGAAACAATAAAGAATTAAGCTGTCATTTACGGCTCGCTGGTAGATTCTCTTTACGCGGTTCGGATACATTGTCTCACCCCTTCCGTTCGACAAACGCACGGCACGTCCGTATTTCAAGCCTCAAATAAATAATTCATTATTATGGACCCGAGCACTCTCTTTAATCGTTTACCTGACATCGGCTGATTTATAACAGTGCCTTCTTTCGTGGAATACTAGTATGTTATTCATTACGCAATTATAATGAATTATACTTAAAAACAGTCCTTATTTGTGTGCAATATAATGTACATTATTATTTTATTGATACATTTTCTTGGTATAGATTCAGTTATTAGATCTAAAGTGCTTAGCTTATATAATGTTATAAATTTGGAGCTTATTTTCGATATGCCGACATGCCGTCAACATTGTTTAGGATTACAGGAAAATATCCAAGAAATATTTAACTTAAAAGCATTTCATTTAAATACAGTAAAGTGATAAGGGCATAGGGATTTAGGATAAGAGAAAATTCGTTACAGAATTAGACGCTCGAACGACCTTTAAAATGTCTGAAGATTCAAATTAGGGACGACGGCGAGGACACAACGTAAAGAACAAAGTCTATTTACTCGCTGATTTGAGGAGATAACTTCATTGAGCGAGCGTCGGTTTGCATCAAACAGTTTCGTACGTCGTCGGGTTCGATGGAGCCCAGTCATAGCCCTTTGTAAGCTTTTCCTGAATTCAATACGATTTTCTGTCTAATACAAAACCTTTTCGGCTGCGTAAGACGTTATTTTTTTACATAGCAAACTTGAGGTACTGTAATTTTGCTATTTGCGGGATATTTGACGTGTTGGCGTTTTTTTCTTACAAAAAGATGTTTGCCAAAAAGGATTCAGTTGAGAAAAAAAAGGAAATATTTAAATAATAATTTTTTTATAGGAATAGAGTTCTTAAGTGAAGGATAACTCACTAGTCTTAAATATGTCGAAAAAACGAATATACAAATATCCTACTGAAAACAATATTCTAGTTATCAACGTAGACGTGAACGAATGACAGTGGCATTCGTTCACGTCTACGTTGATAACTTCAATAAGTCGCAAAATTCTAATTTCGAAATTTAGTTTAAAGTTTTGCTTAAATATTCATAATTCATTTACCCAAAAAATAGTATTTTTCTTATAAAGCCACCAAATTGAATGTTTTAAGGTTTAAAATTATTTATTTGACAGTTTATTAAAAATGCCAGAAACATTACTTAGATACATATATGTCACAGGAAAAGAAAGTTTAAAAGGTATAAGCCCTAGAAGAGATTATATTATTTGTATAGACATAACATTTTGATCCATGCACAAAACAGCGCAAGACACCAAATGCCTCATATAATTTTTTTCCACTCATGTCTTCAAATGATTATGATTCTATGAATTTCTGATAAGTGGGAACTAGTTTACATTTACAAAGTCTTACAACGTTGAGTAAAAATACAGTATTTTTATATAATTTACATTCTCTTTTTTAAAGTCAATAAAATGAATCCACAACGTATATAGGACTGACTATACGTGGTAGATTCATTTTGTTGACGTTCAAAAAGAGAATGTAAATTCCTTTTTTGAATAAAAATATTTTGATTATGAATAGTAAATAATAGAGTACAAATAATAATAATTATTTCCTATAAATAAACTATCACCAGACGGATAATATTTCCATAAATTAGTATGGGGTATTTGCTAATTTAGGGCAGTCGGAAGATACTAATTGGAATCTAGCAGTGCCACAATTTGTGATATTATTACACGCTCGCTTAATATTAAAGTGTCCGAATAAAAAAATGCAAATTTTTCGCACAAAATGTTATTAACGTTTTCCTCTTAGTACACCGGCCGTTTATTTAGAGTTTAATGTCACAAAATTTTGATTGAATTATAAGTTCAAGAATTTTTTCTACTACTACTAGACGACGTTGCTTAGCAACCAGCAGGCGATTGAATATGATAGGCGAGAGTATCTTTGCGCCAACAAGTCAATTGGCGTGGTTGTTAAAGTTGGAAAAAGGTACAGATTTCTTACGACAAATAGTGTTAACGTAACATATCTATAGGTATATTGTTATATACCAGAAAAGATGAACAATAACAATATAACAGAAAAGATGAAGTAATAAATTGATAATCATATTTATATTCATGGAAAAGGAGTGTGGTTCTACATACAATGAGATGGTCTATTTGCTTACTGGTAAATTATCTTTGCGTCATTCGATGTCGAGAATAATACTAATAAGCTTTGCTTACAGATTTCCGTAAAGATTTACATAAGTTGTTTATCATTGCATTACCTGTAGGAATTTTCTTTCAGTACCTCTATTTTTTACAGCAGCTGATAACAAGAGTTGTTTCATGTCAATTACGAAAGCAAAACTTATGAATATATTTCTCCACTAAAAATCGAATTGATAATGTTTTTTTTTATTACAAACAGGATTAGACCTAATACCGTTATTAGGCACTTTTGTGTTCTGTCTCTTATTTGGAGTGGAACTGGGTCTGGGCTGTGGAGTCGCTATCGACGTCTTGTTGCTGCTGTACTATCAATCCCGACCGAGGCTGGATATTAAATATGTTGATGTATGTATTACTTTTATTAATATCGCTTATATTTTTTTTAATAAGTATCTACTTACAGAAATGTATAAATAATAATAAGCTTTATGAGGCTAAACATTAAAACTTATTTTATAAATCTAATTTAGTCAACTTACCTATTAACTCCAGTTAAATTTTTTTTAGCAGAAAAATTTTCAAAGAAACGAAATTTACTTATTACAAATATTAATTAAATATAATATTAATTTACAGCTAACTAAACTATGTTTGCCTTTCGATGTCTATAATTTTTAAGTAGGTAATGCCCTCAACTCACTATTATGAATGACGGTATTGCATATACAATACCTTAAATATATTTACTACTTGGTTAATGGGCAATTAAAAAATTTTACTTTTGTATTATGCGAAGTGGCAATTAAATACTATATCTACTTGACTTACAAAAAAACATTTTGTATATTTAAATAAAGTTAGGTTATTATGACGTTTGCTGGAATATATTTGCAGAACCAAAACATATTAGCTTATTGGTTAGTTATTGATTACTACGTGAGTTTACTAGCAGTTCTATTTATTGAAGGTATGTGTACATTAATCTATGTAAAGTTAACTTAGTCGAGCAAATATAATGTAGCCTTCGTTAATATTTATTACCAGTAAACAAACGTATAACTGTTATTAATTTGAATGCTTCAGCGGTCATTAATCAGGAAGTTTCAATAATTTCAATAACCTAAGAGACTTAGACCTAACCTTTGTATGAGAGTTGTCAATCGAGTTAGCGATTTAAATTGCCGTTCCTAAAAGGCGTAATAAAATTAAAATTGAATTTACATTAATTTATTTGTTGCTTGTAAAAAATAATAATTTTATTTCGATAGAAAATATCGTTCAATTAGAAGCGTTTCGCTATTTTGATCATAATTGCTTGTGGAGTGATGAATATAAACTGTCAAACACTGCAACTTTGCTAACGGTTAGCTTTGCCCAAGACGTCGTGTCTCAAAATAGTTAAATATCGGAAATAGTTTTAATTGTTTGATTTTTTTTTAATTGGAGATGTAATTTCTTTATGGTTTTTTCCACAAAGAGTAACGGATTCTCTGTTATTTAGCTTTAATAGCATGTCAGACATTAAAATAGGTTCTGAATTTTCCGCGCCTAACTCATGGTTTGAATATCTGAAGGAAGAAATGACTATTTCAATTAGTTGCACTCTAACTAACATTTTTATAGCACTATATCTTGAATAGTTTTTAAACCTTATTTTAGTTCATTTACAACGCTTAAAGTAAATGCCCTCGCTGCCCCATCTCGAATTTCTACTAAATTTAATTAAATTATTATTTGAATATGAAGCTATTTGAACAATAATTTAATTAAATTTGTTTCTTTTCAGTGTAAAATTTCTAATTAAGAGAAATGTATTATGTTTTGTACTTTTTAGTATAATGAAATTAGCTGTAAATTAATTATGAGAATTTTATGTTTTAATTATATACGTTATGCAAATTATTTTATTGTTTCATACTTAAATGTTTATTTTAGATAATTAATCATTCTTATTTATTGCGTTAATTATTATTACGTTTAAATTTTTACCTATTTTGCACTGGGTGAATAAACAACTTATCAATTTTATTAATTTCAATTCTTTGATTTGTGGCTAAAATATTTTTACGGCACTATCAAAGAAGGGTTATTATTATGGAAGGGTATAAGTTATTTTAAATATCTAATACATTAATTATTAGTTTCTCTTTTCGTGAGTAATGGATTATAGGAAATAAAATAAAATCGAAATTTATGACTGAGATAGAACAAATTAGACTTTTGAATGTTTAGGAATTAAAATCCGAATCCGAAAATATGTAGGATGATGATGATGAGGACTTGTCATATATAAAACAAAACCTTATCGATAAGGTTTTGTTTTACAACAAAAAAAAAAATCAACTGTTAAAATGTATCGTCTTGTGTTTTTGGCCTTGACTAAACAGAAGATATGTTATATTATCGGTTTGATGTTTGTATTTGTGTATCAGTGTGGCATCGTAGCTCCCGATCAGACCAATTTTAATGCGATTTTTTTGTTGAAAATCTGATATAATCGAAATGTTTCCGCTAAAGTTCACGAAGATATATTCAGACGTTTTAAGTTATCGGGACTTTTCCTATTGAAATTATCTGAGTAATTTCTACTGGTGTATGGCTCAATATTTACTATACTGTGAATGATATCAAAATAACATTACGTAAACTTAATCTGATACTGCAGTATTATCGGGAATCATTTGGATCCTAACACCAGAATAAAACCTTTTTTATTTTATTGTTTTAAATATTATTTGTCCACAGGATAGTAGTATTCCTCCTCATTATTCACTTCACCCGATCGGTGGATTTCACTTCGCCAGTGCTGAACGGGTGCGATCTAAAATTATTTCACTGAGGAACAGGAAAAAAATACATAGATTAGAAAATCTGACTGTTATACCGGATGGGGTGGTAAGGAATGGTACGGAACATGCGGGTACAGTGGGGTCGAATGTACTGGTGATACATTGTGACACGATTTGCAGATTGGACTATACATTTTTACAGGTATGTTTAATTTTATTTCGATAAAAATATCTAGTTTAAAGTATTAAGTGATCAGTTGTTTTTCTTCATTTCATTTATCTAAGTATAAATATAAATTGCGTTATCTTAAACGCTAAAAGTGATTGAAAATAAAATTAATCGCAGGTTAATACACTCTGTAAATAGCACGACTAATTATTAATATTAATAACTAAGGAACAGATATTCATTATAACTGGAATAAAAAAATATAAAGTAACATAATTTTAGCACTTTGTAAAATTGTTAAATTACGGAATATTTAAAATTCTAGCGCGCCTATATTAAATATATATGAAAATTATTAAAAATCCTTTCTTAGTGGATATTTACAACATAAAAAGTATGATAACAAAATTTAGAGTTGGTAGGTTTAGCGGTTTAGACTCCACGTTGTAAGTAAGTCAAGTTAGGACAAGTATATGTATATGTAGATTGAAACATATAAAAGTTAACTAATTAATAGGAATAAATATTTTATTAAGTTAAAAGCAGGTAGAATTACTTGAGTGAGGCAAGAGGTCATAGCGTTATATACCTACCTATTGCACATTCAGTGTACGTTAAGTATAAGGAAATATATCTGCAGGATGTTAATATAAAATATTATATTTCATTATTTAGTGAGAATATAACTTCAATCACACAGTTTGACTACACTTTATTTTTGCTCATTATTTACAGTAACTATAGAAATTGAACTTAAGCTAAAACATAAAATAATTATAAAACAAAGCACACAATATTTGTACGTTACAATACATATGAACGTATGTATGTATGATTTTACTGTGCATAGAGAATGAAATTTTAAGTGGACGTGGATGGTAAAGACTAAACTATAGAGTTTTTTTATCAAATTAAGTACGACTATGGGCCAAAGTTGCCCAAGCCTGTTTTATTCTTCGTTGTAATTAATACTTGTACTATAACAGACGTACAGTGCTGCATAGCGTTCTTCTTACGAGAAAAAACTACAGAATTTTGAGAAGCGACTCGGCTAATAAAAATACTCTTTTTGACTTTCCCGAAATTCTAAAACAAGTCAGTAGTTTGGAAATGTTGTCTGTGCGTATGTATAAATTCTCTAACCCTGTAATCATTAGCCGGAAAAAGTTGAAATCTCTATATATACAGCAGTTTAAATCTTACCTTTTTGTATTGTAGCGAAAAGTAATTTATTTTTTAATATAAACACTCTGATCTCTACGATTCTTAATGTTTTATTGCGAAATTCCTAAGATGTCGAATTGTTGAAAATAACGTGCACTCGGTAAGAGTCACAAAGTCTTTGAACACATCGGTGATGCATTGCAGTGCTCTCGACAGAATCGATTACTCTCCTATTCCGACTCTCCGGCTAAAAGGTTTCTTAGATATATTAGAATTATACTTATTGACTGCGACGTTACTATCATTCCGGTAGTTAAAATATTACTTATATACATATAAAATCGAAAATAAATCTCTTAAGATATGTGGCGTACATATTATAATAATCTATACTTATAAAGTAAGCAATGTGATTTGATAATAGACTATTGGAACAATTCCTTTTGTGTTAGAATCATTGATTCCCAAAGTGGTTCATATCAATTCCCGTGGATAATGACTTTTAGGCGGACCATCTCAACGGAAAAATTACCTTTTCTATCTGTGTTAAGTAGGCCGCTTATAGAGAAAGGTTCGGGCTATAAAACATCTCCCTAATACATCAATAGGAGTGAAGCATAACTAAAAATGCGAGTGAAATCGTGAAAAATAGATAGTATTCACTGTTAATGTTTCTGCTTGAAGTCTAGTCTTGTGGTACTTTATATTATTGACATATTTATAGAAGCGATGACTAGAATCTATTCTAGATACTAATACTGATAATATATACTAACTAATCTCACTCGACTTCACACGAGCGCAATGAAGTTTTTTACAGTATTACATAACAAATCTTTGAAATTCGCGGCTTTTCTATAATATGAGTGTATTATATATATATATAAATCTTCTTCTGGGATCACCCTAAATATTGAATTAAAATTCGTTGCTTAGTTTAAAAGATCTAAGCGTACATAAATTGTTAAATTTATTTATTTTGGTAAAAATAGTAATTTAACATAGTATGGATGATCCATTCAAGTATGATTATGCTTTATT
Organism: Hypolimnas misippus; assembly: GCA_037950945.1. Taxonomy (NCBI): domain Eukaryota; kingdom Metazoa; phylum Arthropoda; class Insecta; order Lepidoptera; family Nymphalidae; genus Hypolimnas; species Hypolimnas misippus. The sequence continues at coordinate 9,467,756 of JBBEEQ010000029.1, read as the reverse complement.
CCTAATTATATAATATAATAAAAAGCTTTTGGATCAACTGGTCATCCTAACTAGATTATTTAAGTAACCTGTGTTAAGGATGTTAAAGCTCCATGTAAAAATTCCTAACACTTACAAAAAGTGGGCTGAAATTATTTGTGTTCTTTTAAAGTGTTTTGTATACCTTTATACGTCTTACATGTCTAACTTATTTCGTTTTCATATATCTTTCTGCCTACCAATGGCAAGGTATTTTGATAGAATATGCATGAGATCAGTTATTTTTTAAGTTTTACGAGCGCTGGTTATTCTCTTTCTAAATCAATTCAGGTCTGCGGTATCTGAAAATAATCGTGAAATAATTTAAGATCGAACTCAGCGTATGAATATTGAACATATTCATTCTAACAGTAATAAAAAATACAATATTGTTAATATAGCTTTGTTAACATATATAGTTTATTGAAAATTAACGATTGGAAAATACAATCAAATTTGTATACTAACTCTGTAAAATTACTTTCAAGTTTATTTGTCTATTTGCTATTTCATTTTCACATTGCATATTGTTTTTCAGTAAAACGAAATAGTAATATTATTAATGTTGTATATGCATTTCGCATAAACAAAATATATTTGCAGTAGAATTTTTTTTTTATATTTTATTCTTTGATAACGTTTATCGTTCCTACCTAAAATATTAATAATAATGTTACTATGATCAAACTGCATTACAATAATTAAATGTTATGAATGAAAAATCACAATGTTATTGTATTGTCTTAAATAAAAATCAAAATATAGATTGTACATGTATATTGTGCTGGTAGTTAAACGAAGTTTTAGAAAAAAAATCAATATAATGTTGATTTGAAAATGAATCTGTACTTCCATACTAATATTAAAAAGAGAAAAAAATAGTTTTTCAGTTTTTATGTAATCTCTGAAACTACTGATCCGATTTGAAAAAATATTTTTGCGTTGCCCATTTATTAAGAAAGGTTATTGGCTATAATACATCGCTCTAAGACTCACAGGAGCGAAGCACTGGCCTTAAACGCGAGTGGAACCGCGACGGGCATCTAGTCTCTAAATAAAATGGTTCCCAGAAAAAATTAAAATATATTGTATAAGTACCTACCTATAAGTATCTACGTTTTTTATTTCACACAAGGAAAATGTTTCTTATCTTCATATATAAATTCGGTGCTTGCGGCACCGAATAATCGTTTAATTTAATGGTTAAGTAACAGATTGCGATTAGAAACAGCGATTGCTTCTCTCACTAGAGGTGTTTGCCGACCGCAGCTATTGTATGCATACACGAAACTTATTTTAATCTAAAATTTGGTATTAGTTTATAATAACGAGAGAATTACGATGCAGTAATGAAAATAATATTTCCTATTATTCGTAGGTTTCAAATGTTACCTGTACGAGTTTATTCCTGACTGTTATTATATAGGGTGAGTTCTTTCAACTGGTCGCGGTAGGCCAAATCAAAGTATAAGGATTACGGGTTTTTCTTAATTCTTCTTAATACTTCAATTGAACAGTTTATTAAATTGTTTATCGTGAACTATTATTTTAAATATTCCTAGAACTTGATCCTTATAATCAACATTATGAGATGGTGCAATAATATACGAGAGTTTTTTTTCAAAATCAGCATCTTTGATTCCTGGCGAAGGAAATTAATTAAAAAAAAAAACTAATGACGTAGTTTTATTTTTTATTATCGGTCCCCAGGGACTTTTCACTTTTGCTACTCTTTATACTTCCGGATTTGACTTACCACGCTCAGTTAAAAAAATCACTCTGTATGGTTTATTAATATGACCTGAAAACCAACAAAACTTTTGGAGCATAAAATATCATATAGGTATGCTAGTTACAATTACAATGCAAATAATAAACGCATCACACTCAACGGCTCCCATTAAGATCTCATGGTCTTGTGTCGGGAGTCCGGAAACACACACACAACACTAACACAGACACCCAGACCACGACAAACATCCGTATGGCCAATACAGACGTTTGCCGTGAGCGGGGATCGAACCCGCGACCGTTAGCGCTTCAGTCAGTTGCAGTGACCACTGCGCCAACGTGTCTGTCAGTAGATAATATCTCAAAATTTCATTTTGGAGGAATTATAATGATAGAAACCTTTGTTTTTGTTTATTTCATGTGAAATAAATGTCCTGTACAGGCTCTATGTCTAGGATTATTATTTCGTACAGAAGAACTATTTGATCTATTACTTTTTCACCGACTTAAAAGAAGGAGTACGTTCTCAAATTGTAGCGTATATTTTAAATAATAATTTTGGTTACCACATAATTACGTCACTTAAAACATCTTTAAAATTTCGTTTGACAAGGGGGTTCCATAGAAATTTCAACGTAATCGGGTCAGTAATTTGGTTTAAGAATCCAAATAACTTTTTAAGCGTGTTATTCGAGTAAACGTAATTGTATGTTTTCTATCTTTTTTGAAGTCTTAGTTATTGAATATTTTTTATACTAATATTATAAAGAAGTAAAGTTTAAAAGTTTGTATGTAGAGAGTAATCTTTGAAACACTTAATCCAATTTAAACATTTTTTTTTTGTTGGATAGCCTGTTTATTGAGGAAGATTTTTTTTAATATATTTATTGCATGCCGTGATTACCTATAAAAAGAAATACAATTATTAAGTGTATTCAATTGTTAACTATATAATATTTGTAATACTGTTGTCATTACTGTTGGTGATCCTAAATAAATAAATAAATAAAATGAGATTATAAGCTATATAACATCACGATTCGACTTATAGGAGCAAAGCAGTAACTATCAACGCGAGTGAAACCAAGAGGGGCAGCTAGTTTCATGCAAAAGTTGTGATGTGATGCAGTGTTAATCCCGCTTAATATAAACTTATCAGCTATCACACTATGCAGTGTTGTGGTTATAACGAAACACGAGCAAACACAATAGATATAATTTAAATGAATATATGTAATTGTGCAATATGTCCCATAATGAATATTTCTGGTTTAAGGTCTGCTTTCTATTCTAGTCCAAATATTGACGAGTTACTGATTTTTACATAGAGCTTTTGCCATCTACTTACCTACCTTCACTTGTTTATAGTATTAGTATATATAATATTAAAATTCCCCAGCGCACTTGGCATTAGATGAGTGTGGCGGGATTGTTTTGATTCATTGCGCTATAATCTTACTAGCAAAACATAATTTGTACATGGACGCAAAATAAGCAATGCACAAAAACTTCATTTTTAGAAAATTGCGTCTAAAGAAGTCAAACCTATTCTTAATGAATGTGCTTGAAGACGTTTATTTCAATCTTTTCTTTTCTCTTTCTATAAACGGAATAATGAATTAAAAGTAGATTGGCCTCATAAAAAGATTTTCAAATATATTAGATTATTATATATTTCAAAATATGAAACACACTTTAATATTCGAAATATTAATTGAATTTTTTTTTTCATAAATATTGAATTTCGATGACTTGAATTTATTTTTTTAATAATGTAAAACGCGTGACGCATTGCCAAAATACATCAAACACTCCGAATTTGACTTTTTGTGGATTGACACGTTATTGCTTATCAGCATCCATTTAGCCATTAATAAAAGAATTGAATTGATTGTATGTTAGCTATTTATAATGAAAGAAAACATTTATAAAACGTATTTAACATTAAATATGAGTATTGCTATTTTTTTTTCTTAGTGCAGAAGCGCAGTAAAATTATTTTATAATATGTATAATATTTGATTAAATTCTTAAGTTATTAAAATATAATTAAAAATACTTAGTTTTTTATGCATTTCATTATTATTATTCATTACATTCAGCGGTGATACGATCATAACGTCTGTATGTACGCGAGTAATGAAAAGTATGTAAAAACATTTCTAATTGTGTAGTAGTGTAGTATTTTTACCGTAAAGCTGCTTTTTATATAAAATATTATAATGCTTTAAAATGAGAGTATGCAGCAAAATTAAAAATATGAATAAAGAATAGTGGGAGCGGCGAAATGTAATATCCGTTATAAAAGTTTTTTTACCCGTGTCGGTAAATACCGATAGAAGCTTTTGTGGTCCTTTCTGCTGTAAAACCATGTGTTTTTTATGAAACTCGTTATTTTTTACAAAGGTGGCACACATGCTTATTGTATGTATAATATATTTTTAACGATAACGTTTTGTAGTTGAAAATTCTTAACCAACCCGGTGTGGAACGTTCAATGCTTGAAAATGCTATAGAATCATACAATTAGGCTTATATAGTTTAGTTTACATTGGGATTATTGTATTGTTCTCTGCATATTCACTGCCAATATGTATTCGATATGCTGTATAATATATAATTATTACATACATTTGTTGCACGAAATATCTACGAAATCAGTGACCTAAATTAATTACGACAAAAAGATAATCAATAATATTTATGTAGTAGCTATTTGTAGAAAATAAGAAAAATCCTTTGAGTTAATTACACATTTTATCTAATTTATTTATTTATTTATTTATTTATTTATTTATTTGGATAACCAACAAAAGAAAACATTATTACATTCATTCCGTTATCAAACTATTAACAATAACTTAAATGTCCTTTTAATTATAGGCTATCACATCATGCAAAATATAATAATTATAGTATATCAAGATTTAAATTAAAAAAACAATAATAATAAATTCAATAAAACATTACTTAATAATCAATAACATTGACATAACTAATAACATTATTACAGAAAATACAATTTAACATTTCAATATAACACAAAGATTTAAAATATCACAGAATTAAATTAAAAAATATTATTTTATTTTATTATAGTAAATTTAAAAAAAAATGCATTATGTGTAATACTAAAATTAATCAAGAAGAAAATATATATTATATGTACATATATGAATATATCAAAAAAAAATATCATTAATTAATTCATGACAAACAGATCCAAGTTTAATTTAAATTATAATTTTAATAGTGCATGCATTATTAATGTATTATTTTAAAAAGGCCAAAATTTTTTGCCTAAATTGTACCAACTTGTCGTGGCATATGTCTAAATCATTTATTTCTTTAGAAGTGTTATTATATAACGTCGCCATTCTGGGTATTGGTGAGTTTTTACCTAAGTGAGTTCTATATGTTGCAACTTGAAATAGTTTAGAAGGATAACGAGGAACTCTTGATGGGATTCGAAATAAAAATCTATTCAAGAGATCTGGACATTCAATTTTGTTGTTTAAAAGTTTGTAAAGAAACATTAATGATAAGATTTTTCTTCTGTTTTCAAGACTGCAAATGCTAAAGTAGTTTAACCTCTCATTATAATCTTTAAGGTTTAGTTTAAATCTAAATGATATTTGCCGCAAGAAACGCTTTTGAATACTTTCAATCCTTGTGATATGAATTTTTTTATAAGGTGACCAGATGATACTACAGTATTCGAGTTTACTACGCACAAGACTGTTAAAGACCGTAAAAACAGTTTCAGTTTTCTTGAAGTCTTTAGTGCAGCGCATGACAAAACCAAGAGATCTGTTTGCTAATTCTAAACTTCGATCGATGTGAGGGATAAAACTAAGACGACTATCCATGATGACACCGAGGTCTCTAATACTATTAGTTTCAGACAATTCACTTCCATCTATATAATATTTGGATGGAAAAATCTTATTTTTACGCGTAAATTTTATATGGACACATTTCTCAATATTAAGATACATTTTGTTCCTTCTACACCATTCAGTCAATCTGTTAAGGTCCTCCTGCAGAAGATTCTGATCCCTCACGTCTTTAATAACAAGCATCAATTTTAGGTCATCTGCGAATAAACTCATGTTACTATTATAGAATATATTCACTATATCGTTTATAAAAATATTGAAAAACAAGGGACCCAAGTTGGATCCCTGAGGGACACCAGAATGATTAGCAAAAGTGTCTGATTGATATCCATCTAGTACCACAATAGAAGATCGACCCAAGAGATATGATTTGCACCAGTTTATTAACGGATTCTTTATTCCATATGCTGACAGCTTTTCTAAAAGTAGAGCGTGGTTAACCTTATCAAATGCTTTAGAAAAGTCTGTATAGATAGCATCTACTTGATGGCCATGATCAACATTCTCGATAATATCTGTTACATGTGTTAGTAAGTTCGTACTCGTTGACCTCTTTACTATAAATCCATGTTGTTTTTCGCTTAATGAGTATTTAACATGGTTGTAAATATAAGGATAAACCATGGACTCAAAAACTTTTGCTATCGTAGATATTATTGAGATGGGACGATAGTTGCTTATCAGTTGTCTCTTACCGGATTTATAGATAGGGACAATTCTACACAATTTCCACATATCAGGAAAACACCCGTCTCTTAACGATTTGTTGTAAATTATAGTTAATGGTAGGGAAATCGGTTCAGCACATTTGATTAAGAATATAGGAGGAATGTTATCAGGTCCAGCACCCTTGTTTAGGTCAAGTCTTTTTAATTTTTTAACGACCTCATCACGAGTAAATTCAATGTGATTGATTTCATTGAGACTGCTACAGATGTCTATAGAATGAGTAGTATCAGAGTTATCTTTTTCATATACGGAGGAAAAATGTTTTGCAAACAGATTACATATGGCTTCAGCTTGGTTGGCCTCGTTATCTCCGAGAGTCATGACATGAGGATGCGTACTATTAGATTTACGGATATTTTTTAACTTTTTGTTTGGTACTTGTTACTAGCCGTTAGAAAGTCAATGACCTAAGACAAAGAACGTCAACGTTAACAGCTCATGAGTTGTATTCACTATTCACCATCTATTACACTGTTCACTTAACTTTTATATTAGTCTTCTTATTTCCTCATTTGTAGTTATTCGAATTATAATTACCTATTTACTGTTTTATAACTTGTCACATAATACACCGGTTTCCATTTTAATCCCGTAACGAATATTAACTCGCGCACGTGCAATCCACTTTACGACAACATTTCGATATTATTTTGTATGTATTTTTGTTTATGCAGTCAAGCACGATACACTTAATGGTCTGATTCCACACCGATAGTCTTAGATTAACAGTTTACCACGATTAAATCCTTGTAAACTTAGCACTAAGATCATACACATCCGACTCCTTCGACGGTCGGAAGCGAAATTCCTAGCTAATTGCAAAAGAGAGGTGCACAATTAGATGTATATGTCTTTGAGTTTTGCGGGGTGCATAGGTAAGTGTATATATGGTTATATACATAATATATACGCCCAAAAGTTAGATCGAATGATAACTCAAAGTAGGAATAGCCATAATTTATAATTTGCGCGATTATCGGGGAAAGTGGGGTAAACACGAACACCAAGTGAAAATTGAAATAAAAAAAAATAAAACGATTTTTTTTCTATCGCGTTATTTTCAATTACAACTATTCAATCAGCTATTTTAGAAATCAACGTATAGAATTTTTTAAGGAAAAATAACATTTTACTAGAAAAACGAAACCTTTAGTATTATCCAAAACAATGGTTGGGTAATCCCGAATGAATAGTGGAGAAAAAAGAAATTACGATATATAATTAGCAATTAAGTTTTAATTACGACAGCGATAACGTTTATAGCCCGCTGACGCTTATCCATGTTTAGATCTCACGAGTCTTATTTTTGTATATGTTATACATAATTCAAACTCCCGGGCAGTTTCATATTTTTAATTGAAAAATTTAAATAATAGGTTTTTGTACTTTCTTTAACAATGAAAGTTTTAATATTATTAAAAAAATATATATTTTAAACAATCTTTAGACAGACACTTTGTTTAGCTACCCCCTAGGATCAAAACACAAAAATCATATCAAAAATATTTTACATTACGTGACCAGTTGCTATTAGCGTTAGTGTCATTGGAATCTTTTATTAGTAACTATTTCAGATTGTAAAATTCAAATATAAAAATAAATGTATATTAAGTTACTTTCATCTAAAAATTTAAATTAAAATAATTGAAATAATGATAACCTGACTTGTACTTGTAGGCTGTGTAACTGTGATTTGTGTTTGTAGTTGATATGAGCATTAAGATGGTGGATAAAATACTTTCATCTAATTCAAACTTGTTAGTACTATTGCATTCGGAATTACGTTTACCGCATTCATGTTTACCCCACTTTCCCTTAATATTTCTTAAGAATTAACTTAGATATACCATTTATAGTCTATGCCACATCGATATCATTTTAAAATTAGGCATTTGAAAAATGCAATATTTGATGTAATTATTAGTTAAGATTTACTCGTTTTATCCACTGTATCATTTCGGCTCTCAGTGCAATAACTGTGTTCCATTTTGTCGCGCAACGCACCGCTCATTGAAACGTGTAGAATAAAGGTGAAAATGAAAACGCGTTGCGGTCGCGACGCGAGCGTGCATGTGATTCGACTCGCGGTCTGCGGCTCGCTACGCTGATGCGAGCGCTTCTAGCTGCATTATCATGCTATTTTCATATTGTACTGTAAATTAATTCGATATTAATGCGAGCCAATTATGTCAGTCATGTCGGTTTAAATATGTTTAGCGAATTTATTTTGTGTTAGACCGAACTGTGCGGGGGTAATGGTTATGGAAAATTCAATGATGGGCGGATAGTGGTTTGGAGTGGATATTTGATTTGGCTAGTTTATTATTGTTTGGTTTTTATAAAATGTAAACAAACATGGATATTGTTTTAATATTCATATATGTATGTATGCGTATATAGGTGCATTAATATTTAATTTGTTGAAAATATTTAACGCGACACATTTGTCTATATTATAACGCTGTCTATTGAATAGGAAACATTTCACACACCGTATGACTGATTGTCGTTATTATAACAAAATCATCGAATTGCTGGAGTAATTGCTCAAACGAAATATGAAAGTTAAAACGGGAAAATATCGAGCGCTGAACGCTAATTGAAAACGAGTAAAGGGAATATTTTAATCGTAATATTTATAAGATTATTTTTTGCTAAATATAAGTATTACGAAAAATTAATTTATGTTATAATTGATGATCTTGAATATATACACATACACATCAAAGCAATGGAGTACACTCTCAAAACAGGGGTTTTCCAGATTTAATTGTAAAGAAAATAGGAAATCAGAAGATGGCGTTCGAATTGGCGAACTACCATTAGTTATTTTCGTTTACTTGTAAACTCGGAACTGTAATAAGATTCTATCTTATTAAATCGCTTAAAATTATTATATTACGAACAATAGTAATAAGTATTTTTTTTGTTTTATTTTTATAACAAAAATATTATTTATAAGTAATTGTTTACAATTATATACAATATTTTTGAATCAAAATATATTTGAGTATTATTTAATTGCTGCTTTGTCTGCGCAATAATTTTAATAATAAGTTTTTTTTAATCTATTAAACTGTTTTTTTATTATTATTTAAATAGTTGAATTTTCAATTTCAATTTAAAATTTAAAATTCTAGTTAAGTTAAAAATAAAGTAAAAAGACCTGTGCTTCCCACATATACCGTAAAAATGATAATTACCATACTACCTGTTCATAAATAAACAATTTGTATTGAAATTGTTGTCTATGTTCAATTGAACACATCTCGATATAAAGCAAATTAACCAATTCAAATAATTTGACCCAAATGTCGAAATTTATACTTTATTATTTTAAATTAGAAATGTTAAATTTATTTTTCTCTAAATTCGAAATTACGAGTATTCCATATCCTATTATTGTTTGTACATTGTTATCTATTTTAGGTTAGAATGATTAATTAACATTTTGTGACATAATTATCAAAAGAATAAATAATTATACGGAGCTCCTAATTTAATGATTTGAGTTTTTTTATTTACATTTTTAAGTTTCTATTATTGTCTAAGCTTCTGAAAACACATAAAAAACCTTATATTTTATAAATGAATAGCGGCTACCGTTAGGGCCTTTATACATACATATACTCGACGTATTTTCAGCGCGTATAAGCATTTTTGTACGCTTGAATGTGCAACTTACGCTTGTATAACCCAATCTAGAATAATACAAATTAAAATATGAGCTTATTCATAACGAAAATACATCCGGTTTGTGATCGCCCTTATATTAAAATAACTTTATATTAATTTGTGGCATGTACAATAAGTATTAATTTTTTTTACTAGTAAATAAAATGATGCAATTCAGAAGGTAGGTATCAGATTTTTGAATCGACCGATGTTTGTTTACCGATTTCTCCACGAATATGGACCGATTTTGAATTTTTTTGCGGCATAAAGGGTTTATTTCTAAATTGGTGCCATTGTGATCAGGTCCTGGAGAAATCTAGGAAATTCTTGCTGGTGCCCGGAAATAACATGCAAAAGTTTACTTTACACGTTTACTTGTTTTGTTTTCGAAGAAGATTTATTTAAAAAAAGATGTAATAAAAATAACTATATTAAGCCTAAATAATCGATGTCACAGTGGGGCAAGATGTCCATAAAACTAGTGGCAATAACTGTTTACATGATAAAAAATGATAATGTTTAATAAATATTTTTAGAGTCTCAAGATGCTAGTACAAGAGTGGTCGCGTAATGGCCGGGTAGTGTGGTGTGACGCGATCCCTCAGATCAAGCAGCAGCTCAACAGCGTCATTCAAGACCCCTTATACTGTGATACGGAAGGACTAGGCGTCTTATTAATAGGTGAGTCATAATCACAACTCTTCACAATTCAAGATACAACAATTGTTATGGCTATAAATGTTTTCAACTAACTACCATAAAAGGTGATTTTGAATTCTTCGGGGATTTTTTTATACATGGCTTGACCGATTTGGTTGTTTTTTTTTTGTTTGAAAGGTAGGTACAGAGTGTACCTTATAAGTTTTATCAAAATCGATTTAGTAAGTTAGTTTTAAAATCGAAATAACTAGAATGAGTAATTGAATATGCCATTCAAGTAAATGAAATTACGTAGTTTGCTTTTGAGGTCAGTAAAAAGTCTTGTTTTATAACTTGATGTTTAAAAAATATTTTCAATACTAAATTCCCCTAATTCAAAAGTAAAAACTATCAATGAAAATTATTTTTTATCTGAGATTATAATTTATATTTAATAAATAAGTAATATAAAGTATACAAGTAAATACGTTTCATATAATTCAGATGACCACGGAACCCTGCTGTCAGTTTGAATAAAACCGTATTCGAATTTACTTTTAAGTCAATTAATTATTTGTATCTTAAAACAGCGCGCTTATTTCAGTATAATCGTATGAACAAATAATAAACTTAGAGTATAAGTTCTTGTATTATATTAAAAATAGAAAAACTTAACGCAATTTACAGAGTACACCGTAGATAAGATTTCCGAAAGAATATTCTTAGGGAAAGAAACAAAACAGTCTTTTGAAACTATCTCAACGGGGCAATTATTTTGCTCCGTGTTCCATCCGTGTATAATAACGAACTAACCTAACGCCCGAGGCGATGTTCACGTTTCGCCTTCTAATGTCTGTCGGGGGAGATACGTAGCTTGAACTATATCCGGAAATTTGTCTCTTTTATTTTGTGTTATTTATATGCGGGTTAAGAGCCGAGGTGGCCTATTGGTTGGAACACGTCGATGTCAGCCGATGATCGCGGGCTCAAACTCCGATTAGCACTGCTGAGTTTTCAAGTGCTGTGTTTAAATTCATCTCGTGCTCGGTGAAGGGAAATATGGCGAGGAAACCTGCAGGTGCCGGGAAAAATTCTGACACATGTTTATCTGACCCGTAGAGGAGCAGTGTGGTGGAAGCTCTATACATTCTCCTTAATAATGGAGGCTTTGCTCAGTTGTGGGACATTATCGGGCGGTTACATGTATATTCGGGTCATACATTTTCGTGACACTCAAACCCATTGGACAGACACATTGGCACATTGATGCAACTGCCTAAAGTGCTAATGGTCGCGGGTTCGATCCCCGCTCACAGTATTGGTTATACGGATGTTTATAGTGATCTGGGTGTGTGGTGTTTGTGTTGTGTCTGTTTCCGGACCTCCGACACAAGATCATGAGATCTGAATGGGGATTGTATTGTGTAATATATTACTAATAATTAATCTATACCTACTATTATTATAGAGAAGTGAAATACTGTATTGAAATACTTTTTTTTAGAATTTCGTTAAACAACCTAATTATTTTTAGTAACGCGTTTCAACAAAATAATACTACCCAAATTGAATAATTTAATTAATCGCGTTATTGACTTTACATAGTCAGGGGGGATAATCGGAAGAAAATGAATATACGAATTTCGCGATCCCGATTATCTCCCTTATGGTAGATACTTTGGGGTGGCTGAAATCATCCGTAAATGTAAATAAAATGTACGGTATGGTGTCAAAAATACTGTCTACGCCACCATGCTTTATAAGATCAGTTGATACTATATATCAGTAAATGATGGTGAAAAGTATTGTGGTGATTTTAGAAAATAGGTCTTTGTGTATTTGAATTTAGCAATGAGAGGAGCGTATTTTCCAAACATTCGAGATATTTATTATGATATTTAAAATTTATTATTGTTAGAAAATTAGCATTTAAGGTACCGATAGCGCCATTTATTATCAAAATAACTGACGTTAAAATTAATACGTTTCATAATATCCGCTCATTTGAATTTTATTGTTTCAGAAATAACAATGGCAACGCAAACGGGTAATACCAGTGATACCAGACTATAGGATATAATTAATTTTTCACGCTGATATAATTTTAGTTTACCTAGTATTTCCTTGATTTAATAATATTCAACTTTTGAAATTAATTGTTTTTAAAAGAAAATTTTTGAAAATATGCGTTCTAGAGATTTTAACGGTGCTGGAAGCTGTAACCTATTTATTATTTGTGTTTATAATTTTAATAATAAAAATCTAGAATAAAATTGTTTTAATAATAAAATTGTGCTTTATTACCAAAACGGACTTTTTAGTTTTATTATTTTCGTTTCAGTTACACAGATTTTTAATTAGAGCTTTGTTCTAAAATTACTAAACGATCTTTACGGTAATATTATATTATAATAAGAAATAGAATCTTAAAGAAAATACACGGTAATTTAATAAAACCCACAGTGAAGATCTTCTGAAGATGGTATTACCGGTAAAACTGTAATTTCTTTTTATTAATCTTTGACAATTAAAATATTTTATAAATAGAAAGAAGTGTATAATAGATACATAGATGTACGAAAAGTTAATTATTTATGCCAAAAAACACCATTGTGGTAGAGCATAGCTATAGACCGCTCACTATAGTTCATATACAAGCAGTGTGCCTAGTCTGAGTATTTCTAACTACTCGATTGCAGTAAAGTAAACGCAAATTTATATGGGATTAAATCAGCGCCATCTCGTTTTAACAAGGAGCAACAAAATTAGTGATTACAGATTATTATATTTTGTGCGTGCAAGCGAATATTTTGATACGTCGAATAGTTAAAGTTAGTAAATTTTACGCAAAATTCAATCGAGTATTTATTGAAAAATTCACACTTGGCATACAGTACACACAACACCTCAGAGGAACAATTTGGATTCAGGGCAAGTCGCTCAACAATTGACGCCCTGAATTCACTGAAAAACCTGTCTGAAAATGCGGTAGTCGCTGGAGATGTGTGTTTGGCCGTCTCGCTGGATGCAGCGAATGCTTTCAACAGTCTCCCGTTTGAAACCCTACGCGAAGGACTTTGATATATTGAGGTGCCTCCCTATCTCGGAAGACTGTTGGAAGCATACCTACAAGACAGAAAGGTCCTCTGGGAGGGAAGGGACGGACGCCTGTTCTGGCGCCGTGTCGGCTGTGGTGTCCCACAGAGATCGGTATTGGGTCCTTTTTTTTTTGTTTTCGCAGGGGAAATCTTCGAAAAGATACCCGATTCCTGGGGGGGAGATCGGGATATGTGGAGATTTATACCCACTAAAACCCCTGCGATGGCTCAGCACGGAACTGGAGAGGCCTTGGGATCGCTTGCGCATGCGCATCCGCTGCCCCTCCCGTGCGACGCTCCGCTCGTGGCTGGCGGAGCTCGTCTCAGGAGGGCAAAATCTAAAATTGCCCTCCACGCACCCCTCGCTGGTGCGTACGGCAGTTCGAGGCCATCCCGACTGCCGTCCTCCTCGTGGCCGTATGAAAACGGATGCGTGGGACCCCCATCTCACGCACCCACGGCCCGAGGGCGCGCCCTATTTATTCTGCCCCGGGCACTGGGGCTAGGAGGCCGGAAGGACGACGCCTCGGTCGTCCTCGTCGGGCGGGATCGGCCCTCTCCCGGGCCCGCCCTGCTATCTCCTTCTGGATCATGACGGTCTCACAGAAGGAGACTACGGCCTCCCACGCCGATTCCCTGCGGAGCATCGCCGATACGACTGCTCGCAGGGACATGGGGTCCTATTCTGTAGAATATCGGCTTTCATTGGCTGCTAAGGTGTCCACTTTTCCCTGGTATGAGAGTAATTTGCTACGCCGATGACACACTAGTAACATGCCGGGGAAAAAATTACGCAGAGGCAGCTCGTCTAGCTGAAGTTGGCACGGCGCTGGTCGTGGATCGTATAGAAATGCTTGGACTGAAGGTCTCTGTATCAAAAACGGAGGCCCTCCTTTTCCACGGTCCACGCATAGGTCCGCCTCGCGGAGCGTCCATCTTCGTTCAAGGTGTTGTGGTGCATATGAAGTCACAGATAAGATATCTCGTCCTAATCTTGGATAGGAGGTGGAACTGCAGGGCGATCTTCACTCAGCTCGCCCCTAAACTGGTAAACGCCACCGCCGCTCTAGACAGACTACTGCCAAATATTGGTGGACCAGACTCACCATGTCTGCGTTTATATGCCGGCATAATACGAAGTATGGCACTGTACGGTTTGCCCGTGTGGGCTGATGCACTCACCGCTCGCAACAAGACTCTATTGCGTAGGTCGCAGAGAGTCATAGCGGTAAGGGTAATACGTGGCTACCGAACAGTGTCATGGACGGCGGCAACGCTTCTTGCAAGCGATCCACCCTGGGAGCTTCAGGCAGAAGTGCTCGCAGAGCTACATCTGTACCGGGTGTATACAAGAGTGAGAGGTAAGCGTCCACCAATAGTAAAAGGGTGGAGGCGATTCTGCCGCACCTGGATCGCTGGGTCACAAGGCAGCATGGTCATTTGACATACACGTTGACGTAGGTGCTTACCGGGCACGGTTGCTCCGGTAAGTACCTGCACCAGATTGCGAGGAGAGAATTAACGCCGGCTTGCCACGAGTGTGGTGTGCTTGAGGACTCCGCGTACCACACTGTAAGTGAATGCGCCGCTTGGAGGGCCCAGCGTTAGCCCTAGTGACGATTATAGGTGGAGACGTCTCACTATCAAACGTAATTAATGCCATGCTCGATAGTGAGGGGGGCTAGGCGGTGATGGTCACCTTCTGCGAATCAGTCATCGCAATGAAGGAGGCCGCGGAACAGGAGCGAGAGACGAATGCTACCGCTGACCCGATCCGCAGACGGCGACCGAGGACGTCGCTATGCGAATCTCCTCCCTCCGCCGTAGTCCGAGCGGAAGAGACAGGCTTAACGCTTGTCACAAAGTGGCGAGATTGTTGAACTCGTGAATACTCTCTAGACGTAGATGCCTGCATTAGCAAGCTAACCGTCGGGGCGTCACGGTAGCATGCGTCAGTGATCCCGTGGCGCCCAACAAAGACGATGAGGGTACCGTTGGGTTTTAGTGGGTAGTTTGGTGCTCTATGTCACAGCAAGAGTCCCACATACCCGTCTAACTCTCTAGGCGGGATGCGTAAATGCATTCCCTAGCGAAAAAAAAAATCACAACACAATATCGTCGTAAAGCGGGTAAAATAATATAGCATATTACTATACTAGTATAGTATATTATATACTGTATTAGTAAAACTTATTCCACTTTACTTCCTATGCCTCTTCAACTTTTTTATTTCTTCGTATTCGTGGTTCTTATCATGCCACTAATATTTATAGGCGGCGCTAATCACTTAATATCAGGTGAATTTTCATAAATTAGACATGGTCACAAATGGACATATCAAATGGATATAAATGAAAATCTAAAGAAAAATATCTTGTAACTTACACGACGAGAAGATAATTTTCTTAAGAAATATCTTTACAAGCAATAGTCATTGAGTTTTATGTTTTCATTGAAATAAATGACGTCATAAGGATTTTCCACTCATAACTTTTATTACAGATATTTAAATAACTAATTAGATTGCTGCACGTACTATGCTTTTTAGTAGACTGATGTTTGTTACGGCTTCAGACGTGGAAACAATAGGAGATTAACACATGCATGAATATAATTTATTATTTTCAATAAATTATTGAAATTATAGATGTGTTTTTACATATATTTTCCTCTTTCCAGTAGAAATAAATGTTGGGTATGCTTCAATATTACTTTTAATGTTTGTTGTTAAATTTGTGTTCGTTTATGTCTCGAAACTAATGTTATCTATAATTATAAGCGCTGTAAATACATTTTTTTAAACGGTTAATACAAGATATAATGGAATACTATTTTAACTGAGGTACTTCCTTGAATTCCCTTTGAGTAACGTATATTTTCTTTATAGCTATTATCGTAGGTAACGCTAACAAGTATATGTTACTAGTGTATAATTAAAATTATCACTTAGTATCTACATAATACATTTATTTTTTTCCAAAGAAAGTAGTAGTACAAAAAACGATAGTATTGTATATATTTCTAATTATGTAGGCAATCGTGAAATCGACAATACTTATCCCAATAAAGTTTGACGCTAATCTAAGTATTAGAGATCTAAATAATAATAATTTATAATCAATTAGCTCTTCTCAATATAGAGTTAAAATCGCTCAGTTTAATATTTTATCATATATAATAAAACTTATAACTTTTGCTATTCTACTAATAACGATCGCTGCAACATATGCAACTAAACCATTTTATAATTTCAATGACGCTTCGTCTTTATTTGAAAAATTTGTAAGGCATTATAATAGGCACTATAAGAACGTAGAAGATAGAAATGAGCATTTCCAAGCGATGTCGTTGATAGAAATAAATAGACTCAATTCAATATAACAAAGCGCGACTTATTACATTAACAAATTTTCCGACTATACAAAGGAGGAGCGAAAGAAGCAGTTTGGTCTTCTAGTTCTTAGTGAGCATAAGTGAGATTAAAGTCTTCTGGTCCCATTTTTTTCAAAGACTTTTTTTAATATTTTAAAACAAATACTTACTGGGTTAGATTTCTAAATATATATTTACAATTCTTTTAGGCCGGGGCCCTCTCCGGTCCGGGACCCGTGGCTTTTTGCCAGCCCTGCCACCCTATAGTTACCTCACTGGTTGTGGGTACTCCAATGTTATTCTTGTTCTCCAATGTTATCGCATTTGATTAACTGGCATTAGAGTCGTTTTAATTAAAAATGTATTTTTAAAGTCGGCCTTACGTTCTATAAAACTTTTAATTCCAAGCAAAGATTAAAATTAATGTCCAACTGAGTTCAAATATAAAATTCTATATTATGTTTATATTAAAAAACACGTAATAATACTCCTGTTCCATCGCTCACTAGAGATTAAGTATTTTTAATTAAACATTAAATACACAGAAAAACTTTATATTTATATAAAAAAAACATATAAACGCAACACAAAAATCATTACATATTTTTCATATTCCAAATTTGAAGGACAAAAAAAAAAAAAATTATGGCCAGTTGCTCAACGGAATTCATAACAAGTGTCATAAATCCTATTTAAGTAAATAACGATATAATAAATATGGAAAAAGAATCAAAATTTATAAATTGATCTTAATAATTCCGATATATTGATAAACGATAGCTAAGAAAATATAAAAGGGTAGTAAATGAACTAGTCAGAAATTAAAGTATTTTATGTATATTTATATTTGAACGCTGTCCACTGAATTCGAAACATTTCACACATCGCACGACTACTTGTCTTTATTTTACAGTTGAAAGGCAAAATTAATGTGAAAATAGGAATATACATATCTACAATTTAAAAATGTATTTATATTCTTACTTCCAAAACTGTTAAAAATTTAAATTAATGAGACCTACTCTTAAATTTTCCTAATCAAAGAATCTTGAATGGAACTGCTTCTGATATAACCTTTTAGCTTTATGGTTTGAAATTTAGGTAGTAATTTTTATTCCTTGACACGACGTATATTCGGGTTTTTTTTCTTCTTCAATCATTTTGATTAGATTACGAAGAGAACGCCTTATAAAGAAATTGATTGAAGGATAATACGGTTTGCTTTTAGCCGGCAGGCCATATTTCACGTATATGTTTGCTGTATTTTATATGTATATTGTACAGTAAGTGAGTAGGTACTGAAATATCAATGGCTACAAGTGCTCTATTATCATAAGAGCATACGACTTTACTATTAAATTATTATCTGTTTACAAGTTATAAAAGAAAATGATTGAAAAAGGATAGCTAAGAACACTCTTGATCAAGTCACTTTTCAAACAAAATAAAAACTGATTTAGAAGCTACGATACAACAGAAACACAGATACAAACGTTAAATGTGTACACATTAACTGCATTTAATTAATTAACAATAATAAGGATATATGGACGCTGATAAGCAATACTGTATCCAGCCACACGGACTTCATTTTGACAAAATGGCGCCTAAAGATACAAGAAGTATTCCTTAGTAGTAATCCTTCTTTCATTTTGTTTTTTGATAAAAGGTATAATGAATTAAAAACTTATTGGTATAATAAAAGTTTTATGTAATAATAAGTTTTCCAAATATATGAGATTATCACACATTGCAAAATATTGAACACATTCATATTCGAAATATTAAATCATGAAACTTTTTTTATAGTTTTTTAGTTAAGATAACTTGATAAATATTTCAATAATGTTAAATACGTGACGCATTATCCATATAAAAATATATCAATATATCCGAATTTGAGCTTTTGTGGGTTGACACATTATTGCTTATCAGGTGATAATAGGTATCGGTTATAGTAACATATTTTGTGACATTTCAAAGCAATAATTTTAATTTAAAAGCATTAGGAATAATTCAAAACCACTATGGTTACCAATACATCAGTTACGCATGAAATACCCAGTTTTAAGTTCTTTGCAAGAAGTAAAAGAAATACGAATACGTATTGCCGTTGCAAAAACAAATCATCCGACCCCGTCGACATTACTCTGAATCTAATAAAAATAGCTTCTAGATTATGTAAATGTAGATTTTCGTTAAAATCTGAAAATAACCTTTTATGAAGAATTTTTTTTAAATAATTTTATTTCTATTATTTACCCTTTCTTGCCTTTAATTAAAAGCAAGATGAAAGTTTTAAAAAAGTGCACGCAAATAGTGAAGAAGTATTAATGAACTGCACAAAAATACTTTATTAACTGTTTTATAAATTGTGTTCGAGTTAAAATTTAGGGAATAGTTTAATCTAATATTGCTTTGAGGTAGGGTGGAGGCAATCACGACGATGGCCGCGTTCAATTAACGACAAAATTATGCTTGGCCTGATGACATAGCCCGTTATATCTTCATTAGTTTTGAATTTAAATAATTTGCAATTTATTTTGCAATTAATACATAAAAAAACTCTAAATTGTCGCTATATTTAGTTTTTAACGTACATTTTTAAACTTTTTACTTGTATTATATTGTAATACTATTAATATTCCTTTAGTTGTTTTTGTTATATACATAGCTTAAAATTACAAATTATGCATTTAATATTCCATTTTAAACATTGCTGATGAAAACTTTTTATAATAATAACATAAATATATGTCATTACAATGGTATCTGTGGAGAAATTTAATAATTATATTTAACGATTTCATACAATATTTTACTTTCAAAAGTTAAACAATAAATATGAATACATATGTTTGCATTCCTATCATTGTAAAATTGTACATTATATTAAGTTGCAAAGCAATTACGAATAAGTATACGCTCGCACCCAAATAAGCATTGAACTATATCTCATGCATGAAAATCGTAACTGTCTAGCAAATTAGTTCATTAACATGAACTTAAACCTGTTAACTACCAGTAGTTCTCTAATATATAGAAGATGAAACGCTCGGCGCCGGCGGCAGACAAGTCAAGTTCTGAAGTAAAACTTCGGTACCGGAGCCGTTGTCTATGCCGCGTAGAAGCAATAATGAAGACGTCGATGGGAGCCATTTAATTTACTTGAAAATGAGGCTGCGGTAGCTGGGTTTAGTTTGCGCGGAAATAATAATGAGCCTGCAGATAGATCGTCGAGTGGACGGATGTCACGGACTGATCTGCAGAGACCTTTTTCCTAGATAAGTTCGAGGGAAATAATTAAATTTCAACTCAAACTAAACTTCCAGTGAAAAACGTGGTCTGTGTTTGAAATCTTAGATAAAATTTAAGGGCACTAATTTCGGTTTTCATTAAAATTTTAGAATTCTTATGAACTATGGGACCTAATTTCTTTATCTTTATTTGATCACGAAGAATTAAAGTAAGTTAATTTATTGCCTGTTCTTTAAAATAATATAGAGATAAAATGCTAAGTAAAATATTTTTTGTAAACTGAATTAAGTTTATAGTTTTGAAATGTTGTGCGTACACATTTTAATCTAACCTATAAAACTATATAAATTTACATAAGTAGAATACTGTATTTATCTGGTATAGTATTTACGAAGCATAGTGACACAAGACAAAGCACAATAGTGCTAATGACTTATTCCCGTACAATGTCTTCAAATACTATATATTCTTTGTGTGTACATATAGTTAATCACTTTTTAAACTACTTAGTGATTAAAATAATGAAAAATACATGTAAAAACCAATTTGACTTGTAATCTGTAAAAAAAATATAAATAATTATAAGGTTTCACATATTCTATTCCATTTTATTTGTTTCCCTTATTCATATTCTTACACTCTTTATTCTTTATTTATTTTTAATTTATTATTTTTCATTGTCAAAATATGACCATGTCTAACACTTTCAGCCGGGGCGAAGAAGAAGACGCTACGGGCATCTTTTTCTCCTGTCTTAAAAAATCTTAATGTTTACTAAGAAGTAAAATACGCCGGGATTGACATGGTGAAATGCACCATAGCGATCCCGTGGTGCTCCAAGAGCGGCGTAGCAGGGATGTTGGTTTTTAGTGGGTAGAGTCCCACATACCCGCCTGAGGATATGCCTCTTGCGGGATGCGTAAATGCATTTCCCAACAATAAAAAAAAAATGTCTAAACACTTGAATTTCCATAAATCATATTGTATTTCACATATATTTTTTAACACGGCAGCATAATTTAAGGATTGAAACATTGCTATGCAAATTAACTAGAAATTGATTTGTTGAAGAGAAAAATAGCAGAGAACAACTATATAACATTATGTCTATCGCTAAAAAAAACAGAAAACCAACGAGTATCGCAGTATCGCACTCAATGTTGAAAAATAAAACTATCAGTTAACATCGATACAAGCGAGAGGGTAAATTGAAGTCGGGCTTGGGGCTAGAATCGGTAAGTTTGATCACCGGCGAGACCGATCCGGGGATTTGAGATACCCTCGTAAAATGTTCAGGAAAGTGAAAGGTTTCATTTTCAAAACTCAGCCAATGACACGGACCTTGGTAAAACTTTCAATCATTGAAAAAGAATAACATTCTAATGAATATATATGAAGGAATTGCATTTCATTTAACTATTTTATTATATTGTTTATATTGTAAGGAATGTTTTGTTTGTTTGTTTTTCGTATATTTTATATAAGTATTGTTATTTCAGTACAGCTAGCACCGCTGAATTTTCAAGTGCTAAATTTGTTTTTAAATCCATCTCGTGTTCGGCGGTGAAGGAAAACATCGTGAGGAAACCTGCATGTGCCGGGAGAATCCGACATATGTATGTATATGCGCCAAGCCGTAGTGGAGCAGCGTGGTGGATTAAGCTCGAAACCTTCTCCTTAATAGAAGAGGAGGCCTTTGCCCAGCAGTGGGACATTTAAAGGCTGTTACTTATTTTGTTACACTCGATTTTTTTCTAATAATGTTTAGGTAAAATTACAGGTTGCATGGTATATTTATTAAAATTTATTTGTTCCGATAGACCTCTTAGTTTAAAAGTTAGGGTTTTTTTTTCTTTATAAAAATTCACTAAACTTTGTCTTTTTCTGTACCCCTAACGATAACGAGTATACAAAATTTAATAATAACCATCTTACATTAGGATTTGTAATATTAGATAGAATGATATATTTAACAAGCGAAGCTTGAGTAAAATTCTTGTCGTTTAGTGGTAAGTGTCGGAAGGTAATAAGCTATAGTATATGAAGTAATTACTAAAAATAATTGCTATCTCATAATGTTAAATTATGACATAAAGCTTCCTCAGTCGAAATGTGGAATGTTTTCATAGTGATAGCTTACCATTCAATTTCAATTCAATTTTTTGGTTAGGGGTTTTTAGTCGTGATAATTTGACAATTGTTATTTCGCCAATGTCACGTGGAAATAATTTATTATAATTAGTCGCCTGAGGCCCAACTGTCAAAAATGAGATGTCAACTGAGAGTTATTTTTTTATATTAACATTCAATTGTTAACCAAAGAATTGAATTGAATTAAAAATTCTATTGATTTGTATGATCAGTTTTTGGATCTCTTTTCCTACACTTTTTAACGTGATAAGAAGTTTAACTACACTGACATGTATAATTGTGTAATGCTTGCTCTAACGCGTGAATTACACTTGTACGTTTTTCTTTCAGAATTCATAAAGATTTACTTGTTTGTCATTCATTTATAACTTAGAGAATTAAGTGACTTTATTTTGACAGAAACTGCTTTCGTAAGTTTATCTAGGTAACTGTTACCAGGTTAGAGTTGCTTTATATCGATTACGAGAGTAAAACTTCCAAATGTAATTCTCGCCTAATGTTTATAGTAAAATAATGAAATCTTGCCACTTCGTTGTCGTACTGCAGCTATAACTTTGAAATACATACAATTTAGGACAAAATATTTAGCATTTAATTACACTTTTGATATAAACTTGAATTAAAAAACCTTTAATAACATTGTATCGATCAAAATTACTAAACAATAAATTTAGTGTCAAAGAAATCATTAGATACATTTTTTTATTCATATGGACTTGATTCATGGTTACCTTACTTTCTATTTAATCAAAAGACTCATAGCAATAACATTATAATATAAATAAAAACAATAAGTAAAAAGTATATCATGCAATGTATTTTGTAACTCTTTTTTAAGATTAGTATATATTTACTGTGAATATGTAAAAAAAAAAATCTTGCAGAACCAAGACACGCGTAGGTACCATTCATACCTGAAACGATGGTTCCGAAACCTGTAATAAAGTAATTTTTGATTAGATCCTAAGTAAAATATGGTAAGTTACTAGTAGCATTGTTGTTTAATTTATATAATATAAATATGCTGTATTTATTTCACATCACAAGTCAGTCAGACACCTGTCAGGAACGTATTGAAAGAACAGCTGCACTATAGTTAATCGAACAAATATTTATTATTAATTTTAATTATTTACACACGCGCCCACAAAAACAACTCAAGATACAAATTAATTCATACGGTCAGCACACACGAATAAGTCGTTTCCGTGCTCGTGTTTGTTGAGTTCCTTGACTTATTCTTCAGTATCTGGATATAATTGGGCGGACGTTACATTTGTCGTAAGTACAACTTACTAATGTAAACATATCGTAAGCGTTACAGTAACTTTAGGAAGCATACGCAAGCTGTAAATTACTTTCTTCTGTAAACTCTTACATGTCCATAAGCAAAACTTACAAAAGAAATGTAAAATAATTGAATCATTATCATTTTGTAATAGGGATGGTTTAACATAGCTATGACCATGTTAATTACTTTAAACTAGGGCTGTTACAAAGTGCTATATTCTGACAGTTGATTTTTGTACTAAAAATTAAAAAAAAAATAGTTAAAGGATATAATCCTTCTAAAAAAATCATCCTTTGGTCGTCTAAGATTCACATAATTAGCCCCTAGCTAGCTCGCAAAAATATTAAAATGGGATTCCTTATTTCTTAATACAAAACGTACGTTTTAATAACGTTTTTTTTCCATTCTATATATTTTTTTTTATAATAATAAGTCCAAAGTAGCGAGTAATCGTTAGTTTCTTGTTTAATGCAAAGTACGTTAAAAACTAATGATGTAGAATTGATACGACATGAGCGTATTTAATTGTATAATTGCTATTGATATAAAAAAGTCCGTAACACAATAATTATATACATATTTTTAACTAGTGGGCGCCCGCGACTTCGACTACCTCATTATTTTGACTAGCCTAACAGGTTCTCCGTACAAACTTTTATCTATTCCTTAAGTAGCCTTTATCTTCTTCCAAAGTGTAATAAAAATCAATTTAAAATTCGTATTTTATATACGAAAATGTAACAAACAAACAAACAGAAAGACAGAGCTACGTTTGAGTTTGAATTATAAGGATAATAGATAATACCAAGTATAAATGACATTGCAAATAGAATTTCGTTGACAGATGAATCAAAACCAAATAAATAAATAAATAAATCACAACAGCGTGTCATTGACTACAATGTTAGAACAATAACATAGTTAAACGATTAGTACCTACATCACATAAATAAATAATATAGATATATATAACCAATATAAATAAATAAATCTATTTTAAGATATGTAAAAACTATGTTAAAATACACTTATAAAGTAAGCAGTCAATTTATTTTAGACACTAAAATCACCTTGGTTTCAAATTAAAAATCCCAGATTCTAAAAACCAGTCGTATGTATACATACACACATCTTTATGTAATAATTTATTAGCTACGAGCTATATAAGGCTGGAATATTACTGGCAGTAGTTATTTTAACCTTCGCATCGAACCGGTCGAGTGCTATAAGGAAAAATATACAAACCATGAGATTCATCAGTTGCATTCTATTATTCGTCGTGGCCGCTATGGCGAGCGAGAAACCGCACTATCAATTGAGCGACGCGCCCGCTTTGTTTGAAAAATTTATAAAAGATTACAACAGGCAATATAAGGATGAAGCGGACAAAGCGCGCCATTACGAGGCATTTTTGAAGTCCTTAAATACGATAAATAAAGCAAATGCCGAGCAGTCGTCCGCGACGTTTGATATTAACAACTTCGCTGATTACACACCGGAGGAAAGCAAACATCTCTATGGTTTAAGATTGCCCGGTGAGTTGCATGTTGCAATTAATACATAATTACGTTTTTAATATATATCTCTGAATCACGCATAAATATTGGTCGTTAATAACAATTATTTGATAGTGTTTATTTTTAATTTGCTGCTAAAATTAAAATCAACACAACGCTAAGATGCTTAACCCTTAATAGCCTGATTTACGAAAGTGTTTTATTTTAAAATATTACTGTGTTTGTTTGAAAATCTAGATGATGGGAAAAATAGTTAAAGTATCACAATATTTATTATACATATTTATAAAAAAAAACAGGTATCAATTTTGATGCATCAGGCATTAAGACCATAAAGAAATAAGATATACTAATAGTAATGTGAACATTTGGTTTAAAAGATTGGTATCAAAATTGAAACTCTAGGCTATTAAGGATTAAAGTATTAAATAAATTATTACAAAAAGACCTTTTTATCTAATGTTTATATAAAGCCTTTCTCTCTCTATTCTTAATAACAATAAAATGCTTACTTATAGCTTTCTTTTCCTATTTAACTAGTATATAAGTAAATTAACATGTTACCTTTTTAAGTAGATAAAATTGTTTTTTTTTTCCAGAAAAAAATAATTGAGCGGTTAACGAAAATGAAAGAAGATCTATTAAATATGCCTACTTTGTTTAGATCTAGTATTTTTAAGGTTTTAATTGAATTAAATTTGTATTAAATTTTAGTTTTTGTTTTATTATACTAATATCTAGCGAATTAATTATAAATCATAATAGCTCTGACATATACATATCAGTGTAAAAAACCTTTTAAATAAAGAAAAAAAGTCATAAATCAACATTATTGTTGACAAACAAAACATAATAATTAATATGCCTTTCAAAATGAACTCTCCTATGACATCTGTATATCATTTCTGGCAGTTTAATAAATTGTTAAATAAATAAATAATATTAGAATTTTTATAATTTCAATTCCTAAACATTACGAAAACTTAATTAAGCAATTATTCCGTTTTACAATACGAATAACGTTATCGCTAGTGTTAACACCAACAGCATAAAGTGACCGATGATAACACGTATAAGCAGTACACACGTACAATACAAACACTCGCTTCTCATATTTATGATAATTGCTACAATTTTATAGTAAACTGCCCTCGGTTTCACTCGCATATTATAAACTTTTTTGCTCCTTTGAGTTTTTAAACTCAGATTAATAATTTCAGAGATTACGCCATACATACAAATTTACAAATACATTTGACCTCTTTATAATATTAGTGTAGATAACTAAGTCTCCTTAAATATATTAAAAAATGTTAGATTTCATTATTCTAGTCCAGATATTGACAAGTTACTCATTTTAACACAGAGCGACTGCCACCTGTCTTTCGCAACCTCTGAGGGCAAGCCAGTAACCTTTTAGACTAGAATAATCTCCCTGAAAGGAGTAACGATCATTATCAGGTGATTGTGATAACAATAGGGGCCGACAGCTTTACGTATTCTCCGAAGCACGGTGGCCAGATCCTCTAGGACAAACACCCAGACCTAGGAAAAAATATTTATAGAAATATAATATTTGCTCCAAGCGGAGATCGAACCCGCAACCGACGGCGTTAGAGACAAATTTAGTATAGACCAGAATGTGTTTCAAGTGATTGTAATAAATTTTATTGAAATAATCTTTAATAAAACATACGAAAATTCAATACGTAATTATATGAAGCTTTTCAGTTTACAATATTATTTACACAATGACAACAATTCAAAAACTATTTCTTTTCACAGGCATAAAGAAAATATAAAAAGGAAAAGTCTGCAAAAGCAAGTGGCAGTTCGAATATTGGAAGGATGAATAATCAGACGAAATTAATCTGATAGTACTTAATACGTAATACCTACCTAGAGCCTAGTTGTATTATTTTTTTGACAAAAAAAAAACAGAGTGAAATCATTTTGACCTTGATTTTTTTATGTATTTCTATTTATAGCTTTATTTTTTATTATAATAATTCTAACAAAATATTAAATATCATTTACTACAAGAAAATTGTCAGGCTTCATTTACTCTGTGTTTTATTTAACAACTAATACTTAAAAAAAGATAACATTAAAAATTAACAAAACAAATCGACAATATATTTATTGAGACTATTTCAATGAGGCACAAGACGACACTTCTAATGCAGATTGGTGAGGAATTCTGAATCTTGTAGATTCTAGATGTTGCTACTACATCAGGTCAAGATTATGCAACTCTGTTTTTTGATATTATTTACAGTATAGTAAATTTCGAATCAATAGCACCAGTAGAATTTGCTCAGATCCTTTCAAAAATTTAAAAAGATTTGATAACCTTGAAACGTCTGAACAGATCCTCATGAATTATAACTAAAAACCATTTCCATCACATCAAGCTTTCCGACAAAAAAATGCTATAAAAATCGGTATATTCTTAGGAGGCTACGATGCCACAGAAAGGCACACGACAATCTTATAAAATTAGAAGTGCTCATTTGGAGGGGGGGGGGAGGTTCAAAAAAGCGAGTTTAGAGCAAAATACACAATTTCATTTGCGTGGATGATATATTTAATATTTCATCCACGCAAATGAAATTGTGTTTAATATAATTTACTTAAAGGATTTTGATGAAGCGGCCAATCGAAATGTATGCTATTTGATATACAAAAAGAGTTAATAATTTACGTAGTTTTGAGCTAACAAAGAGAACCTCCTCCTTTTTGGTTCTCGACTGAAAACTTCAAAACAAAATAGCAGCACATTGCAGCTGAGTCTTATTGAGTGTGCGGCTTAGTGTATATATGTAAGTAAATAACAGTCGCTGTCAAAGCAGTAAGCTAATGAGCCATGTCTATATAAAACATCGTAATATCGTAAATTTCTTTATCTTTACTAAAAATGTAGATTTCATTACACCAGACGACAGTCTAAAAGTTATTTTGGATGCTAAAGGTATGTGTATTGGGAGCAGTACTTTTTTCTTAATGAAAGGGTCTTATGACCTTTTCTGACTGTCTATACTAACAAATAAACTAACATTCACATTCATATTAGTTAGAATATGATTTGCTTCGTAATTTGATAGAATGTTCGTATTTCGTTTGCCGGAAGCAGCTGTTGCCCCGGCTTCGTACGCATAGACGTTAGCACGGTTTGCATGGAGGTAATTTTAAGCGATGAATAAGGGTGGTTTTGAAATTCTGTGATATAGATATTTATAGTTATATAGTCAAAAGAATATTCTGGCTAACTTTAAGGTTACTCGGCAAAGACAATATTTTTTCTTTACGCAATCTTTGCAACTAAATTACACTCCTATAGGGGATGATATTGGTAAGTTTGGCAATTTACATTTCATTATTTGCATCGAGATTTATGTGTATAAATGTTTTAAGTGAATTTGATCATTACATAAAAAAATTATCCCTTTTGGGGATTCAAAAAGTCCTTTCTTACATGATCCCTATCTTATTACAGGAACGCGCTGTCAAAATTTCGGCTTGTAGGTGCAGTGTCTTGGGCTGGATAATACTGTAGTAGTAAGGTTAAGCTATTTTATAGAAAACTATATGTACATACATACAGAAATATATACATATAATAGCACATTTATTAGTAAATATTTAAATTATCACAACAATACTATCTTCTATAGGAAATCCCATTATAATACTGTCTGAATTTGTTATCATTTTTAAATATAAATAGTATTATCGTTGTATTTTTATGCGAATGGCTATCTGTTGAACCGCGTGCATTTTTATCGTACAATACCAAATGCGGTACTATGAACATAACAAACGTACATTCTCCTGATAAGTAAACGATGACTACAATTTTAATAGATATTCATTAAGCTTGTAACATACTATTGAATATAATTCATAGTCTCGACTAATTCATGCGACCTAGATATCAATTTTTTTTTTGTTTGTTTGTTCTCGTAACTTGTATATAACAACTCTGTAACCTCATAATAGTCACTTAGGGAACCTTATATAAAGCTGTAAGTATCAAAAATAAAACTAACGGTATTTTCTTTCAGGTATAAAACGAGTGATAAGCAATTATGTAAATCTTATGAAAATCTGTGAGCAAACCATACAAGTGTAATCTTCGCCCAAGTAAAATTCTAAGGTGCACCGGAATACACTCTGCCTTTATATTTTCAAGCTTATATTCGCGAATCATTGCTACAGTTTAATCATATTTAAACATATAATATTAATGCCAAACAGGGCTTTTGTAAATTACTATTGTTATCAAAATATAAATAAGAAGGTTAATTATAAAAATAAGAAGTTAGATGTTAGTTAATTTTTACATGACTTGCCCCAGACTTTATTCAATTACAGGACATTTAACAATTAAATGCGTCGTATTAGTACAAAACACGAGTAAGGACATCAACTATCAGAATTTTGCACGTTTATAGCGATGATTTTTCGCTATTAGGTGTAGGAAATAAATTGTGTCTCCCAGACACGATTTGGTCACATCGTAATTAATACTCTTAATTAGTTGTTGATAAGCAATAATGTGTCATGCCACAATAAGTTAAATACGGAAATATTAATGTATTCTGATAATGCGTTATTTATATAACATTATTTAAAAAAAATTTCAAGTCATCAAAAAAAAAAGAAAAAAGTATCTTAAATTCAGATTTTGAATATTGAAGTGTGTTCAATATTTTGCAATTTACAAAAAAAGTCATCTATTTGAACAAAATTTTATTAGATAAAACTTTTAGCAAAATAGACAATTAAAGATGGATATAATATAATTCATCAAACAAATTTGTTAATAGATCTGACATGCTTAGACGCCATTTTCTCAAAACGAAGTCCGTGTGGCTTGTCACTGTATTGCTTATCAGCGTCCAATTGTTACTTTAATTTATAGAAAAGTTGTTCATCGTTAAGCTCGTATTTTTAAATTGTTTATAACTCAGTTGTAAATACGTTGTATACCTAATAATCATAAATCGATATTGGTTTGTTTAACTATTATAATTATAAACAGTAGGTATGTTTGTGTTATTGCTTATCTAGAAAACTAATGAACCAAGTTAATATAATATTATTTGTCCCTCTTTTAATTATGGATATAATTAATTGTGACATTGTTATAAGCGTACTGAGATCACAGCCAGTTAGTCGTTAAGAACCTTAGTAAAGTAGTAAAAAGTAAACAAGCAGCTTATAAATGTCCCACTGCTGGGCAAAGGCCACCTCTCCTATTAAGAAGTTTGTAAAGCTTAATCCATCACACTGCTCCACTGCGGGTTGGCAGATATACATGTGTCAGAATTTCTCCCGGCATATGCAGGTTTCGTCACGATGTTTTCCTTGAACGTCGAGCTCGAGATGAATTTAAATACAAATTTAGCACTAGAAGTATCAGCGGTGCCAGCCGGGGTTTGAACCCGTTATCATCGTTTGAGATCGACGTAAGAACCTTAGAACTGATTGTAAATAAGGTATATAAATTATGAGTACGTTTAACCAAATTTTAAAAAGGATAAGATTTCCAGTTCAGCAGAATGTTTTTTGTAGCTATTTTACGTGTATTGTGAATCGATTTCAATGATGTTTTTTCTATAGAAAAAATTATCATGCCTTAGCAAAATCATTCAAGCTTGATCAAGCTTTGATAAAAATAATTTGAGCTAGAAAACGCTTAATGGCTGATAGCATATTGATGGCGATTATTGTAAACTTATCTAAATAGATATTTAAATAGCGTTTAACGTTTTCATTAATGTTTCTCAAATTTTAGGTAAAAGAAGGTAATATATTATGTATTATTAAAATTCTTTAGAGGTTACAAAACGTTCATTCTTATCAAATGATTTTAAATCAGCTTTAAAATAAATTGTATAAGCTTCATAATAATAAAACATACCGGATGAATTGCGTGGCACTGTTTAAAATACCCGTGAACAAGAAACAAATAATATTGATTTTTACATAACATATTTTTAAAGTTAATATGCCGATATAACTCAAAATGTATCTAAGGAACCAGTTTATTTCTGGTGTATATTACAAAATTTTAAGAACTTAATCATAATAGCGGCAACTTATTTCAAGGATCGCGCGCACAGATATGAATATCCTTCATAATTACAAGGCGAGGTATGAGATGTCTAAGGAGGGAGATAAGGAATTAGTCTTACGTAACGAAGTAATTAGTTTTTATTACACGTGGAAGTAATTTCGTATGATTAAAGAATATAAGTTTAATTTAGAGTGGAGTTGGGTTTCATATATGAAACATATAATTTGTTTTATTTAAATTCATTATATTTTTAACACCCTTTCATAAGTTTTCTGATCCGAAGATAGAAAATGGGACACTATAGTACCAAGTCTTCGTTATCTGGTTACCCGTTCGTTTGTCAACGGGCTGCATCCCACGAAAACGAAAAACATAATACGTGAAAGATGTTCACTGAATGTGTATACCTATTATTGTTATAACATCTAAAAATAAAAAAAAAAAACTGGCCAAGTGCGAGTTGTTGAACATGACTGGTTATTTATTTCGAATTGTTTCATTCTTGTTTCTTTTATACAAATTTGTTTCATAACTACTTAATGTTATATGTTTCGTACAATTGTACGAAAGTTACGGAACACTTTGTGTGCAAGTTTGGTTCGTACTTGCCTATATTGACTATGGCTGTGGCTATACTTACATGAATAAACTATTATTAATAATAAGGATATTTGCAAACTAATGTATTTAGAACGGACGATATTGTCAAAGGAAAAGAAATTTAAAACTTTTCATTTATTTGTTTTATATTTACTATAAAGCTCGACTTCATGGTCCGTGAAATAAAAAAAGCGTAATTCTTATACGATTACGACGTCACTAAATCTTCGAAACTCGTTAATAGAACTTTCTAGAAGTTCTCGTCGTCTGACGGAGTATCGCGTGCTTCGGAGTTTACTACTTAATTTAAATAATAAAATTCTGATTGCAGCTAGGAGTAATATCCTGTAATTTATCTTAATAAGAATAAAAATACGTTCAAATGAGACCCGCTGGACTTACCCACCCATGTTTTGAGTATTTTTATTAAACCATGTATACTGTATACATATACATTTGCCACCATCTTATTTTAGAGCTTACGTTAAGAAAATGTACAAGATTATATGAATGATAAAA
The DNA here is from genome assembly GCA_037950945.1 of Hypolimnas misippus. NCBI lineage: Eukaryota > Metazoa > Arthropoda > Insecta > Lepidoptera > Nymphalidae > Hypolimnas > Hypolimnas misippus. The sequence continues at coordinate 9,435,177 of JBBEEQ010000029.1, read as the reverse complement.
ATGCGTGGATACAATATCTGTTGATTTTTAGTAGGATATTAAAATATCATAATAAACTATAATTAAGAATACACTTTGTACAAATTTATTGTAAAAGGGTATCTATAGAGTTTCTTGCCGTTTATTCTCGGTAAAATCTACTTTCCGAACAGTGGTAGCTTATAATTAAAAGACTAATTTGTAACTTGACGAATAAAAGCCTACTTGAATAATGTATATTTACGCGACGAGGCGCCACTATAACTTAATGTATTATTGTTTTTATGATGCCTCTTAATTTGTGTTAATGATAAAGTTAATTCCAAGATAATCTATTTCAGCAACCTGAAGTGAGTGTAAATAGAACTAGTACGAGAAACAGATGCAGGACAACGACCGTGGAGTAACAAGACAAGTTGGTCGAAAGTAAAACTTGGCTACTAAAGTTGACGCCGCACCCCGCGACGAAGCAATAATGGGAATTCAATGAGAGTCATTTAATTAACTTCTTAGTTGTCGTGATTTGCGACTAGTACTTACATAAAATAATTAACAGTATGATTACCTGTCGTCGAATTGACGGGTTTAATTAAAATTTATTGTGTTTTATTATTTTGTTATTAACGTTTAAGTTACTTTTATTATAATTATTATATATTTATCATATAATAAATATCCTATAAATTTACGAAATAATCAAAACTTTGTTGCATATTATTACTGTATACACATTTAAAGAAAATTAAAAAACTAATTATGCGTGGTTGTCAATAAATGGATTTATATCTTATTCTCTAATAGGTTTTTTTGTAGATGTAGCAAATTGTAATTAATTTTTAACATTTAGTTTTTAAAAGTATTAAAATTTAATTTAAACTGTTTTGAAAACTAGTTTTTTTTTTCTGACGTATAAATGAAGATTAGCGTGGATGAGGCTAGGGTTTAATAAATATAGATTCCTAGATAAAAATACACAAAAATGTTTTTCTTTGAAGCCAACCATCCGCGTGGCCCCACACGAACCTGCCCGAATTATTTATGAGCAGGACAAATCAAATCACCCACCTCGTGTTGTAAATGCAAAAATTAAACTACACAGCTAAAAACTAATCTAAGTTAGATAAAATAGCCTCCAAAGTTCAAAAGACATAATTCTTATGCGATTACGACGCCACTAAATCTTCGGAACTCGTTAATCGAAGTTTCTCGAACATCTCGCCGCCTGACGCCAACTGCCTTTGGCAGGACCCGCTCCGGGCGCCGCCAGAGATAAAATTCAGATTTCCGCAGCGGATAAGGACACATTCATCCTATTAACACGTCACTTAACTGAAATAAAAGATCATAATGATATTGTTATGTTGCGTTTATGTCTTATTATGTTTGATCGATCGATCTTCTAAAAACGAGGGCGTACTCCGTTGGATTGATTGATTTTTTTTTAATTACGAGTAAAGTTACAAAAAGTATGTTTTCGATGTAGTTGTGTTTTCATGAAGTTATTTTCTTTTTTTGCGTCACATGTCTTATTAAGTTTAAATTACTTGATATCTTTTATCAATTAAAAAAAAAAAAAAAAAACAAAAAAAATATCAAAATTTTATGAAACTAAAGTTAATATAAAAAAGTAATTAAAATTCGTATCATTTTTTAATTAAAATGATACGATGTCGCGCTGTGAAACGTTTCGACGTTGGTTTTACCTTGGTTTCTTAGAATTGCGGACTGTCAAATTATGGACGTAATATTACGGGTGTCTAAAAAACTTTGATTTCAGTCGTGTTTTCTTTATTCTACGTGACATTGGTAAAAAAACATGTGTCTAATTGGCACAACTAAAAGTTATTAACTAAAGATTTGAATTGAAAAACTGTTTGACTTTACGGTGTCAGAAAACGCTTTCTAGGAACAACAGGCAACGTTATTCTCGGAAACCAAAGCTTTATGTGTTTCTGTAGTAATATGTGTAACTGTGCAAACTAGATATTACAAAAGTTCTGAATACAAAATTTCAATGTGCAATATATTTAAACATGCATACCCAAATTAACTAGAATTGAAATCTGGGAGGTAAAAGTAATTTTTTCATTGAAATTTAAATATTAAAATCTTCTGAAAAATTTTCGATGCAAAAATTGTAATTTAATATTAATTATAAATTATTCTTTTTATTGTAATGAAAAAATTGTAGTTCTCAATTTTCTGTATTACGGTGAATATTTTTGAGCTTATATCTGTACGAGGAAGTAGTAATGTTATCTTCAATATCATTGTTTAATTAAATTCAATGTTTCTAGTACGTTCCTGAGACATTTGTGTATCAGAAGTTATTGATACTATTGTAGTCAAAGCTATGAACTGCATAAGCTTATGAAACTCCCGCTAGTATATGCATTAAGTTCAAAATAATGAGACCGTCTTTGTCAATGTCTAGGATCCGTAATATGCAATAATGCTGCGAACATAGGAAACGGCTGAAAACGACCGCAAAGAGATTTAAGATCGGATCTCCGAAGGCATTGGCTCAAAGACTGGGAGTTTATTGACTCCGTCATATGACACATGCTCGAAGAAAATACCCTACTGAAAAATATACGTTGGAATGTTGACATTTTTTTGTTTAAAAAGTTTTATCGTAATCAGGTGAATGGTATAGCAGCTCATAAGTGCGAACAAACCATCATTAATTTTTATACATTAGATAATAAACACAATCTGTAATTATTATGTCCGTAACGTTTTTGAGTATTAATTTAAAAAAAAAATAACTGAGTCCAAAATGTATAGACAGTTAAAATTGTAAAAGAGATTTCCAAATGTAGTCGTGATTAAACCGAACTACTGCAAATGACGTTAATTTACGCTTTCTTTCAATCGTTCTCGTTTCAGGGAGTGCAGCGAGAATTTTTCGCTATTTGTTTGAACTGATTCTAGTTCTTGTAGACAAGGGACTCTGGAGCGCTGCCAATAACCCGTCCGGTGCCTGCGAGCGGTGAGCAACGACTGACATAAATCGCCTTTATTGAATTGCGATTGACTATATTTGAAATTCTAAAAGTAGTACTTGATTGATTTTCTCTGTATAATGTGTTGTATGTAATTGTTATATTTATGTTCTTAACCGCAGCAGACTAAGGTAGAGTTACAGGTCTTTACTACCTTTAAGAGTGGTAATTTCACTTGTTACCATTAAAATTAGAGATGAACACAAAATTATTCTAATAAAATTTTACTCAATTTTATTCTTCTTCTTCTATATGATTTAGAAAAAATCTACCTATATCAAGTATATGTACTTATTCTAGATCGTAACTTGAGATATCTAATTTAATTATAATTGTAAGACTCCTTGTAAGAGCAATACTTTTTTCGCACTCAAAATCTAGCTACTAAGTGCCCCTCCCGGTTTCACTCGCGTTTATAGTTGCTGATTCGTTCCTATGAGTCGGACCCGTCCTCAATAAACAGGCTATCTAACACAAAAATAATATTTCAAATCAATTAGTTTTTTAGAGCGAACCTAAATACAAAGTTACTAAATACAAGTTTACCTCTTTATAACATTAATATAGATTATGAGTATGTTTCATTTTCATATTGTAAACGTTGTGCATGCAAGATATTTTAATTTATATCCTTTGGTTTCCCGGTTTAAATATTGAATATTTTCAATTCGTTCCGCGTAATAAAATCTCCATGATTTTATTTACATACGCAAGCAGCTGAAGTCGGTTCCATCGCAGACCATCAGACGTTCAAAACCGGCGGCGACACGCGGCAATGCCATGAAATCTGCATGAATTTGCAGTTCCCTTGTTGTTATACACGATTTATGAGATGGAAAATTGTTTATTTGTAGCCTATTTTTGTTACTTTTGAATATTTGCCAAAATTTAATAAAAGTTGTATAATTAATTATTTAATAAATTAAATTGTACGGGAATTTTACGTTCAATTTTATTACTTGCGTAATAAATGTAAAAGAAGTATTTTCATGTTATTGTGATTTGGACATTGTTTGTTTTATTAGAAACAATCAAAAATATTTGAAAATTCAGCTATTATATTACACATAACTATTATCATCATAATTTTGAGGAAAAAATCTACCATATAAAATACATTCTAATATATTTCGCAGTTAAATATAGTGTCTACATAGAGAACATAATTCATAAGCTTTTGTAAGTAATATAATTTATCTTCCAAATAAAGGGTATGAATCATTGAAGCATGTTAGTATACATGTTGACATAACCCTATGTGTGTAAAATGTTTATTTAGGAACGGATTTTTGGTTAATGGAAAATTATTACACGTGTAAAAATTGTTGGTAAATTATTTGACACAAAACTATATATTATATTAAATATTATTTCCTTTTGAACTTTATTATTATATTAATTATAAAGAGCTGAAATTTGTTTGTAAGTTAGTTGGTAAGAGTAGTCTCTGAAACTACTGATCTGATTTGAAATATATTTTTTGCGTTGTATAGCCCGTTAATTGATGATAGGCTAAATTATATTACGCTTTGACTCACAGAAGCAAAGCAGTATTCATAAGCGCGAGTAAACCCGCGAGGGGCATCTAGTGTTTCTATAACAATATAATTTCTATTGTAACATAACGAACAAAATTCCTTTATTTAATCACAAGCTGTCTCGGCAGATGTCGTCTTGTCTAAAGGAGGACGGGCAGAAATGTATGAAGTCTAGTCTAGGAAGCAATAAGAATAAGCGTATGTATTTAGAAAGGTTTTTTTTAAATACTAGAACGTATTTTATAGCGGGCAATCTCAAATTGTCCTGTAAAAAATTTATGGCTACATAAAACGATATTTAATTTATAAGAAATATATTATTTTATTGCGTTTTAATATTGATAGCATCCGGTTCTACTCGGCTGCGAATGAAGAAAAAGGAAAAAGTAGGGTTATGTGTTTGACCTGTATTTGCTGATAAGCAATATTTTTTTTCCGCTGGGAAATGTTTTTATGCATCCCACCTAGAATTGTAGGCGGCTTTTTGGGGCTCCTAGTGCGACATAGTGCGTCAGACTACCCACTAAAACCCAGCGGTACCCATCGTCGTCTTAGTTGGGCGCCACAGGATCGCTTAACGCATGCTACTGTGGCGCCTCGACGGTCAGCCTATTAATGTGGGCCACCTTCACCTAGGGAGTCTTGCCTCTCCTAATTGGACTACGCCAGCGAAAGGAAATTCGCATAGCGGCGTCTCCTTTCTCCCGGTCACGGTCTGCGTATCGGGTCAAACGCATTCGCATTCGCCTCACGCTCCAGTTCCGCGGCCTCCTTCTGTACAATGAGTGCTTCGCAGAAGGTGACCATCGCCAACCAGCACCTCTCGTTATGGAGCATGGAATTGATCACACTCGTCAACGGGAGGTCTCCGCCTACAACCGCCACCAAGGCGAGGCGCTGGGGTCCCCACGCGGTACATTCACTTAGAGTGTGGTAAGCTGAGTCCTCAGGCGCACCACACTCATGGCAAACCGGTGATATCTCTCTTCCTACAACCTGGTGCAGGTACTTACCAAAACTACCATGCCCAGTAAGCATTTGCGTCAGCCTGTAGGTTAGTTGACCATGCCGCCTCTCGATCCACCGATCTAGGTGGGGCTAAATCGCCTCTACAGTTGTTAACCCCGCAGGGGGAGAGCGCAGATCTTCTCTCCATCTTCGAATCAAGGCTGCTTGGGCAAGGGACCTGATCCTACTTCTCTCCGCTGCCAGTGGCCGCTCGCCTCTCGCATGTGAATCCGCCCGGTATCGATGTAACTCTTCAAGTACTTCCGCCTGTAGCTCCCAGGGCGGATCACTCGCAAGAAGCGTCGCCGCCGACCACGACACCGTACGGTAGCCCCGTATCGCCCTTATTGCTATGATTCTCTGCGACCTTCGCAAGAGAGACTTGTTACGAGCAGTAAGTGCGTCAGCCCACACGGGTTGATAAGCAATAATGTGTCAACCCACAAAAAGTCAAATTCGGAGATATTGACGTATTTTGATACTGCATTATCTATTTAACTGTATTTATAAAAAAGTCATATAAACTAAATAAGTACGGAAAAAAGATTCTTAATTAATCGTTTCGAATTTCAAGTGTGTCCATATTTTGCTATTTATACAATAATCTCAAATATTTGAAGATCTTTTTATAAGATAATATATTAAATATATCGATCGGCTTGTAATTAAACTTACCTTTTATCAAAAAAGAAAAGTAAAGATGGGTATATACTTTTTAAAACATATTTATTAAGAATAGGCTTGACATCTTTGGAAGCCATTTTCTCAAAATGAAGTCCGTGTGGCTTGACACAGTTTTGCTTATCAGCGTCCATATATGAATGTCTGTTTGTTTATTCAATTTTGATAAATGATATGTTTACATCCGTCTTGATGGCTCGAGTATTACTCCGTATATAGAGTTCTCTTACGCAGGTATTTACCGGCCACGGCTCCTTTGGAGAATACCTGTGTAGGATCGGACGCGAGGCGACGGCAGTTTGCCACCATTGCGGGGCGGACCGAGACACTGCCCAGCATACGCTGGCGGCGTGTCAATTATGAGATAAGATTCGGCCATACCTTGATACCTACAGTCAATAATAATAATATTAATTTAAAAAATAGTGATAACAGCCTATGAATTTATGTAAAAATAATAAAGGTTTTAATTTTTTTTCTTTTTCTTTCTTGTTATTAATTTCTTTTTCGTCTAAAAATAGTAGAAAAACGAGCAGTCGGGTAACTTGGTGTAAGTAATTACGTCTATGTATATTTGCACCATCAGAGCAGCAACAAATACCATGACAGCTTAAAAAAAATAAGGAATGAAGACGAGTAGGGAATGGGGAAGGAGGTTAGTGTTTCTTTCTCCCACTTATAGAACAACACATGGCTATATTAGCTTAATGCTGATTTTCTGTGAGAGTGTGGTAAAGACCCTGTTGAGGCTACCTGTATACAAGCTATAGTCAGTGACCTACATCACACTACTACAGAAAAAAAACCTATTAAAAATATTTAGGAACAGCCAAAGTTCATAGTAAATATTGACTTATGCCACATTGAACGACAATGGATGTGAGTGAACAGATTGCGAGAAAATTATATTCAGAATGTTCACGTACGCTCATACATTCAGTATAATGGCCTAGCGGAATATTTCGTATGTAGTCGGTCATCAATTATGTATGTAAGTGCTGATTATTTAGCGTGTGTGTTCTGGTAATCTCAGTATTTTATACGCTCTCGTGTAATAAAAGAAAGATAAGAAACAGATATGGGAGCTTCGAAGTGTTATGTTTTCACATTAGCTACCTCAGTTAGTAATTTACTTCCTTTTATATCACTATTTGGGTACATTTTCTTACCACCCAAAGAAAATGTCTATGCGTTTTGTAGCTAATATTATTATTTTTTAAATTAATAAACTAATTTGGCACATAGGTATTGTAATTAAATTAATTTAATTGACTTGTAGTATCAATGTTGATATCATACGCATTGAAATTATTACAAAATTAATTGGTTTAACATCCCTTTCATAATGCTGCGGTATATATTTTGAAAACAAAAGACTACAGATATCGGAAAATGATAGCTTTCATCCTTTTAACCTTTTTGTCTTTTATAAATAAATGTACATAAATATTTCGAGTTTACATTTGGGAATACAAAAAATATATTTGTTTTAATACAATATTATTAAATTGTTAATTTGAGTTTTTTTATTACTTAATTTTATTCGTATTTAATTCATATTTATATAAATGTCGATAGGTAGTTACGGTTTTCATTTTTTGATGTTATCATTGAATACGATAAAATTAATAATTATTTTCTACACCATATTTACTTAATGTACCTACTTTATAGGTAATTATGTGATTTTTTTGACAGCAGAAAAAATATCAAAATACGTTGGCAGTATTATTTAAAAAAAAAAACGAAACATCTTTTCGTTACATATAAGATAATATGATATCTAATAAGTAGATTACACATAAGTAATGTAAGTACAAAAAGACAAAACCTCAAAGCGATCATTTCAATTACGTTCATTATTCCGAAAAAACATTCGAATAAACTTATCCAGGATATAAAAAAATAATTTTGACAACAAAGGAAACCGATGTTTCAGCCCAAAAACCCTTTCTACAGAAAAATCTACCTTAGTTATCGTTCCGTATAACGGATTTGTGTTTTTCTTTATAAGAGCACAACTCTGTTAGAGAAATTAAAAAATAACAATAAAGATAGATGTTTTTTGTAGTACGAAAATACAAAAGGTTCTTTGTTAATGGAATTTATTAAGCGATGGAAAATCTTTTGAGGCCATTTTCCAGCTGGTGCAAATGTAAACTTCTCGTAATGGTGGTGTGCCCGGGGCTTTGTTTCTACAATTCAAATTTTCTGAGAATCGAATGGGTTTATATTAAGGAAACCATAATGTTGGTATTGTGTGGGGCTTGTCTGTAACGGATCTCTTGCGTTCTGTATCTGTTTGGGAAATAGTTATCGCCAGTACCTAGTTTTATTGCTAAAGGCGTTTTCACGTCTGGCGTAGTTTCGTGGCGCGTGAATAACGTTTGTAAATGACCGAAATAATAGTAATTATTTTAAGCGAATAGCATGGTAATTACGAAGAATAAACGCTATCACAAACTTCTACATTTTAATAGTTCATTTGTGACTTTAGTACCAAAACGGTTCCTTTAACTGTCAAAACGTGCCATGTTTTAATAGTGATAGTTTATCATAATTGGATGCTGATAAGCAATAATGTGTTAGCCCACAAAAATTTAAATTTGGATATATCGATGTATTCTGAAAATGCGTCATGCATTTGACATGTATATGTCATCTAAACAAAATAAGTACCAAAAATTTTCTTAATTTAATGTTTCGAATTTCAAGTGAGTTCCATACTTTGCAATTTATACAATAATGCCATATATTTGAAAAAGTTTTTACAATATAAATCTTCTTTTAATTCATTATACCTTTTAACAAAATAGAAAGGAAAAGATAGCTTAACACAGTATTGCTTATCAGCGTACAATTAGCCTCTAAGGCGTAATTAATTCATTTTATAAATAGCAACGCATTGATGCCATGTACGATCTATAAGGAATTTAACAGTCATAGCGTTCATAGTGGGTATGACCATATATTATTATATGACCTTACGTCTGTTCACCTAATCTTGCATAAAAAGTCGTTACACCTTTTTTAAATTTACTGAAACTATAAAATGGAACTTTTATCTGACCATGATAAACGTTCTATACTAAATTTACGAGAACATGATTTTTTAAATAACTTTTTTTCGTGAAGTATTCCGATGATTTAATAAGCAGTGTGCTATTCGAAGCAGAGACAAATCCAATAAATCAAAAATGTAAAAATGTGTTCAGCCTTTCTCTCGTAGCTAAACCGAATTTGTTTAATTTATATAAGAATTATTGATTGCGTCACATAAAGGGGTTTCTAGCAAAGTCTACAGAGAAGATAATTTTATGGGACATGTCCCGAAATAGAATTCAGCAAACTGGCTATGATCGGCTATCTGTGACAAACGGATTGACCGTCACAAAAACCTCGGTCCAATTTGTATGCTAAGATTGCGCACGGTTCGTCCACACCGACTCCGCCTTTGGTTCGCACTCCTGCCGCGATCGCAGCGTGGTGGATCTTCCGGCGTAGACCCTGGTAATGACATCTGTACATCTTAGATCTCGAATTGATATTTTTAAACGTATAAGGATGATTTCAACTAGCTTTTGCGACCTGTGCTCACGTTGCAATAAGCTATAAACTTTTTGAAAAAATGAAACGTACTTTAAAAGCCATATATATATATGAAATTTCGTTTACTTGGATGACACTTTCTTGATCACTTATTTAGATTTAAAAACCAAACATACATAAATCCGAGGTAAAAAACGAGAAGAGTTAACGTAAAAAGTTCACAACGAATTTAAAACTTCCTATTTGAAGTCGCCTGAAAAGCCACAAAAACAAAAATTGAATTAATTTACCGTCAACTATCGATTCGATATCTGTTCTATCCATGAATCATATATATACATGATCCGAAACATACAATCCTATAATGAATCATATTATTATTAGGTTATTCCGTGAGTTATAAAAAAGCAACATAAATATTGTACAATGAACCCTATCTTATTATTACTTCATTCTATAATCTTTAATAATAGCTAAATTGAAAAATGTTATTAATAAACACCTGACACGTACAATTTACAATATCCCTCAAAGCCGGGCACGGATAACGATTTATGTCGTAATAACCGTACCGGTTTGGACCGAGTCCAGGCGTAGAATCTATTTGCTAACATAAAGAGATCTAGTCTAGGATCCTCAATCGCTTTCAAACTTTCATTCACCGCCGATCTCCGATTAGAAGCAATTGATATCTTAGCAAACATCAAACTAAAATCTTCTTCAATTGACTGTTGATATCTGTAATTCGAGGAATCTTAATAGTTAGTCGTTAAACTATGCATCTCTCTAGTATGGTAATGAGGAAGTGTTTCATGAATATTTTACTAGTATTGTGATGTCATAAATATTTAATCTGAAACACGTGTATATGTTTTTAAGGTAAATTAAAATTTTATGTAATTGATTTGTGAATTGAAATATGTTCTATTATTTAAAATCGTTAAATATTAATATTAGAAACCTGCAACCAAGGATGTAAAATTAAATTTCACTTATGCGTAGAGACTTGAAATTAGGAGGACATATTTCTTACAAATTTTAGGCCTTCGATAGGATGGTTTTTTTTTTTAATTTCACCTCTAAAGGAGTTGAAAGAAGTATGTAGAATCTTACTCCGTGGTTATATTTACTTAAAACTTAGTACACATATTTCTACTAATAATTATTATTTAATTGTAGAGGCATTTCACGTGAAGCTGACAACTAAAAGAAAATGAGGTTGTGAATTTTGTTTATATTCTGGTCACTTATACTTCTAAAAAAAACAATTAAAAAGTACTGTTTCTTATACTTAGAATATTGAAGTTTTTAATTTTTTTATCGAATTCTAAATTTGAATTTTTTTGCGTACAGTAAACCGTAATAAGCAACTTGCGTAATAAGCAATATATATATATATATATATATATATATATATATTTTTATCGTTGCCCGGGACTTCACGCGTGTGACTTCACACTAATATAAAAACTGATTTGAATTTTGAATTATTTCCTTGTTAGCAGCGTTCTATGGTTCGTAATCGTTTTTGAGCTATGTTTGTGTTTTTGTATCGTTTTTTTTTGTGATTGAGACATAATATCAATAGTCGTCATGCGACTACTACCCAAAATAGATTCGGGGACTACCCTTCTAAGATGTTGAAGCAAAAAAAGTAAATTGATTCGACAAATTTTTTAAAGAATAATGATAAATTAATGTAGATTGTTACACAAAGAATTAATAATTGTACGTTATTATTTTTTTTTTATTTACATTTATTTAAATACTATAGAATAAATATCAATAAGTTCCATGAACTTTAATAAACCAGCGCTCAATTTCACAATGGCCTTAAATGATAACATCGTTCCAACGAAAGCTAGCCGAGATTACCATCTTTTACTAATGATTTATATTAATTAGAGTGATCAAAGGTGAATTGATTCACCGCGTTGATAGATAAACGCAAAATTTGTAGAATAATATTCCTGTATCCGTCCATGGTAATTTTAACGTAAATAAAACATTAAGATAATAATATGATAAGATTTGTTTATGCCCAAACGTTTGTAAATCCAGAGTCTGAACATCTCACTGCAGGTAATGGAGGCGACGATTAAGCTAACGACCTCCTGGTTGAAGGTTGTTTTATTCAGATCGTCACAGCTACCATTACAATACCTTTTAACCGATTTAAAAAAAGGATGAGGTTACCAATTCTGATTTCGATTTGTTAACTAATTTTGAAAATTATTTTTTTGTTCGAAGGCAATTGGTCTCATGGAAAAAAATTAAGCGACTTTTAAAAGCAAAATACGCAATTTCAATGACAAAATTATTCTTAATATGATTTAACAACAAAGCTGTTGGACCTATGGACAATCTGACACCATTATGTATATCTTTTTAATTAACAATGTTTGAAATTAATATAAGGTAGCAAAAAAACTCATAAACTACTAATTAAAATTCTCATTCTTTTGTTGTAAATTATAAAAAGAGAAAGTTCTCTAAACTATGAAAAGAGAGCATTAAAAAAATATTTTTATTTCATGAACAATACGATTTTTTAAAATTCGTAAAACTGGCACATAACACATATTACGAGTAAAAACAAATAAAAATAATGTTTAATAAAATCCAATATGCACAATAGCACGCGGTGTGACAAACACAAATTGATAATAAATTGCAAATTTATAAAATAAACAAATAAAGGATTTTTATTGTAACATATTTGTAGAGTACCATTATATATGGCATTATTGTAATAAATAGGAAACAATTTTCATGAATTAACTTAAAGAAATCTAAAATCTGGGAGAACTTTATTCATTTCACCAGTATGTAATGTACATAATAACGCTTGTACATTGCACATGGTTAAAAGCGATCGTTTGCGTAATGTGTATTATTTGTTTTATACTTTCTTTAAGATTATTTACGGAAATATAACAAAAACGTACCTTTTAAACTAAGATTTAGCTGAACCGAGTGAAGGGGAACGTAAACTAGCATACATTTCAATTTAAGTACCTTCGAAAGTAATCTGTCACAATATCCGTATTGTAAGAACTTTTCCGTTGCACATTTGGCTCTGAGGTCGTATCTTAGAAGTGGAGTATGCCGAGCTCGATCGTTGACCCTTTTATGTACAACGTGCGAGCGCTCCGACGACCCTAGTTACCTAATGCACTATTCTTAGAGTGTGCTAATATTTGGATGATGATAAGCAATAACGTTTCACACAGCACAAAAAGTCTCATTCGGAGATATTGATGTATTTTGATACTGCGTCACCTATTTTTCAAGTTATCTAAACTAAATAAGTACGGAAAAAGAATTAGAATATTGTATGCGCGTTCCATATTTTGCAACATGCAATAATCTCATAAATTTGAAAAACTTATTATTATATAAAACTTTTTATATAAGCCCGCGTGGCTTAATACAGTATTGCTTATCAGTGACCATTTAACAGATCGCGTATGCAGTTATTATAAATGCCGTTAATTATTACGATTTGTTTCTCAAAGAATATTAGAAATTCGCTTAATAATTTCAAATTATTATAAATATATTTAGGCAAACGAGCAGGTGGGACACTTGATGTTAAAAAATCACCCGTGGATATTTTCAGTACCAGAGGAGTCAAAAATATATTGTTAGCTTTTATTATAAGGAATAAGTAATGTAAGGAAATAGAAAGTTTAATTAAATAATTTAGTTACTGAAATATAAGTATGGGTATGGGAGGGAATTGGGCTTCCGGTTCTGTCACTCACTGAACAAAAATCAGTTATACTAGCTATTTTACTGAGTCAGGTGAGTTCAAGTCAGGTACTGCCCCGGTCCAGCCAGCTATGTATACATGCATGTTATCAGTAGGCTACAGCTAGGCTCACTAAAATTAATAATAATGATATTAAGATTATTGAGATTACCTTTGTATGTATAATTGTATAAGAACAAAACTTGTTGAATTGTATGGCATGTGTAGTATGCGACGCCTCCTAGCCAGGTGGACCAATGACTGAAGGATAACAGCTGGGGTAGACTGGATGCGGAAGGCTGCAGATTCGGAGCTGTGGCGCAGTTTTGGGAAAGGCCTACGTCTATCAGTGGAGTATAAAAAACTTATAGATAGAGAGATAGATTAACTTAATTAAACATAAAACATTATTTATTATATAAAAATAATAATTTTGTATACATATATAGTTAATTTTATAATGTATACGAATAAATATATGAAATGGTGTAAAATCGAAAGAAATTTTAAAAATAATATATGTGTTCCAAATACAAAATAGTTAAAAAGGTGAAAAATCTGTATTATGTATAGTGTAATATGATCCTGATCTTAAAGATATGATATTGTAATGTATAACAAAATTGTTTTTAAAATAATTATTAAAGAGTTTTTGCCGGTTTTTTTCGGTGGAGATATTCCGAACCAATAATAGCTATAACCATATTAAACTGAAATAATGATCTCTAACTTGACTATTTCAAAGTGAATAAACTGACTAGTTACTAACTAATAGTTTTCATTTAACTTAGATTGCATGTTCAAATCAAAATATTTATATTTATTTTATTTTTTATATCTACTTGACCCAATACAATACTCGCTATCCAAACGGAGAGCACTCAAACAATTTTGAGTTTAAATAAAAACCAAAAATTAACAACGTTCACATAAAAATAATTAAACCACATTGTACCATGAGAGTATATTTTGTATTATATTTTTAAAAAACAACCGAATACTCGTAAATCCTATTAAGTTAATAATTCATGCGACATTGTCCCTTCTCTAATGAAAAGGGAAAATATTTAATAATTAATTCAACAGCCGTAAACTTCAATCACGGTCTAAATAAGGGTCTAATGTGGCTTAAGCAAAGGTTAGAATCTGGAAGCTAAACTAAGAGTAATGTTCACTTCAAGTTGTAATGGCTTACAACATTTTGCTCTACTCTGCAATGACACAGTGACCAATTTAATGGAAACAAGTGACCCGACCTGTCATTACCCTAATTAACGTTTCAAATATTCTTGTGTGGAGTTTTTAATTCGTAACTTTTCTTCGATTCAGTTTTTTATAAATATGTTCGACATCATTAAAAATGTTTAGAAAGTAGTTTAAATAAGTTTAATTATGAAATAAATGTAGTGTTTCTTTTACAAAATATAAGTTTCTCTACATTCGTTACATTCGTTAAGATACACTTTTATGCCTACTTTATAAATAAACAAAATTAATGCCTCCCATTAGGACCTCACGATCCTGGTTCGGGGGTTCAAAAAACTACAATACAAACACAAACACCCGATCACGACAAACATCGGTATGGCCAATACAGACGATTTCTGTGAACGGAGATCGAACCCACTGCGACATCATGTCTCTCAAAAGATCCTTCTAATATTATAAATGTTTTGAATGTGTGGATGGATGGATGGATTAATGGATGGATGTTTGTTACTCTTTCACAAAAAAAAAAAACTAATGAACCGATTTGGCTAAAATTTGAAATGAAGATGGCTTATATCTTGAAATAAATAACACATAGGCTACATTTTATCCCGAAAAAAATAAAGTTCCCACAGGAATAATTTAAACAGTACTTTTTACTTTGACACAAAAACTACTGAACCGATTTGATTGTTTGAAATAAAGATGGCTTATATCTTGGATTTACATTTACTAGCACGCGGACGAAGTCGCGGGTGAAAGCCAGTATTTAATAAAGTAAAAAATTAATTTAAAAAAAAATGCAAACCGAATGTCGAATATTTGTTACTTACATACTTTCTTTTCTTACAAGTTAGGGCTTAAAAGATAATGTGTATGTTTTATCCCAGGATTTGTTTGATTGACAGAAGCTTCGCCGAAGTTTTTAATCTTAGCCAAAGTTACATTTTAAGTATTAAAGGTAATCTGCGAGGTCTATTTAGTAATGTCTTCGTATTTAATGTTATATTGAATTAATGAACTATTTAAGAAAATAGATCACGAAAATGTTTATAAATGTTACAATATTATCATTTATGATTCGTATATACATAATATATTTTAATAAAAAAAATTAGGGCTTAATTTGTAATTTGTAATATGTTTCCCAATCAGAAAAAAACCCTATATTTGTCTTTCTGTCCTAAACTATCCAATGTCTGTTAACGAAACCAATGAAATATGTTTAAAAAGAGGCAGACAACACTCACCTATACATTTGTAATATAAATAAATAATAATAATAATAGTTTTTAATGAAAACTTTTGGTAAACAAGCAGGACGTTAAAACCTGATCATCAGTGTTTTCAGCACCAAAAGATACACAAATGCAAAGCAAGCATACATAGGAATGAGAGAAGTGGAATGGTAAGGGAAACTTTGGAGGACGGGATGGGATTCCAGCTCTCTCACTCACCGCATGAAACGCAATTGTATTAGCTACTGAGAGTCTGGTACTGCACTGGTTAAGCCAGCCCGTTTAAGAGTTGTAGTACAGTAAAAAGTCTATACTACAAGACACAGCAACCGACAATATTGCTCATACATAAATATTACCTATTAATTTGGTACAATTTGATTTTACATGCCTGACATGATAACGGCCGCAATTTATATGTCTGTGGTAATCGTAAAATTATTAATTGCGCAAGCAACTATTAATTAGGTCACAGTTCAATTATTTAAATATAAAGGAATTAGATTTATTGTTATTGGATTTAAATTTGTTTGGATACATTCATTTTTACCTATAAAAAATAAATGCATCACTCAACGTGAAGCATTATACAAAAATAAATAAAAACTTTACAATTTATGCATTGAGATCATTTTAACGTGCCCCAATACTTCTGCTGTAAGTTGATGAGGAGTTTTGTATCTTGCTTATTCCAGAGAATCCTGCAGCATGACATCAAGGTTTCACAGCAATGTTTGTTATTTTAATATATATATATAATTCATAGTGAAGACAATTTCTAGTCGATTAGACCTGTAGAAGTTGCGAAGATTCTTTCAACAACTATAAAAAAGCTGATAACGTTGAAGTAATCTTCATAAATTATAGCTAAGAACCATATCGATTACATAAGCTTTCCAATAAAAAACCCGCATCAAATTTGGTTATTCGTTAGGGTGCATACAGATAAATAGATACACAAGTCAAACTTATAACACCCCTCAGAACAAATTAAACCGAGTAAAATTTTTTGAAAGTATTTCTTTATTTATTTGTGTATCCGAATATCATTGCAATCATCTTTTGAATGTAATATTAGTCTTAGTTTTTAATATAGGGTTCTAATTAAAAAAAGTACACTATAATATGTTAATCGATCAATTATCCATATTTTCAAAATACATTATATTATGTGAATTTAGGTATTTATTTATTGAGTGTAGATCACATTTATAACTTGTACTTCTTCGATATTATTACCAAACGATACAGAAAAATCTTAAGATTGTTTTCTGCTATTCTTTGAATACTCTCAGATAAATAAACTCCAGTATAACAAAAGTTGCAAAAACATTCTCGTCGTGAGCACTCAATTTATCAATAGCTCTTTTTCTGTAGTCGCGAAGAAAAATATTTTAGCGACTATAAATAAAGAAAGGAATCGTTGTAAAAGCCCATCAAAACTTCAACACTTTCTCCAAAGAGCTCCAACACATACGCCAGGCGACATTAAGCCTCGCTACGATAAAGAATAAAAACATTGGCTTCGACGAGTGCGAGCAGCCATAGTGAGCTGGCGTCATGGGCTAGGGGGAACACACACGCGGCACTTCTGATTTGAATTTATTAAATTTAAGTTCATAAGTGGATCATAATTGAAGATTATTTCAATCTTAATCTTCGGTTTTATGAAAATTCATTGAATAAGATTAATGCTGAGATCATGTATGTTTGTATATAGAGCCGACATTTGAAGCGAACATGCCAAAAAAATAAATTAAATAAGAGCACGGAGGCTTCAGGCTAGTACGATAATTTATAAAAAAAAGGAATTTAAAAAATAGTCACGACATAAAATACAGGTAAACACGAATTATTTTTTAAAATCATGTCTTATTCGATGATAAAGGAAACATCATGAAAGCTGTACCTGTATCGAGAGTTGGTAAATTTAAACAAACAACATAATAAAGCACAAATTAAATAATATCAAAGACTATTTGTAACTTCTATAGTAGTTACACAAGCAGTATGTGAAAGTGGCTTATGATTCGCGTACTAAGTAAACTTCAATACACTTAGTAAGAAAGCTAAGTTTGGTAAATTTGACCTCGTCTCTGAGATGCCTTATACGATGTGCCAGAGCGCCCAGCCTCCGACAACCCGTTGAGAAGTTTGTACGTAGCTTTAAACTTAATTAAATGTTCCGCAAATTCTCCATATCGTATCGTACAATATGAGACTGCACGATTGACTGAAATTCAGAACTTGGATTTTAGGTTATTGTTAGTTAATTTATGCATTTAGTGAATTGGACTTAAGAACAATGATGACATACAAGGCAATGATTTAATATAAAAATTACCACAATTTTTATATATTAGCAATAAAAATATATATAATTGAAATGCTTATTCACTAATGCTCATAAGTTTATGTCCTCGTCTGTTTTTTCATTTAGTTTGTTTTGTAGAATTCTAGCAATCATTTTTTATAAAATTGTTATTGTTAATAAAAGTAAAATTTAAGTTTTTACAAATGTTGAACTCTTGTTTTACAGTCTTTACATTACAAACTAAATAAAATCGATTCAGATTCGATTTATATTTGATTACGTAATAATATGAGATACTCGTAATCTACTACCTATAGTAGAATAGTATGTATAATTTTTAATTATTAAGTACATATAATATAGTAATTTTAGATAAACTTGAAGAAGTAATAGGACATTTTATTTCACTTAGAATACTACTAAGAGCCATCCAATAATTTTACCTTTCGTCTATGTTTAGTTATAGTAATATGTTGAGAGCGAAGCAAGTTTAATACCCTCATTAGGAAAGTGTCGGGATACGCCACTTGTTTTCATTAAACCGGGCACGACGTCATTACAGCATAGAGCGAAGTGCTGTAAGCCATTACACCTCAAAGCGAACATTACTCTTATTCAGTCTAACTTTTGCTTGAGCCACATTAAAGACTCATCTACACTGAGATTTCAATTTTACAGTGTTACTAGTTTTTTCTAAGCTTAAGTGATACAAGGAAGTTGAGTTATATGCTTAGTTAATAGATATAACTATATAATTGATGGAAGTCACTCAAGTAACGACTGAATGATTTTGTAGTAATAAAAAAAGTTAAATGCTGTTTAATGTTTTATACTGTGTTTTATATTTCACTCTTATTACAACATTTCAATTTTAGTTATAAAAATTTATAAAACTTCTTAAGTTATAGGTGTTCGTAATCATTACTTTCATGTAACACCACAAATATGTAGTTTTACTTATTAATAATAAAAGTCCGATTTAAGCAGTCGGTTTATTCCGTTAATAATATTTAACTCACTTTGAAATCCATCTGTGCGATCAATATCCTCTCGAGGCAGCAGATAAGCAAATCAACGTATTTATCCTAATCGCCATTCATGTCAATACATAATTTTCCTAAACTAATTGCCGGTCCTAATCCCTGTTTCGCGACAAGCGTAAAGGATTATTTCATTAAAATTAATGATCGGATAAAGTTGAAGCTTTACATCAAATTTGATGTCGATCAGGCTAATGGGGTCTTATTGATCAAACAATACGTTGTTTTATTCATCATTTATTTATGATTAATAATTAACACAATGTAGACTTTGTAATAATTTTGCGTAATGTTGTTGAACGACAAACGTCAATTGTAAAGCTAAATAAATTGAAAATATTTTATTTTAATTCACGTTAAATTCTAACGCTACAAGTGCCAGTATTAAAATTGCTAGTAAAAGCCCAGACGTTTGACCTCTAAAAATAAATTTGTCTGAAATAAAAGATTAGAATATTCATGGAAGCGATATAAACTACGTGAAGACCTCTGTACATGGATCACGCTCATTGGTTTTCATAGCTATCAATTTGCAACGTGAGATCCTCTGCCCTCAGAGGCCCTATCTACGTATTTTGTTGCGTGACCGCTATAAAAGGACCTCTACTACAAATTGGTTATCTGTTCTTGTTTATATATGTCCTGCTTATTGTCACTTCTTGTTAATACAATGGGATATGTCACTGGTTCATCTGTGGGTAAATATATATTTTTTGTTTTATTATTTATCAGAACATTTCTATGAAATGAATAAAAAAGGAAAATATTTTTTAAAAATTTGCTTCGTGGTTTGCTGCTACATATACAATATTATAATTACAAAACAATTTATTTTCCTTGTAAACGGCGTGTATAAATAAGTAGCTCTCGCATAACTTATTACGACTTGTACTAACTACGTCTAGGCTACAATACATTATCTTATGTTATAAGAAGATATGATATGTTATACTGTTGCTTATTTATAAATTTCGGGTGACCATTGAACTTGGCACCCATTTATATCTCACTTCTTTTGTCGTTGGAGTTAACAACCAAAGCATTTATCATAATATTGAACTTGGCTCTCATTTTACATTTATGTTTTTGATTGGATTATAATTTCATAATAAATCTATTTTTAAATATATGAAGTTAAATCATATAAAATTTAAAATTATATATTATTGACTGAAATTGGTGTCTATAAAAATATATGCAGTTTTTGTCGCTATCTTTCATAGCTGTTTATTTCATCTTACGCAATGTTAGAACTTCACTGACGAGAGATTATCTATTTCTTCCGATAATCTGGAATATACTTTTAAGACATATTTTAAATAGTGTTAAATTTATTGAACGTTTTAAAATATAGAGGTTAGTGTCAAGACAAGGCACTTTAGTCAAACATTTGTGAAACGATACTTACCAAAACCTTACTGCAGGTAATGGAGATGCCGATTAAGTTAACGATCCACTGTCTTTAAGGATGTTTTGTTCAGCTGTTTTCATTTGAATATTGTGCATTTCCATAATGCTTGGGTAAGAAAAATGTTTTGTCTTTTATAAAAATAAAATATTCAATATAAAAGTATTTATTATTATTATATTTTATATATTTAAATAAAAAAAAAATATAATTAGTATACTATTTTGCATGACGTAGTCGAAATAAAAAACAGCAGAGTAATTACATCAAACTATTTCTATCACAAAATGCTACATTCTGAGAGTTGATTTCTAATTTCTGAACTAAAACGCCTTCTTTAACTGATAAAATGTGTCATGTTGATATCGAGTCGATTTGAACAGATTGTCGAGGGTTCTTTGCTAGAATTTATGAATACTCATAAGCAATTATTGTACTATTTACATGATTAATTATGTATTTATATAGTAAGTAGCAATGTACCACCACCATTACTGGATAAAGAACAGCCCCTATTTCAAAGAGAACGCTTAAGGTATCATAATTTACGTTATTTTGTTTTATTTCTTTAAACGCACAAAAGGTCTACTGTTGACCATCGAGTAGTCTGATTATTTTAAACATGAATTGGGCACGTTAAGGTCCTTGTGGTGGTTACCTATTTTAAACTTGATTTTAGTTAAAAATCATGTTTATCCTGGAATCAAGAGCATTGAAGGAATTAATTAAGTATAAAAATGTTTTTATTCTTATATTCACTATGAATATCGTTACTTTATTAGATTTCTTTTTTAAATAATTGACTTTAAAAGTCAGTAAAGTCCGAACAGTTTGTAAGTTAAAAATTAGTTGCATGGTATTGATTCAAAATGGTGTCTATAAAAAAAGATGTACTTTTTTCGCTCTACTTAAAGTTGTTTATTTTCATTTATGCGGTATTAAAACTTCACTGATCCTGTATTCCCCTCTATTCTTTTTATTTGTATTCCCCGTCATTCCTTTTTAAGCTACCAACGCATTTGCTATGCTTTTTGGTGTTTCAAATGTTTATGGGCGGCGGCGATCACTTGACATCAGGTGATCTGCTCGTTTATTAGTTATTATCCTGAAAAAGATACTATATAGCTATTTTTTAAAATAAAAGTATAGGATTATTGAACCGGGAAAGCTCTAGAGACAACGAATTCCATGCAGATAAATCCGTATCTCGAATCACCATTACCTTGTTTTTCATCCCGATAAATCACATCTCCCTTGTGATAGGGAGAATTGTAAATGAGGATTATATTACCATAGTTGAATTATAATAATGTCTAGATTCCCTCAGCTGTAGAAATAGAGCAAAAATGATATAAGATCACTATTTGTATTCGCAACAAATACCTTTATGAAATATAAGAAATAAAATGTGTAGAGAACATGTTTGTGTAACGAAAATGGTCGAGTTGAACCACGTGCGATATTCAAAACGATGTATATGTTTTAAGACAAGAACAAGGTAAGAAGTTCAATTTTATTACTTCTATTACATGTAGTATCGTAATCGTTTTATCAATTCTATATTTTAGTTTTGAATAATAATTAAAATAATTTCTTTATCAATTATTTATCAACCCAAGTTACAATATATCTATACCTAATAAAGTAAATACTTTTTAGGCTAAATGCCTAATATTTTGCAAAATACAATAATACAATACATTTGAAAAACTTAATATTAGTATAAAACTTTTTATTATACCAATCTGCTATTAATTCATTATACATTTTGATCAAAATACAACAATAAGTCTTCAAACAAATTTGTTAAGAATATGTTTGACGTCTTTAGACGCCATTTACTCAAAATGAAGTCCGTGTGGCTTGACATAGTATTGCTTATCAGCGTCTAATTATTTGAAAGTTCGGGCCATGTTATCGTAGAAGGGCTATAACAACGCAAATCTAAGTTATATTGGTAACTTATAATTAAAGTTATAAATTACGTTCAATCGTTACAATACTGTATTTACAAAAGAAATATCTACAAGTCATAATGATTACGACTCATGTCAGTATCCTTACCTATCACATCTGCGTGGAAAAATGATAATTTTAAAATCGATTTGTGAGTTTTTCAGTACCTAAATACGAAACTAAACAAAATGCATTTTTCTGCACCGTAAAAAATCTCTTACGGTATGCGACAGATGAATTTCATTAAAATCGTTCGAAGAGTAACGGACCGGAGTAAAAAGCTGTGCGAGCGATGGCGATGTTTAAACGAATTTTTAAATAAAGTGAAAAATCGCAACCAATCTTGTTTCCATTAATCCGCTGTCAATACTAAAAAGTACCGTTTTCCAGATGACAGCATTAATTCATTAGTTTAGATCGGCTCATTACAATCGCAGCAGGGTAGCTTTATTGAGAATTAATTTGTCTAAATATTTTCGAAAGATGTTTAATTGTCTCAAAGTATTTAATTAAAAAAATATATAATTTTTTTTTCATATTTTATTTAAAAAACGGCTATTGTATTACATATAAAAAATCTTTATAAAATATTAATTTAATTAAAATTACAGAAAATACAAAATAATACCTCATTCAGTAAAACTTGTATCAGTAGTTTTCGAATTTAAACGTGACCCTCCATGTGTCACATAATATACTTACATGGGCTGATAAATTCATTATCCTTCCTTTGTTGGGCCGTAGTCAGGTAAAGTCCTATTATATTAAATTATATCATTACATACAAACGAGTAGAGTATATGACATAAATGAGTAAATGTGTAAAAACCTTTCCTATAAATTCTAAATCGAATAGAGGTAAGCATAACGTATTGTGGGTCTAAGGATTCATGATCGATGCAGTTTGATGATTAATTGGCGTAAACAGGCCGACCTAAATTGCCGCAAATCGTTTACCCTCTGTATAGGAAAGCGATGGTTTGAGAAATTTATATGAAATTGCCTTAATAACTGCGTATTGATTGCAAAGCAATAATTTTATTATAGAATTATTATGAATATTTGTATACTTTGGATGTTTTGATTATTCTTTACAGATTTAATAATATTTTAAAGTAATGATTACACTGAAACTAAACACTTTATTAATGTTTATACAAAATGATTTATTTAACATTCGGTTTACAACGTAATTCGTCTTTATTTATTATTTGAATATTAAATTAGTCCGTCTATCAGCATTACAAGTGATCCACAAAATTAAATAAATATCAATAATAGGTCGCAACATTTACATGTCTTCAATTTTTGTAAATATACAATTAATTTCACTTCATACATAGATTAAAACGGTATAATTTGCAATAATAATATAATAATATTAAATATTCTAATTTAATCTCTTTGATAAAATATTGAATAAGTGTAATAATAACTATAATAATTGAAAATATATAATCCAATAGATGAAATTTATGCATTCTATGTTGGCAACTTGATACTAACTGAAATTATGAATTAAATTTAATTATTTAAAGCAGATTTTATTTTTTCATAAAGCCGTTGACTTTTTGTTTTTTTTTTTAACTTTGCGTTTGTTTTTTTTTAATGTTTGGTACCTCTGAACTCCGGCATTTCTCGACTGATTAATTTTTTTATTCGAAAGGGTATTCTTGCAGATTGGTCCTATACAATTTTTATCAAAATCGATTGAGTACTTTCGTTTTTAAATGAAAACAGTTTTAAGCAATTCATTATTATATTAAAAACAAAAATTATTTTTTGGCTGTATAAATTATTACGTTTGCTTTCTGGCAGAATTGGGCGCGCCAAAAACAAAATGGAGACGTGAATTCTGCTAAAAGTTAAAATTAAAATTTATTACTAAGCTACTTTAATTATTTATAAACATTTACAATTGTAGATTTGGAAATGAACGCTGGTTAGTGTTATCTATGTTTTTTGTAAATATAGATCCACATATTATTATCGCCTACGTTTTATAATTAGAAAAGAATCATGATTTTATGTCAATAAGAATTATAACATAAACTTGTTACTCTGCATATTCAGTAGCTAATTATTTTTACTTCTTTACATATTAGTCAGTTTCTAATAGACGATAAAAATAAACAAGTTTAAAGCTATAAAGTCGAATGATCAAATATTTTACGAAGAATAAATGAACTTACGTTATTCCTTATTGACTCAATTAATGAGTTAAGTCAACCTTAAATTTCGATTACATTGGCGTTAGGTTTTGTTATGGACAATAGATGGTCTCCAATCCCGTAAATTAATAGGGAGTAAGAATCGTGGGATTTATGTTCGATAACTAGCGCCGTGTGTAGATTCCGATAATTCAACTGAAGCGCAGAAACTACTATAATTAGAAATCGGAAAATTATTTTAAGGTTCTGTAATGTGCCAATGTCTATCTGTACGCCCGTCCTACTTTTAAAATATTTAAGAGTGTATTTTTTTAACCTAAGCCCAATTATATATGGAATTGTCGTTAGAATAGCAAGTATAATAAAAAACAACAAAATATAATATAGATTATAGTTGCTATACAACAAACATGTTCTGTTACTCTAGCGCAGAAACGACATTACGCACAAGTGTATCAATCAATCAATCAATCAATCATTGTTATTTGCAAGAATATGTGTAACAGTGTTATTAGTATAATATTTTACACATATAAAATAAATATACAAAAAGAAAATTTTACTTAAAAGATTCAAAGCTTTTATTAAGTATCGTTTAGTTGTGTCTAATTATTAGGTATAAAAGTTAAATTTACTACTTAAGTCAATATAACAACTTTATAATGAATTCGTTGAATGAAATAATTTTATAATATTAAGTTATTAGTCTTAACATTTAGCCAAAGAAGCCTTGATTAGCAAATTGTTTGGTAACTTAGTATCAAAACTAAATCTATAAATAAGTTATTCATAATATTTGATAGCTTTTGATAGATTAAATTCAATTATTTTAGATTTATTAAATACTTGTTTCATATTAAAGGCAATTGTGTCCTTTAATAATAAACGTGTGAGGATTACTTTTATTTGCAGAATAACGTTATACATAATTGAATATTAAATGAAATGTAATATTTAAAGTGAGTTAAGCTCGAATAGATTTCAATTTAGTTTATCGAGTCAATTAAAGAATTATCAGATATTTTATTGATGCCATCGAAGCCTAATGGAAATTCGATTTGGTGCAGTTTTTTCACGTGATTTAAAATTCGTTTAACTTTCGCTCGCACGGCTTTTTGCACGATGACCGATCCCGACTATTTGGACGATTTTAATGAAATTCATCTGTCGCTGCTGCTCGACTCTGTCGCTCTGAAATACGTAGAATTTGAGATAAAGTTAATTTCTATGTTTTAAAACGGTACACATACAGCATGTAGGCTGCATGGATTTATTTGTTCGTCAATCAACGGCTTCATATTTGATGAGTCGTTTTTTTTTTATTTTATACAAAATACGCTCGCCTTTGTGCGGATATGATTTCGAAATAGTCGTCACTATATTTTGAAATAAAAGTTTTTTTTTAAATTTTACTAGAAAATTCTTTCATATTAATATTAAATTGAAATCTAGCAAAAATATAGTGAAAAAAAAACTCTACATCTAGCTCTCTACTAACTTATTAAATTAATATATTTTTTATCGTTTAAAAAGACTTAAATTATTAAAAATGTTATGTTTTTGATTTAACCACCGTTTGAAAGTATAGGGCTAAAGTGTATTGATATTCTATTAATATTTTGGTATAAAATAAATTAAATTATAGTAATCATTAATAAACTAAAATAAAATATACGGAACAAAAATTAAAAAAAGATATGAAGACAAATTAACAATACTAAAAACAAAACAATTCTGCCATTATAGATAAAAAAATCCTGGTTGAGGCATGGTTAATATGAAGCTTTCGAAGTTAACAAGTGCGTTAAATTTGTATGATACTAGCATTACGTCCGCGACTTCTTCCGTGTCAGAATTAAAAGTAGCCTATGTCCTTTAAAAGGATGTAATTTATATCAATGTAAAAGTTTTATCGTAATCGGTACTTTTTGAATTTATTCGCTACGCATACATACACAAGTAAAAATCTGTCTTCTTCATAATATTAGTAGGTATAGGTTTAAATTTATAATTTAAATTATTTATATAAGATATTTCTCATTGCTGAAAGAATTTACTGTCAGTGCTTTATTTTTGACATTAGAAGCTTTCGTAATTACTTACGACGTATCTGTGAATAGGTTACAGAATTGTTTTATATCACTCTATGAAGTCACATCGAGAGATCAGCCATATGCAATAAAACAACAAACTCAATCTAAATAACAAAAGAAGAACTAAACAAAGAAAAATGAAACTATATATATATTTATTTATATTACATTAACGTGTTAAAGAAGATACCATTTCCACCATGTCAAAACTTGATTTTAGGCTAATTTACCATTTAATTACTTCAATATTATCAAGTTATCATACAATTAAGTATTTTAATTTCTTTGTAATTATGTTTCCTAATCTTTTGCCTGGCCTATAAAATATTAATCAATTTATTTAATAATAACATTTAAAAGAAATATTAAATCGATCATATATTACTAAATTTTCGGAATAGTCTAAACGTAACGGACATGAAACAATTAAACAATGATGTATGGATTCTATGGTAATGTTTAAAATTAATTGCCGTTGTTCGCAATAAGTATTTAGTTCGTTATTATGTACGAACAATAATTTCAGTAACAAGCGCGAAAGCGGATTGTATCGAATGAATGAGATAAGTGAAATTTATGTGTTGTCGACTCGATTTTGTTCTATCATTGTGTTTACTGCTCGTAGATGTAATTGAATTATTAAAGGTACAATTTATACTTAGCAAATTGTAATTCACAATATACTTTTCAAGCACATTTAAATCGTGACTTCATAAATCTTTTAGGTTTGCTAAATATCTCCTTGGAATAATGATTATATTTCCTTCCGCCTGTCTGTCTGTCCGGTCTTAAAGGGATTCTAATGTCAGATATCATAACAAATTTTGTAAACCAGCCAAGCATGAGTCTAATGTCATTGATATGAAACCCTCGATGCAGGTGTCTAATTAGGGATTTACCGATTTAATTTATTTTATAACAATGTTTTCGAAAAACTATACTTAAAACAAACCAAATTTTATAAATATCATTACTAAATAGACGCTGATAAGCGATACTGTGTCAAGCCACACGGACTTCATTAAAAAAAAATGGCGTAAAGATATCAATCCTATTTTTAATAAATTTGTTTGAAGAATTATATATCCATCTTTTCTTTTCTACTTTTAAATGTATAATGATTTAAAAGCAGATTGGCTAGTGAAGAGTTTTATCTAATATTAAATTTTTTAAATATATGTGATTATTGTATAAACTAAATATGAAAAATACGCTACAATATTCTATAAATTAGATTTAGAAATTTTTCCGTACTTATTCAGTTCAGATAACTTGAATATTAAATAATGTTAAATACGTAAAGCATTAGAATACATCTATATCTCTATATTTAAACTTTTGTGGGTTGATACATTATTGCTTATCAACATCCAAGTAATCATATGTTTTCAAAGACTAAGATAATAACGGTTTGCGTACATCTATTCGCAATTTATAAGACAGTACCATTAATATTTATACAGATGTTCTATAAGGAAAATAAGTTTAATACCCTCATTTGGGAAGTGTCGGGATATCCCACTTGTTTTCATTAATCCAACCTCGATGTCATTACAGCATAGAGCGAAGTGCTGTAAGCCATTACACCTCAAAACGAACATTACTCTTGGTTTCGCCTTTAGAATTCAACTTTTGCTTGAGCCTCATTAGACCTTCATTTACATCATAATTGTGATTTATGAGTTTTGAATTAGTTCTTTTTATTACCGTTATCGTCTAAATGTAACATGTTTCGATAGCGATAATTTTACGTAGTTAGTATTCTGATCAACGATTCGCTAATAATTCTCAAATCCATTAGTTATATGGCATTGTTTTAGGAACTCGTTCCAATAAGCCCTGACGTCTATATGACATGGAAAGCATTCCTGAACATCGCGTAGACTATTGTCAACATTTCAAAATCCATATTGTACGCATTCGGACCCCGCGTCGAGAGCTCGTCCTGCAACTGTTATATCAAATAGTGAGTCTTTTCAGTATTCTTTACGTACTCCATACGTCTACTATATAAATATTTAAGCTTTGAACTAGACATCGACTGTTGCATATGTACCGTGAATGATTGTATTTTGGATAACCTGTGTACTTTTTTCCAAAGAATAATCAAATCAATACTTTAAAGAAGAAACCACTCATTTGATAGTTTATTTTATCATGATTTATGTCATTTAAAATTTATACCTTTTTAACGTGTGAATTATAATAACATTATTAAGAGTAAATAATGAGCCTCAATAAATTTCATTGATCTCTTCGACATAATCGTAGTACAGTATCTTTATCAATAAGAATAATAATAATAATAGTTTAATATAAATAAAATTTACACGTTGGATAGATAAATGAAATGTCTAAACTATGTAACAAAACATCCTAATTAAGTTATTTAACATGTTTGATTATTGTGAATAGCGTTCTTATTAAAAATGGTATTTTATATTCTAGTTATATCTAACTGGACTAGCGACCTGCCCCGTATTTGTACGGGTGAAATGTTGTATTTTTATGACATCACATTATAAATCTTTTAAATTCTCGGCTTTTCTCTACTAAAATATGCGTGTATTATATAAATTTTCCTCTAGAATCGCTTTGTTTATTGGCGAAAACTGCAGTGGAATATGTTGCGTAGTTTAAAAGATCCATGCTTACAGACGCTGGCTTATTATATACTATGTAAATAAGAGTATAAAACTTTAGCTATATAACACATATAGCTACAATTTATAACGTGTTAGTTAATGTGGACGAATCATAAAAGACCCAAAACGAAGGGTGCGTAATATAATTATATGAATTACCAATAGACTGGGTAACAATAATATATCTGTATGTACATTAAATTACCTTTTACCGTTGCCTTTATAAATTTATTAAGAAAGATTTGTCTCCAAATGTTTTAAGTTACGTGATTAAACAATTGTCGATGTACCTTGTTATTTGATGTTGATATTATAAATGTAAATTCTCTTGAGTTGGAAATCAATGGTTTACCTGAGTTTGGAAACAGTTGAGAATCACGGGCTATTTACCTTTAGGTTAGTAAATTGATTAGACCATCTGGATTGACCTTTCGATGTGATGTCTTTTATGTGGATAAATAAAAGAAAATCATTATTGGAATAAAAATATCAAGGCCTTTCGTAACTTAGTAATGTAACACTTTTGTATTTAAATTATAAGGGGAGTTATGTGTCGTAAATGATAGTTAACAAATGGAAAAAAAGACTCTAATAGGTAACAATTAATCTTACGAAAGCTACGAATATGTCAATATAATGGCACTAACAGTAAATTATTTCAGGTTTGAAGCAATGACAATTTGACAAATGACTTATGTAAATTTTTATGAAAGTCTGAGACCGAAACTTTTATGTGTAATTCTGGCCTTATAATATGCTATCGTCTATTTTTTCACTAAAATTAGAAATCACACTGAAACTATTTATGTGCGCAATGAAAGATATTAGTGCCTTTTTTTCTTGTTTACGCAGGGGAAATTGTTGAAAAGAAACCCGATTCCTGGGGGGGAGGTCGAGTTATGTGATTGGAGTATGAAAGATATGTATAATCAAAGTGATACAAAAATGAGCCTGTAATTTTTATAGGGTAGCTACAAACTTAAATTTAATTAATTAAGATAAACATTAAACTTTCTTACTATGTATATATACATAGCCAGAGGAGCCACAAATGCGTTAAAACGAATAAGAGATAAAACAGAACAGGAAGTAAAGAAATAAATGGGGAAGGTATGAGGCTTCTTGCTCTCCCACTCACCGTACGAAACACTAAATTAGCAACTTAACAATCCATAAATAAAAGGTAAAAACACGAGGCAAAACTACTACAGAGTATAACAGAAAATGTGTTCAAAATTTAACATATAACCTAACTTGATGAGATCTCTCATGAAGCTTAATGTAAATTTACTAGCGTGTAGTCATTGAATAATGAAAACCGTCACTGAAACACTGAGTGTTAAATGTTTGTTTTGTGTATGTCCTCGTTAATGGAATGGAGGTCGAATTTATTTGTCAGGTTATATACACGTTAAGAATACAGCTTGTTACGTTTTTAACGGAATACCAAAAAAAAACACCTTAACAACAGACTTTAGTACATGCAATTAAAATTTTACTTTATTTTCAGTGCTCAACGAACATTCCTTTAAGTTATTTCTATAAGCAAGATTTAAATATGATATGTATTTTCTTCAAATTTTTTTTTACTAAAAATCAAACTCACATCGAGGGTTCCGTACAAACTTGTAGCAATGTAAGCAAAACTTAAAATAAAGAAATAGCGAGTTCTAAATCCAAATAAGTTATTTCGTTTTCTCGAATGACATGTTAATTTCTAATTATTTTGAATGTAAGACCAAACTTATGAACCGATTTTGATAAAAATTTCATGAGAGCAATAGGAGAATAAACTCTTTCAAACAAGAAAGAATTAACCAAATCGGTTTTAGCGTTTTCGAGTAATCGATGATAGTCTTAGATTATTTGAGAACCTCTTCGCTTTTTGGAAGCGGTTAATTAGATCAAGCCATCTATGGTTAGAAATTACCACTATGTAAACGACATCCGTACTAAGTCCTTTTAGCCAACATAAGCGCACATTTACATATTTTATCTCATTCTTTTCATATTAAGAATAAATTTAAACTATTTTTTTCATGGAAACAATAAGAATTTCTTTCTTTTAAGGATTTTGTCTTATTTCCAAATTTGTAGTCATAAGTACTTTTTTTTGAAACAGTTTTAGTCTCAAATTATAAAATTTTATTATTTCTATTATATAATAGTCAAAACGTATTCTAATATACAAATTTAGTTTGTTGTTTTGTCAAGAGATGGCGCTGGCTGTACTTTTATTCACTCTATAATATGGTTTAATGCAACATATACAATGCATTGCGTTATTTTTCTAAGATTTGCACCCACGTTTACGTTTAATTATAAGGTTCTTCTTAGTGGTACTAAAATCGATTTTTGGGACGTGATCAACTATATATAAATTTGTTATAAGTATCTATAATTTAACACTAAGATTGAATTATTTGCCGCGCGATATGCGCTATAATTACAATATTTCACACACAAATTTGTTTTTTTTTCCAAATATAATAACTTTTTAATTAACTCGACTGCGTTTTGACTTCGAAGTTTGATTTTTCATAGCTCCATGTGAATGCACTTCTGAACATTTATATAATTTACAACTTAAAATATTTACGCTTTGCAAAGATAAAGATTGGAAGACAGACGTACAGATTAGTTGACAATAGTTTGCTATTATCATCATTATTCATTTTGCAGTAAGTTTAAAATAAAAAAAGTAATTTGAATATCCAATTTTTATAACACTAATCAATAATTTGTTTAAAATTAAAATAATATGGAAGAAAAAACTTTTATGTCTATTACTGTCTTCTGTTTTAATAACAGTAATGTAAGACTAAAAACACAAAACTGTAAAACTGTTCAGTATTTGTAAAACTACCGTCATCGGTAGCGTGGCCGAGCGGTCTAAGGCGCTGGTTTAAGGCACCAGTCTCTTCGGAGGCGTGGGTTCGAATCCCACCGCTGCCATTTATTTTTACTATTAATATTTTCTTTGTGTTATGAATAGTAAACCGTAATGCATTTGTGAAACTACCGTCATCGGTAGCATGGCCGAGCGGTCTAAGGCGCTGGTTTAAGGCACCAGTCTCTTCGGAGGCGTGAGTTCAAATCCCACCGCTGCCATTTATTTTTACTATTAATATTCTCTTTGTGTTATGAATAGTAAACCGTAATGCATTTGTGAAACTACCGTCATTGGTAGCGTGGCCGAGCGGTCTAAGGCGCTGGTTTAAGGCACCAGTCTCTTCGGAGGCGTGGGTTCGAATCCCACCGCTGCCATTTATTTTTACTATTATTAATCTCTTTTAGTTACGAATAGTAAACCGTAATGTATTTGTGAAAGTACCGTCATCGATAGCGTGGCCGAGCGGTCTAATGCGCTGGTTTAAGGCACCAGTCTCTTTGGAGGCGTGGGTTCGAATCCCACCGCTGCCATCGTTTTTTTTTATTTCTTCATTAATGATTGCTTAGTAGTAGAACATTTACAGACATACTTTACTTTAATGCTAATTTTGAATATCTATTTGTTTGATTCCTTATAATGCCCTTTTGGTTGCGTTTCTGAAGTTTTGTCTTTTTTTGGATTGATATGCGAGAAAGTAGTTAAAATATTAATTAAAACTTTGTATTATAAATATTATAATTTGTAAATATATTTTTTTGAATTCGCTGAATAAAATCAACTTACTTGTTAAGAATGTAAGGTGATCCTCATTAACTTATAAGTTTCGCATATTTCAGTACTCTCAAATCATCCATTTCACTCGTCGAAACTATAGGTTACCAAAGGGCTGGCCATTCAAAGAGGTAATGTCGCCAGTGTTTTGGACACTATGACATCGATAGATATGAGTATTAAGGCTTAATATACTTTCAATTTTATCTTTTTATTTTTAACGTTTCTTTTTCTTTTATTTTCTATTAAATGTAAATTTAACTTTCTAGAGCTCAGAAATTTGAATGGTGTTCTATCGTTTTCTTTTTAACAGTTTTATGCTAACTCATAGCGACAATATTTGAACAAAATTGAAAATGAATTAAATAAAAAATATTCCTACGTTTTATCGCTTTTAATTTATTACTGTTTGAAATATTTCTCTGTCAGACTAAATTCTTGTACGATATAATGCTTTCGTATTATTTCTTGTAGATACGAATGGTATTTCGTCAATTGAATGTCTTTGAGACTCTTGTTTGAATAGATTGGCGCTATCCAACTCCTTGAAACTAAATTTACAATAATTAATTTTATTAATTTTCATTTAATTCGAAAAACGATTTATTCTTCTGTTTTATGAAGTAAAAAAAATATTTTTAAAATTTAAATAGATACATATGTATAATTAAAGACATAATAAATTTTTTTAATACCGTTTTTAAAAACCAGTCAATAATGATTCTCAATAATTTAATGTTATTATATATATTATTATATATAAAATCTATTATTATACGACTAGCACGAACATACAATAAATTATATTCCCATTTAGATTTGTTTTATCTATCAAAAAAACAATGAAAAAGGGAATAATAACACATCGTCGTCAAAATTGAAGCCATCACCCAGCACACATACTCAAATAAGCGTCCGTGTGAGAGGGTTTACACACGGACACACACACTTTCATTTGTGAATATTCTTTATATAGTTGGAACAGATGATTGTAATCTAATTATTTTTTTTTTCAATTTTAAGACCATTCTCTCTTTCTTTTAAAATCTGCTTTGTTTAATAAATACTATATTTAATTACTTTATAAATGTAATCTTTGTCGCCATATTTTTGTACTTATTAAAACTATGCACATTTAACTTGTACGCTGTTGATCACAAATAAACAATAAATAAATACGAAATATTAAAATAATACCCGAAATGGTAATAGTTTGAACAAATAACCAAATTCTCTTTAAAGATTTCAATAGTGTTCGTAAATTCATACCTTAATTTCCATAATACAAGGAAGGGGATAGTTTATTAGATTATACGAATCATAGAATTGATAGTTTATTCGATTATTCGAGTTATAGAATTGATCTTACAACTTACAATTGCCGAATACTAACGGATCTAGTATTTTGCCTTTGTATTTTGTGCCAAGGTGATTACATTAAATCAGTGATCTGTGGACTATGATTTTGTATTTATGAATTGCAATGGTTTAACTTTGTTACGGAACAGCAATGATATTTTATAAGTAAAGAATTTCACAATAAAAATCTGTACCGATTTCCATCTCTGACAAGCTCGTTTTTTTGTCCTAGAGAAACGGTCGCTTGTCATACGTAGTTGTTAGCTGGTTGCTCGGTAACGTCGTCAAAACATATCTATAGTTATATACACGTTACGGTCAAAGCCCTTAACCAGTCAGAAGCTGTTTTTACTGAAATAACGGTCAAAACACTATTGCAAAATATTGACCTAACTTGCTATATGCTTTGCCATTTGCCATTTGTTATTTATATTAAAAGTAATCGAGTCCAAAGAAAGCAGTCAAAACTAGTTTTGACCGTAACATATATATATATATATATATATATATATATATATATATATATATATATATATATATATATATATATATATATATATATATATTACATACCCAGTTAGTTTTTATTTTTATACATTCGATAATTTTTCCCACTAATTTTCTTATTGGCCTATGAACTCTGCAACTTTGTACCTTATGTATTCAAATAAAAAAAGCTTACGGTTCAAAATTTTTTACCTGATGTTCTATCGTTAAAAATGAAAAACCTGAAGTTGATTCATATTTTCTGCGACTATAATAAAATGTTCTATGATGCTTCCTTTTATTGTCAAAATCCGCTTCCTACCGATGCTGTTCAAATTAATTTCAAAAGACACGACACGACATGACATTTACTTCCAGGAAATCTTTAGTTATGCGGAACAAAGCTTATGATTTTTCGTTCAACGCTTACATTCTGATTAAATTCGACCGTCATTTTTTATAGTTTTATTGTCTGTAAAATCTTGGACAAAGGACAAAGACACAGATTATATTGCCATTTCAAATTCTCTTTATTAATATTTTACAGATGTTAATATTCTTATGTATGTCGTTGTTTATTATCTATAGCCCTATCTATTTTTGTTTAAAGTAAGCAATTTAATATTTTCATTTAAAATTTTTAGGATGTATTACATACATTAAACGATGAGTGAGACAGTTTCTAGAGGTTTAAGATTGAAGATGGTTCCTATAAATTATTCAAAAGACAATGAAGTGAGACGGCGAATATTAATATTCATTTTAAATTATATGTGTACTTGTATAGTGCATGAAAATTATTATTAAAATGAACGAAGAAAGTAATTTTTTTAATAGAAAATAGCTATGTCTGTTATATTAACTGATCATCAAACCCATGGACGTTTACAGCACCAGATGAGTCACAAATGCGTTGTCTTCTTAAAAATTAATGAGAGATGAATTGAATAAGTAAGGCAACGAATTGA
Organism: Hypolimnas misippus; assembly: GCA_037950945.1. Taxonomy (NCBI): domain Eukaryota; kingdom Metazoa; phylum Arthropoda; class Insecta; order Lepidoptera; family Nymphalidae; genus Hypolimnas; species Hypolimnas misippus. The sequence goes on along the minus strand of JBBEEQ010000029.1, from coordinate 9,399,112 downwards.
GGAGGGGTTTTGGCTTCCGGCTCAAGCTATATTAGCTACTTCACGCCGATCTTATGTAAGAGTGAGGTACTGCCGCAGTTGAGGCAGCCCTTATTTGAGCTGTAAGCTACAGTTTGCTCTACCCCAATTAAATTGTTTTTTCTATATCAAAATATGTACTCAAATAATAATATAATTACAGTATATTGTAATTATATTATAATAATTGTATGGTAGTATATTATTTAACTTTGATGTTCCAGAACGTGATACTTTCAGAATGATGTTAAAGCATATTAAAATAAATATTGAATCTTATTTCTTTTTCATTCGCTTTCAACAAACAATTTCAATTCAAATATGTACGTTTAGTGCCACAGTTAATATAAAATACTTAATGTAAGGTAAATAATATCTTAATATTAACTTAAGCCTGTTATTCCTGGAATTTGAATATTTTTTTTATTTATCAGATATACGTGTTTGAATAAAATACGTATCTATGGTTATAAAATTTATTGAAAGAAAAGAGACAAGTTTTTATGTTATAGTCTCTCATGTCGTTCCAAGTTGATACTTGATAGGACATTTTTTTTTATTCAAAACGATTGCAAATTCAAGTTAGTGTCGATCGTTGCATCCCTCTCTGCTTTGTTTTCAAATACGTTAAAGATATCCGACATATTTAATTATTATTAAGAATTTATAAAAATTAAAGTTGAAATTAATATAACTAATCATAATCAGTAGTGTTACTTTAATTATAGAAATTTCGTATTCGTACACGTAGTACAATATTAATAAAAACTAATAAATTTAAATAAAACGGTCGTAAAAGTGAAATAAAAATTAGAAAATATGCCACGGAAATGAAAACACATTTTTATTGTACTTGTTTTGTTTTACAATTTACAGCGAATGCAACAACCAAATAACGGCGCGACCAATTCCAATCACGGCGTGTCGTTTAAAATGTTTTTTCCAATAAAATATTACTTCTTTTTGAAATATAGAAACGAGCGAGTTTTGAATTTTTGTGTAGGCATCATGAGTGACGTATGCCGCGTCCAGTGAATTTTTTTAACAACGTTTTACTTGAAGCGTGAAGGATTTAATAATACAGCGCAAGTGCATAGCACAGAAATAAAAGTGAGGTTTCATGGTATCGCAGATACGACATATTCATATAAATATTTTTGGAGTTATTGCAATGGTCGTATAGGCAATATTATCTACATTTGCAATTAATACTTTTAAAATATTAGTTTACGAGAATGTATTTTAAATCCAAAAAGACTTCATAAAATATTTTATATGATTTCGAGCTATTTCATATTATAATATATAAGGTTGAGATTATAGATTTACTATAGTCTTCTTGTTTTTGTAATAACCCGAAATCAGTAGTTTCAGAAATACATAGAAGTTTACTTTTCATAACAAAAAGATAATATGAATAGTAAAAATAAATGGCAGCGGTGGGATTCGAATCCACGCCTCCGAAGAGACTGGTGCCTTAAACCAGCGCCTTAGACCGCTCGGCCACGCTATCGATGACGGTACTTTCACTAATACATTACGGTTTACTATTCATAACACAAAGAGAATATGAATAGTAAAAATAAATGGCAGCGGTGGGATTCGAACCCACGCCTCCGAAGAGACTGGTGCCTTAAACCAGCGCCTTAGACCGCTCGGCCACGCTACCGATGACGGTAGTTTCAGAAATACACCACGGCTTACTATTAATACAAAAAGAGAATATTAATACTAAAAGTAAATGGCAGCGGTGGGATTCGAACCCACGCCTCCGAAGAGACTGGTGCCTTAAACCAGCGCCTTAGACCGCTCGGCCACGCTACCGATGAAGGTAGTTTTACAAATACATTACGGTTTACTATTCATAACACAAAGAAAATATTAATAGTAAAAATAAATGGCAGCGGTGGGATTCGAACCCACGCCTCCGAAGAGACTGGTGCCTTAAACCAGCGCCTTAGACCGCTCGGCCACGCTATCGATGACGGTACTTTCACTAATACATTACGGTTTACTATTCATAACACAAAGAGAATATGAATAGTAAAAATAAATGGCAGCGGTGGGATTCGAACCCACGCCTCCGAAGAGACTGGTGCCTTAAACCAGCGCCTTAGACCGCTCGGCCACGCTACCGATGACGGTAGTTTCAGAAATACACCACGGCTTACTATTAATACAAAAAGAGAATATTAATACTAAAAGTAAATGGCAGCGGTGGGATTCGAACCCACGCCTCCGAAGAGACTGGTGCCTTAAACCAGCGCCTTAGACCGCTCGGCCACGCTACCGATGAAGGTAGTTTTACAAATACATTACGGTTTACTATTCATAACACAAAGAAAATATTAATAGTAAAAATAAATGGCAGCGGTGGGATTCGAACCCACGCCTCCGAAGAGACTGGTGCCTTAAACCAGCGCCTTAGACCGCTCGGCCACGCTACCGATGACGGTAGTTTCACAAATACATTACGGTTTACTATTCATAACACAAAGAAAATATTAATAGTAAAAATAAATGGCAGCGGTGGGATTCGAACCCACGCCTCCGAAGAGACTGGTGCCTTAAACCAGCGCCTTAGACCGCTCGGCCACGCTACCGATGACGGTAGTTTTAGAAATGTATTACAGGTTAGTGTTATTAGAAAATAGAAAGAAGAGTAAAAATATATAATAAATTAAAATAATACATACAAATTACTTTTTTTTATCAAATGAAAATTGTAAATTATTTATGTTTTTGGTTAAAAAAATTATTATATATATTATATATAATTAAAAAAAAATATTTATGTTTTTGGTGTAAATTAGTTTTGTTTTGATTTTTTTTTTGTTTAGGTTGTACTATGGTATATCATATCAATCACTTTTTCCGAGCATATCCACCAAAAAAATATCTACATAAATGAGGATATTTACAAAAAAATTCGTATATAGTTAATTATTTGTTAAAATTTCAATTAATTACGGGATGGCCTAGTGGTTGGAAGACATCGATGTAAACCGATGATCGCGAGTTCAAATCCTGGTTAGCACCGCTGAATTTTCAAGCGCTAAATTATTGTTTAAATTAACTTTGTGCTCGGCGGAAAACCTCGTGAGGAAACCTGCATGTGCCGGAAGAAATTCTGACACATGTACATATATCCGCCAGCAGTAGAGCAGCTTAGTGAAAGGTTTAAACCTTCTCCTTAATAGGAAAAGAGGCCTTTCCCCAGCAGTGGGACATTTACAGGCTCTTACATCACTTTTTATTTCAATTAATAATTGTGAAATCACTACTTAAACAAAAAAAAAACGACGTCTCTCCTGGACCGGTGAAGGTATCAACAAAAGCTTTTAACCATTTTGTCTTATTCTAACAATGACAAATCACACTATCATGGAATACTTTCTAGAGCTCTGATGCAGGAATCGTGTTGGACTAAGTTATCTCAGTCTTCTCTTTAGCATTTCATTCTTTTAAATTGGAATAGCACGAGTAAAATATATTTGCGAAACAAATTGCTCCGGGGTATGTGTGAAATTTAAATGTTCTCCTCTATCTGTAAATTTGAATTATTTGTCATAGATTTAAAAAAAATGTTCGGTTAGATTAAAGTTGAATTTTCATATATTATTTGGACGCTGATAAGCAATACTGTGTCAAGCCACACGGACTTCGTTTTGAGAAAATGGCGTCTAAAGATGTCAAACCTATTCTTAATAAATTAGTTTGAAGACGTATATATTCATCTTTTTTTTTCTATTTTGATAAAATGTATATTGAATCAAAAGCAGATAGATTTATTTAATATGTTATATAATAATAAGTTTTTAAATATTTGAGATTATTTTATAAATTGCAAAATATGGAACGCACCTGAAATACGAAACATTGAGTTAAGAAACTTTTTTCCATATTTATTTAGTTTAGATGACTTGAAATTTGATTGGATAATGTTAAATAGGTGACGTAGTATCAAAATACATCAATATCTTTCAATTTGACTTTTTGTGGGTTGACACATTATTGCTTATCAGCATCCATTTATAGCTACCCTCTTTGCATTTATGTACTAATTAAGATGTCTATTTTTAGAATTTTAAATGAAATTTTTCAGGTTTTCGTACGATTCTTCAAACATTTTCTTTCATACAAACCAATGCGAATTACAACCCAAACCAAAGTACTCAAACAAATATCCAAATTAACAGTTTTAAAATGATGCATTTACACTTATATGTATATTAGGCAATAGACTTATATTTAATAAGTAAATAACAATGGATTGTGTTCATTTATAAAATTATATAATTTTGTTAATTGAAGAAATATAACTATTTGTACGAATTGTACAAATGTTAACCAATTCAACTATTTTGTCAGAGAATTTATTACTATTATAGAAGAACAACACGAGTCGATCTATTTCAATGATAGCGTAACGTTTAAAATGTTTTCCACAAATAAAATAGTACTCCATGCTTGAAATTCACAAACGGGTCAGTTCAGATGCTTTTTGTAAACCTCACTTTTTTTTTTTTTTTTTTTTTGTTTTCGCAGGGGAAATCTTCGAAAAGATACCCGATTCCTGGGGGGGAGATCGGGTTATGTGGAGATTTATACCCACTAAAACCCCTGCGATGGCCTTTCTCAGCACGGAAATGGAGAGGCCTCGGAATCGCTTGCGCATGCGCATCCGCTGCCCCTCCCGTGCGACGCTCCGCTCGTGGCTGGCGGAGCTCGTCTCAGGAGGGCAAAGTCTAAAATTGCCCTCCCCGAACCCCTCGCTGGTGCGTACGGCAGTTCGAGGCCATCCCGACTGCCGTCCTCCTCGTGGCCGTATGAAAACGGATGCGTGGGACCCCCATCTCACGCACCCACGGCCCGAGGGCGCGCCCTATTTATTCTGCCCCGGGCACTGGGGCTAGGAGGCCGGAAGGACGACGCCTCGGTCGTCCTCGTCGGGCGGGATCGGCCCTCTCCCGGGCCCGCCCTGCTATCTCCTTCTGGACCATGACGGTCTCACAGAAGGAGACTACGGCCTCCCACGCCGATTCCCTGCGGAGCATCGCCGATACGACTGCTCGCAGGGAGAGATTTCGCCCGATCTCCTGGACCAAGACCTGCCTTTCGGCGGCCCACGCGGGGCACGCCGCCAGCGTATGCTGTGCAGTGTCTTGGTCCGCCCCGCAATGGTGGCAAACTGCCGTCGCCTCGCGTCCGATCCTATGCAGGTATTCTCCAAAGGAGCCGTGACCGGTAAATACCTGCGTAAGTCGGAAGGTGACTCGTCGCTTCCTCCTCATCCAGGCCTCGAAGGCCGGCAGGATCGCTGCCACGACGCGTTTGTGCGCGTACCGCTCCTCTCGGAGACGGGCGCACCACGTCGCGACAGCCCTTCGGTGCTCCTGCCGCTTCAGCGCTCCGAAAGCACTGGAGGGGAGGGACGCACTTCCGCCACTTTGACGAAGGACGCGAATCCGGTCATAGACCCTCGCGTCCCTCTCCGCCAGAATGTCGAAGGGCGGAAAGCACGCCAGGACAGTTGCCGCCTCAAAGGATATAAACTCTCCCCGCCAGAGCGGGCCTGTACGCTCTGTCAGGGAAAAGTTCTGCCCTGAAGGCGGCCAGCTTCGCCTCCACGAGGACTCCTATCTGCTCCAGGAGGCTAGCTTCACTGCCCCTCTGCAGACTAGGAGGAGCAGGAGCACGCGGAGCAATAGGGGCCCTCGGAGCCACCGGCGCGGTAGCAGCGCGCACAGCCGGCGCGGCGGCAGCGCGCTCAGCCGGCGCGGCGGCAGCGCGCACAGCCGGCGCGGCGGCAGAGCGCACAGTCGGCGCGGCGGCAGCGCGCACAGCCGGCGCGGCGGCGGCGCGCACAGCCGGCGCGGCGGCAGCGCGCACAGCCGGCGCAGCAGCAGCGCGCACAGCCGGAGCGCCAGCAGCACGCGCAGCCGGCGCGCCAGGCGTCACCGCCCCAATGGGCGCAGCTGACGGCGCAGCCGAGCTCCCTGTCGCCTTAAAGGCGTCGAACTGCGCCGCCAGCTGCTCCATCCTCTCGCTGAAGGTCGCCAGCTGGGCTCGGAGGTCCGCATTCTCCCTCTCGAGTCTCTCCACATCGGCGTCTTTCGATTGACGCCGCAGGAGCTCAGCGACCGCCACACCCATCTTGCGCGTGGCCTCGCGCAGGTCGCAGACAAGGCTCCCTTTGATCTTCCGGGAGCAGTCCGCGACCTTCTTTATGGCCAACAAGTTGTTGGCGATGCAGGCACCGATTTCCGTAATAGGGCGTGCCTGCATCTCCGCCTTGAGGGCGTCGGGTCCAGGGGAGTCCCCCTTAGCCCGCGCGACAGTCGATGCCGCGTCGGGGCCGGGTAACTCGTCCCCGGTCTCCCCGTCAGCCCGAATACTGGGTCCTGACAACCCGTACGAGGAGACGCTGCCACTCGAACAACTCATGTCCGAGTCGCAGCCACTCCTCTCCTCCCTCCCGTCGTAGGAGACAGGCGTGTCCGGGCGGATAAATCGCCCACGCCTGCCTCGTGCCGGCTCCTTGTCATTCGGATCCTTGATCCGAATGCGGATCGCCGGTCTGGCCTTGCCGGTCCGCGACTTGCCTCGCCCCGATCGTGCCTTTGGCACTTTTGGGGGCGGCAGCACTTCGCTCGCCGACTCTGACCCCAGCGTCTCCTCCTCCCCCCTGACGCACAGGCGCTTCCGGCCGTCGGGCCTCGCCTGCGCATTTTCGGTCCTCGCAGTCGTCGCGTCCAGACTGCGAGAACGAGTGGAGCCTCCTCGGCTCTTGACGTCCTTGCGGACGTGCGGATCACAAATTTGGGTGCCCCCCCCATATTTCGAAATGGGGCACGAACCGGAGCTAGGCTCCGGGTGGGATTCCTCTCGACCTGAGTCGGCGAGACCCACCTGGGGATGTATATCTTTTGGTATACTTTCCATATTTGTGTTTTTGTTTTCCCCCCCTCCCCAGCGCTAGGGGCCGGATGCCCTCCGACCATTCATCCCCTCGGCACGCTAGACCTTGGGATTAGGATACGTATATTGGGGCGAAGTTCCAGTCTGCTTAAGCAGAGCGGAACAACGTGTGTCCCCAATATACTCCCCCCCGCCCCTGTCGGTCGTCAGCCGTGTCGACGGCAGCCTCGCAGCAGAACCACTACGGGGCTGCCGTCCACACGTTTCCAGGGAGCACCACGTGGAGGTGACCGACATGCTCCCCTTGTAAACCTCACTAGTGTCACAATAAATTGAATGCACTGCACTTTGCTAGCATACTGTGATTTGTAAAATTGTTAAACTTATAAGGCTTGTCAAATATTGTAATAAATTACTTCAAAACTGTGCAATAACGTTATACACAGATTTGATAAGTGATTTTAAAGTTAAAGATGTGCTTAGAATACGAACCATACGTTAATGTACATTGGGTACAGTAATCACGTTCGGGTTATATAGCATATAATACTTAGGTAGTATATATCTAATATATTAAAATAAGTGTTTGTTTGTTCGTCTCCTTTTTGAGCAGTCATATTGTTCATTTGATTGTGATACAATTTTGTCAACTTTTTGTTCGCTTTTCCAAAAAGGTATAGTGCAGATTAACTTTCAGTAGATGATATGTCGTACGGGCTAGACAAAAATATAAGTTGTAGACGGTTGTCTGATTTAATAATTTTTTTTTTATTTATTATTTAATACAAAAAAAAAACAATTTAAAGTGTAGTCGATTAAAGAAGAAATTAACATATCCACAGTATTACACCTCTCTCATAACGTTTCAATTTTTGAAAATGACAACGAATGTACATTTAAATAAAATATCTAAATAAAAAAAACTATTTTTTAATATTGTTCGAACAGATGTTCGATAATATCCTTATTTATTAATTTACAATAATTACTTTCATAATTACGAGATTTTTTTTTTAATTATTTTCTTAGGTCTTTTCACTTTTCTTAGGTCACGACTACTACACATTGAAAAAATAAAACTGTTTTAAACGGATTTAAATCGGATATAATAATTATTTTATTCACCGTCACAATACTCTGATAAAGTGTTGAAAACGTCGCGACGATATAAATAAATAATACGAGATTTCAATGTATTTAAAATACTTTTATTTCAATACGCGTAAAAATTCTGCTCTTGTTCAATAGTTTTCTTCTGTTACGTATGGTCATAACCGCTCTATTAAAAGTTAGAACAAAAGAGGAACAACGAGCAGTAATTCTTTTGTTTTGGACGGACAGTATTAAAATTACAAATAAAATACGAATGTCCGCTATTATAGAATCTTAATTTTGTCTAAAATATTATTTGAAATAAGTGTGCTTGGAAGACAAATTTATGGGTTTTTTGATTATTCACCCGAGAGGGTGAAAAGATAAAAGATAAGATTTTGTAGAAAAGGGGTAGAAACGTTTGTAACGTTTCTACCCCTTTTCTGCAAGATCTTATTCCGTAATAGTATTAACTAAAAACTTAATACACATACTTCTGGGTGATAGTAATGAAATATAAAATAGAAAACGGGGGAAAACACTTAGTTGCAAGGGGGTAGTAAAGTTTGTATCGAAAAACATATTTTTTGGCCGATTATCCTTAAATTCAGCACAAACATTACTTAGGGATAATAATTAAATACATGTATCCCAGAATTTATAATCATCCCTTAAAATGACGCTAGCAGGTATTAAATCCTGGAACAGTAACAATTTCGCTGGTAGATTTATTTTGCTGAAATTCCAAAATATACGCGGGCGAAGCCGCGAGCAACTGCTAGTAATATATAACTACGCAGAGGTCTATTAGCATGAGTAGACCGATGGTTCAATTTTAAAGAACTTCTAAAAAAGTTAAAAGATTGGTCAAGCTTTATCAATATTTATTACGAGATTTGAAATATTCACGGATAAATGCATTAGTCTTTTTATAATATATGTTGAATTATCTTTTTTATACGATGTCTTATATTAGAAAAGTATTTATTTATGGTAATGGTTAAATATTGAAGTAATGTACATATTTCTTAAACTACCGTCATCGGTAGCGTGGCCGAGCGGTCTAAGGCGCTGGTTTAAGGCACCAGTCTCTTCAGAGGCGTGGGTGCAAATCCCACCGCTGCTATTTACTTTTATAGTCTATTTTTTTTTCGTTGTCTTATTTTGTCAACAAACACTTCCCAGAACAAAAATCACGGATTTTCGAACAATTACACATTTTGGTTCTGTATTAATGTTTTCCAACGATTAAAGAAACACTTCCGATATAAATAACACTAAAAACTGCTGCTAATTAATGATTTAAACACTTTATTTTTGATAAAATCGAAATATTTTCCGACTCAGATTCAACAGATAAATTATAAACTACACAATTTGACACTTCGAAATTCTATTTTGTCCTTGAATCATTGAGATGTGACACTTTAATGAATTATTGAGATTGTGAACTGAACTGTTTTGAATGATAATAAAACGTTCAACCTAAAACTTTTTTAAATAGTTTAAACCATTTAAACAATAATATTCAAGTTTTAAAAAGGCGTTTATTTAAATCTAAAAGAAAGTTAATACTTAAAAACACTTTTAACAAGATAAATTTAAAACTTAAGGCAAGAGACCAAATTCGCTAGCGTGACTTAGCTCGAATTTTTATATTGCTGAAAAGTTACTATATTATATATAGTAGTTTGTGAAATTAACATATTTGTATTGTTTGCTAACATACTTTTGTTAGCACCATGTCTTTTATACTTAATATACTATTAGATGGATTGAAATAATTTTAGCGGGAAGGTAAAGTAGTAATTTTAACTTATTTAATAATAAGAAATTTCAACTTTCTTAAATCTATACAAATAAATAAAATTGAATTGTCTGTTTGTAATTTAAAATTTCCAGTTTTTAACTATAAAATTGGAGGAGACAGAAATTAAAGCACAGGTATTATTGAAATTTAATAAGGAAAACTATGGAAAATGAGAAATAGACGAAATGGCATTCCGTAAGAATATATTTGTTATACGACTTCCGCCTTATCATTGTGAATGGAATCCAATTAAGTTAATATGGGCACAATTAAAATCACATGTTGGGAAAAATAACAAAACTTATAAAATGAGTACTACATCATTAGTCTTAATTAAAATTAAAAAAAAGGATTGTCTTGTTAATTTTTTAATTTCTAAACAAATCCTTTAAATTTTTTTTAAATTTAATATAATAACAATATTTTTCATAATATTTCATTATAAAATCATTCATTTTAATCATTCATTCAGTACTTTCACATCTCTATCTATTGTCTCTGGTTAGAAGGACGCCATATTTGTTTTGATGTTTGGACTACGGAAAAAAAATAGACTATAGTATTAATATTCTCTTTTTATTATTAATAGTAAACGTTAATGTATTTCTGAAACTACCGTCATCGGTAGCGTGGCCGAGCGGTCTAAGGCGCTGGTTTAAGGCACCAGTCTCTTCGGAGGCGTGGGTTCGAATCCCACCGCTGCCATGTTAAAAATTTTTTGTATAAAATTACTTTTATTTCTTAACTGACATAGGCACAAATAATATTCAATTATATTCAAAAATATACATGTATGAGTAAGAGATATTTTACTTTTAATGTGTGTCTTGTTTAATTGTCAATTTAAATATGACATTATTAATAGAATTATGAGTATTTAAGTAATAGCAGTATTAACAATGAAACACTGACTAGATCATAATAAATTACTGAGAAATTTGTCCTTAAAAGGTGCGATAAACACAATTAAAACCGGTCAAAAAGGGCGGCGATTATTAGCAATTGACAAGAAGTGACATAAGAGATATGCCAATGTTCGTTCATTGGCTTTTTGCCAGCCGCCCATTCTTTAAGCCCGACATCACTATTCCATTATCCTAATAGAGGTTTGTATGGAACGGATGCACATAATATTCATGTAGGTTAATGAATGTGCGCCCGCAGTCAAGTATTTATTAGCCGGACGGGAGTACCTCATTATAAATTTTAAATTAAATTGCATTTAATACTGATGTTATTTCACTCAACTACGCGGATTCCAAAGATTTCTAGCATGGATACTGTTTTTTTTACCATAATCACCAAAGCTATTAATTCTTAATCAAAAATTAGAAAGAGCCATTTGGCATAAACGAGACAAAGTCACTAAGTTTTTCGCTTGACTGTAATATATAGAAACAAAACTATGTCCATTTACATGTTAACAATTATTTTTTTCTCTTTTTTAGAAAAAGAAGAAGATGTATTGGCAACGATCATTCTTTTAAAGACCTTAATTTATAAATGTATAATAATTGGCAACTGCATTTTAAGTAAATTATAATATCTTATTAGATTGTTGAAAACATATTCATATGTTATATGTATATATACATATATACATATGAATATGTTTTCAACAATCTAATAAGTCAGTACCTAGATACAAAAAAAGCTTTTTAAGTTATCAAAGTAATATTTATTAACTTTCGAATTAACTTTAAGACATTCATTTTTGAGATAATCATTTTAAATTCTTATTAATCATTTATTCTTTTTAACTTGTAAAAAAGTACTCGTGAATGAAGAAGCAAAAATACATTACGATTGAAATGATCAAGTATTACTGCACACAGTATTTGGAATTCCTGTGCAAATATGACGTTGAGTTTGACTTCACAAAACTCGTCTTACAAAGGCTCCTTGAAATATTTATATTTCTCAAGCTCTCGAGCCGAGCATTGGGAACGTACGTATATAATAGCAGGATGATTAAAATATCAGACTCCCTCGCGGCGCCGCGAGATTGTCTTTGTACGAGAAATAAACGTTATTCTATCAAGATTTGCCGACAAAAAGGACTTTGTTGGGAACCGGCTGAAATACTATTATGTGATTTGTTTAATTTTTTTTAATATTCGTATCGTTGTAAAGAGTTACGACTTTCAGCCGGTACAAAATTTAATTTACGTAATGGAAAAATAATAAAATGAAACGTTCAAGCATTGTTGTAGTCTAAAAATTTTTTTTATTGTTTTATTTTGTTAATTTATGGTAAGTAGAATATTGTTCTTGATTTTTATAATAAAAGTAGGTAGCATTATCGTTAAGTACGCATGTCATTATGATTCATTATGATGGCAACAAAGTAGATTATACAGTGCACTATTATGTTAGAAATACACAGCGAATATAAAACAATAATGTGCTCTAATCTAGAGAGAAGTACATGCCGTATACTGACGCAATAAAGTCTCGCAATAAATTAGGAGCTATCTCTGGCACCGAACATGTACGCACAACGCCATCAAACCGATTTATCTGCATAAATTCGTAGTAAACTGAGACCGGCCTATTTTTGTTTATACATCTATTACAATAGTACTGTATGTAATCATGTAAATAGTTTAGTATTTAGAAATGATTTTTAATTATTTGAAGGCTTTGAAGATTAAAATGAACATATGAAATTAATACCTGGAGGGTTATTATGCAGAAATATTGATATCGCAACGCGATATGTTTTGACAGTTGATTTGTTTCATTTTTGTATAAAAATCAGAAGTTAACTGTGTAAATGCATTACCACCGTTGTATTGTAATTCTCGCCTGTTGTTTTTGACGATTTAAAAGACAATTTAAAGCTAACTTAATATTTTATTTTCTCACTGAATTGAAATCGGAACTGCGTATGTATATTAAAATTAGTTAACGTCGTTAAACATAACATAAAAATATTTTTATATAAGTGTATAATAAGAAAATTTTACCGTATTTTAGAAAGAAATAATAGGCATTTAAAAAAACTTTTTAATTAACCTTTATGTTCGCACGTTTATTAGAAATAAACCATAATTTATCGAAACTTCTACAAAGTTAAGAAATATGAACTGGGCTGGATGAATGAAATTCTATGAAACGAAACTTCATGCGATCTGGAATCAAAACCTCATTTTGTATGAAATTCAACCACGACTGTTGAATCGGTTGAAAGCGCTAACTTCGCTTCAATACCTTCAATAAAATTGTGACAAGTTAGTGTTAAATTGACTTTCAATTAAATATTCATCATAATACTGATATTTTTTATTTTGTTTAAAATATGAAAGAAAGTTATTATATTCATTTACTAATCTATTTTTAAATGTTTTGTCTGTTACTTTGCATTATTTTTCTGCATAATCAATTGTATAAAAATATAAAGACCAGAAAACATACTTTAAATAAAGGAATGGTTTTGAAAGATCTAGCGGAAAGGAAAGAGAAAGACATAATTCAAAACAATTATAAGCGCACCGTATTTTAATTGTTTACCGATGATTATACTTTCATAAGAACAATTATGACGTATCATAAAATTGAAAATATTTAAGAACATGTAAATATATTCGAAAGAGAATAATGAATTACTGTCGGTGTGAAAAAATAATTCATCAAAGTCGTATCATCTGAGCGGGCAATTGCTAAATAAGGAAAACAGCTTCAAAAAGTTTATATAGCGTTGAATTTAATTGTGATTGATGTTTTTTATGCAATTCTTGTGATAAACATAGTAAACCATTTTGGTCACTATTACGTAAATAGTCTTTTACTAAATCTATATGATTTCTTTTGAAATAGATCCAAACAGTATAGCGATATGCAATCTGTTGGAATTATACTCAATTAATCGGGAATCAACTAGAAGGAATAAATACTTGAAGGATTTTCGGGAATCAGGGCTGATTTTGATAAAAACTAAGCCTGTAGGCATTAGGTTTATGAACGGTTTGAACAATTGAAATTTTCCTAGCGAGGCTGATTAACAAAAACGTGATTAAGATTTGGCGAAAGTAAACTTATTTTTCATATTTTTCATACACCTTTGCCAACAACTATTCAGATCAAAGCTATTTCGATCCGAACTTCTTAATTTGCCAACCGTGTCTATTATATAAGAAGTATAAGCTGAGATACTTTTTGATTTTATTAAATAAGCATAATTAATAAATTATAAAATAAGTCTGGCATTCATCGTCTTAGGCCAATACGAAAATAATGCATTATTATTTTATAGTAGAAGGGACAAAAACAAATGAAATGATGATTTCAAACAAAGTGGTAGAACGATGAAATTTTTTTCAGTTTATAGTTAATTCTACTTTATTTGCAAATCGATGATATTTACATATATTAAATATTACTAAGCTTATTTCACCTCTTCATCGTCCGTCTAAGCCTTGTTTTCATTTAAACCTATTAAAAGTCCAACAACACGGAATCTTTTAGTACTATTTTTGTGATCTAATTATTTTCAATTTTAGTCAAACCTGATAATCTGTGAAAATATTTCTGTCTGCTTGTCTGACTGACTGTGTGTCTGTCTGTCTATTTGTTTATTTGTTACAAGGTAATCACAAGAAAATAGATGTTGAAGAGACTTGTTGCAAAAATTAATTATAAAAAGAGGTGGATATAATGATGATGAATGTATTTAAAAAAATTAAAACAAAAATACAAGTTACAATGTCTGTAATAGTTTTATTTATAGATGAAATCAATTTGATGATGAACTTTAAAAGCAATTTTTATACAATGTCTAAACCTCTAAAGCTTTGTGCCTATTCATTTCGTTTGGTACAAAGAAATTTTTCATAAACGAATGCCGTTATTGTTGCCTATAGACTTCGCTACAATATAGACAATGTCGACGGAATATTACCTCTATTTTTATCTTTATTCAATGAATAAATATTTTAATGTTTGTCTTTTTTTTAAGCTACTTGCGAAATTATTTAATTAAACGGACTGCGTTTGATCTTGTATCTGTATTGGGTAAGAGTATTGTAATTTTGTCTAAATACTGTAAAACTGTAACATTTTTAAACAGGATTATTGTTAAAATATTTGTTGATTAAAAAATATATGCATTTTAAGTTCTTCTACAATTCTTGATAATAAAATTCAATAAATTATATAATGGATATATATAATGGATTTTTAATTAAATGTACAAAAAGTGAACAATTTTTTTTTAATTAAAAAAAAAAATTAACGTTGAATCTCGTAGGGTCGTATAGACATTATTTATAAAAAAATATATATAATTCAGTTTTATTACTTTTTAATATCGATTCTGGTAACGCTGGTAAGTCATATCCAGTTGACATCCTGTAGATAAAAGAGTCATGATTACTTGAATTGTCTAGACTAACCGTGTGTAAAAGACAATTACAGATAACTTGGCATCGAGAGTGCGGTTCTCAGCCTGTGTATCCAATAAATTTACTTAGTTGCTGCTACAATATTACTTTATCAAACTCCTGTCGAACACACTGATCGCTTTGGGCAGCTTGTATGCACCTTTGCATCTTTGTGTAGTGGTTAACGTGCCTTCGACTATTTGATTATATTTCAACCTACAATATAAAGGTCATATTGTTTACTAATATAGAAAGGGAATAAACAAAAGGGAACGAATTACTGATTTTTTTTTGTAAAAACTAGTGGTTGGGAATTAAATCACTTTGTGATGTGTTATCATCAAAAAATCTGAAAAAAATAAAATAAAATTGTGACATTGCTTGTTTTTTGTCTATGTTCTTCCATATTGTTTCTTTGAAAGCACCAATGTTAGTTCTTCGATTAAAAAAAAATATTTTTGTGTTACGGTTAAATGAAAATTAATGATTCTTTGTTTGATTTTGAATGAAAATTGAAGTAAAAAACATTTTTAAAAATAAGCTTTTATTTATAACTAATTTATAGGAATAAGATTTAAGTCTTTTAATTAGTATCCATTAGTACGGGAATCTTTGTTTTATTTATAAAGTTGAAACTACAACAGTTTTTTTTTCTTTAATTATTTTTTCAGATCTATGACTGCATATAATTATAATTTGATCTCAGCACGTTTATTTTTTTATATTTACTACTGTTATTGTCTTGTTCTCTGTTCTTAAAATTATATTTGTTAAATGGATGCTGATAAGCAATAATGTGTTAACCCACAAAAAGTCAAATTCGGAGGTATTGATGTATTTTGATACTGAATCATCATATTTAACATTATTCATTATTGAAGTACGATACATATTTTGCAATTTATACAATAATCTCAAATATATGCGATACTGCGTCAAGCCACACAGACTTCATTTTGAGAAAATGGCGTCTAAAGATGTCAAACCTATTCTTAACAAATATGTTTGACGAAGTGTATATCCACCTTTTCTTTTATTTTTTAATAAAAGGTATAAGGAATTAAGAGCAGATTGATATATTTAATATATTATCTAATAAAAAGTTTTCAAATATATAAGATTATTGTATACAGTGTAAAATATGGAACGCACTTGAAATTCGAAACAATGAATTAGGAAACTTTTCCATACTTTTTTAGTTTATATGACCTTACATTTTTTTGAATAATGTTAAATAGGTAATGCAGTATCAAAATACATCAATACCTTAGCATTTGACTTTTTGTGGGTTGACACATTATTACTTATCAGCATCCATATATCAATCTGCTTATAATTCATTATACCTATTATAAAAAAATAAAAGGTGGATTTATACTTCTTCAAACATATTTGTTAAGAAAACGTTTGAAGTCTTTAGACGACATTTTCTCAAAATGAAGTCCCTGTAGCTTGACACAGTATTGCTTATCAGCGTTCTAATATTAAATATGTTTTAGTACACAATCAAAGTTGAAAGTTTGCATCGAAACAATGATCACAACCGAATTTACCTGACTGCATTCATTTGAAGTAATCAAAGATAATATACGTCTAAAATATGTTTTTTTTTTTTGTAAATAGTTGTTATATTTAACCTCATTTTTAATTATTATCAGCTATTAAATAGATTTTAACCAGATCTGTAGTAACAAGTGGTTGTTAGTATTTTTGTGGTTATGGAAACTGAGCCATTTATAAACTCTTTCAAAGCAAAGAAAAACTGGGCCAGATGAATAAAAATTTACGAAACTTCATGAAGTGTGGAATTAAAACCTCATTTCGTAGAAAACTCAAATAGTTAATGGCTTTAACTTTATTTCAAAACGCTAACTTCGTTCAAAGCGGCTCGTTAGCTTCAATGAAATTGTGACAAGTTTGGTAAAATCATTTCCGATTAAATGGTTTCCGTCTAATTAAAAATCCAGAATAAGATTAATGAACGTACGCATTTTTGTCTATCCACTGATGATATATGTCTTAATTCCTTCTTGTTATTATTTTTTATGCCCTATTCCTTTTTAAGCTGGCAACAGAGTTGTGGTGTCTCTGGTATAAATATCTATGGACAGCTGTGATTACATTAGATGTGTGTTGCCTACTTGTTTGGCATATAAATTAAAAATAACTGGTCAAGTGCGAGAAGGACTCGCGCACCGAGGGTTCCGTACAAAATTATAGAAATCTATATAAGACTAACCCATCTACGCCATTTGTGGTCTTCATCATCAGTTCCAACATAAGTTACTATCAAAAATACCTAAATCGGTATACGCTTGCCTATAATATTTGAGGAGTTCCCTCAATTTCTCCAGGATCCCATCATATGATCCTGACCTGAAGACAATGGGACCACCTTGGAAGTATACCATTTCAAACAAAAAAAAAATTTTGTAAATCGGTACCCAAATGGCGGCGTAATCGGCGAACAAACATAAAAAAAAAATTAAATACAAGGTCGCATTGAAAACACTCCTTTTTAGAAGTCGCTTAAATATAATCAAATATTATGTAAATATGGATCACGTCCCAAAAACTATTTTGAAACTACTTAGGAGCACTTTAATTTAAAACACGATCATGGATGCAATCTATGGAAACACAAAATTTTATCTTAAGTACTAATACACCTTATACTTTCAAAAAAAAAAGTTATAGCGCGATTCAGGATACACCTAGCGCCATCTCTTGACAATTTCAATGAACTAACTTGTTGACTTTGACATTAACAACATAATTATATTATATTTTATTCTCGTTTTATTTTTATTTATATTCTACTACACTCCACTACCCCTGCACTACGTTCGTAAAATATTTAGATTTACATTATCAATCAAAATATCGAAATATATATTATTGTTGCCAAGACAAGAAAATAATTAGTCCTTAATTCGAACAAAACTAATTGTTTATTTATAAATAACTAATTATATTACTAATAACCAGAAGACTTATATGTGTAGATAAATAAGTAAATTAAATAACTCGATCTGTTTGAATTTAATTTTAAAATTTTCGTACTAAGTCAATACGAGTACTTAAATCAAATCGCGTGAAGCTCTTATATTGAATGTTAATTACGTAATGACGTTATAAATCTACGATAAAACTTTTAAATGAAAAGTTTATTTTATTATTTTTAGCGCGTTTAAATAATAATTAAAATAATAAAAAATATTAATCGAGCAGAATTATATCACAGTTAATGTCATAATGGTGTAATAGATGGCATTAGCTGTACGCTGCATCGCGCTATCATATTGTTAGCTGCGATATATAGATTGCATTGCGTTGTTTATAAAGGTTTGCTGCTTTTTAATGTTTTCGTATTGATACAAATTTCTTCTCAGTGTTTGTAAAATTGTTTTTTTGACCATGGTCAACTTCTATGTTAATTTGTTACAAGTACATATAATTTTAATTCTAAGATTGATATATTTTCCGCTTGATCAATTTACAACTTGATACATTTACGCGTTCCTGAGAAAAAGGTTGAAAGACAGACGTACAGACTGACAGACACACGAACAGAAATTTACAGTTTTCGGATTTTTTCCTTTATGTATACTAAAGGACCTTACTCCTGGCCAAATTTCATAATGCTTGGTCAATGGGAAGTACCCTATAGGTTTTGATTCCCTTGCGAAAACGTTAAAAACGCTATCATACTTAAAATATGTGATATAAATGACCGTATCTTTTGATTGCGTTAACTTAGAAGTCTGATTTTTTCACAGCTCTTAGTAATTACAACTCTGAGTACTTGACGTTGATAAAAATTTGTTACCTTCACGCGTTTCTGAGAAAAAGGTTGAAAGACAAACTTACAAACAGACGAACATACATACAAAAATTTACAGTTTTCAGATTTTTTCCTTTATTTGTACCATAAGATCTTACTTCTTGCCAAATTTCATCGTGCTAGGTCAATGGGAAGTACCCTATAGGTTTTGATTCCCTTGCGAAAACGGTAAAATGGTCAAAATATACGACATATTTTCCATTATCTTTTGATTGCGTTGACTTAGAACTTTAATATTTTCACGGCCGCATGTCATCGTAGACTTGAGTATATGATATTAATTTCAACATGATACGTCTATGCATTTCTGAGAAAAAAGGGTTGACATCCCGACAGACAGACAGACAGACAGACAGACAGACAGACAGACAGACAGACGGACAACAAAGTGATCCTATAAGGGTTCCGTTTTTCCTTTTAAGGTACGGAACCCTAAAAAAATAACTTGTAATTGTCCGTTTTCAGTGTTTTGTACACGAAGGGTACCAACAGGGTCTTATTACTAAGCTTACGCTGTCCGTTCAATAATCGTCCGTCTGTCATCGATTTGTATCTCGTGAACCGTAATCAACCTCAGACAAAATATACTTTATTCAAGGAAAAAATTTAATTAATGAATTTACCACTGATTCTGAGAACCGACAAGAAACTCGATAGTTACTCTTTTAAAATGTTTCACAATATATACATTTTAGAGTTACAATTATATAAAATACCCTGTGTGAATCTAGCTTATACTAAATCCAAGCGTCTTAATCATCTACGAGTATATAGTCTTGTACAGAATAATATGCTTTCGCTATTATGGACTTTTGATATATTCTTTAAATTTATTATACAATATAATTTGAGAGTTAATATTCACAAAGTGTGTATTTCTATTGCGGCTGTAAGTACAAATATATCTATTATGGATCATAAGATACAGCCCGCTGATAGACGGACGAACAGATAGACAGGGTATTTAGTAATACAACAGAATGAAGAAACAGGCGGTACAACAAATGTATTATATGAAGTTCGATTCGCACTTGATCGATATTTTATCCGACTGGAGGGTAATGTGTTTATCAGCTTATGTATGTATGTATATAAGTATGTATGTATGTGGGTTTGTACCTTCGTGGCATTATTTAGACCAAACGCGTGAACCGATTTTGATAAATGGTACGTCGTCTGATTCTTCATGGAAGCGCGAATGCCATTGAAAGCATAAATTTTTTGAAAAATCAAAATGGCTGATTTTGGAAACCAATATGTGAAAAAAAGTAAATCGACGAAGAGCAGCACGAGGGGTACTGTTGAATAGGTCTATAGAAATCATTTTTAGGTTTCTCATATCGTTCTTTAATAAAAATTGTTGTTTAGGATGTATAACGATTTAAAGTTGATTAGCGACGATTCTCACTTATTTTTTCATTATGGCTTTTAGACGAAACTGACATTGATCTTGTGATGCAGTCGGGTTTTTGATTTTTTCAATTAATTGTTAAGTCATTTCATAAATCATTCTCTCTATTATTAAATATATTAAATAGTCTCCAAGTTTTAGTTGCTAGTAACTTTTAGTTAATTTAATATCGAGTCAAAATTGGTTATGAACATAACCTTGTAACTTTACACTCACCTTTGCAGACGTGTTGGAAATTGTTTTATAATATTGCACTAGTTCGTTTAGAGTCGTATAAAGTTTATGAAACCAACGGTTACCTGTTTGACTAACACTCTGAAAACATCGCTAGAAAATTAATTACATAAAATTTAATATTGTATTTTGAAAAGTGATTTATTAGCGAAATTTTATTTTTAAGTCTTTAATTAGTTAATTGATAATTATTGTCCTGCTTTGTTTGAATAATTACAGTTCTACAAAATCATTTGAATTAATATTTTAACTACTATTTATTAAATAGTAAGATAAAATTAAATAGTAAAATTGTATTTTACTCAAGTAATAGGTACCTAGTAATAGGTATCGTACTTCGCGACCAATTGAATTAGATCCAATTTTGTCTGTATGAGTCTTAGCGTGAAGTAATATAAATATAGCCTTTTTCAGTAAATAAACTACTTAACACAAAATGATTTTTTTTAATTCGAACTGGTAGTTCCTGAGATAAGCGCGTTCAAACAAACAAACTCTTTAACTTGGTAGTTCCTGAGATTAGCGCGTTCAAACAAACAAACTCTTTAACTTTATATACTAGTAAAGATAGTTTCATGGTACAAAAAAAATTGTTGCTATTCCATATATTAAAGGAGATCCAAATAATGTATTCGTTTTTGTCTTTTCGTAGATTCATATCCAGCCCTGCAATATCTATACAATGGGTATACCATTACACAATGGTAGTTGAATATAAAAAGCTCGTAAATAAATTATATATTATAATAGCTAAAATCACAACATTGGTAACATAACTGTGACGTAATTATTATCATAAATATGGTGTGTTATAAACGATATCAGCAGAAATGTATAAAGATATGTGACACGCATTCCAAACGTGAGAGAACTCAGAATCGCTGGTAAAGCAATAATTTATCAAAGTCACGTCACTCGAGCAGGCAATTGCTAAAGAAGGGAAACACCTTCTTCGGAAAGTTTTGCTTATACACAGATCAATGTATGGGTGATTGATGTGCCTTTTATATGAGCCTTGTAATTGACTGATGAAATAAATTCCGAGTGAAATCTGTGAGTGCTTTTTTTTTTGATAAATCATTTTAGATGTAGCAATGTTTTGTAGATGTACTCGTTTGTACGTAGTGTAGATAAAACTATTATCTGTGCTATAGGTTTTGCATATATTTGAAAAACGTATACTTCTTTTTTTAGTTGTAGCTAACGCACGGATCAATTTTGATGCGACCTTCTTTGTTTAAAAGCTGATTTAATGGTTCTTATTTATAACTAGCTTGCCTGCGACTTCGTCTGCGTTTTCGTCGTTTTTCGTAAAAAAAGTAGCGTATGTCCTTCCCCAGGGTTCAGTGGTTTGATGTGACAGACAGATCGTATTTTGGTAGGGAAATATAATATGTCAGTCCACAATACTTAATTTCTATGATTTTTTTTATTGAATAGGTAATCATGTTAACTTTTTTTAATTAGGGATCAGTGAGATTATTATAAACGTAAGAATAAACAAATATAATCAGAATGCTCAGAACTGCTAAGCTATCAGGAATTACACGTGTTATTGTGAGTCAACCATAAAAGATAGACTTATACTGTTGCGGGATATTTCTTAGAAAATTTTATCTAAAATATTTTTGTCATACACGATTTCAATGTAACTTTAACCATTAAGGCTGCATACTTATATACATAACCAATTTTGACGGAAGCTTAAAAATTGGAGTAACGTCTCCCGTTTTCCCAAAGATTCCCTTCACTACTCTGCTCCTATTGATTGTAACGTCATAAAAAGTATACTGTAACCTGCCCAGGAGTATGAAGAATAATTGTACTAAGTTTCGGTAAAATCCATCGAGTAGTTTTTGTTTCTATAAGGAACATACATACAGACAGACAGACAGACAGACAAAAATTTTACTGATTGCATTTTTGGCATCAGTATCGATCACTAATCACCCCCTGATAGTTATTTTGAAAATATATTTCATGTACAGAATTGACCTCTCTACAGATTTATTATAAGTATAGATAGAAGATTATGAAGAATTATTCGGACGTTTGAAGGTTATAAGCTCTTTTCTATTTGTTGAGGAGATCTGAGCAATTTATAGTCGTCTATAAATTGCTAATCGATTCGAAATTTCCTATACTGTGAATGATAAAAAAAAACATATTTGCGTAATCTTGGCCTGATACTGTAGCATCATCTGGAATCAACGAGATACTCAATCATCTTACAGCAGAAGTATCGTGTTGTATTGAGTATATTGTCGGAGATTTTTATACATAATCTTCAATGTTATCAATTATTGTTTATATATTATATTAAATAAATTAATACACACGACTAATCTCTATTTTTGCCCGATTATGTTACAAGGATCTCGCGCACTTAGTCGCTTAGTTAAGTTGAACGCGTACTCTAGTTCATCCACTGGTCGCCTGTCTTTGTCTTATATTTTTGGAGTAAATGCAGGCAATTGATTGGAGCTACGTCTTAAAGACGATCCGGATGGTCTCTAGGCGACGAAAATCTCTGATCATATCTCGCTACGTCTAGCTTGTGTCCAATGGTTTTGGACCAATCACTAGGGAGAACCCTAAGGTAATCCTACAGTAACATTTTTAATATTGTCGGGCCTACTGTTTCTTTATTTTGATTTTCATTGTTGCCAATCCTAAAATGTCACATTTGGGTACACTATATATTAGTAACTAGCTTTACCTAACTGCTTTGCCGTGGTTTACTTTGGTATTAATTTAGAAGGTAGTAAATAAAAATTTTCTAGTGAACACAGATTTTCCGAGAAAACACAATTTAATATCTTAATTTGCGTTGCAGTGGCCGTGCTGTGGAATTAAAGAAAAGAAAGAAAAAAATATTTTGCGGTTGCCGTTGCCATAGTAACTCTTTTTAAATTTTGGTAAGTCTCGTTTTAGTAGGAATTTTGAAAGAAAAAATAAATAAACACATTTTTCTTCTGAAATGCAATTTTATTTAAAAAATTCAAGTCTATCGAGTATTTTTTAATTTTGCAGTATAGAATTTCGTTTTCAGAAATCCAAATGATTCAGTTGTTGCAAAAATGTTACCATATTTTCCATAGAGAGAAACTATTCAAAACATTTATTTTATTTAATCTTAATAAATAATTTCTTAACTACTTCCTCTTCTTTATATATAAAAAAAAATAGGCAATTCAAGTTTTTTTGTTAATTATGCTTCACTCGGCTTAAAATAATTCGAAATAGTTACGAATTTTCTTGGAATCTCGTGAAATCAAACGTACTAGATGAACATTTTATAAAGCGAACTTTATGAAAGTAGAATTAAAACCTCATCTCCGAGAAAATTAAACCACGAATAGTTAATGGATCTTTACTCGATTCCAAAAAGCTAACTTTGTCGAGAGCTACTCGTTGGCTTCAATAAGATTTTGACAAGTTTTATAAAATTATTAACTTTAGACGTAAGAAATTAATAAAAAAATTGTGCGAAGACGAATTTATTTTTAAACTAGTAGAAAACACGACGGACGTTGTTTTGTCTTAAGTGTGAATATTATATTCGAACTAGAATAATCAATATAAAAATAATTAACGTACGCTGCTGTTAAACGATGTTTGCAGCATAAAATCTGCAATTCGAGCGACCTATTGAACGTCTTTAACTTTTCTTTAATTTGAATAGTTTTCTGCGCATCTTTCTTAACTTTTTTTTTCGTAAGAACCTACGAAGTGTAAATAACTTGCGAAGTGAATGAATTCGGTAAAATCGAAATATATAGATTAATTGATGAATTGTTTCATCTGATGCAAATTTATTAGAAATTTAATTTTATGAATCACAGTGAATGCTATGTACACTTGTAATTAACATGCATTTTAGGTAAATTATTATTATTATTATACTATTTTTATGTCGTAAATGTTTTATATGTATGTTGTAAATGTGATTAAAAAAAAGTTACATAGGTAACCTTTAGTAAGCTGTGAGTATCAATAAATAAGTTACAGACATTAAATTCTTTTAAGTGTATAACCAATGATGAAAAAAATTATGTAAATCTTATGAAAGTCTGTGAGCAAAGCAGCACTTACAAGTGTAATTCCCGCTTTAGAATAACAAGTAAATTGGAAAATTCGAGAAGTAAACGCTTTTATAATACCAGAAAACATTTATTATAACTTTGACGTTCTTAGATTCCCCGCACTCTGTGAGAGCATTGTAAGAAAATATTTCTATAAGGAGACGCTGAAAATGTGGCATGTCGTAGTAGTTATTTCTTTGCTGTCGGTTTGAAATCCCTTTGTGTGAATGGAGAACTTTATTTTTTATGTGTGGTTCTATTCAGTATTCTGGATGAATGCTTGAATTTTAAGGAAAGCACTTCAATTTGTACAATTCACGCTGCTGCATACAAATACGTTTGATTTTTTTAAACCATAAAATGAACACAAAATATTTTACTATGGAACCGTAATAGACTTGTGTGAAATATTTACTTTACATAAATGCCAAAAAGATAAAATTTTACGCGACGTTCAATACTTTAGAGAATAAGTATCAATAAAATCAGAATGAAAAATGATTTAACATCTCGTATTTGATGTCGCTACCAGACATGACATTTTTATCAATGGGAAAAGTAATTTTATTTAAGTTTTTTTACCTGTTTCGATGACAAATATAACGATAACGATGATGACCTGCGTAATGGACCTCACAAAATAAAACCGTTGTTCAAAAAAATACTTAACGCATTTCACAAAGAACCAATGCTCCAGGTACATTTTTGTCCATCGAAATTAATTGTTTTGACGTCAATCGCATG
This sequence comes from Hypolimnas misippus, assembly GCA_037950945.1. Classification (NCBI taxonomy): domain Eukaryota; kingdom Metazoa; phylum Arthropoda; class Insecta; order Lepidoptera; family Nymphalidae; genus Hypolimnas; species Hypolimnas misippus. The sequence continues at coordinate 9,373,572 of JBBEEQ010000029.1, read as the reverse complement.
ACGCATATGAGAGACTTAAAGTGCCACGTATAAAAGTCTTCTAAACATCGATTTTATGTTGTGACCGTACGGAGATTTGAGTCTTCCGCGGGCAAATGTCACGTCTGCGCAGGTCATAAGTGGTAGCTTCTGTACTGATTTGTTTACAATTATTTTGAACAAATGTTTACGTTTATTAAATTTATCTGTTAAATTGTTATTTTTCTTCAACTAAATTTTATTTTTCTATATATTAAAATGTTATTTTAATCATGATCTAATTTAGTTGTCTGCTCCATTAATTAATGAGAGAGTCAATTAATTTGCTCCGTAGCTTTTAATTAGGTTTGATTAACAGTGACATTGATTTTTTATACTAAGTTTAAAGTGAATTTAAGACAGTTGTGACGTGGTATATTTTTTATTATTATAATCTTGAACATTTAAGATATTGTGAGGATCTCTCATATACTTATCTAATTAAATTTACACGTAAAACACATATTTTATTATATCATTAATAAAAAAAAACATTATTATTACACTTATACATAATTACATATTATATAATACATGCTAAAATAAAAATAAAGCTCTTTAGGAATCAAGAGAGGGCGGGAAAAGAGGATATTACGCTTCCAGCTTTTTCAATTAAATAAAATACTAATTATTAAGTTCAGTTAAATAAAATAATAATTGGTAATTTGCGTCGTTTTTCCTTGAGAATGTAGTACAACCCTGGTCGGCGTAGCTTGTCTATGAGTTGTCGTAAGTTGGCTACAGCTAGGATACCACAAGGGGCCACTATGTTCCACTATATTCACAAATTATGTGTCCCGGACACCGACGCGTATAGACAACAATTAGGAACACATATTGGCAGTATTCGGTGTACGACATCGTCGACTAATTACATTGCTTTACAATCTCACAATGATACTGGTTTATATAAAGTATCATTAGATTCGGCATACTAATACTTCACGAACATATTGATTTAATACTAGTGGTATCTAGTAATATTTCTATTTGCGTTTTAATGTTGATTGTTTCTTTAAAAAGTTTTCAATTTTTATAAATCGTTGTAAGATTTTATAGGCTGTTTTAATGGCAAATAAAAAAAAAAAAAACTTTCGATTCCATTTCTGTCAGATTTATTTCTTAAATTACTGATATATATATTTTATATAAATTTTTAAGATTTCTTTCATTTGAATGATAATGAGATTGTAAAGAGTATGAGTAACATTTACTTGAGTGCTTTAATGTAAACTAGTAATTAGCAAAACATTGGTTTAATTTAATTGTACCTAATTGTCAGTAAAGTGCACTGAGTATTGGCTCATTACCTCTATAGGCATCGACTTTACAATGTAATTCCGATTTCTGTTTAGTATCGGCTTCCTATGTTTGAGTCTTTGTTAATCGGAATAATGCCTATACCATTTCAATTTTTATGATAAAACGTATTTGAGACTCTTTTAGAGAATTGAAATCCTTAAAATGTTTTTTACTTGGAGCTTAATTTAATAATTTACTATATAAGATATAAAAGAGAATTTAATCATTTTAGGATAAAGACGGAGCTGAATGTTTAAAATAATCTATTGCGGTGCGTTGTCTCGCAAGAAGTCGCAAATGTCTCGAATGACTTGAATATTTTTTTCACCAGCCCACAGTGGAGCAGCGTGGTGGATTACACTCTAAACTCTATCCATCGCAGGAGAGCCTTTTAGAAAGGCCCTTGCACTGATGTGGAACATTTACGGGACGTTACTTTACTTTATTAAACTTTATAAATTCATTGTTCCTATTCTATCTTATTGTAGTATAATGACATTGATATGATGGATTATAATGTATGATAGATAAGTCTGTAGGGTTTAATTTAAAACTATGAGGCCTAGACAAAGACGAAATTTCCCGGGTCATGTAGAGATATTATTGTAAATCTTTCAATTAAGTAGATCAAAATCGGTGACATGCTTTTTGGGTGTTGAAAGTTTATGATTAACAAAAATCAACTAGTTTTACCCGGGCATTACGCAGTAACATGGTAGGTATAATTTTAAATGCTAATCTTATTCTGTGTCAAGCCACACGGACTTCATTTTGAGAAAATGGCGTCTAAAGATGTTAAACCTATTCTTTATAAATTTGTTTGAAGAGGTATATGTATATCCATCTTTTCTTTTCTATTTTGATAAAAATTATAATTAATTAAAAGCAAATCGATATATTAATGTGTTGTCTAATAATAAGTTTATTAAATATTTGAAAATATTTTATAAATTGCAAAATATGGAACTCACTTGAAATTTGAAACATTGTATTAAGAAACTTTTTTCCATACTTATTTACTTTAGATGACTAGAATTTTTTTTTGAATAGTGTTAAATAGATGCCGCACTATCAAAATACATCAATATCTTCAAAATTGACTTTTCGTGGGTTGACACATTATTGCTTATCACCATCCATATAAATCATAGTCATTATCACCCAATTAGCTCTAAATAATTATGATGTAATATATCTTAATGCATTCGCTTTAAGTATTGATCGGGACGTGTCAAGTTGGAAAGAGCTATCTAGACCGGCGCCTGGCGTGTAAACATACCTAAGGCGAGAATTACACTTGTAAGTTTTACTCTTGAACTTGACATGAAACAACTCTGTAACCTAGTAACAGATACGTAGTTACGAAAACTAATGTTAAAATAAGACACATAGACTAAATTTCTTCAGGTATAAAGCGATAGAAAACAACTTATGTATAAGAATTGAGAAGCATTTTTGTTTCTAATATAAACGAGCTTTTATTTTAGTAATAAAATTATTTTTCATGCGTATCATACAAATATATAATTTATATTTTTATATGCAAATTCATTTTACGATAAACGCAAATAAGTTTGTAGTGTTTTCGGAAACATGATCTAGCGTACGGTAAAACTTAATTTGACCTTGAAATGACGTCTAATAATTATGTTAAACGTAACCCCCGTTTTGGAATATATTTAATGAGACTCTTAAGTATGTCATAATTATAAGACAATTTTATTATTGGATCGGTGTAGGACCGGGTAAATATACTTAATAACGTTAAATTTTCTATCACAAAATGCTAAATTCTGATATTTGTTTTCTAGTTTTTGTATTAAAACGCTTTCACTGAACTCTCATTATATTAGCATACGGTTTCCTACGCTTTTATACGTAAGATAGATTTAGTTTTTTTTTACATTATTAAAATTATAAAATACATACATTACACATTATATCAATTTTAATAAATTTAGGTAAAGATGAGATAAGAATGGAGCTTGGAGAAGGACTTAGGCTACTTTGTGTTGTGAAAATTAAACTTAAAGGGGTCAAAGTTGAGGAAGATACGAAGATTAACTCGCTTAGTGTAAAAATTTGTATTAATAAAGTACATATGTTTATATTAAGCGAATATAATTTATGATATACTGACCATTTTGTTAAAATAACGTACTTGTTATAATATTAAAATTAAGTGCCTATTTCATGATTTTAAATTCATTTTTCAAAAAGTGAAGATAATAATTTCAGTATCAATAAAGTTATTTGAAATGTTTAGAATGGATTTACGATTACCAGTGACTAACTATAAATGAATAGAATTTAAAACGTTTTTAAGTAGTAATGATTTAAACATAAATAATTAATCATTATTTAAAATAGAAAATGACAGTTCAATTACAAAATATATTTTTGTGATAGATAATTCGTTTACTAAGAAATGTTAAAGACACAACCGAAATTTATATGTTATGCATTATTTTAAAACAAATTTGGTTAGTATAAAAAAGGTTATAGTGAGCTAACCTTAAGAGATGGACATATGCTGTTACGGACTTTTTTTAGAACTTTTAAAGGGAAACAATTCTGTCATACTAGATTTTTGCGAAACTTTAACCGTTTACGCAGCGCACGCGGCATAAGGTCTCGCAATAGGAAAATATCCCCTGATTTTGAAACATTCTTCATTGGTGCTCCGCTTCTTTTGATCTTAGCGTGATCATATATTGCCTATAGATTTCCTCGATAAATAGGCTATCTAACACTGAAAGATTTTTTCAAATCATACCAGTAGTTCCTGAGATTAACGCGTTCAAGCAAACAATCAAATAAACAAACTCTTCAGCTTGATAATATTAGTGTAGATAATCAATTAATTAACTAATTATTATAAGGTTGAATGTTTAAAAGTAACGCAATCAAAACAAGCCACGTGATGACTGACAAAAGAGGTATTTCAAAAATTAGAAACTGTCACACTGTTTTGATATGGATAGTTTAAAAATTACAATATATAGTAAGAGTTAATTGCTGAAAACTATTGCTATCAAAACGTGCAACAGAGAGACACACGCAAACGACTTATGCTTATGAAGTTAACCTCGTATAAGCTCAGCATTCAATTTTCATACTAAAACGCGAAAAGAGCGAAAATGTCCTTTGATAGCGGTCATTTTTTGGACAATTTACAATTTTCACGTCGTTCACCTATTCAGGTTATAATACATTCACATAGCCGGCGGAAAGGTGGGGCAACTAGGGCGCCGGTGTAGGGCGCTGAGGCTTACGGGGCGCCGGACGGGTCGACTTAACTTCTTTACTTTATTTAGTTTTAATAACTATCTGTTTTAATCTAATAAATAAACACCATAAATTCATTAACAATAATATTACTACTTAATAACAAATAAATATATCTAAATAAATAGTTAGTTTTCTAGTAATCGGTGAACATACATAAGAAAGTACCCAACGAATTGAGAACTTCTCCTTTGTGGAAGTCGGTTAAAAGGGCGCCGTCAGAATTATTTGCCCAAGGCGCTGTACACACAAATGTAAACAGATCTATATAGAGATGAAATAAAATTCTATTTTTCCTACAAGTACCTAGAATGTTCGTTGAAATAACCAATATAATATAATACCTGAAAAATTTCACACGGAAGATTCCGGGAAATAAAAAGGATTTTAGTGGCACTTTGATAGGATTACCGCCCACGCTCCGAAAGTCCTTGCGTTGGCCGTTGTCCCGTATCGCGCATCAGTAAAGAAATGTTACTGTTCCTAAAGTCGTACTTATATAATATATTTTAACGTATTTTATATAGTTGAAACATTTTTTTGTAATCATATACTGTTTACGACGTTTATATGTTAGTGTGACAGGTAACATTTAGTTATTAAATTTTGCTCAAAGATGGCGTGAGTTGTGAGTTAAAAGCTCGATTGAAATGAATCGTTGTGTTATTTCAGTTTTATATGTTTCTTAGATGTTTTTATACTGACTATCCTCAGAAGAATAAAGTAATTTAATTTAAAAGAACAAGTCCAGTGGTTTTATTATATAGTACGCAGTTCGATCACTAGTTCGGAGTACAGTGCGGTATTAAACATGTACTAAAAAAACATGTAATACATAACATATTATATATACATATATAAAAGGGAAATTCTCAATACAGTTTTTGTAAAGAAAGAATAGATTTGACACGTATAAGTTAGTTGTCTTAGTTAAAGCCAGTCTTGATAATTAAATATAATATATTTAGTGCATAAAATAATTTATGTTAAGAATACTCTTCATGTTATAGGGCCTCTACAAGAACCGTCTACAAGGATGACTCTTGAAAAATAGTATCAAGATTTACTTTTAATGTCAAATTTCGTTTTCACGTTTAAACCGCCCAAATAATTTTGATATATATGTAGATACAAATCGGACTTTGGAGAAGCACATAAACTACATTTTGTTCGTTAAAATATCGAACATCACAACCACACAATCGAAGTGAAATATGAGATAAAGTTTTTATGGAAAGACGGTATTTTTTTTCTATATATCTTGCAAAAAAGCAACCGGAACACCTTATGGTAAGCGATCACCGCCGCCCATGGGCATTTGTAGCACCAGAATAACCACAAATGTGTTGCCAGCTTAAAAAAGAATAAGCAAATAGGCAGTAAGGAAAAGAACAGGGGAGGATGTTAAATTTCCGGCTAACTCACTCACCGCACAAAACACAGCTGTATTAGTCACTTCACGCCAATTTTCTGTGAGAATGAGTAGATCAAGATAGCATGTATACGAACTAGAACGGGTCACACTTAGTAAATCGTATTGTTATATAATTTTGAAATAGAATGGTGTAAAACATTTAAAACGACAATGTTATTTGTGTTATTTCCATTATCAAAACATCTGCAACTATCGACATCCCCGGAGTCATAATTATCACATGAATTTCCCCGGAATACCGTCGGGATTAGCTTCAAGATTGTGCTCGGGTAAGCGATATATACCGAGCAATTTATGGTTGACGTAGTTTTTATAGCAATACCCGGAGCTGAGCTAGTGTGATTAAAGTAGGAAACTTGTGATTACGCTATTTTTCACAGCTTCTTTTTTACCTTAAAAATGTAAAAACCGGCTTGTTTATTGCATAATGACCTACCGATATATGTATTAAGATTTTGTTATTGTGTTTAAAACAAATTATTGTTATTACCTAATCGTATATTGTGTGAAACATGAGTTTTGATAAATTTAATATCTAATATAATAAATAAATAAATAAACAACGCATCATACTCAATGGCCCCCATTAAGATCTCATGACCTTGTGTCGGGGGTCCGGAAACACTCACAACACTACACAAACACCCAGACCACGACAAACATCTGTATGGCTAATACACACGTTTGCCGTGAGCGGGGATCGAACCCGCGACCGTTAGCGCTTTAGTCAGTTGCAGTGACCATTGCGCCAACGCGTCTGTAATATAGTATTGAGAGAAATGTTTACTAAGCTACAACATAAAAATAGTAAAATTTATTTGTTATTAATTATTTTTAACACGCTTTTTTTAATAAAAATATTTTCCAACTGAAATTTTGAGCAAAATTAATAAAACCCACAATGTATTAAGAAGTTACGTCGACCAATAAAATTAATATCAAAAGACATTCACCAATATATCCCATAAAGTTCTTTCAAGTTGGCAAAAAAAACATAAATTCATGATAAAAGCGTGAATTTCCGATAAGGATCTAATTGTTTTAGCGGGTCGTAAAGCCTGTATCGCCTCCCATTTACCGTGAGAGAGATCTTAAAAGAGCAATTTTGTTAATCTTATCATTCTAACGTTTGTGAATTACATGTCGTTGATATTTCATATTGATTTCATAATGTTAGTTTTATGTAAGCTGTAAATTACGCAATTTAATATAAAAATTTCGTGGTAAACATTTCCATGCCCTATTTTGCATCTTTGAAGTTTTATTTTTGCGACATAAAGTAGACTCTCCAAGAGCCGATTTATTTTTATATCAAAATTCATCAAAAATGGTTCAATGGCTTAGGTGTAAGAATATCACAAACGGCAGACAGAGCTTATGCATTTATAACATCCGTATGTAGATAGTATAATAGACTTACGATTTTCTATAAAAATATTTTCTATACGACACTACATATGATCGCATCAAAATACGACCTTAAACTCGCCCGCCTTTATGTATGTAAACGCCCTTAGTTACCCGTAAAAACACATTTAAGTGGATTCGTGGTATCTTTTGTATGAAAAATAAGAAATTTTTATCGTACAAATTTAGGTAGTTTCCCTAAATACCAATAGGTATATGCTCAGCGAAAGTTTTAGAGATTGTTTTCAAAATGCTGCATTATTTCATTCAATTTTCATTTATTAATTGTGAGACTGAATATGAGAAAAAGTTTTTATAACATTACTTATATTGTTCGTGTAAGATATAACTTTAAATTTCCTTTAGAATGTATATTAAAATTCCACAACTGTTTTTTGATAACTCCATTCTGTTGTGGAGTTAATTATGATTTATTTGATATGCAATTAAAATAATAGCATCTCAATATAAATACAACACGCAAAAATTAAGAAAATTTGTCTTGTGAAAGATTTTAGAAAAATATAAAAAAAATAAATGCGAGTTGAACATATACATAAAATAAACATAAAAGACACCATAGGTAAAATAAAAGAAACAAATACGTTAACTGTATGGACACAGATATACATTGTCATAAAGTACACTGGTGCACTTCATATACTATGAAGTGCATGATTGCGCTTTGTGCAATTCTTTTTTAATTTTATGGTAAAATATGGACGTTACGCTTCTGTGTCGGAAGTCTGGACACACAATATAAACACATGCTCCCAGATGACGACAAACATTCGTATGGCCAATACAGTCGATTGCTTTGAGTGGGGATCGAACCCGCGATCGTTTTCGTTTCAGTTTTTTACAATGACCATTACGCCTGTCTGTCATATTATATTCATTTTAAGTCAATGTCAATAAAGCGTTAAAAGAACCATGTCTATATTTTTCCAGTAACATCGTCGTAATAATAACAATTTAATTAGTAAACAAACATACATATGAATTCTAAAGATTTGTGGTCACACCCATACAGCGTACCAAACGTAGCGTAGCGTGACCAATACCAGCGTAATGGACTAAACTTCATAAAACAGTTTTTAAACCCCCTAAAAATAGACAATATATATATATATATATATATATATATATTCAGCAAAGAATTAACATTCATAAAAAATATGTTTTTATGAATTTGAAAAAGTCTGTCTTCACAATTAATAAAAAGAGAAAATTATTTGAAAACTTTACAAGAGATGAAATTTAATATTCAATCCTGCAGTTGATTAGTTTCAAGCTTTTTTCTATTCTAGTCATTTTGACCTATAAAATGGCTTTACCCAGAAGACAACCTGTAAACATAATGTAATAGAATAAAATAAAATAATTTCGCTTTCTTGTAATTTATTTGAAGTTATTTAAATGTCTATTGACCTAAAATTGATATTTCGCAAATATATTTCCAAATGTACAAAACAATTCAAACACGGTCAAATTTAAGTGACGATTTGACGGCTCTCCTGGGGTTAGGTGAGTAAAAATAATTTGAGGAATAATAATAAGTAGAAGTAGAAGTACCCTAAATTTTTTTTCTTCAAAGGTTTATTTTGTCATTGCCTGCATGATTAATACGTAATATGAATATAGTCCTATACATACATACATACATACATACAGGCTTAATAATAGATTTCTAGCACTTAAAATCTTTGAGCTAAGCCATGGACGGACAGACAAACGAACATGGAGAAAAAAATAAGCATTCCTAGTTGACTACAAAACCCTAAAGACACGATGTATTGCTCTAGTCGCCCATCTTGACGTTCATTGCGATTTATTGCATTCTATTTCAGAAGAGCACGCGTCATCAATCATTTCGTTAGCCTACATCCTTGAATTCTATTTATTATTCATCGTCACGTAAAAATATAATTTGTCGATTTCTTGCTTCCTCGAAGGAAATTTAGGTAGATATATTTGAATAATGATGTTTTGTTCAGAATCTTTCTGTTAACGTTCCGTCGTTTATTAAGGAGTTGTGTTTCGACTTTGATTTGAATTTCTACCAAATATGTATGGTGTCACTTGCGTATAGCTTTTAAATTTTACTGAAAATTTCTATTTTAAGTCGGCCGAAAAATTCATTTTACTGCGTTAATTTTATGCTGTCTTTTTGTGTAATTTGTATTACGTATTTTAGGATTGGGTTAAATTAACACAATATTTTTTTTTTTTGTATTTTTTTTATTTTTTTTTTATTATAATACATTATTTTATATACGTAAAAAATTAATACTTAAACAAATTAACAAAAAATGTCTTTTTTCTATATTTTTGGATCTTATGATGAGTTTAGAAGTTCTTTTATATACTATGTACAGCTAGTACTATACCAATATTTAAACGCTGAAAAGGTTTCCATAAAATAGGACCTATTAGACGAGCCCTTAAGTAAACAAAACATTGAAGTCTGACCGACTTCTATCCATTAGGGATTTACAACGCCTCAGACAAAGGATTTCAAACCAACCCTCTTGCGGTAATAATAACATTCTCGAGTTAAAGTTAAAATATTAACTGATCAAAAAATAAAATGGAACCAAATAAGAAATTTCTATATTAATACATTAATTTGAAGTGTTTGTTTGTTTGCTTAAACGCGTTAATTTTAGGAATTACAAGTGTTTAGGAAAAGTTTTACAAACAATTCTGTCTATGTTATGACTAAGACAAGGCATAGACTATAAAACATCACATTATCATTTTTTCAAGATCAGTGGTTGACCACTAATGGTCTCTAGAAGCACTCGAAGTGATCTACGAAGCTATCTCAAAAAATATATAAAAATAAATAACATAAAATAACTGTTTGTTATGTTAAAATAATTGTATATTAATATTTTTTTATAAGAACCACATAAGCTTTCATACAAAAGACCTCATCAAAATTGGTACATGTTAAGGAGCTACGATTCTTCAGATAGACACATACACATGTCAAACTTATAAAACCCATCTTTTGATTAACAGGTACGAGTAAATATGGTTGTTTTCTATGACATGTTGAATGTAAAAGAAAGGACTACTTAAGGAAATGTAACTATTGTGTTATTGGCAGTGTTTACCGGTCCCTATGACCTACTTGGGATAAATAGATATACCATATTAAATAATATTTCTTTCTTGTGCCGTGCTTGATAAATGCAAAATTTAACACGCCTTAAAAAATCTTCTTATTATTCTTTGTTGTTTTTTCTTGTTTTCGTCGTAGTGTTTTTTTTTCACTATCCTTAAGAAAATTAAAAAATGTATTATTCATTTACGAAGCTTAGAGGCTGTTTGATAGTATCGAGTAATTATTTTTTCGTTAAAATGAAAAAGTTTAAGAAGTTGGCGTAATTTTATACTAAAAGCGCTAAGATATCTTAACTAGTTTTTTCTTTACCTACCTTCTTAGATAAACAAAAGTTAATATTAAATTACGTACAGGTATATCCGACCTCTCTATCTCCAGTGAGACTATTAATTAATAAAAGGAGCATCTAATGGTATCTAGGTTGATAAGGGACTGAATATTTTACCCGCTTGAGATATTTATGTAATGTATTTCATAGTAAAATAACGTGCAGTTAGTAATATAGAATATACAAAATGCCACTGAAATTAAAAAAAAGCCTACGATTAAGTGCTACACGGTCTCATTCACGTTCGATTTCGATACTTTCTAGACCAGTGGTTTTGAATCTTCTAGTGAAGATCTCTATTTGAAAATATTTTAGTTTGCCATGGACCACCGACTGTTCGCAATGAATATATATATACTTAAATATATGAAACATAATTTTTTTAATTACAATCAAAATTATATTTACAATAACCAAATCAAGTTGTAATTGAAATAGCAAGTCTGATGTATTAATAACAACAATGTATTCGAGCTCTCTTTATCATTATTCTTTAAGACATTGTGTTGAAAGGCGAAAACATTTTTCGTCGGGAATAACACATATTTCACAATGAAATTCTTGTCGATCGAGCGACCGCTTTGTCTTGCTTCTTTTCGTTCATTTTTCTCGCTTGATTTGTGTTCTATGAGTGTTCCGCTGCACCCGTCTCGTTCCGAGGAATATTGGATATCTGTCTTAAGTTATAAGATTTCGCATGCCGACCTTATAATATGCTGCATAAAACTCGCGTCTGCGAGGGTACGATCGATTTTAATGCGTCTATAAGTTGTACGCGATTTATTGGTTTCTTTATTGAAATATTTCGAATATTAAAATTTTTGATGTCATATTATTCTGAATAAACCTACCGTAATAATCAGGTAATAATAGACTACAAATTTTAACAATATAAAAACGACTTTAATAGTCTTAAAAATATTTAAAATGAAAAACATATTTTTTCTGTTGCCGTCAATTCCTTGTTCCTACAAATTACTTCTAATTTGAAGAATATCTTATAATGTCTTACACAGATTATGAAAAGAAATCTTGTTTATTAGATATATATTTATCAAAATAACGTAAAATTTTCAAATCATAGTTTGTATTTTCCAGAGTGCCGTGATTTCCGTAAGCCCTGCATGCGCTGAAACACGGTGTTAAGATAAAGTTAATTATTATGTAGTCGGAGAGAAAATTGACCGGATGGACCAGACCGGACCTGTAATTTTATTAAAATAAAACTGAGCTATTTTTAGGGTTCCGTACCTTAAAAGGAAAAACGGAACCCTTATAGGATCACTTTGTTGTCCGTCTGTCTGTCTGTCTGTCTGTCTGTCTGTCTGTCTGTCTGTCTGTCTGTCTGTCTGTCTGTCTGTCTGTCGGGATGTCAACCCTTTTTTCTCAGAAATGCATAGACGTATCATGTTGAAATTAATATCATATACTTAAGTCTACGATGACATGCGGCCGTGAAAATATTAAAGTTCTAAGTCAACGCAATCAAAAGATAATGGAAAATATGTCGTATATTTTGACCATTTTAGCGTTTTCGCAAGGGAATCAAAACCTATAGGGTACTTCCCATTGACCTAGCACGATGAAATTTGGCAAGAAGTAAGATCTTATGGTACAAATAAAGGAAAAAATCTGAAAACTGTAAATTTTTGTATGTATGTTTGTCTGTTTGTAAGTTTGTCTTTCAACCTTTTTCTCAGAAACGCGTGAAGGTAACACATTTTTATTAACGTCAAGTACTCAGAGTTGTAATTACTAAGAGCTGTGAAAAAATCAAACTTCTAAGTTAACGCAATCAAAAGATACGGTCATTTATATCACATATTTTAAGTATGATAGCGTTTTTAACGTTTTCGCAAGGGAATCAAAACCTATAGGGTACTTCCCATTGACCAAGCATTATGGAATTTGGCCAGGAGCAAGGTCCTTTAGTATACATAAAGGAAAAAATCCGAAAACTGTAAATTTCTGTTCGTGTGTCTGTCAGTCTGTACGTCTGTCTTTCAACCTTTTTCTCAGGAACGCGTAAATGTATCAAGTTGTAAATTGATCAAGCGGAAAATATATTAATCTTAGAATTAAAATTATATGTACTTGTAACAAATTAACATAGAAGTTGACCAAGGTCAAAAAAACAATTTTACAAACACTGAGAAGAAATTTGTATCAATACGAAAACATTAAAAAGCAGCAAACCTTTATAAACAACGCAATGCAATCTATATATCGCAGCTAACAAAATGATAGCGCGATGCAGCGTACAGCTAATGCCATCTATTACAACATTATGACATTAACTGTGATATAATTCTGCTCGATTAATATATATTTTTTTATTTTAATTATTATTTAAACGCGCTTAAAATTATAAAATATACTTTTCATTTAAAAGTTTTATCGTAGATTTATAACGTCATTACGTAATTAACATACAATATAAGAGCTTCACGCGATTTGATTTAAGTACTCGTATTGACTTAGTACGAAAATTTTAAAATTAAATTCAAACAGATCGAGTTATTTAATTTACTTATTTATCTACACATATAAGTCTTCTGGTTATTAGTAATATAATTAGTTATTTATAAATAAACAATTAGTTTTGTTCGAATTAAGGACTAATTATTTTCGTCTTGGCAACACTAATATATATTTCGATATTTTGATTGATAATGTAAATCTAAATATTTTACGAACGTAGTGCAGGGGTAGTGGAGTGTAGTAGAATATAAATAAAAATAAAACGAGACTAAAATATAATATAATTATGTTGTTAATGTCAAAGTCAACAAGTTAGTTCATTGAAATTGTCAAGAGATGGCGCTAGGTGTATCCTGAATCGCGCTATAACTTTTTTTTTTAAAGAATAACGTGTATTAGTACTTAAAATAAAATATTGTGTTTCCATGGATTGCATCCATGATCGTGTTTTAAATTAAAGTGCTCCTAAGTAGTTTCAAAATAGTTTTTGGGACGTGATCCATATTTACATAATATTTTATTATATTTAAGCGACTTCTAAAAAGGAGTGTTTTCAATTCGACCTTCTATTTAATTTTTTTTATGTTTGTTCGCCGATTACGCCGCCATTTGGGTAGCGATTTTCAAATATTTTTTTTTGTTTGAAAATGTATACTTTCAAGGTGATCCCATTGTCTTCAGGTAAGGATCAGATGATGGGATCCTGGAGAAATTGAGGGAAGTCCTCAAATATTATAGGCAAGCGTATACCGATTTAGGTATTTTTGATAGTAACTTATGTTGGAACTGATGATGTAGACCACAAATGGCGTAGATCGGTTAGTCTTATATAGATTTCTATAAGTTTGTACGGAACCCTCGGTGCGCGAGTCCTACTCGCACTTGACCAGTTATTTTTATAATACGAAATATTTTTTTTTTCATTGAAAGTTTTTTAAAATATATATTTTTAAGTTTAATTATAAGTGACGGTTTAACTAAATAATCCCTTCTATATAAAATCTTAATAATAATTAATAACCACTTAAAATAGGAAATTATAAATACAATATAAAGAAAATTGTAAAGTCACGTCTTAATTAAACAAGATTTATTATAACCAAATTAGGCAACATACTCGTAATAGATAATAGCCGTGATAGAGTCTTCAATTACCTTAACGACCATATTCCTAGTTTAGTAGTTAGTGAAATCTAAGAGAATTTAATTACGCATATGCGATACTGTTGTATAATAATGTTTTAGATAACGAGACACGCATCTCGTTTAGAATTTAACGATGTTGAAGTTTCATTTAATTACGTCAAAGGCATAATATAACTGTTTTGCATTACAACAAAACAGGTATTATGTGTTGAATAAAACACACAGCGTTACGATGAAGAAAGCTGTTGTGTGAATCTGCCCTATATTAAGTATCTATGATAAAACTTACCGAATAATCTCTGGTTTATACCTGTCTCTTTCTTTCACCAGCGGGCTTTATCTTCTGTCTCAGAAAAGAAGCCTGTCATATTTCATAGTCTTCATCTCACCGGCAAGAGCATTGCTGTAACGCTGTGTGTTTTATTCAACACATAATACCTGTTTTGTTGTAATGCAAAACAGTTATATTATGTAGTTTTCTAAAACACACAGCGTTACGATGAAGACCTGTTTGGTATCTGCTGGTGATAAGTACAAACGCTATGATGAATAAATTATAAAACTTTTTTTTTTTAAAGAAAATGAGTTTATTTAAGTAATGACATTAAAATTAATATGAAAAGTATTTTAATTATATTTATTTTTAATCCACAAAACAATTAAAGCATTAATAAATTAAACTTTTGTTAATTAATAAATTCTACCTTAATCAACAAAAAATAAAAGTAATAAACAATTAACAAATTCTATTAATTTTTTAAATTAGTAAAATAGAAAAGTCATAACAATTATTATAATAATACTATTCTTAAATATTATTATATGAGAAACAAAAAATTAGTCTTTGACCAACGCACAGCCATAAAATATGAAATATTATAAAAATTAAAAATAATAATTTCATAAACAGAATAATTAAAACTAATGTTATATAACAA
The DNA here is from genome assembly GCA_037950945.1 of Hypolimnas misippus. NCBI lineage: Eukaryota > Metazoa > Arthropoda > Insecta > Lepidoptera > Nymphalidae > Hypolimnas > Hypolimnas misippus. The sequence continues at coordinate 9,358,096 of JBBEEQ010000029.1, read as the reverse complement.
GTTTTTTAGACATTAATAAAGTTTGTTCGTAGTAAATCAACACTGGAGTTAATATTATCTTTATTGTTTACTGGCCGACAGTAAAATTTTCTAAATGTTTCAATACTCTTCCAGTTTCCTCTATTGAGTATCTCCTGTACAGGCCTATTCTCTAACCAACTTCTGGAGGCAACCGCTGATCTGATACTGCCCGGTGGAGCATCAATATTAGCATCCTTGAAAATACTACGTATCCAACCTGCAATCATGGTTCTTGAGGCTGGCTTTAATATTCCTGATATGGAAATAAATAAACTTGTAATATTCTTATCAATGTTCCTTCTATTTTTGGAAATTGTAATCAGACTGTTGATATGCCTAACTGGGCAAACATGAGGATCTGGATGCTTCCGCAGCAACCAACCTGATTGTCTATGTGTTTGAGAGTCAGTCTTTGATCCGAATCTAGGCCATAGAGTAAATTCTTGATTTTTATAAATAAGATTTTCAGGACCACTATCTAACAGAGTGAGGTCATGAATCCTACGACCTGAAGCAAGCAAAAGTATCAAGGCTGTTCGCCTGGAAATATCAAATAATGAACCAGTATTAACTGAGTATATTAACCAATCATATAAAATTCTTGTGTCCCATATTGGTAATTTCTTTACCTCAGGTTTAGCAAGAGCAATGGCTTTTAAAACTTGAATAATAAAAAAATTTTTTGAAATCTCTATTCCTGATGTTGCACAGTATGTAGAAATAGCAGATTTGTGTAACATTATGGTTCTGTATGCTAACTTATCTACTAAAAATAGTTTAGCCAAAAATCTTGCAACCTGATGGCCTTCAGGTACTTTTGGATTAATTTTATTCCTACTACACCACAACAACCATCTTTTAATTGGTGCATTATATGTTATTAAAGTAGATGTCCGCCAACTACTTTTTAACAAATCTTGTTCCTCTATAGTCCAGTGTGCAATCTGGTCAGCCCACCCCCAATTTTCCAAGCCAGGAGAGATAGCTCGTCCACTTGTGGAGGGCAGTTGCCTGTAGTCCGATCTATCAACACCTTCCGTAGGTTCCTTATCGGAATTGGCTCCGCCATTGTTCTCGACCGCAGGTCGGGAAGCCAGAAGCATTTGGTCCACTCCGGTGCTATTAGTATGTACACTCCCTTCGCACTGTTTAAGTGAGCTAATATTCTGGGTATTAAGCTGGGTGGGGGGAATATCCAGCCGAGCTGGTAGTTCCACTGACGACTGAAAGCGTCGCAAAAAATTGCGGAACCATCTCTGGAATCTAATGTTACGTACTTTGGTACCACTGCCGATTCTTTTGACGCGAATAAGTCTACGTCTGGGACGCCCCAACGGTTGAATATGGCTTCCGTAGCCTGGGGCAATAGGTGCCACTCTGGTACTTTGCGGCCCCTTGATAAGCGGTCCGCAATTCCGTTTAACCTCCCCGGAAGGTAAGTAGCTGAAAGAGTGATTTGTAATCTCTCCGCGAGTTTTAAAAGTCTGGTTGTTAACTTTAGAAGTGCAAGAGATCTTGTCCCCCCCTCGTTTCTGAGATATGCAACTAGAGTCCTGTTGTCCGATTGTATCAGAATATGTGCATTCTTTAGAGTCATCCGTTGACTGTTTATGGTTGCAAATACAGCATACATCTCCTTTACGTTGGAGTGCCAACGTTTTTGATTGGGAGTCCATCTCCCTGAAATGTGAATGCTGTTTAATTCTGCGCCCCAGCCTGCATCCGCTGCATCTGAGGTTAGGTAGTGAGTGACACTCTTTTTTATTATTGGCATTGATTTGTCCACGTTTTCTAGCCACCATATCAGATCCTGCTGAACATGTAAAGGCAGCCTTTTTATTTCCCTTACTCGGTTCTGATTGAATTGTTTCAAAAACAGTTGCATTCTGCGGCAATGTAAACGGCCTTTGGGAACTGCGTAATTTGCAAAGTTTAGCAAACCTAATAAACTCTGAGCATCTTTCAAAGAACAATTTCCTTTGCTCAAAACTCTGGAAATAAAATTTATTGTCTTTGTAATTTTTTTGGTAGGAAGTTTCACTCTGTTTTGTTCGGTGTTCCATACCAAGCCTAGATATTCCACCTCCTGTGTGGGCTCTAGGACAGACTTCGGGTAATTTACATGCCATCCCAAGGTTTCCAGTGTTCTCAAGGTTTCCGCAACCTGAGACACAAGGACTGTTCGGTCCTGATTGACAAGAAAATAGTCGTCTAGATAGACCAAAATGCGGAATCCTTGTGCTCGAAGGATTTCTGCTACCCAGTTTGACACTGTTGCAAACATCTTTGGGGCTGATGACAGGCCAAATGGCAGGGCAGTCAACTGCAAAACTTCGTTTTGGTAAACCACTCTGAGGAACCTGCGGTGTGTCTCTGCAACTGGTAAGTGAAAATAGGCCTGGTGGATGTCTATTTTCACTAGCCAGTCGTTTACTTGTAAAAAATCTGTCACATCTATTTGAGAAATTAATTGGAAATGTTTCACTGTTACATAAGAATTGAGACCTCTGAGGTCGAAGACAGGACGAAGTCCTCCGTCTGATTTCTTTACAAGAAACATTCGACAAAGAAAGCCTGGGTTCAATGTTGGAGGTTTTTCTAAAATGTTCTTGAATTTTAACTGATGGATCATGTCCGTCATGTCCTTTGTCACTATGGTGGCAAATTTTTTTAAGACATGGCTGTCTGGATATTGTAAGGGGGGTTTTTTTGAAAATGGAATTCGACCACCAGTTATTAATTTCATTATGTAGCTGCTGGCTCCGAGCTGCTGCCACACATGAGCATAATTCTTTAGACAACCCCCTTGGAAATTTTTGATTTGATAATCAACTTTGTTTACTATTGGTATTAGTAGGTGTGTTGGTGTGTTTGGTGTAATTTCTACGAAAGGGCTGATTAGTTTTAGATTTATAACTTTGTTTCCTATGTGGTCTATTGTCTTTGACAGTAGCTTTAAATGGTTTCTTGTTTTGATATTGTGATGTGCTCAATACTTTTTTGTCTTTAACATAAGCAGGTGTGTTAAGCCACATTTGAGATCCGCCCAAAGAGGCTATAACAGGTTGTAAAGCCTCACGACTAAAAAGATATTCATGACTTGGTGGAACATTCCTTAAAGTATTTCTTAAATTTGGATTCACTATTTCTTTTAAAATACGGTCCCTTCTCACCTCAATGCATTCTGCCCTTTTACCACATATAATTTGCATTGCAGTCTCAGAATTTTTGTAAGACAGTGAACCTGGGCCAAATAAACTAGTAATTTTATCAAACAATGAGTTGTTATTAATATTATTAGGATTGACAGCTACCCAATCTAGTAAGTCTTGTAAACCTGACTTTAATAATTGTCTTTGTTCCAAAATATTGTTTGACAATCCTGCTAGTAATTGCTCAGTGGAAGCAAGATAATCTTTACTTTTATCAAAATGACACAATTCTTCATTAAGCTTAAGACCTACAAAACCAGGAGTAGCAATGCAAGATTGTAAAGACTTTTTATATCGAATGCCTTTCCAAGCCGGAGTGTCAAATTTTTGTAGATAATTTAACTCCTGTAAACGATCTTTGTCTGCTGGTGGAATTATTGTTCTTTCGTCAAACTCGGTACCCAAAACACCCAAAGAAAGTTTACATGAAGTTCGAGGATTTGTTAAAAATTGAGATGTTGATGGAATTTCGTTAATATTTTCTTGTTCACAAATTAATTGATTATTATTAGACGCTATATGAGGTAACTGTGTAATGTATTGAGACATATATCCTACTTGTTGAATAAGTGTTTCTATTCGTGGATCCGAACATGTTTGAACTCGTTTATACTTACGAGATTTCTTCCGTCTTTTGTTGGGCGGAGGTGACGCTGTGCCTTCCTCATCCTCCGAGGATGAAGATGACGATGAATCATCGTCACAAGTTTGGTTCGATTGCCGATCTCCATCCGAAGCATCAGCTAACGAATTTTGTTCACCTCCGAAACTTACCGGCTCGATTTCTTCCGGATTCATTTTAAACCACTATTTAACAATATGAAAACAAAATACGAATACGTATTTGGCGCTGTGTGATAGTTTAACACAATATTCTAATGTATTTAAGAGTTTTTCTCAGTAAATTTAACTTTGAAGAATTTTGCAATGTTTTACCGGCAAAATTCACAAACGCTATGAAATATGACAGGCTTCTTTTCTGAGACAGAAGATAAAGCCCGCTGGTGAAAGAAAGAGACAGGTATAAACCAGAGATTATTCGGTAAGTTTTATCATAGATACTTAATATAGGGCAGATTCACACAACAGCTTTCTTCATCGTAACGCTGTGTGTTTTAGAAAACTACATAATACATATTTTATTAGAAAGCAAGCATTAAATTAGTCGAAACAGTGATCTATTCGCATCGCATTGTGATGCATTTCGATAATTGCTTTGTTTTGTTTTGGAGATAAAAATCAAAGTGTATTGATAGCGGTAGGATACGTAAAATAGCCCCGCTGTATTTTTAAATAAAACTATCAAAATGTGAGATGTTTTGGTAGCGATATTTTTATTATTTGAATATGTCAATATAGAATTTTAAAACTATCTCGTATCATATCGTGATTTATTTTATAAATTAACATCTTAAAGCGATGTGTATTGAAAGTCAACTACGTATAGATTACAGCTTCGGTTTTTGCAAAATGGCTGTCACATATTGGACGCAATATATTGAAAGTGAAAAAAGCTAACACTACCAGTGATAAGACTGCCTTTGCACTCTGTTGTATTTTTAGATTGATTTTATATTTATTCTCATACACACTAAACAATAAATAAATAAGCAAACCTTTATATTTTCAATAAACGTTTTTTAGAAAATCACGTCATTTTGTTTCAATTGAGAACGTTTAAGAGACTTTGTTCGACGCAATAAAACAAAGAAGAAGAAATATAATAACATATTGGATTTATATGTACATTGATGCCAATTAATTTTGACTTTGACGCAATAAAAATAAATAAGCTTTATAAATCGAGATATTAAATATAGGTGCTCGTTTAAATGGATTATACAAAGTCAATATGCAACAATAATCTGCATAATATTTTATACAGTGTTTAATCTTTCGTGCACGTACGATTAAGAATTAATTCACTTTCATATTTCGCAGCGATCGCGGAACATAAATCGGACGTTAAAATTTAAGCGATTTCAGATATTAATTTTAATAGATATTACGGGATAAGCTGCGGAATTAATGTTATTTATATAGGGTGACACGTACCTGTAGGGTAATTACGGTAAACTATCGCTATCATAAATGCTACAATCTGATAGTTGATGATAGACACGTTGGCGCAGTGGTCACTGCAACTGACCGTAGCGCTAACGGTCGCGGGTTCGATCCTCGCTCACGGCAAATGTCTGTATTGGCCATACGGATGTTTGTCGTGGTCTGGGTGTTTGTGTTAGTATTGTGTATGTTTCCAGACCCCCGACACAAGGTCACAAGATCTTAATGGGGGCCGTTGAGTGTGATGCGTTTAGTATTTATTTATTTATTTATTATTATTTATTTATTATTTATTTCTAATATTGTATTAAAACGACTGCTTTAACTGTGAAATTGTGTCATGTTTAGATAGCGATAGTGCATCATAATTACCTGTTATAATATTTAATTTTATGTATCGATTATCTTTTAATAAGTAAGTTTACACATTTAATAGATGAAAAGAAAGATTTTTTTATTCTAAAACGTAGTGTAATGTAGTGTAACAGCTTGTAAATGTTCTACTGTTAGGCAATTTCGTCCGACTCATCCGATGTTTTCCTACAACGCCGAGCTCGAGATGAATTTAAACTTATCGGTGCTAATTAGGACTTAAATCCGCAATCCGCAGTTGAGATCGACCTCAACGAAGTATTTCCTATCTATACTAATATTATAAAGCTGAATAGTTTGTTTGTTTCAACGCGCTAATCTCAGCAACTACTGTGTTAGATAGTTTATTTATTGGGAAAGGCTATAGGCTATATTACATCACGCTACGACTCATAAGACCGCAAGCGATAGCTAGTTAAAGATATGATTACAGCTCGATATGGTATGTTTCTTTATGTTAATTGTGTAAGTATTTTTGTTGTAAAATTAAGGTGTAGGTATTCTTTCAGCAATGCAGATATTACAGGTTTATATTTTTGTTTTCTTATCATATCAGTAGCTGTCCTTTGCGGTTTCACTCGCGTTTATGGTTACTGCTTCGCTCCTATGATTTGTAGCGTGATGTTATATAGCCTATAACCTTCCTGCATAGATAAACTACCTAACACAAATATTTCAAATCAAACTAGTAGTTCCTGACATAAGCGCGTTTAAACAAACAAACTCTTCAGCTTTATAATATTAATATAGATTTAGTATTTTCAACATATTTACGTGACTTCAATTTCGATAAGCCTTTATTTAGAAAATAAAGTACATGCACTTCACAATCCATTCTACGATATATACACAACACATTTCAAAAATAAATTCAAGTTTCTTTGACGTCGTCTTTCATTTCGTAATGCCGCTTTGGTCAACATGAAAGGTTAAACACATTTACGTACCGTATTCCTAGAAATTCTTACTGGTTAGAGAACTCGTTCAATAGGCAGGTAGTATGGGGGGTAACGAGTCGCGGGCTCCTTTGATCCCGGCAGCGTTCGCGTCTTCTTTACGTTCTTTGAGAGCTGATTGAGCGCAGCACTCTGTGTGCATACGAAAACGTCTGCGCCCAACTCCAAGGGATTTACTTTATTCCTCTATCAAAGAAACTGTTTACTTTTCGGCGATTTTGCACCGAAGTTTTGGCGCAAAGTGGGTTTTTCTTATTTTATTTAATCGTACAGCTTTATGCGAAATGTGATAATGTATTATGTGGAGTTGGAATATGTGTGTATGTAAATATTTGTTGACAATTATTACAATTGATGATATTTATACTAATACTATAAATAGTAATATTTGTTAGTAAGTTGGTATATAGAAAATAATCTTTAAAATTTCTGATACAATTTGAAAAAAAAAATTTTTTTTCATGTTGGATAGTCATTTTATTGAGGAAAGTCATGGGCTATATTACATCACGATACAACTCATAGCAGCGAATTAGTAACTATGAACGCGAGTAAAACCGCGAGGGCCAGCTAATTAATTATATTTGTATAAGTATTATCGAGTTCGCGATTCATAAAAAATATATATTTAAATTAGATAAATAAATAAAAAGTTGTATTAGTTGTTGACCGACATGTTGGCGCAGTGGTCACTGCAACTGATTGAAGCGTTAACAGTCGCGGGTTCGATCCCCGCTCACGGCAAACGTCTGCATCGGCTATACGGATGTTTGTCGTGGTCTGGGTGTTTGTGTTTGTGTTGTGTGTCTTTCCGGACCCCCGACATAAGGTCATGAGATCTTAATGGGTGCCGTTGAGTGTGATGCGTTTATTTATTTATGTAGTAGGAGTTATACCTAATAAGCCCTTAACCTATAAGACGGTATACCTACGAGTGGAAACTAATACTTAATCAAGTCTCCTAGTTCTAGCAACTTGTAATAGCTTCATTATCCATCACAAACCGAGATCGTCTGGAATTAACTTGCTAAGTTTCATCCTGCGCTTTGTTAATTGCTCTTATTTTCTCCATCTTGGAATGAAGCTTCTACATATTACCTTAGTTGAAGTTACTATAGTATAGTTATAAGTTACTTTTAAGGCGAGAATTACAGTTATAAGTTTTGTTCTCAGACTTTAATAAAGATTTTACATAAGCTATTTTTCATTGCTTTACACCTAAAGAATTTACTGTCAATATTTATTTTTTGACATTTACAGCATTTGTAAGTACTTACGAAATATCTGTTGCTAGGTTACAGAGTTGTTTTATATCGCTCTCGAGAGTAAAACTTGTAAATGTAATATTCGCCTAAGATAACTGCCGTATTTTCTGTCACTTTGAGATTAATAAAATATATATTTAACATATATGGATTCTAATAAGCAATAATGTGTCAACCAACAAAAAGTCAAATTCGGAGATATTGTTACCTTTTGATACTGCATCACGTATTTAACATTATTAAAAAAAATTAAGTCATATAAACTAAATAAGTACGGAAAAAAGTTTCTTGATTTATTGTTTCGATTTCCAAGTGTGTTCCATATTTTGCAATTTATACAATAATCTTAAATATTGGAAAAACTTTTTATTGGATAATATATTAAATATATCAATCTGCTTTTAATTCATTATACATTTTATCAAAAAAGAAAAGAACAGATGGTTATACACTTCTTCAAACATGTTTGTTAAGAATAGGTTTGACATATTTGGACGTCATTTTCTCAAAATGAAGTCCGTGTGACTTGACACAGTATTGCTTATCAGCGGCCATATTATTTCATCTCAATCATTAATTATATTTATTAGTCTCTCTTCTTCCTAGAGTTCCTGGCAAAACCAAGTTTAGTTTATTATTCTAGTCCAAATATTAAAAAGTTATTGATTTTTACACAGAGCGATTGCCAACTGACCTTTGCAATCCCTGAGGGCAACCCTCAGGGATTGCTAGTAACTATTTATACTATAATATTTTTTCTTTTAAGAGTAACGACCATTAACCAGTTTTAATAACAATAACCGGCCGACAACTTTAGGTGCTCTTCGAGTCACAAGCATACACAGACTTATAAAAAAAAAATAAAAAAATATATTTTTTATAAACAGACTTAGAAACAAATATTTATACCAATACAATTATCTCGTACGTACTAAAAGTATATATTTAATGCCCCTATTAGGTAGGCTATCAATTATATTTATTTAAGAGTTCTAAAGTGAAAAATTTTGTTTTAACTTTATATTCCCATTTAAAACAATACAAACACACACACACACAAACACACACATGTAAAGCGTATAGTATATAATCTCTAAATTTTTCCGATGTAAGTTCTTGTCACAACGACACAGCTAAACTATTAAATAAACGACGAAGTTTTATAATTTATGTAAATGTCGTGCACGCTCTGTGCTCGCAATGTTTATTTCATAAGCACGAAACAATATAGTAATATTTGCTGAACGAATATCGCGGCCATACGATAAACAGTAGCGACACGAAGCACATCACATTTTAAAAGCATGTATTATACATAACGAGATTTTCCTCTTAGTTTTTATAGCTTATAAGTTTGTTCTCGTGTTTTTTGTTTATGTGTAACTTGCTATTGTGAGTATAGTGGTTATTTATTTTCTTTTTAGTTTAAGTTTATATATTTATTAAGTTAAAACATTTTTTTAATTGCTAAACAAATTTTATCTCGTATCGAATAAATCATAACAAAAAAATCTATTGGTGCTTTTTGTATGCATGAAAAAAAAAAAAGATTGTATTTTTATTTATAAAAAAATTTCAAATTTACTTCCAAAAAATATTCTTATGCCGAAAAACTAGTGTGAAATTTGTTTGAAAGTGTTAATCTTAAGTACTTCAAAATTCACCACACATCAATTTGGATTAATTGGTTTTGAGTTCGGAGTTATAACTTTCATCAATAAAAGGCCTATCCTTTCATTGAGGACGTTTATAAGGTAACTATTAAATTACGAATCGAAGGAGCGGAGCAATAAATATAAGCGTTCGTCCTGAGTGATAGATGTGGATAGATGCGGATTGCAAAGGTAGAAAGAAGCGCTGTCCTCAGTGCAGGGTAAATTAGCGTCCGCTTGTTGTATTACAGACAGAGAGCTAATTGTTGAAAAGTACCTCTATAAAAGCATGTAATAAGATTTTTGGTTAAAACTTGTCTAGTTCTTGTTCTTCTGGGTAAAAATATTTCGCATCCGCGACCTCTCCATTCTGGCGCTGATGACACTCATCGCAGGGGTTTTAATGGGTAATCTCTATATAACCCGATCCCCCAGGGTTCAGATATCTCTCGAAGATTTTCTCTATAATAAAAAAAGTTAATAATTTTTGTGCGCCGCGGATTTCGTAATTGTAATGCGCCGTCACTCATGACACGTACTAAACCTTACGACACAGGTGTGCACAAATTGAATGCGGGTGAAATCGTCGCTCACATCTAGTTCTAAATACATAAAAAAAGTCATACTTTTCGTAATTTCTTTAGAGTTATTTTAAAAAATATAGCATGTGCATTGTAACATCTATATGTTTAGATGTGTTAAAAGCGATCAGAATAAAAATTTTGAAATCGACTTATGTAGAGACTGGTTAAAAAAACAAAGAAGAAGTAGGCGAAGGATATTTTCTGAACGTGGTTTTGTAGAAAAAATTTTATTTAAAATTCCTTCAATGTAAATAAAAGCGGCTTAAGAAATCCTTGTCAGATTTCTAAGAATTCTTTGCTCTGACATTTCATTCTTTTAGAATATAGTGGTTCTATTTGGTCTATATTTGTTTATTATTTTCACTGTACAAACCAGATAATACAAAATGAAAAAAGTCTTGTAATAGCTTCTAAGCAATGGAAGTCTTGGAACTTCGCATTATTTATAAGAAATCTTAAATGCAATTCTATTTGTACATATTTTTTTACCGAATATACTATAAATCTACACAAAAAAATCTCATGACATGAAGCAAATCAGCGTAAATAAATTAAACAGAAGAAAAAAAAAATTAAAGCCATTACATAACCGTGCTATTTTCATTCTCTTTCATATATTTTATTTTCCTATAGCGGCACGGCCTCTAAAAAAGCGGGGCCCATAGATAGTTTGTTATTTTGTCTCTTGGATTATCCGGCGCAGACAATATATATATTAACATAGCCTTTAAGCTTATATAAACTGATGAAAGACTATTTGCTTGTACACAGCTACTTCAAAATCGCTACAAAACATATTATACAAAACAAACATTATTGTACTAAACCACTAACATATTATGTTAACAAACTTACATATTCTAGAAGCCACAATGTAGTAACCTAAATAACATTACTTATAACAGACAGTAAACTACCTACAATTGTACCCGACTTCAGAAAATTATGATGTGCATAAATAGCCAATTATAATATTAAAAGAAATCGTAAAAAATACGCAAAATTAGGTCTTGATGAAATTTTGAAACCAAATAGCAAGCTGATCGCTAGTTCAATAAGCTAAAAAAATGATGTTGTTTCAATCTCTACCAAACTATTAATCAACCGTTAGGCTAACCTGAAATTTGTCTAAAAATTTAATTAAAATTGCTCGAGAAGGGAAAATTTTTATAAATATATGTAGATTTTCATAATATTAAATTATCTTCGTGTCTAACATTCTGGTCACAGCAGCATCAATCATGATTATACAAACATACCTCATTGGTAAAACTTTCGGAAAAAGATGTCTGTAGTAGTAGCAACAGACTCGAGTGACATGGCTTTGATGAATTATTTGCTTACATAGCCGTTCCGAAATCTCTCGTTAGTGATTCCAGCTGAATACTTTTTCTAGCGTTTTTGTTGCGTTTCAAATATGGCTAAGAACGTTAATTAATATCAAGAACGCATGAACGCTGATAAGCAATACTATGTTAAGCCACACGGACTTCATTTTGAGAAAATGGCGTCTTAAGATGTCAAACATATTCTTAATAAATCTGTTTGAAGAAGTGTACATTTTATATACATTTTTTCTTTACTATTTTGATAAAAAGTATCATGAATTAATAGCAGATAGGCTAGTAAAAAGTTTTATCTAAAAAAAAAGTTTTTCATATACATATATTAAATTATTGCATAATTAAAAATATGGAACACACTTCAATATTCTAAACATTAGATTAAGAAACTTTTTTCCATATTAATGTAGTTCAGATAACTTAAATTGTTTTTGTATAATGTTATGAAATGTATAATCCGAATATATCAATATCTCTAAATTTGAATTTTTGTGGGTTGACACATTATTGCTTATCAGCATCTCGTTATGTATAACATGTATAAACAAATATTCTGAACTACCTCAGGTATGCATATTTTAAATAACGGTGATAAGTAATTGTAATTATAGGTTTTTTTATTGCCTGACGTTTCTGTATGAGTTAATTACTCTGTGGAGTTGTGCATTGTATCTGTAATGTTTAGCTACTCTGTGGTAACAATGTGTATAAGTACTGCTCAAAATTATAAAAGTATTAATTACTACAAGAAATAAAATTTCTCACCCCCCTCCTCCCTACAGTTTCGACGTAATTGCATTCGTCTTGGTCAATGTAAATCAAATGTAATATTAACTATAGGCAAAAATATTATCCTTAGTTCTCCGTATTCGGGCAAAATTGATTTACGTAAACGACATACATCGTAAAACTTTAAACGCAAGTATCTTAGTAACTTATACCGATAACGGTAAATGGGTTTTGATATTATAAGGAAATTGAAGCCGGCGGCTGCGGGACTGGGACGTGAGAATCTGCTCAGATAATTATCCACCTGCGAGCTGCTAACAACATCAATATAGCCCCAGGGGTTTGGGACCATACACATATTGTTTCTTTATTTTTAACCCCTAAAGAGAGTGGTGTTTGACGTGCATGTCTCTATCCGTCTAAAAGTAAAAAAAAAGTAAAGTAACAGCCTATAAATGTCCCACTGCTGGGCAAAGCTTCTATTATGGGTAAGGTTTTGTTTAGAGCTTAATCCACCGCTGTTCCACTGCGGTTTGGCGGATATACATGTGTCACAATTTCGGCACATGCAGGTTTCATCACGATGTTTTCCTTGACCGCACGATATGAATTTAAACACAAATTTAGCACTTAAAAACTCAGTGGTGCTAGCCGGGTTTGAACCCGCGATCATCGGTTGAGATCGAAGTGTTCTAACCACTAGGCCATCTCTACTCTGTCTATCTGTGACATTGTAACTCTCTAATGAATGTACGAATTTTGCAGTTTTCAATCGATTTTCAAGAGAAGGAGGCTCCATTCGTAGTGGTTTTTATAATATTTTTTGCGGAATTTTGAGATTAGTAAAAGTATTAAAGATACCGAGAAATGACGGTAATTTCTTAGGCGATTTTGGAATTTCTTTATTTAAAACGGCATACTTTGAGATTGACTACATAGAACTTTAATCAAAATCGAAATAATCGTAGTTAACTAATTTACGTACTTTGCTTTTGATCCCTTTTATTTTTTAAGTCCTATTTATCGTTTGAAAATTGTTATAATCGAGATGGTTCGTAGCTATAATTTATGAAGATCTGTTCAAACGTTTCAAGGATAACCTTGATAACAGTTCTTTTATAGTTGTTCAAAGGATCTGTGCAACTTCTATTGGTCTAATAGACTCGAAATTTACTATATTATGAATTATATTAAATAACATAGCTACCTTGATTCCATCCTGCATCATCATCTGAAGTCACTAGGTTTTTTTGGCATTTAAGTAATATATGGTTGCTGATAAGCAATAATGTGTCAACCCACAGAAATTGGGAGATATTTATGTATTTTGATACTACATTACCTATTTAACACTATTAATAAACTTTTCAAATCATATAAACTAAATAAGTACGAAAAAAGTTTCCTAATTAAATGTTTCGAATTTTAAGTGCGTTCCGTATTTTGCAATTTATACAATAATCTCAAATGTTTAAATAACTCTTTATTACATAGTATATTAAATATAGCAATCTGCTTTTATTTCATTATACCTTTTATTAAAAAAGAAAAGAAAATATAGATATATACTTCTTCAAACATATTTATTAAGAACAAGCTTGACATCTTTAGACGTTATTTTCTCAAAATGAAGTCCGTGTGGCTTGACACAGTATTGCTTATTAACCTCCATATATACTAATATTATAAAGAGGTAAAGTATTGTGTTTGTAAGTTTATATTTAAGGATATTTTCTGAAACTATTGATCCGATTAAAAAAATTGTCCGTATTACATACTCCATTTATTGAGGCAGATTATAGCGAAGGCGCGAATATATATAGGAGCGAAGCACTAAGATCAAATGCTTGTATAATGTAAATGTTTTTAACTAGCTAGTTGCCCTTCGCGGTTACACACAGTTATAAGCATTAGTTCGCTTAATCGGGGCATTACACAGCTGCGTATCACACCCCATTTCATTTTCCAGTCCTTACTTTCTCTTGAAATTCTTCTCTTATTTCTTTTTTAGGCTGTCATATCATGTCTGACTCCTCTGGTGTTCATAACGTCCATGAGCGGTCCATTACTAAACATATGTTAATTCACTGTTCGTTAGGCCGTTATTATTATAAAAAAGAGTAGGAATTTACGAGTAAATTACTAATTTGTTTGTAAATTATCTGTTTCGAGCGTCATACAAACATTGTTGGACAAATTCCGATATTAAATTTGATACAATTTTTACCATTACTTATAAGCCCTAAAAGACTTGGCTATGAAAACTGTTGTATTTGGCTGAAGCCGCAGGCAGAAGCTAGTAGAATAATGTACTCTATATCGTCGCAGCTTGTAAACGAGTTTTTCTTCAAAAGAGTGTTGAATTGAATTTTCGGCGCTCGTGCTAAACTATTTATATAACAAAATAAGGTTTGTACATAAAGCACAGGAAATTGCCTCTAGGTTAATATTTTAAATGACCATTTAATCATAAATTGAGTGGAAAAGATATTGTCTCTTTTCAGACGCCATTTTTTAATTTTGCGGAACAAGCAAAGTACGAAGTTAAAAAAAAACACAACGAAACTTATAAAATTACCAATGTACAAAACTCAATAGACTTTTACTAAATGCGGAGTTAAAGTTATAACTTTAAGTCCACATTTAGTAAAAGTAATAATAAAAGTGCGAATACTTTTACAGTTGCACAGTAATTAGTTACATAATAATTTTCAGTTATTATATATTTTTTTAAAATCATACTGCCTTACTACAAAAGATTTAAACAGACGTTAAACGCGCGTCTAAGACAGTTTTGAGTTAAACATGCTTTAGACATAGATTAATATACGTTTAAGTGAGTTTAATAGATGTTTAAAACCTATTTTTGCTGTCAAATGTAACGTATAACATTTTATCAATAAGTTTTTTTATAAGTTTATTCGCTGTTAAGCAATTTAGATAATATTTTAAGCAATGTTTAAATCTAAAACACTGTTTAGCTAGACACGTGTTCAACATGGTTTTAATGCGTCTTTTGTAGTATGACAGATAGTCTTTAAATATTATTTTCCTATGTGTTGATTAATAGTTATTAGTAAAATTATACATGGTCATTAACGCAAAAATGAAATATTCAAATAAATTATATTAAATGAAAATGCTTCTATTTATATTTCATTTACTCAGTTTCCACTGAAATCGCTATCATTAAGGTTCGCTTAATTACTCTCTAATAGGACGCAGGACGCTTTAAAGATCGTAGTTTGAAGGTTCAGTCACAGAATGAATGCTAAACGACTCGGTTAGTTACTTGCTTTTACTGTATTCAAATAGAAATGTTTACACAGTTTTTTGTTGACATTCGTTTTTTAAAAATGTCACTGAAATCACAAATGGCAGTTTTTACTGAAAATTATGATAAATTATACGTACGGCTACTTACTATATTTCTGTATAAAAATTAGTACTCTCCGAATGTAATATTTCAAAAAATCATCGTGATGTTGTCAATGATATGATTAAAGAAATGAAATTAAAAAATACATGTGTATTGTAGTTTAGAAAAGCTGCTAGATTTGTGTAATTTAAATCATTCAATAGGTTAGTTTTAAAATAAAAATAACAGCAATAAATAGACGCATATGCGTACTTCGATTTTGAAATCGGCTCCTATCATTTAAGTCTTAATTATTGTTTAGTTTACACTGACTTTGCTTAGTAGGAATTCTAGTGTATGAAAAGTAAGAAACACAAGTTAATGTCATTAGGAAACACAATGCAGAAAGCTTATGCTTATTATATAAAATACGAACGTGCTAGCTAGTATCTAATGCTGTTAATAGCACTTATGAAAACAAAACAAAAGAAAATGGTGCCAAGAGTAAGGCTAGAGGTAAATAAGGTAATTATTAAGGCGTAAGCGTGCCTGGCGTCGAGGTTTATGTTTTATCTCAGTAATTGTTCTCAGACACCGTTTCTGAGCAGTAGAAACCTTATTGTTGATGTCGGACCGAGATTTCGACATAATTAGAACTCATTACTACATTTCTTGGGCATTTGGACTGGGGGAAACCTGAATTTTATTAACATAGTTATGTATATAACTAAACGTGAAGCAAAATATTTTACGAATACACACATAGTCAAAAGTTCTGAAGAATGCTATTATTTTTTTTAATTTGCATAAAAAATACTTTTGATTAATAAAAAATATATATTACACACAACCTCAAAAACTTAACACACACACGCATATATACTCTTTTGTTTACTGCTAAAGTCTGTGGACAAGTATAAGACTTTACTTGTCAACAATATAACCTAATTAATATTCAAACTTATAATTTAAATTAACTATGGCCGACCACTAGGCAAGCACTCGATTAGGTTTTTTTTTATAAAAAATACCAGCCAGCAAGCCAGCCAGAGACTCATAGAGTGAAATACGTTTTAGACGATCGTTCGGTATAAGATCATACATATATTTACTCAAGCGAAGTCACGAACAAAAGCTAGTTACACATACAAAATACAAGTGAAACCTTTCACAACTTATGTCATATAAGACTTTTATACTTTAATTTTTCTTTGAATTCCTTCAGGACGATTACTGATACAAAAATCGTTTCTAAAATAGTATTTGAAGTACATTTCTTTTATACGCAGTAATAACAAAGTTAAACCTAAAGCTGGAAGGACTTATGAAATTTGTTTTTAATGAGTTATCCAAAGAAAATGTCTTTGGAGACGGAGTTGGCATACGAATTCTTCGAAAGGGCTACAAAGTTGTGCCGAAAAGTTTAAGTCGTGGTTTAAATTCCAAGTTAATTAACTGTTGCTGACAGTCGAACGGGCAGTCAGTCACTTTCTAATTATTATCAAACTTGATGATTGCCGTGTCGGATTTATTCCAATCTTAGACGAGAATTAGTTGTCACTTTTGCTCGTGGACTTACATAACATTTTCATAAATTATTAATCATTATTTCAAATAATCGCGATCATTGCTAAATCTGAAAGAACTTACTATCAGTGTCTTATTTATTGAAACTTACGTAAGGTTACCTAGGTAACTATTATCACGGTGCAGTCTAAAAAGTTGTCTTATATTAATTACGAGAGTAACACTAACAAGTTTTATTCTCGCCATAGGTATATATTTAAACAGTGTCATTGTGTTTAAATAAAATGTAATTTTATTTAACCTATATATACATACATATGGTGGTATATATATATGTAGGTTTCTTTAAAATTCTCATTCGTTTCATAAATAAAACTACATTTTTTGTCAGTAAAGCAAAATTTTACTTTATAATGAAAGAGATATAAATATTATTTACGTGAAATATTATTGAGTTCTATAGTATTTTAAAATTGGAAATATAACACAAAATATGTTATAATTTCGATGTTGATTTGAGTTTCGTATTGAAATACGAAATTTTACAGACTTAGATTTTTACATGAATCTAAGAGCCTGTAGAATACGACATTTGTTGCTTATTTCTATTGGTCCATATAATGGCCTATAGAAAAATATTTTTATATGAAAAAACAAACTGTTATATAATTATTACAGTAATTTGTAATTACTTGTACTTATATCTTACTTAAGTAAGTTTTCACGTTAAGTTTGTTGAATCGTCAAAACAAACAACAGAAAGTTTTTTAAATTGCGCCAAAATGTATGTGAGTTTATAAAATATAAATTTTCTTTAGTTATTAAGGACTTTATAGAACTATAAAGCAAATTATAAGTTTTTAAGAGTTTAATAACAAAATAATATTTTTTATTTTTTCTACTTATTATATTTGTTATTACAAATAAATTATCTAAAATCGTTTAAAAGAAATTATCTAAAAAAAATTCACGACTAGTTTTAACTAAATTTTAACGAGATGCGATATAATCTTCGACACTTCTTATAAAAACTTATAATTTTAAATAAGCTTTAACTCTCCTTAACACATCACAACTTCTTAATATTTCACCTTCATATTATCGAAATATCAAATTTCATAGTATCAAATTGAAAACGTAAACTTTATTCACAAATTCAAGAGGCGTGTAAAGAAAAAAATGTATTTTTGTTTTAATTTACAGTATTTTTTTATTAATCAGTGGTTAAAGTATTAAATATATTTCAAAATTCTTCAGTTACATATTTAGATCTATGTATTTTTTGTTACAACAAATTAAAGACTACACTTTCTATATTATATTAACTGTATTAAATTAATATCTAAAAACACATGCACTATAAAACTATTAATCTGCTTTTGGACCAGTTCATAAACAATATACTAAATTATAGTTCACCAGACAGTCCAGAATTATAACTCATTGTTATGATAATGGCGTACTACAAAATATCTCACAGACATTAATTTAAGAATGGCCACAGCTGTAGCTCAGTAAGTATTATAAAAAGTTAAAGTGGTTTCATCAGCCAGCGGAGTGAAAAGTCATAAAACAGGACTTGTTTACATTGATACGTTATATATTTTACTTATTATTATTTCGATACTATAGATAGTCTATGTCTAATAAACTAAAGTCAATTAGTATAAAAAATATGATAATTTATTACAAAATATTGTAGATCTTATCCAAGCCACTGTATCTAGGTAAAGTTCCCAAAATACTGGCAGCGTTACCCCGTTGAATATTATTATTATTACCTTTGCTTTATACTATTAAAATATATTTAGTTCCAAATGATTTCTAGGATTTGCAAAACTAAACTAAAAAAAAATAGAGATAAGTTAAATAATGAAAAATGAAACTTATAGTACAGTAACAGTGACTGCCTGTGAATACCTTACTGTTAGCCCAAATCTCGAAAATAGTGGATTTAAATGGGTTATAAATTCTTCTAGAAGAACGTATTTTGAATATAGTTTTCTTTTCCACTGAGTGAGATATAAATTTGAACTTAACCATCTGATAGTTTATAAACGTTAGCCCGAAATTGAATCCACGGTCGATGTGTCTTTAAAATCATGTAATATACATATTATTTCAAAAAAGTTTCTTTGTTGGTATGAAATATTTAAATTATAAAAATTAATATATAAAACGCTGCTACAAGGATTATTTTCCGCTCCAATGACGAAAATTAAGTAAATATAAATAAATTTATATCATTATAAAAAAATACAGTTTAAAATTATTACGTAACTAACTCAATTATTAACGGTCCGATGTTGTTCAGGAGTCACCTAGTATATTTTAATATTTTTCTCAAACATCTTTTATTCAATTTTTGTAGATTAAATCTAGCTAGACATGTAATATTACCAAGCTAGGTGTATAGTAACACCACCACGTGTAAACCGCTCCTGCAAAGACCGTTAAAATTTTTTTCGTTTTATTTTTTGTAAAAGCTTTTACACGAACTACGAGTTCAATTAAAAGTTCTCTTTTTGGTTCGTGTTTCTTAATAAAGGAAGTTGATTGTTCAATTTTCATATTTAGGTTCTATTCCACAGCGCTTTTTAATAGTTCTGACTCGATTTCCTAGGATTTCAAAATTTATGTTTACATTTTTACTTCTCTCTTGTGTAAAAGTGTTAAAGAATCCTGAAAAACGTTTTATTTTAGATTTCAAATATACTGTTTGACAATAACTGAATTATTTTTTATAAGTTACGGTACGGCGTCTCGCATTGTTTAAAAACGTTAAGTCGTAGAATGCTGAAATTTGTATCCTAGAGGTTGTTTTTTAATTTTACAAAAAATATTTCCAAAAAGTGATTTAACTTATAGGTCTTGTTTTTGATTTCTTAATTTTATAGCCAAATAAATATAAAATTAAGTTTTAATATTTTTTCTTGATAACTGTCATAATATTTTTTACATAAAAACCTATGTTTGAAAAATATGTTTCATATTTAATATAACGGGTCTTGTCGCGATAACTAATGGTAGTAATACCTTTATATTGCCCGACGGAAAGCTCCTGACCACGATGAATGCAACTTCGTCGAAACGTCGGGCAATAAAAAGGTATTACTACCATTAGTTATCGGGATAAGACCCATTATATTAAATATGAATAGTATAAATCGCGAAATTTAAAACATATGAATATGTTTCTTCTGTACATTGTTTGCAGCTTTTGGTAATTATAAGGGTTATTGCCATAACACTGAGTTATTTTTTCTTACAAGTATGTTAAAAGGTACATATTTTTAATAAAGTGACTTAATCAATTTTGGATTAGATTATCCGATATTTAATTTAGGCTGCAAGCTATAAAACATCACGCTACGGTCTACTGGACGAAAGCAGTAACCGTTAACCATGACAAGTGTCGAATTTAACGCGGGTGAAATTGGGAAACTCAATTAGTTTTCTAGGATTAAGGACTGCCAAATAATGAGCGCAATATAACGGATGTCTAAAAAACTTTTTGACTTTACGGTGTCAGAAAACGGAAACCGTGCCATACTGTTCTCATATAAAAGTTTTGAGTGATAATCCGTACCTTCCTACATATGGCATGTACCTTCCTACATACCATGGCAAGTGCTCCAGAGTTCATAGCATAGTTGAAAGTATAGTATTATTTCCCCACGCGTGAATTAACACGAAAAAATATATCAACGTTTAAATCTCATTTTCTGTCGTGCCGGTATGACGCGCCCGACACCTTCTGTAAGTTATTTTTACGCTTATAAACTATATAATTAATAAGTTGACAAAGTTTCGCGACGACGAACATACAAACATTGATTTTTATGTATAAGATAAATGTAATAATTATTAAGACCCTCAATACTTAACTAAAATGTACAGCTCTGCGAAAGTCCAATACAAACAGACAACTTTCTTCACGTTTTCAGAGTTAAGTGCAAAGTTACAAGGCGGTCTACGCGTAATTCAATTTGAGCTCATTAATAAACAAACTGAAAACAAATCTAACGTCAAGGATCTTCCTTTTGCACGAAGGCCTGAAACTTTCAATAGAGTTAATCAGTCTATTAAAAGATAATTTTAATTCAAAGATTTTTCCAGCATATTATATATTATTGAAGAGTCTAAAAGTGATTTATAATAAGATATTATATTCATAGTCCATGTCTTTATTTTTCAACTCTTGTAATAATACTAGAAATTAACTCGCGTGAGTTTTGGAATTTGTTAGAAGCGATTTAGAAAATTGGTAAAATACAATCCTTCAAGAGCTTTATTACAAAACATAAAATAAATGACCAATTTAAATTTTAGAACAAAAAAATCAGTTCTATCAACGATAGACCAACTCACATTATTTTAAACATTGATTTATTTTAATTATTTTCTAGTTTGTGATAATGTTTTTAAGATTTAGAACATTAACGCTAGTTTTCATCATTTTTATTTAAGTTTAATTATTTTTACATAAACGTAACAAGATATCTTTAATCTCATCAATAACTATATACAATAAAAATTATAAAACACATCAGGTTATATAAGTAAAAATAATTTATAAAGAGAGAGCGAAAACATCTAAAGTTGTAAATGTAATGTCTTATAAATAGATATAATTTAACAGAGATATAAATGTAATTTCTTCTGGGACTTTCGCTTTAGCTATTCGAAATATCAGGGAGTTATTTACGTTTTCTTTGAAGAAACGCGTTTCAAGTCATTAGAGCCTCGAATTAAGAGGTCTTTTGCGAATAACCTCACTAAATGTGACCGCATTACATTTACTTCTTGATTTACTCTTAAGCTCTGCTCTAAATTTCTTTAAAATGCATTCATTTAGGGCAACTTTAATAACGCGCATTACGTTTCTCTAGTTTCAACTCATGAATAAATCTTTTCATACACCGCGCATAATTACGTACGAGTGGGAAATACGGCTCGATCAAGTTACTTCATGCATGTCAAGTTAATGAGTTAAACACTGCTTTATAATACTGTTTAAATAATCTCTGTAGCTCAAACGGGCGTAGTAGAAGAAACTAGAACAAGTGCTATAATAGTAAGTTAATTTTTATTCGATGTATTGTTGTTAATATTATTCGTATATTCAAAGTCGTTAAAATCCAGCGGATTTCATATAAAATAATAAGCTATTGTGTCAAAATAGGCTTAGTTTTGTAAAACTTATGGCTGTTTCAATAGATATTTATCGATATAAATATTACAATCAAAACCGGTCAATTTTCAGGCTTTAGACATTAGTATTTTCGACAGAAATAACAGCCGAAAGTACTGGTGCAAAAACATTACTCTAGCTTATTTTATTTGCGTGTCTCACCTGTCATAGTCGCTATTTATAAATAAACACTTAACCTATTTATAGATTTTGCCTTTAATATTCGTTATTTGAGTCCAAAATCTGCGACATTTTCGGTCAAAAGCATTTTTGGTTGATTTTGTTTGTTTTAAGTACTATTAAGAGTTTTGAATGTGACATAAATATGTTGTTACACATTTTGTTTAAAATAATTGTATTAACAACTTGTCTGATTAAAATATACTTTTAAATTAAAGAGCTCATTCACTCTCTTAGCCTTCGAAAACCACTCTAAAACGGTATAGTTATACCGTACATCAATACCATACATCGACTAATATAGCAGGAAGCGCTTAACGCTAGGAAAACCAACCAAACCAGCGACGGTTTAGGTAACACAAACGCAACTAATTAAACCACAACAAAAACACTTTCACATGGAATTTGTCATTGATTCAGGTGTTTCAATGATAATTACATTTTAATACTTTATCACGCTTGAGAAGCTTTTAATTGTAAAGAAAAAACACGCTGCTTTAGAGAGAAATAAGAGATCGATAGCTAAAGTAATTAATTACCTACAGAAAAAAACAAGCGGTTTACACGAGAAGAGTAAAAGAGAAAGACAGGCTGACCTTGTCTGTATTTTGTAAGTATTACACATTAGACAGTCTTACTTAGAAAAGTATACTATTTTCTTACCTATACATGTACTCGTATGAATGTACAATATTGTATTGAGTATGTGCGCAATTTATTATTATTTTTGGATTTTTGGCGAGAATATTTTCTTGTAAAAGACAATCAGAACACTGCTTCACGAACACGTCGCGTGCACGCCGTGTGCTTGTGGTAATTTGTATATCCTCACTAACTTGCAACGGGAGCGCGCGCGTTGAATGTGACACGTCCTATTCATTCAAGGCGCGTAACGTGCACGCGAGGTGCTCGCTTCGTGCACGTGCGCAGGTGTGGACGGACTATTAAAGGATGCCGCTTAATATAGATGAAAATATTATGGACATAGACAATAATAAAACGCGGTGATATAGGATACTCAACTGTCAATCGATGATAATGCTATGATCTACTGATTTTCAAATGAATTTGGTATGTTAATTACTACTCAAAGTACTTTTTATGAATTTATTTTGCAGGATTAATCATAAAGCCATTAGTGGATTAATATAAAACAAAATTCCTTAAAACAAAAAATAATGCTTCTAATTGTCATTTAGATACATTAAGAATTTAATTTTGTGAATTTTTAACGGAATAATGAGCACAATTAATACAAATACGTAATTATGTCTGTTATTTCATTTATGTTAAACTTTTTTGTAGAAAAATGAGTGTACAAAACAAAATGACGTACGACGTTGTAAACTAATTGCTTTTCCCATTTTCTCACTCAAATATCTCTTTTAACAACATTTAAACAATTATTACCAACGCCAAAGCAGACTTAACTAAAAATAAAAAAAAACATTTTGCCGTAGTTACAATTGTTTCTTGTTATTTTTTACAATAATATCTCTTTGTGCACATTTACCTTCATAACACAAAATTAAGTACTTTTAAAACCTGATAAAATTAAATTGCTATCTACTTATATTTTTAACAAAATATTTATCTTATTTTGTAAGATAATCGTGTTATGTTAGATGTAATGAGTACGGGCAAAAGTGATAGTACTAAATTTTTTTTTGCCACGAAAACAAAAACCCGATCTCAATATGGACTGAAAAATCGTATGCATTATTTTGAAATCTGATTTCACTTATCACGTCCCGTGAACATGAAAATTCATCTCATCAATCAACAATGACGATTTTTACAAGGCACATCAATCACTTATGTGTACATAGGGAGCGATCAGTCACAATTTTTAAAAGGTGTACTTTTACTTTTGATAAACGTGCCCAAATGGTGTGAGTTTGATAAATTATTCTAGATATATCCTTCTCTATCCTTTATTCGAATTACCTGGTCGTTTGTTGTCTTTTTCATAATTTTCTTTAGAAACTACATTACAGAGAAGTATTTTTTCATCGTGTATAGGTAAACTAATTGGTACTCACGACTTTGTCTGCGTAAAAACGTTCCTATCTTAATACCCTTGTGTTTTATTTCCGTAACAAAAAGTGGCTTTTATCCTTATCTAAAGTCCAATCTATCTTTATATCAAACTTTATGAAAATCGATTTAGCGGTTTAGGGGTTAAAGTACAAACAGACAGACAAACGTAATTACTTTCTAATTTATAATATTAATAAGTAAGTTAAGTCAATATCAATAGTATGTATGAGAATAATAGATTATTGATTAATGAGTAAAAAAAATGTGTCGTTATATCTATCACGTTTTCGGGAATGATTTAAGTAACATTTCAAGACGAGATCTACTTCAATTCGAATAAAAGAAAGTAATCAAATATTTTCGTTTTCAATATATTCTTGGTTTCACAATTTAATTATAGCTTATTTTATTTCAACTATTTCTTTCTTTGAAAACCGAATCTTTTGAAAGCACATACGTTAACTTCAAAGTATCGAGCACGAAGTTAAGATCTGAAAAGGTTTTTGTTATTTATTTTTATATAGTAGTAAATGCAACTGCATTAGTTATTTTGCTACTTGATTTACCTGTATGCTTTGCTTTGAATTTTCTTTTTAAGAATAGTGAATAAAAAGTAAAATTTCTACAGTGTGTTTTAAAATGTTATTACATATAATGGTACATTATTTTATGTGGCCATAGACTATATTTTATGCGACTTATTATAAAACATATATTTATCAAAGCGAGCGAAGCCCTGAGTGTAAGCTATTAGAGACTAAAACTTGATAATATAATGTATGGACGCTAATAAGCAATACTGTGTCATCACACGGACTTCATTTTGAGAAAATGGCATCTAAAGATGTCAAAGCTATTCATAACCAAATTTTTTAATGACGTACATATCAATTTTCTCTTTTCTATTTTGATGAAATATACAATAAAATAAAAGTAGATTAAAAAAATATCTAGGAATAAGTTTTTCAAATATATTACTGCATATTGCAAAATATTGAGATCACTTAAATATTCGAAAAATTGATTTAAGAAACGTTCTTCCGTACTTATTAAGTCCGATGATTCGATTTTTTTAATAATGTTAAATACATGGCGCATTATCAGAATATATCAATATCTTCGATTTTTCTGGGTTGACACGTTCTTGCTGATTAGCATCCGTATATGAATATCCCATAAATTTCAATCAATCTAGCATTTCTAGCAGTATAGAATAGCGGCTGAAATAGTGAGGTACATCTAATGTAGTATAAGAAGTGATATATAACAAAATGTTGATATTTCTAAAGTTCGTGTTAAAGATATATAACTCGTGGCATTAAGACCCATTCAAACATACACGCTTGTACATAGCGTGCGTATGGACGTGTTCGCCACTGGAGAGTGACATACATATGATGGCTTTCATCTTTTTAAACGTTATGATAGTTAGACATAACAATGATTAATTAACGTGGTAATGCATTAAGACGGATTTTTTGCTTACATTCTTTTAGCTACTTAAAAGGAAGCACGCTTATAAACAAACTTTTCACAAACTTGTCGAAATCTTATTTAAGCCAGGATTCGCTGGAAGCTAGTGTTTTTGACGTTGAGAATTATCTCCACTGGATATTAATCCATTTACTGTCCGCGGCAGAGTTTTCTATGTAATGAGGTTTTTCTTCAACTTCTCAAAAACTTGGCATCTTGAAATCTTGTCTAGACTTATTTGCATTTACTATAAATATTAATATCGAGACTTTAAAATGTCATAAGACTTACTCGGCTGTTTGAATTTGAATTTCAAATCAAAGGATTAGTTGTCGGCTGTTTTAATTAGTAACAATTTGTTAATAAAAGGCATGGGCTTTTTCCAATCAACATAAAAATTTAGCTTGCTTAGATTTAAAATCTCCATTAAAAATACAAGTTGAAACTTGCATACATGCACGAAGCGTGCAGTTAACGTGCATGCTGCGACCACGAATGACTTTGCACGCGTGACATTCTACGCGCGTTTCAATCAACTGAGCACATATGAGTTAGTATAAGCATATAGCGTGGACAAAAGTATTCCTGTACTAGTGTTCTGATTGTTTCTTTACACGCGAATATGTCCGAAAGTGTACATACCATGTTTTAACATGCATACGAAACGCATGCTTAGAGCACGTGCTTAGATTTAGAATACCTTAACACGACAATTTAATTGCTATAACTTTATAAGTAAAAACGTATATCTAATACTTAATTCTAGCGGCTACTTACATATTACTTACGTTTAGTGTATATGATGGACTACCTACTGTATTTTTATAGCCTAAATTCTTTTATTTTGCTAGCATCGAGTTCATAGCTTAAGTTTTTGATGTTGAAACCGTTGCAATTGTTACATTTTATTCCCGTTTATTCTTTGAGAACTACTTCAAAAGTATTGATAAGTACTACTTACTTATATGAAAACTGTACCGTTTGTACAAACAAGATAAAAGTAGCCATTGTTTCAAAGTATCATCATGTAAAACACGTGAAAACTAGAATATTTGATTTGTAGCTATAAAACCGAGTATATTTTTCTATAGTCGGTACTGAGTGCTTATTCAATCATCGCAGTGGATCAAACAAATGTATGAAATATAATGAATAAATGTTTTATTTTTTACCTTCATAGTTAATCCACTCCTATGAGTTTCATAGTAAACCTTCGTAATGCGATGTTTTATAGTAAACCTCCTGAATAAAGAGGCTTTAATTTTTTTTTAATTGAACTGATACTCAAGGTTCTTGAGATTAATGTAATTAGACAAACCAAACAAAGGCTTCAGAAAACTGAATGAAAACGTTAATGCATATGTAAAGACATTACTTTAGATAATGCAAGTAAACGTAGATTAAAAAAATCCTATTATTAATATAAATTATGATTTAAATTGTCAAGTTTTTGTTGTCATTTTTATATAACTGAAGATTAAAAATTATTAATAAATTTCGCTTCAATAAAACTTTTAATATAATAAATATTATTAAAGAAATAATAAAGCGAATTTTGTACGTGTAAATTAAACTCCGAAACCACTGAACCTATGTAAAAAAATAATAATGTTTACCATTTGAAAGGACATTATTCTAGATGGCTAGATAGGTTGTATATAATTTATTTATGTTCATATGCGTATTATTTAATAGCATAATCTACATTAATCTACATTAACGCCAGCGAAACCACGACTAACAGCTAGTACTTTATAAAACGTTTCTCTAAATTACACTCGTGTTTTAGACAGAAGTAAAATGTCGCTGAAGATAAGACTTGGCTAACGTAAGGAACTGTTCAGCCGCGTTACCTTTTACGTGATGTAGTGCAGCAAATTGTTTAAGTCAGACATAGAACACGATGCTTTTTTTAATTTTTAAAGTAAGATCTACTAAAAAGGTTTTACTACACTATTTCAAAGGAGGTTGCGTTTGAATCTTAGATGAGAATTACGTTTGTACATTTCGTTCTCAGACTAAAGATTTACAGAAATTTGTTATCATTGGTGGTGGTTTTTTTTGCATTTACGATTTTCGTATGGTTATCAAGTTAAATAAATAAAAAAAGAGTTGTTTTATACTAATAACGAGATTAGAACTTACAAGTGTAATTCTCTTTTATTAGCATAATTTTTGAAATTTAAAAATATTCGAAATAGGAATGTACATAGCTTATAGATATATATATACATATATCTTGTGGAACAACAATAATTTTCATTAGAAGTCGCTGAACTGATTTAATAGTAACGGGTAAACACGGTGACATTGTTGTGAGTCAGGTGGACATAGTCTTGTTGGATAGTGGGGTACTGTATCATGCACACTTACGTTCGAGAAATCAACCAGTCTACACCTCCAAATCGAAAATGTCGGTTTACCTACCTAGTATTTTTGGTTATACCTACATCCACTTTAGTTTTGATACAAAATCGTGATGGACCCCGGTGGTACACCGAACGTAGACGATGACGCGACTATCGCTCGGCCATCGCTGTCGCCGTCATATATATCTATATATCCTGAATCCCGGAAATGGCTCCAACGAGATGCATGTAATTTAATATGCAGTGGGTTTTGAATGGCAAATCGATCAAGCTAGGTTTTACTTTTAGAAAACGTCGCGTATAAAAAAATCAGTCAAGTGCGCAAAATGAATAAATCTTAAATAAAAAATAAGTTTAAAAATCAATATCAGGATCACTTCTATAAACAAATAAGACCCGTTCGAATAGAATTGAATTCAATTAACTAATTTAGCATAGAATTGTTCTTTAACCATTAAGGCGTCAAGGCAAAGACCGGGCTCGCCATCCATTTACCGAAGGGGCTAACAGTTCAGGGTAATGAAACCCTCGTTCGTATCTCTTAATGCCTTAGTTTTAGGTTCCCGGCACTTTAGCCCCGGGCGCTTCGTGTCGCTAGTTAATGAATGAATTATAGTACGAATATATGAAACACCTACGGCGTACTCGGATGTAGAGTTATGCATATTGAATGTTATACTAATTTATGATATTACAAGCTCGGACGAGATGTAGACTGTTGGTTATTAATTATTCAGATACACGAATATTTTTATACCAATAATGCAATATTCACTAATACATGTAAATATATATTCTGTACATTGTGATATTTTTACTTTTATTTAATACAAATCCTAAATAACTAAGTAAATGAATTAGATATTTAAATAGATAAATTAATTATTATGTTAACTAAATTATGATATATTAACAATAAAAAAATTTTTCAAAAATATTT
This sequence comes from Hypolimnas misippus, assembly GCA_037950945.1. NCBI lineage: Eukaryota > Metazoa > Arthropoda > Insecta > Lepidoptera > Nymphalidae > Hypolimnas > Hypolimnas misippus. The sequence goes on along the minus strand of JBBEEQ010000029.1, from coordinate 9,328,817 downwards.
GTTTTATTTAAATAGTCTAAAAATAAGAAAATATACATAGAAATAAATCAAACCGCTGATCATTTTATTAGATAATACAATTTTATATAACGTGAAAGCGTGTCGTGACTTTTTTTCTGACAAAATTTCTTTTATCTAAAATACACAGTTTACTTAGAATAATCTTCTGTGAATTTTCATCTTCTGTGAAGATCTATTCCTTTGATTTGAAAATTAAAGAAATTTAATTAATTTATCTTATTTTAGTTTTCACTGTTTATGTTTCGAAGTCTATTAATTTCAATAATGTTTTTTCAATGAGGAAATTTTCTTGTTACAAATGTCAGGTACATTTGCTTGGCCAGCCGCGAATGTTTACTATTCAAGCTATACTTTGGGAAAAAGTAGTCATAATGAAATATTTTGAAGATGCTTCGTTATACTATTGCAGAGTTTTCTTATCGGTAGCGAACGCTGACTGCTGGTATTTAGAACGGACTATTATAATTAATAGCATATACAAAATGTTATGCCTGTGCTGTTGTCCGTTATGGAATTCACTCGTCGGAAGTGAGCCCTTAATGTAGTATCCTTATCATGATGGCACTTCGAACGGGCTATTATAATTGAAAGCGGATGCAAAATTTCGAGTCTAGCAAAGACCAACCCTAAATGAAACAACCGTATTATGGTGGCACTTTGAACGTGTATTTAAAGAGGGTATACAAAATATCGTGTCTACACTCTTACTCGTTGTGCAGTCACTCACCAAGAACTCAATCCTGGATGAAGCAGCTGTGTCATTTTAACTGTTTAAAAGGGCCATCATATTTAAAGATGTATACAAAACCTCGTGTCTGTTCCGTTGTCTGTTGAGGAGGTCTCTCACCTGGAGCCAATCTAAGACATAGAATATAATCAAGTTTACCACTATTTATTGTCATAGGAACTGATCCAACGTGTACAATTTCAACTAAGAAGAAGAGGTTTTAATTCAACTTTAAAGATTTGATTCGAACAAACACATAGTCAGTTGAATAAAAGCTATTAAAAAGTTAGCATAAGTTCATTATTACAGTACAGTTTAGTTCATTCATTTTTCGTAGCAATGTAATATCTATTTTTTTAATATTTTTATAGTATCTTTATTTACAATTATATATTATTGTTTAAAATAGAGCTGCCATACGCCTTTCATTGTAGATACGTGAATGTCTGATTAAAAACATTTTCTTCTATCTAGATATTTAATTACATTAAAAAATAGCTAATTAAAACTTGTTGTCATCAACTGTTATTCAATTCATTAGATTTAAATAAATCAGAATAAATAATTGTAGAATTATATATACATTTTTATTGTATATCTATGATACACTTGATTTCTCTTAATGATTTTGTAAATAGGAATAGGATTAAAAACACTTTCCTTGTTAATTCGCTTCAGGATCAGGATCATTTTTCCGAAAGGGAGGTTTACAAGCTTAAGACATTACATTACTCCACTTCGTGCGGATATTACTGTCGTTCTGCAGACTATTTTCCGTGTTTCTTTTCCTGTAACGAAGACGACATAATCACATTATAACATAGTAAATCTGTATTTTTAAAGAAAGCGAGAGAATGTATTTCAATAACGATCGTTTATATGAATTAGCTGCAAAAGTAAAATGAAAATAATTTCTGAAAATTTTTTAAGTTACTGCATTATGTACCTACATAAGTAAATATTTAGTTTACTTAAGAAGTAAGAAAGAAAGAAAGTATACTTTATTGTACACAAAGGATACAAATAATGATATAATATTATACATGTACAATTGGAAGTAATGTTGACATTTAAGTTAATTAATTATTAGAAAATTGTATATCGTTCAAGGATAACATTGCCTTGCGTATTGTGTAATTGACATGTTCATTAACATCAAGATTGATTATCGAACAAAGTCCTTATCAATACGTTTAATATGAATTTTTTAACAGTTTCAAGTTGGTATTTTGTTTTAAGCTCACAGATATTAAATCACAGCAAGACTTTTTAAAAAAATGGCAACGACTTCAAAAGCGAAATTTCGTTTACTCGATTGTCATAATTATACGAGTTATTTTGATTATAAAATCAAAGTACTGAAACGATTTGTTGAAAATTATATGACTAAAATGTAAGTTATACTTTTTTAAACAAAAAAAAAAGAATTAACCAAATCGGATAAGCCGTTTTCGAGTAATCGGTGAACATACTTAAAAAACGGTAACCGACCCATTGAGAACCTCCTCATTTTTTGGAAACGGTTAAAAAGACAATTTGTAATAAAGACATTCTTGGATTAATGTATGTAATTAGTTCGGTTTTGTTTTTCAGTAAAATAAATGCAATATTTATTTAATTAATAAATAATAATTGTTAAATCATTATACCCAAGAATGTTATCGAAGAAACTTTTAATATATGAATACAAGGATTCGCATTTTTATATTGTTACACACACTCACCGTTATCATGTCGTCAAGTCGGAACAAGAATTTTCCTAAACATTTTTATTGCTAGCCAATTCTTCGGCGTACAACGCAATTGCAATAGAACTCTCACAGAGCACAAATCATGCGGAAGAAATAAAGAAAAGAAGGCGAGCAAAGCGGCCGTTCCGATCGGCAAGGATTTCATTGTGAAATATGTGTTATTTCTGATGAAAAATGTATTCGGCTTTTAACACAATATCCTTCAGACTTGACTAAGTGAGCATGGATATAAGTGATTATTTATTTTATTCGATGCGATATTTGTTATACTCTGTGGTGGAATCTATTTGTTATTGTGATTTATCTGTAGATCGCGCTTAATGGACTACCTCAAACAACTATTATTAGAAGAGTAGGTATTCCAATTGTTATTCCCGAATAGTTTTTTTTGCTGATAATGAAAACGAATATAAATGTACAATTTTATGGTAACTACTTTACATATTTTAATAATTGATTTTCTAAAATAATACCCCAGATCCGAAATCCGATTTTATTTATTTATCTATTTAAACTTTATTGCACACAAATAAAAATATAAACAACATAAGAAAATACACAGAGAGTATGCAAAGGCGGTCTTATTGCTATAAGCAATCTCTTACCTTATGGTTAGAGGAGGTCAAGTTATTGAGTGCGGGGATGTGCAAAATAAACAAAAATATTTATTTTTGATTTTTGTTTGCGATTTTTTTGTGTAAAAATGATATTCTACTTCAATGTTACTAAATAGGGTCTCTTAAAAACAGAAAATAAAAATAAAAAACTCTTATTTAATTAGACATAAAAAAACTTCCTTTTTCTTTGCAAGTTTTTAAAATGTTTCTCATTTTATTGTAGCTTTTCACTTCAAAATATTGAATACATCATACAATTACATATTTTTGTATGAAGATAGATTTTGACATTAATATAAATTTTCTATCATAGAATGCAATTCAAGTTACATAGTAAAATAATTACAACAAATGTTATTAATTGTAGTTATTGGGAATTGTTTTGTTAGCTGTGATTTCAGAGTTCAGACGAACTCGCTGACGGCATTGTTGATATTATTACAGCGTTAACAAAACAGACTATGTTGTATTTTCTAGTTATTATTGGAAAATAATTGAATAAACAGGACTTCTTTTAATCTGGGATATATTTTCTTTTATTAAGTATATCAGTAAATCAAATAGTAATTAAAAACACTTTTTGTTCTAAAGAAACTGACGACAAAATTAAACACGTTTAATTGTTTGCTTGGACTTCACAAATATACTAGTTATTTCGAAAAACTAAATTACTGAATCGATTTTGATAAAAATCTATGGAACTGAAAGCTAATTCCTAAAAAAAAATTTAAATCGGTTAATATAAGACGGAGTTATGAGATAACAAACATTAATCAAGTACGCTACAAATTGAGAGTCTCCATCTTTGTTGAAGTCGTTTGAAAAGATGTATTGGAATTTTACCTTAAAGTTTTAATTACAGTACTAATTAAGGTATAGCTTACTCAATTAATACTCATATATTGTACATAATACAATTTGTATTTTTGCAGTCATTTACAGCTAAATTTATTTTTTTTCTTTTTAATTCAAATCAAATATAACACAGACTGTCTTGGAGTCTTTGAAATTATTTTTTTACTAATAGAGAGCTTAGTTGTAGCCCACCAACTACAGTTTATAAATGGGCTGACTGGGGCGTTACCTCACTCTCACAGAAGATCGGTTTGAAGTAGGGATGTAACGGAGGTAGTTTTATCGGAACCGAAGGCGGAGTCGGAGTTTTTAAATTTGATTTACCGGAATCGGAATTGGAGTCGGAATCGGGGGGATTCCTTGCACGACATGAACCTTCATAGCAATCGACACAGGTCGCCCGCGCGTCCGCCACAATGTTATGCTTCGATCTCCGATTAAAACTTTCGATATAAAAGTGTCGGAGCCGAAATCGGAATCGAAAGTGTAATAATAATCGGAAGTTCCGACTTAAAGAAATCGGAGTCGAAGCTCCGTAACATCCCTAGTTTGAAGTAGCTAAAATAGCTGCGTTTCGTACGGTGAGTGAGATTGTCGAAAGCCTAACCCCTCCCCAATTCTTTTCCTTTCATCTCTTATTTCTTTTTAAGTTGGTAACGCATTTGTATATCCACCTAATAATTTGCCAATTATTTTTGTAGCAAAAAAAGAGGTTTTATTATTATTTTATTTCTGACAGATTGAGAAAATGTATTACTTTACCTTGCAAATACCTTGCGATAAAATATACAGTTCTTAATAAAACTGAAACTTATGCAATGGGTACGAATTGTGTTATAATAGTTCTGTTATTTGTATTTCTATTTTATGCTGCATTTCAACTTTTCTTTGAACCATAGAAACTCTTGTTTAAAGTTATACGCATTGTATTGGTGTATCTAAGTTAGTAAGGGAACTTTTATACCCATGTTTAAAATTTATCGATAACTCGTTGCTATTTCAATGGTTGCTTTGAATTTGTAATATTTATTGATTTATAATATATTTAAAAAATAGCTGACCAGACAATACCCTGTTCGGATTTGTTTATATATCTTTAAATTTGATATTTGAAATACAATCGTCAGTATTCTATGTAAGTAAAATAAAAACAACAAAGCAATTTGCCCACTTTTACAACGCGGAACAAGAAAATGGTATCTGTTTTTATGGAAAATAATGATAACATATAAATAAAAGTATTAAAAAACATGTCTACTCATTAAGACAATTTTAACAATGAGGAAAGATTTGTTTGTTTGTAATGAATAGGCTCCGAAGCTATTGGACCGATTTCAAAAATTCTTACACCTTTGGAAAGCTACATTATCCCCGAGTAACATAGGCTATATTATATTAAAAAAAAATTAGGGATCCTTACTAAAACTCTAATTATGTAACCCAAGGTGTAAAAAAATGACCTGAAAAATTCCTTACGTCGCGTGCGCTGCGAAAACTATTGATGATAGAACAAAATAATTTACTACTACTTTGCAGAACTCATCATTATCTACAAAAAGTGTCGCGACAGCATATGTCTAAATATTATAGTTATGTCACAGTAAGCGGTTTTTTGTTCTAAAAATTTAATTTATATGCCGCTGCATGAAAAGGCTCTTTATTTGTACCTTGGTATTAAGCCTTATCGAAATAAATATATTACTTTATATTCATGACGGCTTCAATACCTTTTTATCACTTTTTGAATTATTCAATTCGGACATTTCATTCGGAAGATATCACGAGTTTAAAAATGCAAGTATTAGAAAAAATTCGCGTGGTTGCCGTTCACCGCGCGCAGCTAGCCAGCATGCGATGTAGGCTCCATGTAAGCGTCACTTGGGTACGGGGGAGAATCAATGTAATAAAATAAAGTGCCGGGAGTACATTAATAAAAACTATGAATAAAAAAAATCATTAAAAAAAATTCAAACTTCCTTTATAATTTTACTTTTTTTTTTAAACCTGACGCAAAAAAGAAGGGTGTATGTGTGTGTGCGCGCGTATGTGTGTATGTACCCGTGCGAAGCCGGGGCGGGCCGCTAGTTATTTCAATATAATTTACCGTATAGAACATTTTAAGTCGATTAAATCAGTAACTTAAATACTTTATTATTTTGACATGATTGATTCAAATCGCGAATGTTAATAATTTTTATTATTCAAACGCGATATTTTGAATACTTCACAGTGATCTTTATCATCACCATGAGCGTCAGAATGATAAAAAATAATAAATAATATGCACTATTAAAATCAGCTTGGTATAAATTTATTTCAATGTGTAGTATTAACCTTCTTAAATTTACTAACATAACCCCTTGTTGTGAGGGTGTCCGCTAAAAAGGGTTTACAGTTTTAGCCCAAATAAGCCTCGCATACAAAACAATTTATAAAAGAGAAGTTAAGAAACTCCTTCGCTCGACTGAAAAACAGGTAACAAAGGCTATTGTGGGAGATAAAACTAAGCCTCAACACCAATAGATTCGACATCTTCAAAATTACCTTATTTACCTTCATTTTACCTCGAGGGCGCAATTTTCTCTACTATTGCTTTGTTCCCACAATTTTCGCTAACAAAACGAATTGAAACCGACACCAGAATAAAGTATCTGATTTCCTTTGTTTAATAAAATATTAAATGTAAGACAATAAACGCTAGTTGAGATTTGTGTACGAGGGTAACTTAATTAATAGTTAGACAGAATTAGTATTAAGGGGAAATATTATGAAGACCCTTTTTTTTTCTTCATAGACTAAGATAAAACTTCACAATAGCTTATAGTTTATGGGTGAATAAGGTTTTAAATAAAAACGGTCAAAATAGCTGGCGAGTCCTCCGATGGTAAGTGATCACCGCCGCTCATAGACATTTGCAGTATTAGAGCTTAAATAGAAATGAGATGAATGGGAATTGAAATTTAGAAAAGAATAAAGTAATTAGGCTTCCAGTTCTCTCACTCACCGTACCAATTCCAATTTTGGTAATCCGCCGCCTGTCTAGTCCACTCCTGGATATAGGAGTATGTACAATTGTACTTTACACAAAAATATATTTCGATATATGTCTGTCTCATTTGTCAGGGAACAAGGTTCTCCCTTACAAAAAGTTCAGGGGTTTGGTCAACCGAGCTATAAATACTGCTAATACTTGTCGGATCCGCTGGTCAACTATAACTAAATATTTTTATTGCTAACACAAAGAAAGTGCTTTCAATATTAATAAGCTTTCTATAAATAAATACGGAGTTCGAAATAAATTTATAAAACGTTTTAATAATAGAAAGAATTTAATAACCCTTATTAAATATGGAAATGATAAATAAATTTAAAACGAATCATAAAGCAAAGTTTTAATTGAAGAACCCTTTAGTATGTATCGTACAGAAACAAAAATATGTAATTGGCTCTGTTTAAAAACAGGTAAATATTTACAATAATGGAAATATGTATGGTAATTGTATTGTGCGTACTTATGTTTTGAAGTAATAATTGACGAATGTATCAGTATTTTAATTAAGATATATTAATATTAATATTAAAAGTAGGGCAGGATATGAAAAGAAGGATTGCTTTATGGTAAAATTAAAATTTTAAAGCGTAAATAAGTTCATTATAGGTAATGATGATGAACAAAATTAATAGGTCTATACTTACATAGAGATATTAGTAGCGATCGACCCCGACGTCTAACCATTTATTTCTAATCAAAAGTAGTAAGGAGTAGTTAAAATTTGTGTTTTTTAAAAATGATGGACTTTGATACAGCAGTTCGTCCCTTTCGACTTAGGGGTGAAATTTCTAAAAAAATAGATGCTCATAACATTGAAGGTATCGACTACCATCAAGTTTTAAGCCTTAGTAGTTTAGGCCGTACTATTCCTCATCACACAAATGAATTGTACTATAATATTTTAAATATGTGTGTAATATAAATATTCTTTGTGAATATGTATGAATGTTTGTACTCACGAAAAAATATCAAATGGATTTTAATGAAACGTTATAGTAGGTATTATACAAAAAAATCTTGGGCAATAATTTACAGATATACTAACAGCCTCAAGCAATTTCGTCTGCTAACGAACCATTAATAACCCATTCTGTAGTCTTAATTTTTATGTATTTTTACAGCAAATTTCGATATAAAATAATAAAACAATCATTGTACGGTATAGTCAGTTTCGAAAATAATTATGAGGGAAAAGGTTTATTTGTGATATTCGTTCGACTGAAATAGTTTGAAGTAGTTTAACCCAACTTGTAGATTATGAGAGCCGCCCAAACGCATGGATGAGTGCGTAAAGAACCAATATGAACGATTTTCTCGTTTCTGAATGAACCGAATTGGCATGAAATTGCAATTTTTTTTTTTACTAGAAAAAAAGAAGTATAGACATTAATAATATTTTATAACCATAAACATGTTACGTTATGACTATTTGACGTTTAAAATCCTATTTTCAAAGATATTTTCGCCTATCATACTCAGTTAGCTAGCAAATTTGCTAAGCATCGTCGTCCAATTTGACATTTTGAGTGCCAAAGTCCATGAGCTTATAACATATCTAACGTTATATGGACGCTGATAAGCAATACTGCGTCAAGCCACACGGACTTCATTTTGGAGAACGGCGTCTAAAAATGTCAAACCTATTCTTAATAAATATGTTTGACGAAGTATATCCACCTTTTCTTTTATTTTTTGATAAATGGTATAATGAATTTAAAACAGATTGGTATATTCAAAATATTACCTACTAAAAAGTTTTTCAAATATTTAAGATTATTGTATAAATTGCAAAATATGGAACGCACTTGAAAGTCGAAACAATTAATTAAGAAACTTTAACTTTTTATTTAGTTAGGTGATGCAGTATCAAAATACATCAATATCTCCGAATTTGACTTTTTGTGGGTTGACACATTATTGCTTATCAGCATCCATATAATATCATGGATAGACTTTATAATGTAGGTTCCGCAACTATGTTATTTCAATTTCATCTACAGTATAGTAAATTTCGAGTCGATTAGACCAGTAGAAGTTCAGGCCAGGCTCAGGTCTTCTAACTATAAGAATAGAGCTGATAACCTTAAAACGTTTAAATCGATCTTCGTGAATTATAACTTATATTTAAGCCGTCTTGATTATATCAGCTTACAAACAAAAACAAAACTCATCAAAAATTGGTCTATTCGTAAGGAAGCTACGATGTCACAGACAGACACGGATACCTCAAACTTATAGAAAATGTAATTCTTGGTTGGGGATTAAAAACATGAAATCAGATGAGGCATCGCTTAACGTGTACGCAACAAAAAAAACACAATATTCAGCCACATAACATAGTATTTTTGAAAGTAAAGTAAATTTAATTTTTTTTAAAAGTCATGTAAATTATTTTTTTTTTACGTTATAAATGACAACATCTTTTTTCTTTACAGTACAATTCTTATAAGTGACAATAGGCTTGAAACTACCTTATAATCTAACTTACAATCTCTAACGACGTGAGTCTAGACCTGATTGTCTTTGCCAGTTTTTAAATAAAATTATGTAAAATTAACATGTTGATTAATAGATAAATATACTGGATACTGAATCCTATACTGAATCCTATATATATAACTACTGCATCCATACTTCAAAACATTCTCTGCATACCTATTTAGTCCTTGCGGGACTATAGGACTGGCTTTTATTGTTATTAGTTCAGAAATACACCTATATTTAGCAGAAACGTAAAATTATGCATATTGAATGCTACAACAATAACGATGTTCTCGGATTGGAACAACAAGAAGGTATTCCAAAATTATTTTGTTGCTATTTTAGTACAAATTGAATGGTTCTATTAGCGATTTCATTTTGATAACAGCTATACAATTATTATGAAATTTCGTACGTTTTAACGATTGGGAAAATCGGAGAGAACAAACACAATATTATCATTTTCGATTGACTTCGTTAATTGAGAAAAGGGATTTTTACAAATCTATACTATTATTACACATGTGAATGTAAATCTGTTTGTCAGTTTGTTTGACAGACGCGTTGGTGCAATGGTCACTGCAACTGACTAAAGCGCTAACGGTCGCGGGTTCGATCCCCGCTCACGGCAAACGTGTGTATTGGCCATACAGATGTTTGTCGTGGTCTGGGTGTTTGTGTTAGTGTTGTGATTGTTTCCGGACCCCCGACACAAGGTCATGAGATCTTAATACCGTTGAGTGTGATGCGTTATTTATTTATTTATTTATTTATTTACTTTTTCACGCTAAAAGCGCTGATCCAATAGGTGTACGAAAAAAAAACATAATTACTTATTACACAGACGAAGTCGCGGAAATCAACTCCTACTGCTTTAAAATTTTGTATAAAAAGAACTGAAAAGAATATTCTTTAAGAAATTTAATATCGGAAAACAAAATGGAGAACAGTATTTATTCGTTACAATTATATAATTCGTGATAAATATCACGAATCTTCATTAATTATTCTCATTTCTCAGAAATTCGTTATTAGAGTGTGGTTCTTCATAAAGTGAAATTTCATGCTAGATATTATATGTGTATAATGTAAGTTATTTTTAACACATAATATTAATAATTAGTTATGCTTCAGCCTAACAAGTATTTAATTTGTGCGCCCACGTGCTATAGCGATTATACATAGTCACTGTTAGCTATTTTAAATGTTAGAGTAATATTTTATATAACTAGTCACGTCCCGCGGATTAATTCGGATTAATTTGAGGAAAAAATTATATTTATATAATGTTTACCAGCTCTACTTGAATCGGATATTGTTCACTATTTCATTGGTTTCAATTTCGTTATCGCGTAACCATCTTTTTTATTTATTAAAATAAATATATGCAAACTCAAACTCAAAATATACTTTATACAAATGGGCTTTTAAAGCACTTTCGGATATTTTAAGTAAAACTAGCCTAAGTTATTCCTTATAAAACTAAGTTACCTGTGAGTGAAAGTCCCGTCAATATCTATCCAGCCGTTTCATTAACCGGCACAAACTGACAGACAGACAGATAGACAAAAATTTTAAAAATTGTGTTTTTGATGTAAGTATTATACTTTAATATGCATTTAGTGAAAAGCTTTTAATTTGAAATTACAAACAGACATTTCAATTTTATTTATTTGTATAGATATTGCCTACTATAGGCTATTTAAGAAAATTTCAAATATGTAGTTTCAGAGATTATTGCGTTTTGACAAAAAAACAAAATTATTCAGCAATATATAATGGGATATATAGTAAAGTAGTAAAGTAATAGCCTATAAATGTACCACAGCTGGGCAAAGGTTCTCTGCTATTAAGGTGAAAGTTTAGAGCTTAATTCACCACGCTGCGGTTTGGCGGATATACACATGTCAGAATTTTTTCCGACAAATGCAAGTCACAATAATTTCCTTCTCGGCCGATCAAGAAATGAATTTAAGCTCAAAAGCCCTTGAAAACTCATGGCTCAAGGTCATGTCGGCTCATCCTTATCAATATCATCTATACAGTAGGTATAGATAAAGATGTCTTCGGAAATACATACCAGTCGGGTAATTACGTTTATCTATCGATATCACGAAGCAAAAACATATGAAATCCACTATTTCTGATTTTTTACTTAAACTCCTTTAACTTTCAAAATGTCGCACGATTTGATAGCGATACTTTATCACAATAAGCCCATAGAATATTAGCCAGAACTAATGACATCTCAATATGGCACTTTTCTATCGCTATTTGGTAGTAAACATGCAACTTTCTGGTAATTTCTAGTGAGGTACAGTCTAGCTGTGGCCCAATGACTGCAACTCGTATACGGGCTGGCTTGTCTCTAGGCTGTGACGTGCCGATTTTTAGAACTCACCACTCGCTATTTCGTTAGACGATTTTTATACAATAAACCGTTATAGCTTCCCTATAAAAATATATCTACGTAATATGCGATTATTATTCAATAACATACCACATTCGAGGGAATGTAGGCATTCATTTTATTATTCATAGCTCGGCCGACTGATAATAGCCTGCAGGCCCGCTAAGAATGTTTACACAACCATCTCGCAGGCGATATTAAAGATATTATTACATTTCTCCAACACTCTTCAATTCGAAGATATTTCCGGAAAACATAAATATATTATTGGAGGAATTTATTATAATATGTATCTAATATTTTGGTATCGATTTTTAATTAATGTAATTAAAATTTCTATTATAATTATCATGTTTACGTTAAACTATCACAAAATACTACATTCTGGCAGTTGAAAAATAAGTAATATTTTCCTACTAAAGTTAACTGTACCTATCAAAATGGCACGTTTTGATACAGATAGTTTTCTCATAATTAGCTCCTTATAATCGAACATAATCGCTATCAAAATGTGAACCAGTGGACGTTGCTTGAAAATCGTAACAATTTAATCACTAAATGACACTTTGTGATAGCGACTGTATTCGGCAATTAGCCTGCTGGTAAATGGGCACTTAAATTACAGCATTAAGTTCAGTGCGTTAAACACTAAGACTTATTGATTTTAGTATATTTGCTAATGGAATTATATAACTATAGATAGATATATATGTTAAGTTCATGGGGTTTGGTACGTCGTCCAGTTTAGACGACTTTGCCTGCACCAGCTAGCGACTGAGTGTCTTTGGGCTAACAAGACCAATGACGAGCTCGTCTAAGTTGGAAATGTGTACTATTTTTAACATCAAAGAGTATGAACATATAATATATATAGTTATGCAATATCATTGAAAGGTGTTAGTAATATTTAAAACTAGCTTCGTTTCATTTGCGTTTTTTTGCACCGCTCCTGTGAGTCATAACGTGAAGTAATATTATATAATCCTTAATAAACCGGCTACCTAACTTAAAAAGGATTTTTCAAATCTGATCATTGGTTTCAGCAATTACCTCCTACATACAAACTTACAAAGATACCTCTTTATAATATTAGTAACGATAAATGTCTTATAAATTATTTCAAGCAAAGCAAAACTAGCAATGATTGATTAACTTTCGTGTAGATACGTGTATTCTGCAGGCTGCAAGCTTGAAATATACATTGTACATACCTGTGTATGTCTACAAATAATATGAGTTATTATACAGATTTAATTTCATAATCTAAAATAATATGTAACTAGTATTAGATTAATAAAATAGCCAATAAATAAACATGAACTTGAACAATAAATCACAATGGACGTCTCAAAGTCAAAACGGCGAGGCAAATTGTTCTCATCTTCCAGGCGGACACAAGTTATATGCGGTGCATTATAAAGTCTGTATGGGAGTCTTACAACTTATGACAGATATCCAATATTCCTCGAGGCGCATCGCGAGTGCAGAACACTCATAGAACACAAATCATGCGGGAGAAATGAAGAAAAGGAACCAAGACAAAGCAGTTTCTCGATCGGCAAGAATTTCATTGTGAAATATGTGTTATTTTAGACGAAAAATGTATTCAGCTTTTAACACAATATCTTTCAGATACAACAACGCTTGCTAAGATATAAATGACTATTTTATTGAATGTTCTCTTTGTGACACTATATTTCTTTGTTTACTTTTTTGTTGAGCTATTTCTGATCGAGTGTCTGAGGCGACGCAATGTTATCCTTGGAAAAGGTTTTCTTTTATATCTTGTTTTATGTCTCAGTATGCATAATATTGTGTTAGAGCTACAAATAAATGAAACGTTCTTGATATAATTGCAGATATTTTTTCATAATTTTATTTGAACTGAGTTCCTTGTCGCACATTCTAGAGACACGGAGGATGGGGCCGAGAAATGTGTATCCAATTAAATTTAAAAATATCTTTGATAGTCAGATGATTTTTCTTCTATTAGAGAGAAGAACATAAGATTAATTCACCATACTCGTGTGAAGGTTAGCTGATATACACGTGTCACAATTTCTTCTTATACTTTAAGTTCACAATATTTTGAAAACATAATGGTACTGGCCCGCGTTTCAACCCGCGATCATCGACTGATTCACATATTCTTTCCACTGGATCTTTAGTAATTATGCTCACTCTAATGCTGAGTTTTTAATTCTGAAAATAGGAATTTCTTTAAAATCATATAAAATAATATCACGTCTGGATTGAAAGCTAGTATCAAAATTTTAACTTTCAAAAATACCGTTTCAATTAAACTTCACTACACTACACTCATAACCGCATACTATACAAGCCAGTATGAACAATCAATTTGTAGCTTGTTCAACATTCATACACACGAAACCCTGCACAAACAAGCTAGAACAAAAGGGTTATTATGCAGAGCTATCGCTATCGCACTACGATATATTTTAATAGTTGGTTCGTTTCGTTTTCGTACAAAAATTAGAAATCAATTGTCAAAATGTATCGCGTTCAGATTCAGCTCATTATAATTATCGTGCAGTATGCACACGGTCTAGCATGGTGTATAGTATGATTATTCACGCTTGCTTGTTAAACGTGTGTAACCACCTTAATTAATTTAATAGATAAAACTTATATCATTATATTCAATGCCACTGTTTAATTTCAAGCGAATTGTCATTCAGAACACAGTTTCCCAGCAACTGGCGAGACGCCAGGCTACGTTTGGGTGGATTTTAAGTTGCCGACGATGGGAATCTACAATTTAGTTTAAAGCGTGTGTTTTGTTAGCAATGATATCGGAGCGGGAGCACGTGCTACGGCGTTGCTAAGTTATTATTTTATTATAAATGTGTTACTTGACTGTAGAGTGTTATAAATGAGCTTGAGCTCCGCTTTTAACTCAACTATTCATGGATTTCTGGATTTATATTTTTATGTATATCAACTTTTGCGTTTTACGTCATTGAAATTATTAAAAATGATTTTCATGAGAAGGCTAATTAATGAAAACATACTAATAACTAAGATAATTAAGCCATGAAGCTACGCAACTTTTAGATAGTTAATGAAAGCGTTTTAATTAAAAAAAGTCAAAGTATTCATTCTGAGACTTTTAATTTTTTCAAAGCAGCTATTCTGATACCTGCTTGATGTGTATCTGAAGTGTCAACGGTAACCAGTCAGAGCATTCGTTGACTTTACAAAAAGTAACAATTAAAAAGTCGTGACGTCATAACATGCTAGTGACGTAGTTGAACAACTCGTTGAGGCATTTTAGAGGCATCCAGAATACCGCTTTTTTAGTCAGACGAGCGTCTTTTCATTCATAATAGCTGTGTCTATATTCAATTTCAATTGTTATAAAGAATGAAGCTAACCACATACACTTAAAAGTATTTTTTAATATTGTACATCTGTGACTAGCCTGAATTGTGAATTGAATGTTAGATCTCGAAACAAAATAATTATATTTGCAAACTTTGTAAACATTCCACTATAAATAATTATCAAGTGCTCGTACAAAAACGCGATTATTGGTAAAATACTCAAGTCACTGTTGAACAATAACGGAAATTAATCATTTCGATAAAAAGTATTGTGTTGTAAACTATGTGGTATATTTCAAAAGTCATATTTCCATCGGGCTGCATTCGCTGCGGATTCAAGACTGTTAGATTTCCCAGTGGAACTCGGTTCTAGTGTTCAGTGACTGTATAAAGTTCTCTCGTGACTCCGGAACAAACTTCATACATAAACATTCCTAAATGTTGCCGGTCAACTCTGAATGTTATTCAATTTCAAATGTTCTGTATACATTTATTGACTAGCTTTTACCCGGAACTTTGTTCGTGGTAAACTTGTGATGACGCTCATTTTTTATGTAGTGGCTATTTTCTCGAAGGTGAAATATATTGGCGAAAATATCTAAATTTCACGTAAAACAGTAGAAGCTTTAATAAACTTAAGTCATCCAGCTTTAAAATTTATTTTATTAATTAATATTTCCTTAGACGAAAATTACAATTATAAGTTTTGCTCTCAGACTTCCATAAGTTGTTTGTCATTGCTTTACACCTCTAAGAATTTACTGTAAGCGCCCTTAGTTTGAATGGCAGCACCTATCATAAGACCTAGGTTAAATGTTACCAGGTTACAAAGTTGTTCTCGCCACACAGGTAATTTATTTTAATTCGAAATTTGACGTTAATATCACACTCGGGGTCAGTATCAGAGGTCTACATTAAAATTACTGTTTTATTTTAATTATATTAAAATATTCACATTATAAAAATTAAAAAAAAAATGTAATTATTAAGTATTTTTTCGTGTGTCTTTAAAATATATCAGAAATATTTATGCGTGACATTCATTGGTATTTTTGTCTCGATGGACATTTTTATATTCCCTGATCTGAGGTTGTATACATTGACCGCTCTGATAGAATCGTTAAATATTTGCATACCGTCCGTTTCAGTATGCGTGAAAATGTGGTCAATGAAACGATAAGGACCGACGGCTTTATACTTGCTCTCGATGTTGTTCAGACAGTTCTCTTTCATTTTATATTTTTACCCGACTGCGCGACGCAAGGGAGGGTAAATGCGTTTACCAATCTATGTATGTATGTATGTATGGATGTACAAATGTATGTGGGTTTGTAACTTTGTAGCACTATTTAGGCCGACATAGACAGTATAAGATTTAAAAAAATCAAAATGGCATGTAAACAATAAAAAAAATGAAAATCGACGAACTATATCAAGTGGGGTATCGTTGAATAGGTATTTAAAAATAATTTTTATTTTTCTTATATCATTTTTAATACCGTTTAAAATCTATTACGATTTAAAGTTAGCTAGTAAATATTTTCACTTATAGGCTTTTAGACAGAATTACTGACCGCAGATGATCTGAAGAAACAGAAAAAAATCAGACGAATCGAGTATTTTTCTGTTTTATATAGAAGGGATGGTAATATATTGGCGATGTTATCAAAAAAGGCGTCATTGTTCAAAGTAGTTAGTCAAAAATTTTACTAGTTTAGTGAGTTTTAAAATAAAACCGCATACTTTAAGCCATTGTATACTACTCAGCTTACTTTAAGCTACTTACTCGCATATTCATACACAGTTAACTTCACAGATGAGATGAGCTCTTTGATGCTACTGTGACTTGTGGATAATAAAAGAACTATAAGAATATAATAAACGCATATCCTTACTAATATTATAAACGCGGAACTTTGTATGTATGGATGTATGAATGTTACTTTTTGACACAAAAACTACTGTATGGATTTTAATGCGTAAATCTTTACAAATAATTAATTATTTAATGAATGGCAATATATTTATTCTTTGACAGACGCGTTAGCGCAATGGTCACTGCAACTGACTAAAGCGCTAACGGTCGCGGGTTCGATCCCCGCTCACGGCAAACGTGTGTATTGGCCATACGGATGTTTGTCGTGGTCTGGGTGTTTGTGTTAGTGTTGTGTTTGTTTCCGGACCCCCGACACAAGGTCATGTGATCTTAATGGGGCCGTTGAGTGTGATGCGTTATTATTATGTTATTATTATTATTCTTATATTATAGTATAATTTATCAGACGCAACTGACATTCGCGGCTGACGATATTGTCTTCACAAGTCATATTCTTGTCTCATGCTCAGGTACACATGATTTTACAAACAATCCAATGATATTTTTTAAATGTTATTTGACGATAAAAATCTGTATCCATTTTCATCTTTGATAATCTTATCGAATAACAAGAACTGACGACTTCTGGCCCAAAGATACTCTCGACTATGATAGTCGCTAGCGAGTTTCTATGTGACATCGCCCAAAGTGGTCGGCAATCTGGGTGCTGAAATTCATGAGTTTATACCATATGTATGGTTACATAATATCAATGAATCTATCATATATTGTAAGTGCGTATATCATAAACTATAAGACACGTCGGTGTCTTCTGAAATACAAATCATTAGGTATACTGCTCAGAGTCAATGACATCTCAAACTGATAAATTTATACTTCTAACTACGACCTAAATTAGTGCATGTAGCGTTGATCAAAGTCATTAAGGCCGATGGTTTCACTGAAGTAGAATCCATTGACTACACCTTGTAAACGAACTGACTCAACCGGTACTTTCTTATAGCAAATCGGCGTGAAGTAACTAGAATAGCTGCGCTTCGTACGGTGAGTGAGAGAACTAGAAGCCTAACCCTTTCCTTCATTATATTCCTTACGTCATATTCCCTTTCATCTTACATTTGTTTTTAATCTGGCAACGCATTTGTGCCTCTTTTGGTGCTGACAGTGTCCATGGGCAGTAGTGATCACTTAACATCAGGTGTCCCGCCTACTCGTTTGTCAGTTATATTTATACATATAAAAAAACAGCATGCTGAATTGTATTTCAGAATATACCACATATTTCACGCCTTAGCTTCGATGTACGAAAAATCGCTTCAAACCGCGAATGGCCGAACAAAAATCACGACGTATGTCATTGAGCGAAAGAGACGAATATACGCAATTGATTCGATCTAACACTTCATCATGTCACACGGCTTTATACGAGAGCTTAGTGGATACAATGGTTATTGTTTCTGTGATCCGTCACTTGACGGATCGCACAGGCTGCGATGTTAATCGCGCGTATAATGTCCTATGCGAATGAATAAGTAATCTTGATAGATTGCGCGCCTACTATCGTTGTATTTGATTACGGTTGTAGTTTATATTACACGGTTTTGATACAGTATAAGTTAAGATGAAATGAATGTCTTTTAAAAATGGTGCTATAGGTGATTAGGTTTTACCTAATTGTATGGTTTTTACCACACCTTTAGATGCCGTTTGTTTTTGCTATAATTGGATGATGATAAGCAATATTGTGTCAATCCACAAAGAATAAAATTTGGAGATATTGATGTATTTTGATAATGCGTCAACTATTTAACATTATTAAAAAAAGTAATTTAAACTATATAAGTAGGGGAAAAAGTTTATAAATTTAATTTTTCGAATTTGGAATTTTCTAAAATGCGTTACATATTTTGCACTGTATAGAATAATCTCATATATTAAAAAAACTTATTATTAGATAAAACTTTTACCTAACTTTTAATTTTTTATACCAAACTAATTTTAATTTACTTTACTTTTTATCAAAATAGAAAAGAAAAGATGCATATATACTTCTTCGAACAATTTTATCAAGAATAGGCTCGACATCTTATGACGCCATAGTCTCAAAATAAATTCCATGTGGCTTGACACAGTATTGCTTATCGGCGTCCAATTATATTAAATCATTATGAGTATCGCGATGCTACGTACATGACGTAAAGATGCTAGTTTGAATGCTTTATTGATACTGACTTTATACAAAACTAGCTTCCGCCCGCGACGTCGTCCGTGTGGAATATTTACTTTGGGGTAATAATGCATTATTTTAGAACCAATTTGGTTAGCATAAAAAAGGTTATAGTGAGCTAAGCTTAAAAGATAGACATATGCTGTCATGGACTATTTTTAGAACTTTTACAGGGGAACAATTCTGTCCTACATGATTTTTGCGAAATTTTAACCGTTTACGCAGCGCACGCAGCGTAAGCTCTCTCAATAGGAAAATATGCCCCGATTTTGAAACATTTTTCATTGGTGCTCCGCTTCTTTTGGTCTTAGCGTGATAATATATAGCCTATTGCCTTCCTCGATAAATGAGCTATCTAACACTGAAAGAATTTTTCAAATCAGACCAGTAGTTCCTGAGATTAGCGCGTTCAAGTAAACAATTAAATAAACAAACAAACTCTTCAGCTTTATAATATTTTATACAAAATATTGCACAGTACGAATTGCATGAGTGTACTCTACATCAATATATGGTTGAGCTCATATAATAAATTAAACATTGTTTTTTATTATTTAACCTACATATTTCTTAATGACATTACACACATAATATTCTTTTTATTGTAAAAAATTTAGTATAAGATTTAAAAATTCAAACATCCCAAATTGATGTCAAGACTCTAAAAGCATATAATTTTACAGAATCTTCTTAATATATAATGAAAGTGAGCTTTTAGAAGGGCTTTTTGAAAATTCTTAAAGGGTTAAAAATATAACAAAATTTTATACGAAGGTTTCTTATTTTAAAATTAATATATGAAAATTTAAGCTACTGATGTATTGCCAATGGAAAAATGTACCCACGTTAAGTACATACAGTAAAAAAATGGTTAAATACAAAACTATTTTAAAACATTCCTGTAGATTGTTCTTTCATTATTATTGTTAAGTTTTCATAGTTTTTTTATACTAATACTTGTATTTAATGAAAATATATAATAAATAGTCCAAATATAAGCAAGCTTATATATTAATTTCTTTCGTCTTCACGTGAAAGCCGTCATGAATAAAGTTGGTTATTATTAGATTTAAAACGCAAACGCCAGACGACATGCGCTGAATTATCCAGGTTTTAAATGCTTTATGATAGACAGGAAGCCTGTCACTGGTCGTCGTCGAAATTCAATTGTCGCAAATGGATAGTACATTAGCGAATGGAAAATTGTTTTGTATTCAACGCCGTTATAGCGGTTACTATAGTTAAAAGGGAACGTTTTTAAGGTAAAAATCAAAATTTGGGATTATTAATGTTGTATAGTATAATCTTAGGGCAAGTTGTATAGAAGAAATATAGTACAGTATGTATAAATAAATGAATATAGTGTAGTCTGTATGCTTAGTTAAATCTTTTAAATTACGCAACGTATTTTAATGTTGTTTTCATCAATAAACAGAGTAATTAAAGAGGAAGTTTTATATGTATAATACATGTATATTATAGTAGAAAATAATGAATAATTTCAAAAAATATTTAATGTGATGTCATAAAATACTGCATTGCTCCCTTGCGTTGTCAGGGTCGGTCGCTACTTCCTAATAAACAAAGAATAACGAGAAATATATACGGGGGATACTTTGAATATTTACATTAGTTTGTGTTATGTATATTTTTTCTGTTATATACAAATTAAAAAAAAAACACATATATTTAAACAGTAAATTGCTCGCCTATTCTACATATACTTAAAAATTTAACTGACGTAATTATACTTTTGCGAATATTCAATCAAAAAATTGAACTAACAAGAGATATAGAAAATATTCACCATGACAATAGGTTTTATGGAATACTTTGTCATTTTATACGGTATTATTCGAGGGCTTATCGGCTACAATGGTTATTGTCTCTCTGATCCGCCACTTGACAGATTGCATGAACCGCGGCGTTAATCATGCGTACATCGTGCCATGTGAATGAATAACTAATCTTTATAGATTGTCACTTCAATACCATATTATGTAATAAACTTTATTAAATATATATAGGACTCGAGATACCTGTGGTTAGAATACGTCGATCTCAACTGATGATCGCGGGTTCAAACCCTGGCTAGCACCGCTGGTTTTTCAAGTGCTAAATTTGTGTTTATTTCGAGCTCATCGGTAATGGTAAACATCGTGATGAAACCTGCATGTGCCGTCAGAAATTCTAACACATGTACATATGTATATCCGCCAACCCGCAGTGGAGCAGCGTGGTGGATTAAGTTCTAAATATTCTCCTTAATAGAAGAGGGGGCCTTTGCCCAGCTGTGGGACATTTACAGGCTGTTACTTTACTTTTATTTTAAAGTAACAACTTTACTTTACATATTTATAAAGGATCTAATTATTTATTTCTATCGCCATTACAACACTCAACGAAATTAACAATTTTAATAGTGTTTGATAATTAATGCGTTGATCCAACGATGTTTATTTTTATTTCTACAAGTTATAAGGGTAACGAGATATCGATGAATTTCTAAGTTAGTTCGGTATAGAGGGTCATCTTCAAACTCAGATACAGGTAATACAAGGCTTTAAATGCAGTATAAAAACAAAATACAAATAACTGAACTATTTGACTGTATATAATTGTATAATAGAGTAATTGTGGTTACAATTTTATTGAATATTTCGATCCTTAGATTTCTGTTTTAAATTTTACTTTAAAAAGTTTTTAAAAGATTTCACCATTAAAGTCTATTTCGTAAATTCTTTAATCTAAAATTTTGTTATATTTAGACATTAATATAATAATAGTGCAACGTCTAATAGTAGGTATATACAATTTATTATTAACTACAGAATGATGAAATGATGTATATGCTTATTAACTTCTTATAACATGAGCTATCTGCGAATGAAAGTCTTCTCAAAATAGGTCCAGCCATTTCAGAAATTAGCTGGAAAAAATAGACATACAGACAGACAGACATAAAATTTAAAAAATGTGTTTTTGATGTAAGTACCGTGTATACTTTCATATGCATTTATTTAAAAGCTGTTAATTTTAAATTGCCTGTTAAAATTAAAGTGACTGTTTCACTTCAATTTTATTTATTTTTATAGATTTTGGTTATAGTTCATAGAAAGTTTAACCTAGACATGATTATTAAATTCCTGCTAACACGGCGTATAGCGTAGTAGCAGTTATGGCGTCATAATAATTATCTATTTAATAATCAGGTATATACCAAATTTGCGTAATATTGGTCTCAGTATCACGTGTCATATTAAACTAGCAATATTGACTTGTATATTCAAAGTATTTAGCGGAAAATCATTGTAAATTCTATGAAATAATCTTCGATAAGAGGGCAATAGAGTTTTTTTTTAATTCCCGACTAAAAGGGGTGTTATAAGTGTGACTAGTATATTTGTATCTATTTCTATATGTATACACTTCTCGCAAGTGCAAACAATAAATTGTCAAAGTTATATTGTAATCGAATGAATGATATAGATCATAAATTACAAAAAAATGAGCATTTTTATCATAATCGATGATCCGCGAATCCCGCGGTATAAATATCAAATGTTACAAAAATATCTGGACGCTTGTCATCTATATCTATACTAATAATAAAATTCTAGAGGGTCGATGTCTGTACATGGAAGATATATGAAAAAAAATCTTACTGGGGGCCTTTACCAACGCAATAGAACCCAAAACAAAGATTTTTAGAATTCTTATCTGTTTGTCTGTTTGTCTGTTTGTCTGTTTGTCTGTTTGTCTGTTTATCTGTGCGTTTGTGCACGCTAATCTCAGAAACGGTTTATCCGATTTAGATGCGGTTTTCACTAATATATTGTGGTAAGCTTCACTTAACATTTAGGGTTTGTTTCATGTCAATCGGTTCATAAATAAAAAAGTTATGTCAATTTAAGGGTTCATGTCGAACATTATTTTGTACTTTTTACTAAATGCATGAAAGTACATACATATATACAGTACTTATATCAAAAAATACCTTTTTTAATTTTTGTCTGTCAGTCTGTCTGCCTATCTGTTTGTTCCGACTAATCTTTAAAACGGCTAAACCAATTTTGATGGTACTTTTACTTGCAGTTAGCAAATGTTATAAGAAGTGACTTAGGCTTACTTCTATTTTAGATATTTTTAATCTATACATATAAAAAAAAAATTCTAACGGGTCGCTGTCTGTACATAGAAGATATATTAAAAAAAAAAAAAAAACAAATTATTTGGGCCTTTACATACGCAATAGAACCCAAAACAATAATTGTTAGAATTTTTGTCTGTTTGTCTGTTTATCAGTGCGTTTGCGCCAACTAATCTCAGAAACGGCTTATCCGATTTAGATGTGGTTTTCATGATTATATTGCAGTAAGGTTCACTTAACATTTGGTGTTTATTTAATTTCAATCGATTCATAAAAAAAAGTTATGTCAATTTAAGGGTTCACGTCGAACATTATTTTGTACTTTTCACTAAATGCATGAAAGTACATACATATATACAGTACTTATATCAAAAAATACATTTTTTAATTTTTGTCTGTCAGTCTGTCTGCCTATCTGTTTGTTCCGACTAATCTTTAAAACGGCTGAACCAATTTTGATGGTACTTTTACTTGCAGTTAGCAAATGTTATAAGAAGTGATTTAGGCTTACTTCTATTTTAGATATTTTTAATCTATACATATAAAAAAATTCTAACGGGTCGCTGTCTGTACATAGAAGATATATGAAAAAAACAAATTATTTGGGCCTTTACATACGCATTAGAACCCAAAACAATAATTGTTACAATTTTTGTCTGTTTGTCTGTTTATCAGTGCGTTTGCCCGCTAATCTCAGAAACGGCTTATCCGATTTAGATGTGGTTTTCATGATTATATTGCAGTAAGGTTCACTTAACATTTGGTGTTTATTTAATTTCAATCGATTCATAAAAAAAGTTATGTCAATTTAAGGGTTCACGTCGAAAAGTATTTTATGCTTTTCACTAAATGCATAAAAGTATATACATTACTTACATCAAAAAATCAATTTTTTAATTTTTTGTCTGTTAGTCTGTTTCTTACGACTAATCTCTGAAACAGCTGAATCAAATTTGATGGGACTTTCACAAGCAATTAGGGAATGTCCATTAATCACGTGAGGTCCAGAAAGGGAGAGGAGATGGAAGAAGAAATTCACGAAATATTACAAAGTCTAAAAAGTTCTTCAAAACATGACGTATTTAATGGCTAATATTATAAGGATTAACTTAAGCTACTTTTTTTAATATGTTTATTTTAATGAATAAGTAAAAAAGAGAATTACGCGATAACAAAATATTGTAGGAACCAATAAAATAGTGAACAATTTCCGATTTAAGAAGGGAAGGTATAAAAATAAATAAAATTGATGTCTGTTTGTAATTTTAAATAAATGCATATTAAAGTATATACGGTACTTACAACAAAATTACCAATCTTAAAATTTTTGTCTGTCTTTCTGTCACTCAATTTTTTTCGGCTAATATCTGAAACAGCTGGACCGATTTTGACGAAACTTTCACTGCTGAAAGCCTGTAATAAGGAACAAAATTGAAACCAATGAAAAAGTGAACAACATCTAATTCAAATATGGAAGATATATGTATATTATATAAATATAATAATTTGGAATATAATATATTTACTGGGTAATTTTTTTACTGGATATGATAGACCTAATCCGAAACTATAAACAATAGCGAAAAATAATTAAAGAAGTAACAGAGCCGATTTTAATAAAAACTAAAACTATTTCATTAGTTTTTTGAAAAATAAATTCTCCTAGCCAGAAACGAACACGTTGATTTTGGAAAAAATTAACATTCTGTATGATTGCATCATCTGATACTGTCACATATTATAAGAATCAACTTCAGAGAGGTTTTATTATATAGTTAACTGCAACAAAAAGAAAGGGCAAATTTTTTACATAATTCTATCAAATTCATACATTAATTAAATATTTTGTAATTCTTCAAAAAAACGATCATACCTAAAAGTGAAATTTTTAAATTATAACGGGATGTTGTAACACTAATAGCGGATGAGTACAATAGCCGAGTCCAGCGAAATGTAGATTTTCAATAAATTGATTCATCTTTTTAGGAATTATCTAAACCTACTTAGGTAACGGAGTAGGTGACGGGGACCAAAACAAACGTCACATTGTATCTACTTTGTATAGCTCACATAGAAAAAAATAGACAAACATAAAAGAAGTTACTGTGAGTTATTCATTTTATATATTTTTGATATTCTTTACACTCTTCCTTACTTTAGTAGGTGACTAGCATTTTGATGCAAATAAACGAATCGTTCGAAGTTATGCAGACTTTTTTTCTAAACTTAACTTAACTTAGCCGTGATTTAACCCACATATTTGATATGTATATTTAATATATATAGAATCGATTACTTAACTTCTAATTTATGTATAGATTTAATGTTATTTTGTTAAAAAATAAATCTTTTATTTTTTATTTATATATTTATATTTTTATTATCCTCAAACTTTCCAAAAGTTGATTCTTACAAGTGACACTATTAGGTAGGTGGTGCAATAATACAGAATGTATTTTTTTTTAATTAGTGGGTTCAATTCCAGGTCAGGAGAATCATGAAATTAAAAAAACTTATGATGCAGTTTTAGATTTCTTAAAATCGGACACGAGACTCCTTTAAGTATTTTTCGCGATTCCTTAAAGTCCCGGATATGGCCTATCAAGCCCAGTTAAAAAAGTCACCCGATATATAATACAAGGAAAACCTCGGCGAGAATATACTGGTATACAGTCGAAATTTTAAAGACTAGCACAAAACACTTTTCTTCAACATTTATAGTTAGAACACCGTGGAGGAATAATTGAATTAGAGTCTGCTTATAAATACAACCAGAAAGTTCCCAAATCCAAAGTAAGAAGCTCCTTTCTTGAGCAGCACCGCAGACTATTATAACCTTGCTTTGCAGGAGACATGCCAAGCATTCTGTAATCCACGCGAACGAAGTCGCGGGCACAGCTAGTTAAGTTACTAAAGTCTTTGCACGTCAATAAAGGTTGTCAAGATATTATTTATTGATTTTCTGGTCAGCTCCACACACGTGTAACTAATAGTCTCATAGATAGACATAAGTTAATAAGATATTTTAAGCATAAATGGATGCTGATAAGCAATAATGTGTCAACCCACAAAAAGTTAAATTCAGAGATATTGATGTATTTTGATATTGGGTGACCTATTTATCATTATTAAAAAAATCAAGTTATGTAAACTACACAAGTAGGTATGGAAAAAGTTTCTTAATTTAAAGCTCGAGAGTTTCAAGTGCGTTCCATATCTTGCAATTTATACAATAATCTCAAATATTTGAAAAAACTTTTTTTTGATAAAACTTTTCACTATACCAATCTGCTTCAATTCGTTATACTTTTTATCACAAAAGAATAGAAAAGGTGGATATATACGTCTTCAAAAATATTTATTAAGAATTGGTTTGACATCTTTAGACGCCATTTTCTCAAAATTATGAATACTATGTCAACCCACACAGATTGGGTTGACATAGTATTCATATATGGGTAGACATAGCTTATCAGCGTCCAAATATAGATGTCTAAGTAACTGTAATTCTCAGTTCACCAAACTCTTTCAAAGTCTGAATATGCATACTTATCTAGTCAACACATACGCTGCGGCTCCTTTTAAACTTGTTCCCTCTTCCCCACTCAAGAAAGCATAAATAATCCATTCAAAAACCACTCACATCTGCTCTTGAACTTTAGTTTGGTAGTTATCCTATATTGTGCTGTGCAATTTAGTACAAGTTGGCGTCTACCCTTATATTACTTGTTTGTCTGAACTCTGAATAGTCAAGACTCGTAAAGTTTCGATGCCTTAAACTGTTTAAAGATTGTTGTGCATTGTTGTAGAAGCGATAGCGTCTATTTGGAAAGTATAAATTATCGTGTTATCGAATGTTTTATTTGTGTAGAAAGAATGTGTTTTATAACAACTGATACATATTAATAACCAAGACTTAAAAAAAAGGTATGCACGTCAAAAGCAAAATATATAATTTTGTTTACCTGGATGATATACTAATTCCAGTTAGTTTTGAAAAACGAAACTACTAGATCCGCGCATGACTCGTTTTCAAGTACGCCTAGCCCGGTACGCATTCACTAAAATGCAAGGGTGCCTAATGCTAGTTTTTCTAACTACTTAATTGCGGTATGGGTAATGAAGGTATATATGATACGGGATCGAACGAACGCCATCTCGTGTTGAAAAAGGAGACATATGATAGATGTGTAAAGCGAACAAAAGCACGTGTGATTTCTGCTATTTTATTTGTAAGTGAGATTGAATTATACACAAAATTCCATCGACTACTTATCGAAAAATATAAGGTATACAGTTTGTATATCCCGGTACATTCAAACCGCGTGTCTCGCGTTCATTCTCGTCGCAGTGCATACAAGGAATGTCAAATGTTGTACGCGTACATGTACACATGTTCAACGTTACTGACTATGTGTAGAAAGCGTAGTTAATACACAGCTTTAGTCATAAAGAGGATGTTAGATTGTAGTTTTTCGAACCTTGCCTCGATATAAATGAAGAATACCTCATATGCTAACGAAAATTCTATCTAATATTCATTATTCTTTATATCCGACTTGATACCTGTTTATGGTTACTGTTTCGCCCCTATAAGTCATATCGCGATTTCAGAACAGTTTTTGTTTTAAGTTAGCAATTTATTATTTTTCGTTTCTTCATTTCTATTTATAAAATGTTAATTATTTATATGAGCAAGCTGTGGTCTCCTATAATTGAAGGAGCACACATATTGTGTTAAAGTAACATTGTTCTTTTTTAAAATGTTTTTGGTGTGTATCTTTTAATGGAGATCCTAAAATAAAATAAAATTGAATTAAAATTAAATTAATAAACGGGCTATCTCACGCAAAAAAATTTCAAATCAGATAAGTAGTTTTAGAGATTACATACAAACTTACAAACAAACAAAAAAAAATTAACTCTGTTTACTAGTATGGATTAGTTTCTCGTTCACCTATAAAAGCATTATGGTATTAAATTAAAGTAAATATAAAAAAAAATATTGAGCCACATGGCCTAGTGGATGGCATATCGAAAAGTCGTATCTTGAGTTAGCGTCTGTAGGATATAAATTGTTTAAATTGATCTTGTAATTTGTAATTTTGTTTACTTGCGTACTTGTAATTTTGATTACTTCAAAATAAAAATATTGGTACTTTATTTAAGGCTTTCACAAGTACTTTGGAATCGTTAAAAGAGAAACAAAAAATATTTAAATTAATGACGATACCACCGGTTCGAATGTAGATTTAACTGAGAAGAACCGTTAATAAAAGTGAATAGTGAAATATATAATTAAAATATCATGAGAAAATCTTTACGCGCCGGGAGAAATTCTGAAGGCAGTTTGTAATGAAGTCGTGTTGCATCTTAAGTTTTTTATGCATCTCTTTAATTGAGAATTGAGCCTTCGACCAGCGAGGGATATTCACTGGCTATTTTTTCACTTTAAATGAACGATAATAAGCAATACTGTGTCAAGCCACACAGACTTCATGTTGAGGAAATGGCGTCTAAAAATGTCAAGCCTATTCTTAATAAATTTGTTTCAAGAATCATACATCCATCTTCTCTTTTCTATTTTGATAAAAGGTATACTGAATTAAAATCAGATTAGTATGATAAAGAGTTTTATCTAATAACAAGTTTTTCAAATATTTACGCAGTTGAAATTCGAAACGTTAAATTATGAAACTTTTTTCCGTACTTAGTTTAGTTTAGATGACTTAAATTTTATTATGTAAAATATATGACGTATTATCAGAATACATCAGTATCTGTGAATTCGACTTTTTGTGGGTGGGTGTTTATAAGCATCCAAATTTGAATTATTATTGCGTAAAGTTATGTTTAAATAAAAACAATTGCAAGATGTAGGTAGTGCCAAATATAAACTATATAATCATTTGATTACACAGGTAATGTAGCTCAATTAAAACAATTTATACTTCTATAAAATATTTTTTTAATTTTACTTATCTATATTAACATTTGAATGTTGGCTCTAACTGAAATCTTATAATACTTCATATTATTACTAATAATTTCTAGTCCATCCTCCCTATAAATAGTAGAGTTTCAATTACGTGATTCAATACACACAGATCTTTAATTCATCTTGCCTAGGAAACACGTAACTTATTATGTAAATAGTAAACAGTATTTGTATTGGAAGAAACTGCTTTTGAATATCTAAAGTAAATGTACTTGTGTGGATAAGCGCTGGCAATACATGTATTCTTTATCTAAACTTATTTAGAACAATATCCTGGCTACGACAGTGATACTATCAACTATTTAGAAACTTTATACACGAATCATGTTAATCATTAAACTTTATTAAAATTTGATGACTCAATTTTTTTTATATTACCTGTTAGTTGTAAAGACAGGGTATGGAAAAAATTAAATAAAAATATTATAATTAGTCCCAAACAAATTGGAATTTTCTTTTATCTAGGGTAAATTTCACCATTTCACGTTGTTTTGATTATTCAGGACTCATTTTTTAATTTGTTTTGGTAGCTTGTTAGATCTATAAAATCTTGGATGAGGTTGATCTTTTAAATATACTATCAACTAATCAGAAATTTAATACACGAATCATTTTAATCATTAAACTTTATTAAAATATGATGACTCAATTTCTTTATATAACCTCTCTGTTATAAACACAGAGTATAGAATAAAGTTATTATAATTAGTCCCAAATATAATGGATTTTTTATATCTAGGGTAAATTTCACCATTTCACGTTATTTTGATTATTCAGGACTCATTTTTTAATTTGTTTTGGTAGCTTGTTAGATCTATAAAATCTTGGACGAGGATGATCTTTTAAATATTTTTACAGTTTTATATAGTAAAAATAACACCAATACTTCCGATGGAATAGCGTAATAGTTAAGTTTCGAGCAATAAACAATAAAAGTACCGACTAAATATTCATTTTAACTGACCGTTAGAATATTGGAACGGCGTTTTAGAACAGCGATATTTCTCACTAAAGTGGCTATACTAGGGGTCAACGCTCAACGCATTGGCTATTGCAGTACCGGCGATAATACTATAAAACTGCGAGTACCTCAAATAGCTTTCATTTCTAGTTTTGCAACGTAAAATTTTTAGTTTTTCGGTTTTAAATTTTTTCTTTTTAAATACACTACCTTTTTAAAAATGATAATTACTTTGGTAGCGAGATTTCGTATATCTTGAATTATAAGCATAAAATGGAAGTAATAATAATTATATATATTTATAAATTAAGATTCAAACCTTAATAATACATAATGCGTCCCGTATTTAACATTATTAAAAAAAAATCAAGTCACCTAATATAATTAGGTACGGAAAAATATTTATAAATAAAGGTCTACCTTAATTTATAAATATGCATAAACAAAAAGGAAACTTATGTAATAACATGTAAATTAAAAAAAAAAACTGTATACGGTAACATACTAGGTTCCGCTTGCGAAGTGTTTTGATATTAAGACTGAAAAAAAGCAACTGACTAAAAGCAAAATACGCTATTTCGTTTTGGATGTTATACTAACTTGAGTTATTTTGATTTTAAAACTGAACTACTGAACAAATTTTGATAAAAATATAGGCCCAATCTAAAAGTATACCTATTCGAATAAAAGGAATTTTCAAAATTGGCTTTGAAATAACGGAGGTCTGAGGTAACAAATACTAAAAACACGCTACAAATTTTATATCTCTTCATTTTTTGAAGTCGGTTTAAATTAGCTTATTATTATTTTTCTAAGGTTTCATCAAAATCCGTTCAGTAGTTTTTGCGTAAACATCCTCACAAATTAGCATTAAAACAGTAGTAAGATGTAGATAAGAAGACCAGCCATTTTATTTGATTCAATATACCTAAATTTAGTAAAGTAAAGAGTCAAACCGTACACTGTGAATGTACTAGAGCGTGAGATTCGACTTCCTTTGTGTTTGTGTTTGCAGTTTTGACTGACCTTTTATACTGAAACACAATAAAGTTAAACATTATTACTTTTTGATAAGTACAAATGAAAAATCGTACCTACCAATTTAACTATGTTTGGTGTGGAGATCCTTCTAATAGTAAGATGAAATTACAGATTTTTTTGTTGATTTTCGCATCTGGTATGCTATATTATGTACTGTGGTGAATCACACATCCCCAATAGTAAAATTAACTGGCCAATGAGTGTTTTCTTTTGTATTTGATTTTTACACCTGTATTACCTACGATATATGGATGCTGCTAAGTAATAATGTGTCAACCCACAAATTCGGAGATATTGATGTATTCTGATAAGGCGTCACATATTTAACAATATTAAAAAAAATCAAGTCATCTAAAGTAGTAAATAAGTACGGAAAATATTTCTTAATTTTATTTTTCGAATATGGTAGTGTGTTCCATGTTTTGTAATAGATAATAATCTTATATGTATATTTGAAAATTATTATTATCACTTTTATTTTATTTTCTTCCTTATTGGTTACATTTTCAAATATATTTACAAAATAAAATATAAAAACGTTTAATAATATAAAATATATATATATATATAAATAATATAATTTTTTATATTTTTTATATTTGAAGAACTTGTTATTAGATAACACTTTTTTTATTATACCAATCTGCTCTTATTTAATTATACCTTTATGAATAAAGATAGAATAACTGAATATATAATTATTCAAACAAATTGATTAAGAATAAGTTTTACATTTTTAGACGTCATTTTCTCAAAATTAAGTCGGAGTCGCTTGACATTGTATTGCTTATCAGGGTCCATATATAAGTGGTATCAAATCATTCATTAATTCCTGACAAATATGACTCCACTATTAAGACATAAAGGAATTTTAGCCGCTAAAATCAATTATTCTTTCTTAATTTTACCATTTACACCACTAAGCAACATTTTAGTCAAACACATATCGAAATTGATTTTTAAAATGTTGGTTACTTTAATAGTAACTGATGCGTAAATCGATTTTAACGCTGACCCCATCAATTCATAGCCGATAGCGCTTAATATGTCCAAGAAACGCTGAATTTCTAGGTTATAAGGTCTCCAATGACCTGTTTTATAGCTCGCTGGGCAGACGCCTGGAGATTAATGGAATCTTAAGAGACCATCGCAACTTTGTTCCTATCTGTATTTTATATACGGACAAAGGGCTAATTGATGTAATTCATAATAAATTATCGTTATTAACATTTTTGGGTTCTAAAAACCAATTCTTAATGGTTGCTAATCTAATATTTACATTCTATATAATCAAATCGTAGTCAACTGTCAATTTGGTGTGTCTCAATATTACCCTTGGCAATATCTATTAAAATTGAGAATTTTGTTTACTGTAAAGATTTTTTCTTCTTACACTAGTTCTATCCTTTCATAGAAGAATATACGCTCGTTCTCTTTTTAAAGACCTCTCAAAGAGGCTTTGGGAGTCAACTGGGGACCCAAGAGCAGGCAGCTACCTGGGTCAAAGGATCAGCTTGGCCATTCAACGGGGTAATGCTGCCAGTATTTTGGGAACTTTACCCAGATGCAGTGGCTTAGATGAGGTCTACAATGTTTTGTAAAAAATAATCCTTTTTTTTATTTTTTGTATTAATTAAGATGTAAATAGTTTAATATATATTTTTTTAGATCATGTACATAACCTATATTACTTCTAAATTCACATTTTTCTAAACCGTGTAGACCTTACCCGTAATTTTCCAATACTATTGCAAAGTAAAAATAATTATATTACCTAATTCATTAAATACACTAATTTGAACTACATATATTTTAAAAATTACTCAAAACAAATAGATCAATTTGTCAAATCATATCCATCTCAGAGTTGCTTAGTCCTATAATGAACTGTGCAATTGTCTCGGGATGCATTTTGCTGTTGGAGGATACTGGAGCGAGTGAACCCCTTTATCACAACTGTAGAGGGTAAGATCTTTGGGAGTTTTACTCGGCAATTTGTACAAAGTGAGCACTTTCAACTGCTCCTATTTATTTCTAAAGAGAAATTCACGAATGCAATCCTAAGCGTTGTATTTAAAGTAGGATTAAATGTCAGCAGTATTTCGTAGCATTGACCTTTTGGCTTTAGAATCAGGATGTTTATGGCTTTGCTGAATACATATCAATTATATTTAGAAATACCTACAATTTTTTAATGGTAGGTACTTCTAACTCGTAAACAACGCTTTAGTTCAAATTTACTTTAATCGAAGAGGACTTGTAACAGAAATAATAAAAAAATAATTTAAAACTTTAAAAGTGTCGTTGAGAAAATGATTTGAATATATATAAAAATACAAAAAATAAAATAACATGAAACTTATGCAGTATACGTAGTGATGGTCCAGTAAATTAAATTTATTGGATCTAAGTGTAAAATAGCGAGTTTAAGTAGGAGAGGAAAAATTTTGATGTCAGAATAAACGCTAATCTACGGTGGAGTGTCTTTATCCTTCCTCTTAACAGGAAAAGAAACTAAGCGCAAAAGGGGATATAGGCTGTTCCTTACTTAAATACTTCTTACTCTTATACGTTACTGAGTATAAATGATGTAGTAGAGTAGTAATGAAGTTTTGGTTTCATGCAGGCCCCTCTTTCCCTCTGGATACTCTGGACACTTCCCAGAGCCCTGTAATCGATAAGAGCCCCATAATTCCTAGCATATTATGGAAAAGTGATTGATGATTTTGCGTCTTTTAAAATTTCCAGGATTCCTCTTCTATGTCCTATGAGAGAAAAAAATCTTTTTTTACCACAATTTGAGCCTGTAATTATTTTCGAAATTTAAAACACGAAAAGGTAAATGTTTTTTTGTTTGTATTACATGCGACATTTCTGTCATATTTGTACCGATTTCAATTCCAATGGTAATTTTACCATTTAAATTTTATCAAGATCTAATGGAGCGTTCAGTTCTTCAACTCGCCTGGAGAACTGAACTCTCGTGATTAATTCAATCGCTATAAAGACTACATCTTTTAAGTGCCGATGCCGCACCGAGTCGATTTGATGTCGGCTATATTCTTAAGAAAATATACAATATTAAATTATTCATTTAATATTTTAAAGTGTAAGTTTTTCTGAAACATTAAAAGTTTTATCAGATAGAGGGTATTAATTGGTTGTCGATAACGTTGTACTTGATCCAGTCAGCGTTTTCAATAGTCCATAAAGTATACTTGTATCATAAAAGACGCTTTCATGAAACACGATGACAAAGATTTTTGAAGAAATTTACAAACACTTTGTTATTCCAAAGATATATTTTTAATGTAATACATTATTCACTCAAATCATTATATTATAAATTATGTAACTTTGATTTATTGTTAATATGTCGTTTTCAACCTTTCTCAATAAATGTGCTATCTATCACAAAACTATTTTCCAAATCCAACGTATAACTGTCCTGATTTTAGCGCTTAAAAAAACCTATAACCAATGACAAATTGGTTGATATAGACATTAATATGAATAGAGCCGAGTGCTTAGAATACGCCGATATTAATATTGGGAGAAACTTTGACATCCGCAGTGGAGCAACTTGGGATATTAACCTCCTGAGCCATTTCCTTAATAAGAGAGGAAGCCTTTGCCCAGTTGTGGGACATGTACAGGCTGTTACAATATTTGAATAATTAAGTGTATTTTTCACAGCAAAATAACTAGGGGCGTCTTCTGTTATGAATTTTCAGAGAAATAAACTTTGTTGCATGTTACGAGCGGTATTTTGGTTGGAAAGCAAACAAAACTATTAAGAGGATACAAAAGTTACTGTTTACGAAGAGCTCGAGTATCTACTCAAGTTCTTTTTACTTAACAGTTTATTAACCGTTTATAAATTTAATTTAGAAAAGTATCTTCCATTTATTTTCTTGTACGAAGCAAAGTATTTCAATAGCCACAAATTTTATCAACATTTATATACATAACCTACATTTTGTTGCAATATTTACTAAGAAATTAATTATGTGAAAAGTAATGTTGTTAAATAAGTTGTACTGTTTTATACTTTTATTTTATATATGTATATTATAAGGTTTAATAATAACTTAAAAATAGCTTCAACGATTAATTTACATTTGCCACTTAATAAGATTAAAGCCTATATTAAAAAAATCTTTAATAGATAAAGCATATCATCGGTATGCTATTAAAGATTTTATACAAGATCATTTTGACGACAAAGAGACGTGAGTCTAAAGCGGATTGATCTTCTAACATATCAAAAATAATTTTTCATAAAAATCCACTATGGATGATTTTAAAAGACTTTCTTACCGGTTCTACTTGGTAGAGACTACATTCCGAACCGGTCGTAGCTTAAAAAAAATCTAAAAGAAATCGACCTGCAACTTGACAAATCAAAAGTGCATTAGAAAGCCTATTTAATAAAGTATGGATATAACTTTAGCTTTAGTATCTTTATAATCTTTATTTATTTATTTGCATTTATGACATAAAAACTATATCTAAGTATATATTGATCTGCTTCGATCTTACTTTGTTAAATAATGCCGCCTTGTACCATATTATTATCTTTCGACTGACAGTCCTTTATTGGGTACTGGTCGTAAACTCGTTGCACACTACAGCCGTCTATTGGTGTTATCTAAAATTTCAAACTATCAAAATCTGTTTGCATTAGCTAACGTTGTTATATATTAAGCCCCTTTTTAAATATATTTTATATAATCACTGTAGCTAATATACAATGTAAAGAAGTAATAGGAGTCCTTTATCGATGTAAATAAAAAAAAGTCCTTTGTGTTTCTTTTGTATAACAATATTGTTCTCTAGAGAAAAAGCTACGTCATTTACTTGGCAAGATTTTTCGGGTTCCGTATTATAATACTAAATGTTCACGACGTTTCAGTTTTGATCTATAATAATAATGTTTAATTTTTTTTGTCCCTGTATGTTAAATATACAATACTAAATATGAAAAATTATTTTCAAATAAAAATTCTATTTTCTACAAAATTAGTACATAGGTATTTATTTTGTGATTTATTTAAGTTCTATTTTAGTATTTTAAGAAATTCAATAAAAACCTTATTAGAATTTACTCCTTGAAATTAATTAAATCACCGTAAATTACGATACGAATTTAAATTAGCATTTCAATATACTTCTAATTACGTCTTTTATTAAGAAGTTTGTAAGTTTATTCTTTTGTAACAAAAATTTTAAATAATGTTAAAACTCTAGAATTAATGTACAATAAAGTTTTCAAAGATATTATTTACATAAATTACCCTCTTTGAATAAGTTTTTTTTTTCTTTATAATTACGTTTAAGTTTGCTAAATTTTAAAGCAGGTATATACATATGTACGTAACACATACCGGTATATGGATTCGACAAGATTATGCGAATTAATAATACAGTTAATAAAGTAATAATATTTAAGTTATAAAAAATACAGACAAATCAACATAACTAGCTGAAAAAATATTAAATAATAATAAATAGGTATATACAATATTTTCGTGTATAAAATCTAAAAATATTAAGAAAAAGTGAAAAAAAATATTCCCATGATTTCTTAAATTGTTTTATAGTGCAGGTAACTTGGTCGGCATCGCTTTTAAGTTAAGCTTGATTGCGAATTAAACTTTGAACATCACATCAAAAATTGCGACACAGAAGATACCGAACTCGTACCAACCTGCCACAATACCAGATGTTCTTCCAGGTGAACTATGGGTCGTGTGGAGTATGTAGGAAGATGTCAGGTAAATCCCCGTTAAGTCAGCATTTTTTTTTTGATTAACACAAAATCTGTATAAATAAATAAAATTGTAGTGTCTGTTAGTAATTTCAAACGGCTTTGAACTTAATGCATATGAAACTGTATATTGTGTTTACATAAATAACACAATTTTAATTTTTATTCTCTCTGTGTGTTTGTTCTTTGGCTAATCTTTTAAACAGATGGACCTATTTCGACGGGACATTTACTCACAGGTAGTTAATGTTATAAGGAGTAACACAGGCTGCTTTTGTTTTTTTTTTATTTAATTTTAATTAATAAGTAAAAGGATGGTTAAACGAAAACAAGATTGAAACTAATGAAATAGTGAACACTATCCAAGCGAAGGTAAACATTATATAAATACTAGCTGACCCGGCAAACGTTGTTTTGCCACGATTGATCAGTTTTCGACCGGAGAGGAAAAATGATTAAATTACTAAAATGGCTATTAAAAAATAAGGGTTGATCGTAGAAGGGTGAAAATTGAGGATTGTATGTATTTTTGTATGTTGTATCATGAAAAAAGAGAAATTAAAAATTTTGTCTAAAAAATAAAAATAAAAATTTAGGGGTGGACTACCCCTAACATTTAGGGGGATGAAAAATAGATGTTGGCCGATTCTCATAGATACCGGATAAGCACAAAAAATTTCATCAAAATCGGTCAAGCCGTTTCGGAGGAGTATGGCAACGAAAACTGTGACACGAGAATTTTATATATTAGAAGATAATTTTTCCTAAATTAAACGCGGGTGCAGCTAGTAAACAATAAAAAATTCAATTGTGATTGTCAATAGCCTGAAAAGTAAAATTAAATTTAAAGCTAACGAAATAGTATAAAACAGAACAACGCCACATTTAGATAAACTGTAAACCTCAAAAGAGTCGTATTTTGTTCAAAACATTTACAAGATAAAGCAATTTCTTCCAAAAATTCATCCGACTTCATTGAGTTCCGCCGTTTTATAAATCAGATGAATGTTGAAACTCAGAGACTGCGGGAATCCCTTATAACATAAAATAATATTATGTATTATATACATAATTATAACATAAAGGTTTCTGTTGGTTTTTAATACGTTTTATTTTAAATTTAATAATAATAAAAATCATAATATTAAAAATATGCACCTATACATTTTCGTGCTCGTCACAATGAAAAGGATTTTTTAAATTAATTTTGGGAAAAATATAGTCGATACTTTTTACACAAACAAAAGACATCAATGTCAAAAAAATGTTTTATTTTGTGGCTTATTCAGAGGTTTATAAGTTTTTATTATTGAAATCGTATGATGCTTAATATTTTATTAGCTTATATTTTTCTTAGTTACATTTCGTAAAGCTGTTACACTTTTTAAATCAATGTTATTCACACAATAACTTTAAAAATTTAACTAGAATAAATATCTAACGATGTTATATTATATAAATTGAACTATACATACTTTTTATTATTCTAAAACAAGCTGAGAAAAATATAACGATAAGTCAATTACTTAAAGTAAATAATTTTCTAAGCAATGTAAAATATTTTAAAATAATATATGTCTTATGTAAGTGTGTAGAATGCTAATACACTTTTTTAATAATGCATAAAAAATACATTACATAAAAAAAAAAATTATTAAACTTTACTATTGAATTAATTGTAGTTTGCTATTAAAAAAATATGTAAATTATTAACTGAGGTATCCTAATATAATTTAATTTACCATGTTAATTATATGATTATTGAAAATTGGAAGAAATATATTTTATATTATCAAGATCTTCAACCCGTCCTTTATCTAAAAAATTGTTCGAAAGAAAATTGATCATTAGTTACCGAGGCAAGATAAATGGTAAAATATTGTTTCGCTGTAAGGATATGATGATCAGCCGTCGTTATGTTGAATAACTTTTTGTAGACAGCTTCTTTACTATATATAAGTAAATATTTCTAAACCAACAAATAATTTTTAATTTTTGGTAAAATATTACTGTACACATCCATCCATCATATTTAATTTTATCCTATGATGAAAATGTTTCGAATTATT
The DNA here is from genome assembly GCA_037950945.1 of Hypolimnas misippus. Taxonomy (NCBI): domain Eukaryota; kingdom Metazoa; phylum Arthropoda; class Insecta; order Lepidoptera; family Nymphalidae; genus Hypolimnas; species Hypolimnas misippus. Next base: position 9,289,506 of record JBBEEQ010000029.1, on the reverse strand, counting down.
CCTACTTTAAGTGAAATGAAAATCATGCTATATTTATTTTACAACATCAAGAAAAATTCTTTAAGATTTTTTTAGATACAAGCATCCATGCCCGATAAGTAACTGCGTCATCCGGAAAGTAAGTATTCCGTGTCACCTTTTAACTGGAGATCAAGGTGAGGGAGGATAGCCTTAACAGTCGCCAGGTCACCTGCTGGAGACCTCAGGTCCCGCTTCCACCTTTCAATCAAGGCTCTTTGGGCCATATCCCTGATCCTCACTATTCGATCCGCATTCGGACGCTCTCTTCTCGCTTCGACGCTTGCCCGAAAGCGAACATTTCTGCAAGCACCTACCTCTGATGCTCCTAGGCACTTGAGAGAAGAGTTCAGCAGTTTAGGCCTGGAAATGTAACAAACCAACACAGTTACGTTCGCATTTATAATATTCGTATGGACTACATCTATAGATTGAATAATTATTATTTTATAAACAACTTACTGCATATCGCGGTTTCACTCGCGTTTATGGTTACTGCTTCGCTCCTATAAGTTGTAGCGTAATGTAATATAGCCTATAATCTTCCACAGTAAACAGACTCTCCAATACAAAAAGAATATTTCAAATCGTATCAGTCATTTCGGAGATTACCCCCACATACAAACTTTACTTCTTTATAATATTAGTAGAGATAACGATCGATATCAAGATAATTTGGGCGCGTTTACGTCACGTACACGGCAGTGAACCGTAGTCAATTAAATTACAGGAACTAACTTATTTGGGGTGGACAAAACGCCAGGATACATATAATACGTTTTTAATCAATTTAAAAAGAGGATTTTCTAAAGTCTGTTTTTATTTAGACTCGCTTTATTATGTAGTTATTGCAAAATTAATAATGTAAGGTTTTGTTTTTCATTTTTTCGAGATAAAATATTCCAACATTGGTCCCATATACATTTTATTAAGATCGGATCGTAAAATTTGAAGATATTCAAGGGAATTATTTAATAACGGACGACCGAAACGAGTATATTTGGATGCTGATAAGCAATGTGTCAACCCACAAAAACTTAAATTTAGAGATATTGAAATACATCTGATAAACTGTCACCTATGTATAACCATTTAAAAAAAAATTCAAGTCATGAACTGAACCAAATAAGAACGGAAAAAAGTTTTTTAATTTATTGTTTCAAATTTCAAGTGCGTTCCGTATTTTGCAATTTATACAATAATTTTATTATACCATTTTTTTTTTAATTCAACAATCCTTTTAGCAAAATAGGAAAGAAAAGATGGATGGATATATTTCTTCAAACAAATTTAGTACGAATACGTTTGACATCTTTAGACGCCATTTTTTCAAAATGAAGTCCATGTGGCTTGACATAATATTGCTTATCAGTGTACATTTGATACGAAAAAAAAATAACCATAGTAAAGAACAGTACCATATTTGAAGTAGAAACTTATTAAAAAAATGATGTACTTATTTTTGAATCCGTTATCTAAATTGTTAACCTAATATCATGGTCAGCTTAGGATTACAGAAACAATGAAAGTGTAGGAGAGAATTACATTTTTAAGTTTTAGTCTCGAGAGCTATATAAAACAACTCTGTAACCTAGGAAAAGATACGTTCTGTTACAAAAGCTAAGTATTATAAAAAAATAAGGCACTAACAGAGAATTCTTTCAGGTCTAAAGCGACGTGAAATAACTTATGTAAATAAGTGTAATTCATGCCTAACAAACAAAACTACAGACGATAAAAAGGACAATCGCTTAACAGACCGACTTAATTTCTTTTTTATTACCACTAAAAAGTTCGAGAACAGAGAGAAAATGGAAATAGAATTTTTAAATAAAACGTAACCAAAATTTTTGCCAACGACACATTAAAAAAATATAATCGAACTGGTTTAAAAATGACATCCTTTGTTTTTGTTTAGGGTAACATTAAAATTGCTGTTCGTGTATCCCCGCATTAAAAGATAAAAGGTAAAACATACACAAAGCCCACGTACCGTCATGTATAACATGAAAAGAAATTTAATACAAAAGGCGGTCTTGTCAACGTGTAATTTCAAACAAACGGTTCTCACATGCCGTGCCGCGCTCGCTGAATGCTTTGTTGCAAATGAAACTCACTTCTATTCCTTGAAAGAAATCCATGAAGTTGATAATTTGCTTAGCTAGTTCATTTTGCTGGTAAGATCTATACATCTCCGAAATCGTTCGTAATTGTGACGTAAAGTTCAATAATTTTTATGACAAAGAATTTCATTTCTTAGTTGATAATAATTGAAAGTATCATTTGTATTACATATATTCATACAAAACATTACAAATGTCATTTTTCCTTCTTACATTAACTTTAAGTATTCTAAAATTATTTGATAGATATTTGATGTTGCGTTTATGTTGATAAAAAAAGTACAAGAAATTGAAGTGTCTGTTTGTAATTTCATAGGAACAGCTTTTAACTAAATCCATATGAAAGTATATACGATACTTGCATTAAAATCATAATTTTTAAAATTTTCGCTTGTCTGTCTATCTGTCTGTTTGTTCTGGCGAATTTCTGAAGCGGCTGGATCAATTTTACACATGCTAATATTATAAGGAGTAACTTAGGGTATATTTATTAAAAAAAATATTTATTTTAATATTTTGTTCCTTTAATTAATGCGGGGAAACCGCGGTGCATAACTAGTCTATTTATATTAAAGTAAAATTACATTTCAGTTACGTACTCACCACGAAATTTCGAAAAGTACTTGTATTCTTTGTAGATAGGAGCTAGAGCGTTAGCGGTAGCCATAATTGGATTTTTGACAATTTATAGGGATGAAAAGGAGAGTTTAAAATTTGTATGAAATATAAAATTTGAAACAAAACGATCCGCGGAGAAACGCTAGTAAAATAAAAAACAATTATTTTATAGTAATGTTGCCAAAAAAGTACGGACAAATCAACATTTTTGACAATTTGAATGTCTTAAGTAATCTTGAAATAATAATAATAATAATAAAAATAACTAGACAATATTTACATTCCCTTCAAACGGATGTATAATAGATGGTTCGAATAAAAGTTATCGCCCCGAGAAAATTGTTTTTGGTGCCAACCGTTTGTAATTTATGATAGCAAATTATGATGAGCAAAACTTTTTCTAATTTCCTCTTTTCAAGGACTGTTTGCGGGCCTTTAGTAATACTGTTATTAAAGATCAAAGAATAAATGTAATGAACTTTACAATATTCAGCCAATTATCCATTTCAAATTAATAACATTCCTAAATAATAATGTAGATTTCTATCTCAGGAACCAAAAAAAAAATCTGAAGAAGTGGAGATTTAATGAGATTTTTATCAACTCAGTTGTTTATCTATATTTATACATCTATATATCTATATTTATACCTACAATGTACACACAAATAAAATTAATGATCTTCAAGTCGTGTTTGCGTCTTCTCCTTCGCTTTGTCCCGTCATGTGTAGGGTTCCGTATTTTTGTTTTCTTCATTTGCTTTTCTCGTGGATACGAGTTTTTATATTACTCGTTAGGCGTGTCTATAACCCATACAAAAAACAATTATTATACGTTGACTGGTCTCTTTAATTGTCGAAACACGTATGACTCAAAAACTGTTGGTGTATTTATAGAAATTAACTGTAACGGTATTAAATTTTAAATGTAAATCCTTTTAATATCTTAAGATAAAGTCTAAGAATAGAATCTAAATAATCCCATCTAAGAGAAAAATTTAACATATCATTATGTATAGAAGATAATGTATAAATTATAAAAATTATCCGAATATGACAGAAACGTTGTAAATTCTATCGAATACGCTACGTTTGTCAAATTGAACATCGATTTTCGAGCGTCGATTACGGCGCGTTGAAGCAAAGCGCAATTTTAAATGCTTGCGGTCAGCACACCAGCTCCTACTATTAGTCTCGTGCGATTTGAGCCTGAAATTCGGGAAAGCGCTCTCCAACGCTGCCCATTCATTTGGCCTTTCCATTAAAAGGGTGCTTTTAACTACAGCTAATTTATGCAGCACACGGCTCCCCGGGACAGATTACAGAGTGGCGTGCTCATTTTGTGCACAGTTTGAACACGAATCACGCCTGTCGATTGTGTTACTTGTAGTGTAAAATTTGAGGCTCTTTATTCGATTAAAATTTACGTCTATTTTAATTCTTATTTTCACTTGAACAGAAAGGAGTAATTCGGTTTTAGAGTTCAGGTTGTGGGTATGTTTATTTTCTTCGCTATTACTTAAACTGATTTATATTTGTGTGTTATCTTAATCTTTGCATTATGGCGTAATATTTAAATGTTATATGGACGCTGATAAGCTATACTATGTCAAACAACACGGATTGATTTTGAGAAAATGGCATTCAAACATGTCAAACCTATTGTTATTAAATTTGTTTCAAGAAGTATATATCCATCTTTTTTAATAAAAGTTATAATTCATTAATAGCCGATTGCTATATTTAATGTGTTATCTAATAATAAGTTTTTCAAATATTTGCGATAAATAAATAAATATAAATATTTGCATAATTGTTTTTTCAATTGCATTTGAAATTCGCAACATTAAATGAAGCGACTTCTGTCTGTATTTATTTAGTTTAGATGAACTGGAAAATTGTTGAATAATGTTAAATACCTGATGTATTTTCAGAGTACAGTAATATCTCCGACTTTTTGTAGGCTGACACATTATTGCTTATCAGTATCCATATATGTATGCACGATAAACTTATGTCGTATTAAATTATAGACTTACTGTCATACTACAAAAGACGCATTAAAACCATGTTTAACACGTGTCTAGCTAAACATTGTTTAAAAATTAAACATTGCTTAAAATATTATCTAAATTGCTTCACAGCGAATAAACGCATAAAAAAACTTATTGATAAAATGTTATACGTTACATTTGACAGCTAAATAGGTTTTGTACATCTATTAAACTCACTTAAACGTATATTAATCTATATCTAAAGCATGTTCGGATTTTTTTTAACACGCGTTTAACGTCTATTTAAATCTTTTGTAGTAAGGCAGTTAGAGGTTACTTTAACATTATCGCGGATGTAGATTCTTTTTTTAAATATTACGCATATTTTATGTATATAACATAAAATATAACCTAGGATAATGTAGAATGATCTACCATATTTTTTAAAATAGATTCAGTAATTCCGGAGTTTATTTCGCCCATACAAATTTTTCTCTCTCTCTCTATTATATTAGTATACATAGATGTTCTAGTTTTCATTTTAAAATTATATTATAGGTAATAAAATGACATAGCACTACCTGGCATTCGCGGTTTTAGCCGCATTTACGTTACTGCTTCCTACCTATAAGTATTTAATTTGCGCGGATCCATAGCAAAAATGAATTCAGGGGACTTGGCCTAAAAATTCAGGATATGACATAGATTTTGATTTCTGATCCGCCAGGCTTGATCGATAATAGACGTTAACTCTTTATGACTCTTTAACATTAAATAAAAAAAAAATAACTACTATATCTCAAAACAAGACCCACAGAGCTTCAAAATTGTACCTGGTGGCAGGGCTGACAAAAAACCACGGGCCCCGGAACCGAAAGGGCCCCGTCGTAAAAAAAATTATTAATAAAAATCTTATAACTAATAAATTGTTATTTCATTATAAATATGTATAAACGTATGCTCTTGAAAATAAAACTTATCAGATATTCAACTAAAATGCACACAATATTATTAATAGTTTAGGATAACTACTTAAGAGGTTTATTAAAATTAAGATCTTCATTTGGAGGCCCTACTTAAAGAATTTATCACGGGCCCCAGATGGTATACATCCGCCTCTGCCTATGCGTATGTAATAACATAATATTGCATAATGTTAGATAAGATAGAACTTTCCTGTAACTATTAGGCCATCTGACGCTAACTATATTTCAAATCTAATTGTCAGATCATTACCGCGCCTAAACAAACAAATAAAATAAAAACAAATTATTCAGCTTTATACCACTTAAATCAATTTTTAAAAAGTAGTTATCTATCTCATGTTTTGCTCCAATAAATTATCATCGCTCTTATTCAACAATGTAATTTAAAATACAGCGACGAGAAACCAAAAACGAAGTAATGAAATACGTGAGCAAATTCTTAGAAATAGTTACATTTTAGAAACTGTTCGCCTAATTTATAATCTTCAAAGGCATCTTAGCAGAAGTACCCAGAATTGTTTAAATATTGCGTAGAAGTTAACTCGTTTTACATATTTATATGAGTATCGCAAATGTACCCTTTTAAAACCCTTTGACTGAACTCTCTTTGAATATATGTAGTTGGGTTACTTGTAGTTTTATTTTTTATTTTAGTTTGTATATTTAGGAGGCGAATTGGTTGAGTCAATTGAAAGATACATTTTAAGGCTTTATTAAAAAAAAATTGTCATTCAACCTTTTTAAGTGTTATTTAGTTTTTGAACCGACTTCAAAAGAAAAATACACACAATTTATTTATTTGAATGACGTACCAAAATCGGTTCTTAATTCAACATAACTAGTAATACCAGATTTTGATTTTAAAACCCAATCGATTTTGATGGAAATTCCTCTATTGAAGTCTGTTGAAAACGGCATACCGAATTTGCGATACAACTGCGTAGTGGATATTACAAATTGTTTCACTTTTTAGTCGTGATATACATATGTATAACGTTATGACTCTTAATTTACATATTGATTATAAAAAAAAAAAAAAAACATAAGAAACGTACTTATCACTGATTCTATTATAATATAATATATTTCGTGGACAAAAAATATTTTGATATACTTTTACTGATCATAATTCTAATTGACACTTCATGCCAAAACTTTTTTCCTTATCTGTTCAAGAGTAAGTAAGAGTACAAAAATAAACTTATGATATTCGCTCACCTTTTGTCGTCAATAAATACTCTAATAAATTTTATTTGAATAAAATACAATATATAGTCTAATTTTATTTCCTCGTCTTATTTAGCAAATAAATATGGCGTTTTTCTAGCCACACGTAAATAAGAAATTGTCGATTGAACTGAATCATTTATTATAATGCAAAATTATAATGAAAAAAATTGTTTGTTAGTTCGTAATTTTCGTTCGGGATATTGTTACTATATAAAGACAAGTAAAGAAATAAATTAACATATTTTATACAAAATGAACTTTTGAACTGGATGCATGGGGCGTGGATATCTGAAACTAAGAAATAGCGAAAAATAGTCAAAAGAAAAATACTCCGGCCGATTTTTATGAAAACCTTTCATTTCAAAAAAAATTTCATTATTAATTTTTAAAAATATTTTTTTCTAATCGTATTGAACCTGTCATAATTGAAAAACAAGTTTTATCACATAACGATATACTATATAATTATACAAGTATATATAGTTTACCGTTATTAATATGGTTTCATGAATATGGGTCGGTAGGAAGAAATTTTAAACTATAAGTTAGAGAATAAATCAGAAATGAGAGCCAAGTTCAATATTATGATAAATGCCTTGGTTGTTGACTTCAACGACAAAAGAAGTGAGATCTAAATGGGTGCCAAGTTCAATGGTCAGTCCTGAAATTTATTTATAAGTAACAGTATAACATATCATATCTTCTTATATCATAAGAGAATGTATTGTAGCCTAGGTCTGTCTTGGCTAGTTTTTATAAACCTACCAACGAATTATTATGTTCGATCGCTAGTTTGTACCAACAATCCAAATTTTCGGAATTATAAAATAAGAACCGATAAATCCCTGTAGATTTAGAACTTGCGAAGGCTATAATTCATATATGAAAATTAGCCAAGACGATCTAACCTAGTACAGGTTAGATTCCTGAGCTGTGTAAAATTTTTCGTCAAATATTTTAATGCAGTTATTTAAGTTTAAAATTCAACAAATTTCTCCAGTTATTATAGTTTAAGATAAGTTGACCCATTTTCATGCATCATCACCTATATATGTAGTATATAATTATGTTAACATACATAAATAATTACATATATAGTTCGATATATCAACAAGATTTCCGGGTCAGAAATCTTGAACGGAAAACATAGGAATTGAAATCGTGATCACCTCTGCCCTTCCATCAAACGCGATCCAATCGTCCTCTTTTATTGGAACAGCTCTCTGCCCTCTTTGTTGCGGGAATTCTCTCGCATTCGATCTATGCAAAGTATTTCTGTTACGAGATTTTATTTGAGATACGAATGTTACAGGTTAATAGTACACTATGTATGTATACGATGAATTCATTCTGGTATGGAACCGTGATATTAAAACGCGAAAAATAAATCATTGCTATTAAGATAAATGAGAAAGAGATACAAAAATTCACTATAGATATTGATTTGTCATGACACTGAATTTGCCATTCAGCCAACGATATTTTTTTTTTTTGATAGATGACCCCAAAGAACACCATGTACTTTAATTACTCCTAGTGTCCCGCTCTTCATATTCGTGTCCAAAAATTATTTTTGTAGTTTGTGTATGTAGTATTCTTATGTTTAAATATAAGTAATTTCAACACTAATTCTTCTATTTCAAAACGGTCTTCCTTATAATTTTGAAAAATTGTAATATGATAAAATTTGGATGCTGATAAGCAGTAATGTGTCACCCCACAAAAAATCAAATTCGTAGTTATTGATGTTTTATGAAACTGCGTCAGATATTTGGCATTATTTAAAAAGAATTTAAGTCATATAAACTAAATGAGTTCGGAAAAAAGTATCTTAATTTAATGTTACGAATTTCAAGTGTGTTCCATATTTTGCAATTTGTACAACATTCTCAAATATTTGAACTTTTTATTAAATAACTTATTAAACATATCAATCTGCTTTTAATTCATTATAGCTTTTATCAAAATAGAAAGAAAAGATGGATATATACTTTTTTAAGCAAATTTATTAAGAATAGGTTTGACATCTTTAGACGCAATTTTCTCCAAATGAAGTCCCACACGGACTTGACACAGTATTGCTTATTAGCGTCCATTTTGTAATATTTTAAATGATGACATAATAAATATTTGAAATATCTGTCTTACACTCAATCCCACAGGTATACTAATGGACCGTGTTAATCTAAAAATATATACGGAAATGCCATGACGTTATATACTTAAACATATGCTCCGTATACACGTTACTATTTACCGAATATCGAATTTTATCGATCACGCTACGACTATGTACTATCAACCCAAATTTCCAAATCCAGTGTCTGTAAATCGCTAACAAATCATTAACGTGACTTTTAACTCATGAAAACCCATAAATACAATTGGATAATTGATAAAAAATGTCACAAATAAGAAAATTATCTTCATAATTCTACGTAAGTTCGGTGTTTTATAATTGACTCTCACAGCAACGTCTTGTTAATCTTAAAATACACCATTATTAACTTGGGCCCTTCTCGTCATTCAGCGCTTAGGGGGTGTTTGATTAACGATCCGTATTAATTACGTCCAAAATCCCCGTAACGAGCCGGAGGTATGACCAACTCAGAAATATCGTCGTCTCAGAAATACTCGTTATTAATGTCAGTCTTTCATGACTAAGATTCTTGTATAAATAGCGCTTTATCTCCCAATTATGATTAACTCAGAACTTCAAACGCTCTCGACCGTATAAAGGATCTATTCATCCTAATCAAGATTCAATACAAATATCAAATATTGGAAATAAACTAATATTTGTGTTAACCAACGTATGAAAGTGTAGCTGTAATATTCAACGCAGCGCAACGAATTAATAGTCAGTCAGAAATGCGTTACGTAATGTGCTGCTTAATTAGTCGAAAAGCGTTACAATCGACAACTGATGTTTGGGCAACAATTGCGGATGTAGTTACCTCTTTGTCTGGTGGAGTATATCTGTCTCGCTTCCCTGATTGATGGCACCGGAGATTGCATGTCAGGATTACATCTGCGGAGGATGTACGGATTATTTAGTTGCTGCCAGCGAGTAAATAGAGCGCGCAATATTCGCAAAAAACTTATAGTAACCCGACGTTGGATAGACGCTCGAAAGGGCACTGTAATCTTGTTTGTGTATTATATGAATCCTCATACATCATAACTTAAGCTACGCGAACTTTAACAATGAGTAAAGTGTTATTTTGCTACAACGCTAATAAAATAAATGGTAGAGTTTTGATCAAAAGTGTAATAAAAATAATTGTTGAATGAGTAAGAAATTAAATCGAATAGAGTTGCCTCAAAGAGAAAGCCGTCAGAAGAACAGCATAGCGGTGGCACAATCTAATTTCGCTCAGCTTTCTTACTTCGCGTCAAAGTGATGATAAATAAAACTTGTCGTCTCATAAACAGTCTTTCTTAATACTGAACAAGAAAAATGAATTATAAAAACACTCTTTGTGTTAAAGAAATAGTACAAAAATGAATTATAATTTATTCTTTTGACTTTATTAAATTGAGCTGATATCTTATATAATAATAGTCATCTTAAATATGAACATATATATAGAAAAAATATATAAAATATAGGGACTATTATCAATAAATAATATTTGTTTGAGAGATGAATAATAAATAAATAAATTATTATAATATATAAGTTAATTTACATTTAAAATTAATAAATTTAATTTTGTTTTAAAATAAGCATGTATGCTTAAAACATTTCACTTAAAAATACTAAGTATACGAATATAATGTAAGAACGCATACCATTTCTACACGCGGTATGAAGTATAAAGGACCAATTCCAGTAACGGAATAGTGCAGTTGGGATTGAGTTGGACATGAAAATCACATTTGGAATTCATAGCTAGTGTCAATTGCAAATAAGGCAGTGGTTATAAAGGCGGAAATATTCCAATCCTTTACTTGATTTAGCACGTAAGAGATATCCTTCAGATGGATTCGACGTCCTTTGTCTCATTTGTATAAGAATTTTATTCATACACCTAATGTTGTTTCCGTCTGAATTGAAATATTTCCAATAAGTATCCGCTCCTCGATTTGCATTATCTTGCGAAGATTTTCGTTCGGATATAACTTATGGCAATGTTCCTGCTTCATATTTTCTAATATAACTTTATTGGTTTTTAAAAATACCTGTATATAAATCGGGAATCTGTCTTAATATTATTTGTGTAACGGTAAATCAATTTATTTGAAGTTTTTTGTGTTATTTATTTTATTAATATAAAAACTGACTTATTGTCTTACTCCAAAAAAATAAGGAGATTCAGTTTAAAGAGTTTCTTTAAAAATATTATTTTCTTCAATGTCAATATATATATATATAATGGAAAAATTATTATTTTTTTACAGGTATAATCTAATCGAATTCTGGAAAATTAAGTTCCGCGATAAAAATCGCAAGTTTAATGAAAACATTAATTAATATGATATCCTCTCCCCCTATCTTTCCCACCCCTTCAAGCTTCACCTGATTTAAAAACGATCTTTAAGTCATAAGACCTTTATATGATATCATTTAACACTTGAGCAATTTATATGTTGACACCGTACCGTAAACGATTTTGCGGAAAATGTAATAATTTTTCAACCAAATTCAATTATTTTAAAATAAAATCTTTTAACATTATATCTTGAAGCTGATGTTTTTTTAAACTATATTCATTTAATATAATGTAGTTAAATATGATAAATAGAATGAATAGAATGTCCGGCATTCATCCGTCGAAAGTAGTTGTTACCCGCGACTTCATACTATTAGATAAGGAATTATTTTAGTATTACATGAAATAAACATTAATTATTTGATTTAGATAGTATTAAAACATAATTGATCTAAATACATACGACACTGAAGATTTAATCGACCCGATCTTTCAAACCCCTTAGCGCAAAAATGAGAAATAATTTTGAAATTATCTGATACTGGTATTTATTATGTTTAAGGTTAAAATTATTATAATTATTAAAGTAATCGGATAAAGAATTTAATGAAAAAATGAATACATTTCTCTGTACGAAATTCAATACAATATTAAACATATTCAAGTTTCTTGTGGATATGATCACAGAATAAGATTTCAGATACAGGCGTTTTTATTCCTTTTCACCCTTAATAAATGATATTTTCAAAAATATTTTTGGCTGTTCGTTGATACGCTAGACAATCAGAAGATAGCATTTTATATTTTGACATACTTCTCTAACATAGTCGCACTAGTGCGTAGAATAATATGTCATCGTAGAATGTATTATATATATATGTGTGTATATTATGTTAATGATAAGGAGTTGTAGGTAAAAAAAACTACAACATAGACAAAATTGAATAATTATATATCATGTATACATACACAATACTGACATAATACAAACCTTTCGACTTCAGAGCGACAGAAATCAAATGAAACCCCAACAAATCGTTTTAATAGACGTTCAATTGAAGTTGTTAATAAATCTTCTAAAAATGTCCTTCTATATTAATTTAAAAAGGCACTGTGTCTTATTTTAATTTCTTATTTTTTAATAATTTAATTAAGAAGTTACGCGTATAATTAACAATCCAATATACCCTTGATAACACAAGTTATAGGTATATTTGGAGCTATCTAAATTAATTTAAATAACATTCTTCAATGCAAACATTCCACGCAACGATGTCTACATAATCATTTTGAGTATTTCCGCAAATTACTTACGCATAATTTGAGAGATGGGTTTCTTCGAGTAATTTTGAGTCGAGTTTATACTTGAGTTTCTAGAAAACTGATTTTCATCGATGTTTTTAAGGATTTTTTTAATATAAAAAATAATTTAAATACTAAAAGATTTAATATTTATCATAATTATAGGTTAATGAGTATAGTTATCGTGAAGTTGTGTGATGTACTTGTATATAATAATACCGGTAATTTTAAAATGAAATACCAATTAAATTGCACTTAATTATATTAGTGGATACAAAATATAACAATAAAACAAAGACCGTAAATTTCTCTATTTTATAAATTCCCACCAAGAGCGCAATTTTCTTAATTTTTCGCAAAAATCTTTAGACGATAGCATCACATTATTCTTCCATAACATATGATTTATCAACACAAGTGTATAAAAATCTTTTAAGACAAGAAAAAAATCATGCGTAACATTTTAAGAGAAGGTTCTTTACGATTTCATAAAGACTATAAATCCGCCTTTATAGGGGCCGCCTTAACATAATCCCTAGACCGATAGTCAAGTATAGATAAGAGCGGAGGTACTACTTAGATACATAAAATCAATGTTGTGTGGTTAATGTGCGGAATGTTCTCAACAATGGATTTTATAAGGTCGACTGTCCACTGTTCTGCACGAGGGATATGATATCTGATATTATCTTTAGGTATAAACCGCTATATACTGTGAAACAAGTCGCTATTGCGTGGTGCTTATTTCTTCGATTTTTCATTCTACAACACGTATTGGTACTTTAATACGATTTTATGTTAGCTGTTACTTAGAGATTTTTTTTCTCCACCCAAAAAAAAAGCGTTAAAACTTAACATATGTATCTATGTATCTATGGGTGGTAAATATCTGTCCTGTTTATGCGGTTTTTCTTGTTTGAAAGCTGATGTAATCGAGATGGTCTTTAATTATCTATCTATATAGACATTTAGGCGTTTTCGTCTTTTATTATAATGAGACTTCAATTACATTAATATTACATAGTTGCGTAATATTGATATAATGGTGCAGCGTCATCTGAAATCACCACGATACACAACTCGTCACTAACTTACTTATCTTACCGTAAATTAATAGATTGTCGGCTTATTTTTTAAACTTTCAATTTACATAACGATCGATACGATCACCGAAATCTCTCTTACAAAAACACCTCTTTATACGAAACTACGTATGTACTTACCTACTTACTTTCTTCAATGCCAAAGCAACTGAATATGTCTTGGTTTTCTAGACAAGACAACGCCAATTCGTCCGATCCTGTGCTATGATTCACCTCCATGTGCTCAGCTTTAAGTTCACATTTAAAAACAATCACAATTTGACAAACAATAAATCTGCTATATAGAGCTATTGATAGGTGGAATTTTAGTCTAATATCAGAAACAAATTGAATGAATTCACGTTGAAATACATGGTAGCTACTTTCAAAGGTAATTACCATGTTAGAACATCCGAATTAATTGTTTGTATTCATAGCATTACTGCTTCCATTTTCAGGTATTTTAATTCAGCATTAATAACAATTATAGTTGCTCTAAATTATTCGTTTTTTTTTGTTTTAAAGAAGTTTCGATAACTATATTTGTTTAATTATGTATACAACAACAGTTCAGTTTGAAAACTATTATTATTTATTATTTTTGATAATTCTTCCATGCACACTTAAGTATATATATATATATATATATATATATATATATATATATATATATATATATATATATATATATATACTTACTTGACTGGCTAATAAAATTTATTAAGTAAAATAGAAGATCAGTGTTTACCGCGTAACTCTCATTCTCATGGAATATCCGGAAAATGACATATCACACCCACAACTGAAATGAATTTAATGACATCTTATATGTTGAAATTCATCAAACGGTTTAGGCGGTATAGCGTGCCAAATAAAGAGACCTACGTATACATCCGTATACATTTACGGTTCAAAAATACTTATACTAATATAATTAATAGTCTTTCGTATGTTTTTTATATTTCATAATTTTAATAGATTATTTATGTTTATTACTTAAAATTTCGGTTATAAATAACATTCATACAAATATAAGGAGAAAAGATGTGGTATGTTTGTTCTGTTTTGTGCTAACTACTAAGCATAATGACGCAAATGGTGGAAACAACTAAGAGACACCAAAAATAAGATTAACAAAAAACTTACCGACTAAGAGCACAAAATGTTTGTGGTCGAGCTCAGAGCGTCTCCCTGATAAAAGGTCTTAATCCAATATAACGAAACGAAACAAAACAGAGGTTCAAAGGTGGCTAATAAGATCTTTCCATTTAATAAATACGCCATTATCCGGGCTCGCTCTAGAGTAAATAGAGAAATGGGCGATCATTTCCTTAAGAGCGACGGCCGCATCTGGCGCTTGTTGGATTATGTTGGTTAAATTCAATAATCTCTCTAGTAGCATCTGAGAAAGGCCGTTGCAAGTTTTTCGGCTCTCGATCCAAGTTCTGACGACTATAATCAACTTTGCAAAGTGACTGACTGGATTCAGTGGGCCTCGAATTGGCCTAATTTACAAGTAGTCTTATGAAACCATTTCATACGTAACGTACATAAAACGGGAATTTATTTTGTATGAGTAGATTTATATCGATGACTATATGATGTGATAGAATAAAAATAGTAATCCGATTTAGGACTCATATACACGAGCAACATTTTAAAGATAATAGTAGACATCACCATCAATCGAAAACAGCCGTCGATCTGCCCACGTCAGTCGCCAATGTTTGTAGTTGCAGCGCAGCGAGCTCGTCATTTTGTCAATAAACTGCGAAAAGTACAAAAGTGCGCACCACGCCACACAGATTTCTCACATGACCACCAGTAACCAATTTGATATTGAATTGCTAATTTAAAAAAAAAATCCTTGAACGTGTTTTTCTTTAACGTTTTTGTGGACATCAATGAAGTAGAAGAAGTGAAAGCATTCGTGATTTTTTTTTTCAGAATCTATTAAACTACTAGATCCTCTACAAAAAGAGCCGATGACGGTCTTCGGCGCTCTAATTCGATCGCCGACTACTGCTGACGCGATGAACCAATGATTGCCGCTGGCTTGTGCTGACGACTACAGTATCCTCTAGGTAAGGTGTCGTTCGTGTATATGAGCCCTTAGTTGCAATTCAAACTACTGTAGGTACCAACACTAATTTTTCAAAGGTATTTTTTTAATTCCTGTTATTTTAAGCGTATTGACAATTTTAATCTTATAAAGGTATTTTGTTACTTCATTTTATTTAGCTTAACTTTTATAAATGTGTAAAGACCACAACATATTTAAGGTTCTTATATCGCTTGACATCAACAAATATACATTCGTATGTTTTTTTGAATAATTTTATCGAAAAAAAAAATTCGCCATCAAAATGTAATGTAATAACTGAAAACAATAATTTATCCGCCATTACAAACAATTTATAATTTAAAAAAAAATTACAGAATTTACTACAGTAAGCATTAGATAGTTCAACATCGTCTACAATTTTGCTGAAATGTTATTTCAAAGATATAACGATAATATTATTAACAGCTGTAACACATCTTATGTGCTAACAACATCTCACTATGTAATCTAGTATGTGATGTTATTTTCGACTGAAAATATTCCTACTACAAAAATAAGACACTAGCTGGGTGATTATGTTCAACTATCGCTATTTCAAAGGGCTATATTATTACTATATATTTTAACTGTTTAGTTCTAGTTTTTGTATTGAAAATGGCCACTTTAAATGTCAAACTGTCATGTTTTGATAGTCTAAATATATATAACTCAAAGGCGACTGACTGACTGACTGTCATCTATCAACGCACAGCCCATACCGCTGGACGAATCGGGCTGAAATTTGGTATGCAGGAAGATGTTATGATGTAGGCATTCACTAAAAAAGGATTTTGGTTAATTCTACCCAAGACGATAAAATAGGGGATGAAAGTTTGTATGAAACTTTGTCAATTTTAAACCGATTGGGCTAAGACTTTGCATGCATAAAGCTACTATGACGGAGGCATCAAACATCGCAAGCGAAGTCGCGAGTACCAGCTAGTTTATTCTAAATTAGCCGCCAGTACTTACGTCACATGACCCATGATATTTGAAAGAAACAAGGGAAAGTGGAAGACTAAAAAACTCAACTACGACAAAAAACGACACTGGAAATGTATAGAAATATCACAATTATCGAATTATAATGGACAAAATCACACGCAAATTTTAGTAATATATACAATTTTGATGTGTAAAATGAACTCCTTCAATGATACACGGTATATTTATCTAATTTATTTTTTTAACAGCGAACTTTGTGCTCGCTAGGGGGCGCCACCTTAGGTTTAGTGACACTTCATATAGCGTATAACCAGCGGACGATTAAGATGCTTCTAAGCATACCTCATTTATCCAGTATTGATAAGTATTTCAGGAGTTATGAGGGAAAAGAATAACATACATACATACGTAGCCTGTCTAAATCATACCCCTCACTTGGCTATGCGGTAGTTGGATAAAAATACGCGACGGCACTAATCTCCTCTAGAAATATTTTAAACTTCGCTCGAGTTGATTTAGATTTTGTTATAAAATAATAGGCGTACATACATAACGTCGGTGTAGATGTAGATTGGACATGCAAACTGTACTTTACAGGAGAGACAAAAAACCTGTTTTAAAGCTATGTGTAATAAATATGATTTAGACTAAAGATATTGTAAGAAATACATATAATAGAAGTAAATTACTTGAATACCGTTTTCACTGAGAAAATCTATTTTTACCGAAATTGTTACTTACGAGGTATTACATATAGCGCGATGATATAGTATAGTATATGACCATCCGGAAAAATGTAGCTTGTAATTGGTACCATAATTTATGTACAAAGTGCAATAAATATAGTGTATTCAAAATACAATATCATAAAATACCCATTAGATTGTAGCAAAAATATCCTTAAAGGGAATTTTCCGGATGTTTGTTACTGTCAATTTCATTTGATGAGTCAGCAAATTTGTAACGTGAAGTGAGGTGAGGCGACAGTATAATAGACGTTATATGAAATATGTGTGTGTTATATATTTTTCACTCGACTACACGACGGCAAAGATAGAATTGATTTTAACGCTTATCTAGGTATAATAATATACATATGTGAATCGTAAAGCAAATAATTTAAATCAATAGCGTTTTGTTTTTATTAAAAAGTGTCCGCGATTTACATGTAGTTTTGGTAGTCTGGTTTTTTATGTGCTATATTATTGTATAAAAATTGGCTGGCAAACGACCAGGCACTTAAAGTTATGTGATCACTGCTGCCCACTGAAAATTGCAGTACCAGAGGAGTCACTAACGCGATGTTAGGCTACGGGCTTTCGCAGCTATATTAGTTACTTCACGCCGATCCTCTGTAAAAGTGGGTCCCGGTCGAGCCTGCTTCAATTAAGCCATTATATTAAATAAATTCTGTTAATATTCCCTAAGGATTAAGCAAATGTAGCAAAGTGATTTTTTGAATGTAAAATAGGTTAAAATATAGTTAAAATAGGTTGATGTATTGGGTATTACGAGCTGTGAAAATCAAAGCAATACTTTATTTTGTTGATATATTTGTTATTTATAAAAAGTGACCACGTTTGTTTTATTAGAATAATAACTACTAAGTACCTTAAATGCATATTTAATATTCTGCGTATTTAATATTATACTTTATTTGTAAAATGCTTAAATAAAAGGTAGCTTAATATTTAAAGAGATTGATTTTGTATTATGTGTTTGTTACCTTACAAAAGTACGAATAGATCCCAAATAGACTGCTCTAAATAGCTATATCGAGTAGCAACTTTGTAATCCGGGATTATCCCTTTACATTTAAGGCGTCGTTTGAAATATATTGTTACAAAGCGTGACTGCCATCAAAAATTTTATCTTTAAACTTTGTCTTTTGTATCTATTACAGAAAATATAGTAGTAGCAATGAAACCGTTGACTCTTATTTTATATTTTGTAACTACGCTAACATTATACATTATGCCTATCTGCGTTGCTATAAGTTTTTTTTTTAATTCTTACTTCTAATAAGAAAAAGGAAAAATTTTACAAACATTTTTCCTAGCTGTCACTCGTAGCCGTTAAAGATGAGTATGACCGATGTGTCAAAACAGTCGTAAATAAAATATTTATGCAATAATAAAATAATGTCAAAATACCTTCTAAAATATATATAATAAATTGTGTCAAAATAATACTTGATTTTATTGAATATTATTTAATAGAATTGGGTGAAGGGTTTTGCTTGCAACATTTTTAATTTGTTCACATACATTTGGAAGCACTGTTACCTCTTTAGGATTTGAATTTATAAAAATCTCTTTTTAGCTGTCTCGTTACCAACTTATAAAGTACCTATCCAATTCAGTATCAGAGACTAAGTAGTTTTCGAAATATCGTGATTAGTTACTGACTAAACTAAGTTAATTATTTTTGCCTTATATAGATACATATTTAATAATATGGGTTATAAATACTGTATGTATAGATGATAAAGATGCTTGTATTTAGTATAAGCTTGAATCACACAGAAACATTTTATAAGAGTAAGTATCGAGTTTCTTGCCGATTCCTTTCGGTACATTCCGAATGGGTGGTAAATTCATCAATTTTTTTTTGTTTATGTATTGACGATTCAAAAGTGCATTAAAAGCCTACTTGAATAAAATATATTTTAATTTGAATTTAATTAGAGACATGGGTGTGACAATAACATTCACACTGTAATGTCAAACATATTGTAATTAATATGTCTTTGTTAGAATACCGTTCTCGAAAGGTGCAATTGGGACCATATTACTGAGCCTCAACTGTCTGTCCGTCCGTTTGTCAGCGGGTTGTATCTCATGAGTCTTTATATGTAAAGAGTTAATTTTCAAAGAATGTGTATTTCCTTAGTCTTAGAAAATCTAAGACGTAATAAAAAAGTAAAGTAAAGTAACAGCCTATAAATGTGCCACTGCTAGGCAAAGGCCTCCTCTCCTATAATGGAGAAAGTTTAGGGCTTAATCCAACGCGCTACTCCACTGCGGATTGGCGGATATACATGTGTCAGATTTTCTCCTGGCACATTCAGGTTTTTTCAATTTAAACACAAATTTAACACTTGAAAACACAGCGGTGCTAGCCCGGCTCGAAAAAGAAAATCTAAGACGTGCATCGTAAAAAATCATGACATGAGGCAACGTGACTTTTTGATTGATTTTTAATTAAAAATCACGTTATTGTACGACGAGACTTATAACTTTTGCTATTAGAATTTCATAAAGATTTATGTGAGTTCTATCTCATTGACAACTGGTAGAATTTACCGTGAATGCCTTTGGAGCAACAGCTTTTGTACTTATCTGCGTAACTGTTACCAGGTTGTAGAGTAATTTTATTTCATTAGAGAAAAACTTACTAGTGGTAAGCGATTATGAATGATTGTTTCAATCAAAACAATTACTTTACGTGTGAATTGTATTAAATATCATTCACCTGAACCTAAATGACTTAACCGGACTGAAGAAAATAAATTTAATTCATGAAATAAACCAATTATTTGATGAACCAAATTAAATTTATTTATTTATAACAGTGCGCTTCTTGTGAATTCACTCATAATGCAACAAATATGTCCCGATCTATGTGATTGAGCGTGAACTGAACTAAAATAAACTCAATCGAACGATATTAATGAAACAACTTAATGGAATTGAAGTGAACCAAACTGAATTGAATTAAATTAAACATCTACAGGTACCAAGACACAGGCTTAGCGTCTCCTATCATCTATCTTAAGTACACGTTATATGGGAACTCGTAAAGTGCTGTCGGAGTGCTCCTACATCAGAATAGCTATTATAAGCTACTTATCTATTGCATTTTCTGTAACGTTAACGTTTAGAACTTTAACGAACGTAAAGGCTAAATGTATAACGTTTAAAATGTTTTGTATTGCCGTTATTATTATCTTTATGATATGAATAAATTCGATGCTTTTAAGCAATAATATAACAACCCACGAAAAATCAAATTTAGAGATATCGATGTATTCTGAAAAAGTGTTACGTATTTAACGTTATACAAAAAAATGTTCAAGTCATCTGAACTAAAAAAGTAAGGAAAAAAGTTTCTTAATCTATTGTTTACAATTGAAGTGTGTTCCGTATTTAAGATTTTGGAATAATCCCATGTATTAAAAATACTAATTATTATATAAACCTCTTCAGTAGCCAATCTATTTTCATTAATTATACTTCTTATCAAAGTTGAACAGAAAAGATAGATATATATTTCTTAAACAAGCGCATTAAGAACAGATATGACATTTTTAAACAACATTTTCTCAAAATGAAGTCCGTGTGGCTTGACACAGTATTGCTTATCAACGTCAATATATCCTTATTATTATTGACGGTTTTAACAGGGTTAAGTTAAGATATCGCTATCATATTCAAATAGATGCTTTCTGATTTTAGTACTTACACTTCTCCTTTAAAATGGGTTTGATAGCTATAGTTTATCATAATAAGCCCCGCGTTTTCTCAATAGAGAGTTTTACGTAAACAAGGTTGCGAGCAAAAGTTAGTTAAAAATAAACGCTTGTAAATAATTAGCATTTAGTCGTTAACATAAATTTTGTTACGCTAGACGAGCGACTATATCTTAGTGTTTGACAGTACAACAGGCGCATCACTCACTGGAAATTAATTGTATCTGCTACGCCTTATTTCGCACGAAATGTACCCGATTTCTGGGAGGAATGATAGGGTTATGTGGTGTATTACTCAGAGGTCACTGCTGCGCCAGCCTCGGGTCGCTCCACTCGTGGCTGTTGGAGCTGGTTTCATGCGGGCAAAGTGTACCTTGGTCTACCCGCACCACTCGCTGGTCCGTACGGCAGTTGGTAACTATATGGTCCCGACTGGTAACTATACCCATCACTTTTTCGCGAATGCAAACAACTAGCTGTGAGCTTATCAAGGCATGTCAGCGCATAAAATATGAACAAATATATATGTATGTATATTGTATATCTTCGAGCTTCGAAAGAGATACTAATATTGTATAGAAATATATTTCCTTGTGATTGAAATACACTCTTGTGTAACATCATAAGTATTTTAGGATGAAATAAAAGTATCGCTTATCAACGTCCAATTGTAACTGTCCGAATCTTGTTCACAAAATTGGATACGGTTTCTACAGTTGTTTTAGTACTGGTCTTATTTAAAATTCGGTGTTTTATCTCGACACATCGCTTAGACGCTAAGTTATCAATACATACAGAGTTTTACGTAGACTAAGTCATTTATAGATTATTATCTATTGAAGTGTATAATTAGACAAAAATAATAAGCTAATTTAAAGGAAATAAATAAATAATACGAACGTCTATAATTAGAAATAGAACTAGTTACACCATAATTCATTCAATTTCATCGACCTTACATATTAAATATTACAATAATACCGATCACAAATAATTATGTTGAGGAATAAAAAAGTTATAAATACACACAATATGCCTTTATAATAGAATACTCCTACTGTTAAACAGACTCGTGGGGCTTCGGGCTAATTATAAAACACTGTCGCTATTAAATCATTATACATTCTGATTGTTAAAGACGCATTTATAGTATAAAAATCAATCAAATATGAGTCCGACTCGAGGTGGTGAAGAATCATCGTCCAATGTACTTGATTATTATTTGTACTAACTACGACGATCAATACCAGCATAATCGATTTTTTTTATTCATATTGGTTTTTTTATTCATATTGTTCCATTTTGGTTTATTATTATTTTTTGTCATAGTTGAAACAAAAAAAAACAAATATTTCATCTCCCTTATTACGGTTCATGAGCTATAGCCTGCCGATAGACCGACATACGGACGGATGGACGAGCAGAAAACGGAGGCTTACTAATAAAATACAGAGTCCTACTTAATAGAGTCATACTTCGGGTACACATACTTAGATAGCGATAATTGTGGACAATACCATTCATTTAACAGCATTTACTGAAATATTCGAAAATTGAATTCAACATTCATAATTGACTAAAATAAAAATAAAAAATATTAGAACCCCCAGAAATCGAAGATTGAGACCATTTCAACGAGCTCCAACACGATACCTCTGTTGTAAGTTGGTGAGGAGTTGTGTATCCTGCTGATCCTGACTGCAGCAGCAGACCAAGAATTTTATAATTTAGAATTTTATAATATTGCATGCATAGATGTTTAAAATTTTAGGTCACACATATATTTAAAAGTAAATCAAATACTTATTATGGTTCTATAATTTCTTCCGCAGCTAAGAAGAAAAGAGCTCATGATCTTGAACTGGCTTAATTGATTTTGGTAAAACATATCTAAGACCCATTGCTAGAAAATCTTTTTTTTAATAAAAAAACTACATGCAAGTCGATTCACCCGTTTCATAGCTACTGTTCCACAGACAGACACACAGATACACAAAGCGGTCAAACTAATGACAACCCTCTTTTTGCGTCGGGGGTTAAAAACGGGGGGGCGAATTATGATAAAATATCCATTACCCTAACCAGTGTTAATACAAAAATCAAAAACCATTTATCAGTATGACAGCGATAGTTTAACTTATCCTGATAAAACCGTCAATAACAATAAAGATATATGGTCGCTGATAAGCAATACTATGTCAAGCCACACAGACTTCATTTTGAGAAAATAACGTTTAAAGATGTCAAAACTATCCTTAATAAATGTTTTTGAAGAGGTTTTTTTTCTATTTTGATAAAAGGTGTAATTAATTCAAAGCTAATTGGTATAATAATTATTGTATAAATTGATTAATGATTATTGTATAAATTTCAAAATATGGAGCACAGATAAAATTCGAAACATTTTATTAAGCGACTTTTTTTATTACGTACTTTTTTTAATTATGTTGAAAACATGACGCATTATCAGAATGCATCAATATCTCTGAATTTTACTTTTTGTGGGTTGACACATTATTGCTTTTCAGCGTCCATATACCATAACATAAATCAATATGAAATAAATTAATACTTTGCTTAATAATCTACTCGTATAAAGCCCCCTCGTCCCGAACTCAACACAAGGACTTACGAGTGTCCATAAAAACGTATACGTTTCTAGTCACGTTTTAGCTTATACATCACCTTCGCAAAATTCAACGGACGGTATCACTTCGTTAACTCATCAGAATGGGTCGAACAACGTATCTCCTAATCCGATTTATGCCCTCCCTTATTGATTAAATCATGTTAATCTTTTTTTTATACATACAGGTATTTACGAAGCAGTGTTTGATTGTCATTGTAAGATAAACCTATGGCTAAATTAATAACAATTAAGACCTAAAAAAAACAACCAACTTCAAAAGCTACATACGCAATTTTGTTAATTATTTTAAGACCAAGGTACTGAACTGATGTTGATAAAATTTCTGAGGTACCAATTTGAATGTATAACCTATTCATATAAAAAAATTGTACATCGCTTAAGAACGGACTTCTGAGTGATCAAACATTAAAAAAAAAATACAATACGAATTGAAAATCTTTTTAAATCTTTTTAAGGTCGGATGAAAATTAATTATCAAATGTGTGCAAGTGCATCACGACTGGATCTTTTTGGTAAATTTGCTTTTATTGTTTGTAATAATGAATAAGAAAGAAAATATT
Source organism: Hypolimnas misippus (assembly GCA_037950945.1). Lineage (NCBI taxonomy): Eukaryota > Metazoa > Arthropoda > Insecta > Lepidoptera > Nymphalidae > Hypolimnas > Hypolimnas misippus. The sequence goes on along the minus strand of JBBEEQ010000029.1, from coordinate 9,264,988 downwards.
TTAAAATATCTATGTAAAATTAGGTAAATTTTAATCAGAGTACTCATGCGTAAACGAAGCGGATGTTTTGCTTTATAAACTGCTAACTGTGCCCTGGGATTTCCCCTGCGTATTAATATAAAAGTCGCCTATGTTACTTTTTATAACGTTACCTATTTGTGAGTAAAAGTCCTGTTAAAATTGATCCCGCCGTTTCAGAGAGTAGCCGGATAGATAGACAAAAATTTTTTTAAATTGTATTTTAATGTAAGTAACGTATATATTTTCGTATGCATTTAGTTAACAGCTATTAATTTGAAATTACAAACAGACATTTCAATTTATTTGCATAGATTAAAAATCATTTAACATACATGAGAATTTTGTATAGCCATTGACATCTAAAATCTAACTTTGAATTGTCCAATAACCACTTTGTATAATTTAATCTAAAATATCACTTGTATACAAATCAATATTCTACGCTACGCGTTAATTTTAAACACAAACATTCTGAAACGTTAATCTATAATCACATACTGCTTTGAGCCGTTATTTCAGCTTGTTTATCTTAGCTATAGGTCATTGAAAATCGATACAACATAAATCGAACCACCCATTGTGGGCTTGATTGACATTTTAATTAATACTCTGTTACGTGAATCTTTCGTATCGTTTATGTACGCCAACATTACTGCAGCTAGATTAAACTCTATTGTTTAGATAACTAGGCTGTTCTTTTTGATGTTCCCAACTCGAAAAATGGAACAATTATGAAATCATATTCGAATTTCGAATTCGAATTTGGCGTAGTCATTACATTTACCCAAAGGTAGATGAGAGATTTAAATGAATTTTCGTTTTGTTTTCAATGGATGATTTGGAAAAAATAAGGTCATAAAAATAAAGATTAAAACATACATCGGAAAATTATTAAAATAGCTTTATTGTATTTTAATTTAAGGTTCAATTAGAACTTGACGAATTTTCCATACACCGATTCAAGTAAGAACTGTCGGAATACGAGGCGAGCCCGAATTCGCATGGTACAGTCAGTTAAACAACTTAACTAAAACATTAATGAATGATATTATTATAGACTTTTGAATATTCTCAGCCATTATACCATTAGACATCTATCATATATTTAACGTAACTTGATTACCAAATCACCATTTGGTAATCAAGTATTTACCGAAATAAAAACATTCCGGAACGAAATTCACGAATTTTTGAATAACACGTTTTACACCGATTTAGTATAATGTATAGTAGTAATGTTTTCAACTATTTGAGAAACACCACCGATAGTAATTGTACAACAAACTATTAATTATTAATAATTTAAATACATTAATTTGACATGTATAACAAACTATGTCTAAACAACTTAAATCGAAGAAATACTAATTTTATTGTTATTGCGGATTAGTTATTGTTATGTTTCCTGTAAATTAAGAAAATAAAATTACTAGAAAAGTATATGAAATCCGCATCATACCAATTACAAAAAAAAGTATTAATATAGTGCATTTGCAGCACGAAAGGAGCTACAAATGCTTTTCAGCATTGAAAGGAATAATGGGTAAAAAGAAAAAGTATGTATAAAAAGGAATGGGTGAGTGAGTTCGGCTTCCAGCTCGCTCCAAATCATCATCATCATAATTTCAGCTGTAGGTTCTCCTAAAGATCTCCAATGGGACTTGTTAGAAGTGGCCTGCATCTAGCGTATTCCGTCGACCTTAATAAGGTCGTCTGTCCATCTGGATGTCCTACGCTGCGCTCGCTAGTATCTCTCTATACTTCTATCTTGCTTCTCTCCAAAATAAAAAATAACTGTACTTGTCAGTATTCAACCTTTTGTAGTACGTATTATATAATAATCGCAGGATGAGCTTTAATTACATTTTTGAGTTTATTTGCGTTAATTGTAGCTTATGCCATTAGTATATAATATATTTGATTAATTTATTTCGAAAAATGTTCGAAAATGTCGTTTTTATCAAAAAGTTAACACAAAGCGTTAATTCGATGAAAATAATATCAGATCCATATGCTATGGAAGTACGGATATTCTTTATTAAGATACGATGTTAAAGACTTTACTTAGAGCATATTAAATTTTTTTAGCCTTTACAATAGTCGTTCTCTCAGCGACATCGATATTACATTCTACGGATTTTTCGTTCGACTTTTATTACGCTTTATAGGAAGTACGAATATGATGCAAACAACGGTTAAGTTAGTAAAATTCAAATTGTATTTTTACTCTAGTTTTAATATCCGTCGACATTTAAATTCGTTTTAAATTACATACTTCCGCCAACAATTAGATTTCAATCTGCAAATGTAGTTTATAGAACCCTTGCAGAATATTGCATATTAAATCGAAGTATGAAATATCTACCGATACCTTGTTTCTAAATAAAAGTAATATCACATACATATTGCAATAATAATAAAGCAAAATCAAATGAGGTTAGACATAAAAACCTTAAAAATAAGAAAAACTAATAAATTATCTTTTAAATGTAGATAATACAGTTTACTTGTAAGAAAAACGTTTACTAAAAGATCAATATTAAAACCCTAAAATCATGTATTTCCATATATGCAGGTTGATGTATTATCCTTACACGTACGGTAATTAGCGGCAAACATAAATTCAATACTTCTATGTGTACATCATCATACATCACTCATTTTCTACTCAATTAATTTGGCACGAGCTAAACGCTGCATTACGGGATGTCGTTGTGACGTGAGTGCTTTATTATGAAAACGTTTCTGTTGTTAAGGTTTTTGTTTACTTTGAAATTCACATCAGGCGACGCAAACTGCGGTGGCATTCCTTTTGAATCCTGCAAACTGGGGAGCTTAGTACTATATGTTCTAACTGACAGTACAATGAGCGACTTAAGGCGAGTTAAATGATTGGCGAAAATTCTTTAAATTTTTAGTTTAAAAAAATGTTGCGAGAAACATTTTATGCGTGTACTAATATAGTTTTAATGCTAAAACATAGAAAGTTAATACGTTATTAGCTTCATTAACTAATATATTCAATATATGCTTTTAATAATAAAATTAGTTTACCAATAATTCTTTAAATACTATTTATTATTTACTTAGTCTTTTAAGCAACTTTTGTATAGAAATTTAATTAGCTATGTCTTAGAAATACTATCTTGTATATATTAAGTCTTGATTTAAAATAAATTTAATATGTCTTGACCGAAATTATTTCCCAATTTTCCATTTAATTTTTGTTAAATTTCTCTTCAATGCTGTTAACTTACGCCGCCGGCTGTACTATAGTAATACTACATTTCAAGCGATGTTCGGTTTATCTCTGCTGACGTCTTGCATACGTGATGCGAGGGGTTATGATGGAAACATTAGAGATAACAAATGGGGAACTTGGTTACTTTAAAACCCGTTTCAAGACTAAACAATATAAATTGTGTGATATTTTCTTACCGAGATATTTATGCGAGTCTTAAGAGCTCATGTTCATGCAAGCGCACATGAGCTCGTGTTCGGAGATAATTTCATACTAATAAATCAACTTCAAAATATTTTGTATAATTCCCTTTTTTTGTGAATTTTTTTTAACCCGTAAATTGTATTGTCGGAATTATTCTTATGGCAATACTGTGGCTGAGCTGAGTCTGTTCACAAAACATAAGAAAAATGTGAATATTTTAGTTCAGTTGACGTGCCATTTCAACGACTAAATTTTGTATAAAAATACTTTATGAACCTCTATATTTGATAACAATTGGAATTGCTAGATTCCGTGTGAAATTATTAACATGTGTAATATTTATAACATTTTTTTAAGAAACTATTTACATAAAATTACTTTTAAAGCCGGTAACGCCTTACGATATATAAGTTAATATTATACGCTGTGGGTAGTGTACTAAATAAAATACATAAACACAAATCACTTAAAGCCTGTTTCTATAACCTGTGATTTTCAACCGACATCAAAAACGAAGGAGCTTCTATATTCGTAGCGTATATTTTAAAATGTTTGTTACCTCAGAACTCCGTCATTTCTTAACCCAATTTGAAAATTCATTATATAAATTTGACCGCTATGTGTGTCTGTTGTACCGTAGCTCCTAAAAGGGTAAACCAATTTCGATGCGTGTTTTTTTATTTGAAAGATGTTTTTCTAGCGATGGTTCTTAGACATATTCTATCAAAATCGGTACAGTCATTTCAAGAGCTTTTTTCACTACTTTTTAAAGAATTTTTTGTCAAGGGTTTTTACATTTTTATTATTCGAAATTATCCTTCCAGAATTATTGCAAGGATTTTTTCTCCTAGCGATAGAGTTTTAAAATAAAATCTATTGAATCAACATAATCAAAATTCTATTATAAACTAATAATTTCAAAAACCGTAAATACAAAGTTCACTGAAATCAACTGTTAAACAGCGCGTGTATTGCAGGCAAGTCAGCTCTGAAACCAAAATAATTAAATAATATTTAGCTTTTGGATTCGTTTAAATGTTAAATTAAATTTAAATATTACTTGCAATAGTATATTATAATAAAATAATATTAATTTTCTTTTAATTCATATTAATATTTATTAACGTTACAAGATAACCTGCATGTGTTAAATTAGTATTTGAACTATATAAACATTATTATCTCTTAATAATAGATGAGGACGATTCAAGCGCCTCGGTTAATATTCAACACACGCCTAACACGGTTACTAAGCTCATCAAATGCTTGTTTAATTAACTGATAAATGTATCATAAATCCGTCCATCACGAACACGAGTTCAACGTTATATGCAATTTACTTAATTGTATTCATATTTTAAATAACGGTATCGCGTTAGCTAATTGTCATAATATCTTTTTTATTGCCCGACGTTTCGACGAAGTTGCATCCGAATCGCTGAAGAGATAAAAGATAGATTGGTTATCGCGATAACCGTTATTTAAAATAAGAATATTTAATTGTTGTTTTTTTATTATAACAAAGTTTTATTTAGTTTCACTTGTACCAGTGTCTGTATGTAATCAAATCTTGTAAGTTCAATTATAAATACTTTATCTTATGCCATGAAATTTAAATTCTACATGCTTCAGTTTCGATGACAGTACGTTTTTATGGTAAAAATGGCCTGATTCTGGTTTTCTGGAGTGGCCCCAGACCGTGGAACTCCTCAACGGTCAACAGTATAGGTACGAAATTTTATACCTATATTCAATTTAGATTGCCTGCTGGCATGATGATAGAATGGCAGCTCCATTCAATAGTTACTAGAAAGCTTTTGTTTCATATAAAACTATATAATGTAACAAAATGATTACTGTAAATTACTATTTTTTTTTCTTTGGAGAGTATTTAAATAAAAACTTATTAGTAAAAATGATTTTATTTATTAGAATTATCATAGAACGATAACTTTCTACTCAATCTGATTAAAATGTAATAATCAATGTAGAAATTCCTATTAAAATTTATTATCTAAAACAGTCGACTTCCTTTTTTAGAGTTTATTTAATATTTCTAAGGCGACAATGTCACTTAGATATAAGTGTTGCTCTCAGACTTTCATAATGATTTACATAAGTTATTTCTCATTACTTTACACTTGAAAGAATTTACTGTCAGTGCCTTATTTTTTATGTGCATAGCTTTATTAACTATTCACGACGTATCTGTTACTATATCAAAGAGTTGTTTTATTTATATTTAGTTAAAATTCACAAAAATTAAACTTACAAATGTCCCGTAAGAATCTGTAACCTGTCAAATTCAGTTTAAAATGACAAGCAGACCACGAAAAAAGCTGACATACTTCTAGGAATATGTTTTATATCAATCTTATCTGTACAATTGTATTGTATATATATTTATTACAACATATAATGTCCCACGTCCACTAATCGCTACTGTTCACGCAACACCTGACCTATTATTGTCATACATCAAAATCACTTATGACGTACGACCAACCTCGATAATTAATTACTTAACATATTCAAGAGAAATACCCACATCTTATGTATTATAATTGACAAATAATAATAATAAATAAATACTTTTAACAGCGGTTAAATGCGATTTGGGTTAAGTAGACCAACATTGATTGCTCCAATACAATAAATTAAAAATTTTAAATAAATATGGAAACGAAAAATTAGACATAATTTTTCATATATTAGATTGGAATAGAAGCAAAATATAAAAATGTACCTAATAGCGGGATAACACAGTTCTAACATTCCCAATACATTTTCTATCAAATTAAATTTCAATCAAAATCTTATGTGCTGCCGTACGCATTGCCGACTTATCGATCGAACTTGAAAGAAGTTTATAGATATAGTACAAATAACTTACAGTAGATAGCGCGCGTGTTGAATCGGTAGAAAAATAAGTATAAGACGATCGTCCGGCAAAACAAAATCTATATAAACGCGAGCGATGAGTTAAAGCTTATGTATTAAAATTATTCAGATCTTATTTCACCGGTTCTTGATAAAGTATTAAATAGTTATTTGACATGTATCAACGATATCCAGTGAATAAGGTTTGCTAATATATTTTTCTAATCAAGATCCTTGAAACCCAAAATTGCAGTTTATTAGCTGATAATTTCCGAAGAAGCTATCATGGACTTTATCAGTAACTGGTGAAACATGCCCTAATAGTGCAAAATTGTTTGAATTTACATATATTAAGTGTACCTTTAAGTATGTAAACACTCTGAAAGTATTACATTAATAATTAATAAACTTAATAATAATTTAGTTATTAATTTCTATGAAATGAAAATTTTAGTTTATTCCCCGAAAACGTTGAATCGCTACACCGCCGCGTCTTTATCTGAGACATTTATCAAATATACTCACAGACCTTGTAAAATTTATTGGTTTTCGAATGACCGCGTCTGCAACTGAGACTGCGCGTTCTATTACGAACAAGATCGGTTTCGGATTTTTTTCCTACAAAATCTCGGATAAAGAAAACTATGAAAGACGGCTAAACAACATGGATGCTTACAGTTATGTAACTGTCCTTTTTTGTTTCATAAGCGATTTTTTTTCTACAGGCAACACTCACCTACGGTAATAAGTGAGTGTTGCCTGTAAATGTGTGTGTAAGTGCTAAATTAACCAAATACAAAAAAAATGCAGAAAAATTTCAATACAAAACCCTGCAGAGACACTTTTTCCTTTTAGATATTATTTCATAAAAATGTATTTAAAATAAATAAAAGGAGATTACGAAATTTGCGATGGAAGCTCGAATTTATCATACACACAGACAAGTTTATTGTAATCTATACAAACAAATTAAATACAAGTGTCTGATTGTAATTTCAAATTAATAGTTTTCAACTAAATGCATATGAAAGTATATACGGTACTTAATCAAAAACACAATTTAAAAATTTTAGTCTGTCTGTTTGTTTAATTAATAAATATTTTTAATTTAGTAATTTAAAATATAAAGAGTTACGCTAAAACAAAATTGTAACCAATGAAATAGTGAACAAATCCGATTCAAGTAGAGAAGGTAAAGGTAATATAATTTTCATCGAATTAACGCGGGCAAAACCGCGGTGCACAGCTAGTTTTAACATATAAATATTAAAGTAATATAACTGTCCCTTTTAGTTTGTTGTTTTATTCAGTATTCAAACTGTCATAAACATTCTAACTATACCATATTTAATAGCAAGGAAATGTAAAGGTGAGATGCAAATAACCTTTGGTGCTTGGAAGACGTGACGCGGGAACTTTGCGGGCACGCGTTGAATATCAATGTAGTAGCACCCTGAACAACTGAACAAGACTGACTTCAATATACTACACAGTCATCGTAAACCGTAGAGGCGCTGGCCCTTATCGCCCACGTGATTTGAATATTATATAATTTTATCTTTTATAGCGAAAATGTTTGCAAAAACTGCGCTTTGAATATGTGACTTTTTTAAGGGTTATATGAAGTGTTTTTTTTTTTGTTTGCGTTACGTATGTTGTTTATGTTTTCTTTGCACGATTTTTCCATAAACACAAAGAAATGATAAAATCCTCAGAATTCCATTATTATAAGAAAATATATTACTTTACTATATTATCTTTTTACTTCCTTGTATGAAATAAGGGAAGTGTTTTACTTGCGAAAATATTTGGTTGTCAGATAGCAAAGGAAACATTAGTTTTGACTCCTTATTTTGACTAGTTTTGTCGTGACGGCTATATGTAGATATATACATATCTATGTTTCTTATCTTTACAAACATATCCTTATTAACGTTATAATTGCGAAAGTAACTCTGTCTTTGTGTTACGTAATCACGCTTAAAGTACCGAATCGATTTAAATGAAAGTTGGTACAGAGATAGTCTAGAGCTTGAGAAAGGACATAGGCTATTTTTATTTCAAGTGAGAATTGTTAGCAATTAAAATAAGGGTGATAAAAATTTGTTTGGAAAAACCCTAGATGGTGATCTTCCAATTTTTAAACTACATTTGTCAAATTTCAAACTTTACGCAGGCGATGCCGCGAGCAACTGCTAATATACATATGTATATTGCCCAAAATCGAGGCGCTGCCAATCGAAATTTTGTCGCTTGACTTGCACGACTATTATTACGTCAGCGTCCTGTCGACAGTCGAATGAGACAAAAGCACACTTCGCTCAAAGGGTTTTTGATCTGTGGCATGTCGTCTCCATATCTATTGCCATTTATGAACTGCAGGCTCTACAACTTGAGTACTGGCTGCTTCGACGGGGCGAGATATAACACTCTCACATAAAATCAGAGTAAATAACTCGTAGCTGGAATAGCTGCTTCGTACGGTGGTAAAAAAGTCTAGTAGGATTAAAAGAGTAAGATTTGGTTATGCCAAACGAACGTCTAAATTTTTTTTTTCTTGTCATTACGATACACGCACCATCTACTGAAACGTAGTTTTATTGTAATATGCTCGTAAGCTTCGCGCGATTGCAAACAGTGAGTTAACAAGGTTTTGTCGTAATCAGATGAACGGTATGGCAGCACATAAGATACTAAAAAAAAGTATTAAGTACTAAAAAATAAACATTTTAAAGTTTGACGTGCATGTATTTACCTGAATATCTATATCTGTCTGTGATATTATAACTTCTTAACGAATAGAACAATTCTGATGCAGTTGTGTACTTTTGTTTGAAAGGTAGTCGAGATGGTTCTGAAGCATAATTATGAAGATTTATTCAGATTTTTTAAGAGTATTAGCGACTTTCTAGTTGATGCAAGGATGTAAGCAACGTCTACTGATCTGGTAAATTCAAGATTTACTGTACATTTTTAACTTCCTCAATAAACGAATTATTGAACTGATTTTTCTTAATTCGGAAAGTTAATTTTTAAAATTACCGCGTTTAAACAAACTTCACCTTTACAAAATATGACTTATGAATTTTTATTTTAATTATTTATTGGATAATTTGCAAAACAAATTCTTATATATAACATATTTACTATATTATGGTGAAGCTAATAAGCTTAATGCAATCATTCTCTTTATATCTATGTAAAGTCGACGGATTCCTTCAAGATTCTCAAGCGTATAAGACGTCACAAGAAATTTAATATAGGACAGAGCCGTATTAAGCCATGTGGAGGCCCTAAGCAATGCAGAACTGAGAATCTTTTCCGTTTTCTTATTTCCATATACAATATTTTACTTTTAATTTTATTTACTTCAACTCCATATTAATATTATGTTTTGATAAAGAATATTGACATTGGTTTTTATTACTTTAATAACTTATTAAATATAAAATACTTAAATATGAATTGAGACAATTTTGTTGATTATTTCAGACAATTTAATGAGTAATAATAGTAGTAGTAGTATCCTAAAAGAATGCCTACAGTTATATTAATTATTAATCTAGCTGCATGTATCGACTTTGTCTATAGACTATAAATTATATGGTACAGTCAACATACGCCAAGCGCCAAATGTTTTTAAGCGCCGTTTTTGAATATTCATATAATATTCTGTAATCGGGTTTTTCTTTTAAAATTTAAAATATTATCTGAGACTCAAGTTATAACTGAATATTTGAAAAGCTTTACTAAAGAGTATTATTTTTTTATATTACCTTTGGTAACTTATTTCATCTTGATTATTTAAGCGTTTAAAAAGTAGGGGTGCTTGAACTCTCGACATTTTAAGAGATTAGTAACGGTAAAATTAATGTCATATTCAATCTTTCACTTTTTAAGACAGTGTCCACTTAAAGAAAATTTAACAAGTGGTGAAACTGTATCTTTTGCTGTCGAACCCATATCAAATAATAGGATAGAATTCTCTTTTGATATCTCCTTATCTTGCCGAATCGTTGAATTGAAATTGAATAATTTATATTCATAAATTTCACGATGATAAAGAATGTGAACATTGGTTCGACAATACCTTAATGCTATTTTTAGATTTTTTTCCAGAAAATGCTCAATAAAAATGATAAACTAGATCTGTTTCCAAATCAATAATGAGACTTTAATAGGAGTTTTATTATATTTATATATAATTATATACATGTAGATATTATAAGGTTATGGATTTTGGCATTCAGACTGTGTCTACTTTCGATAACGTTGCGTAGTAAGCAAGCCTAGCAACCAGCTAGCTACTGAGTCTAACAGGGGAGATTATAGTTTGCCGAACAAGATAACTGACGAGCTTTGTCGTAATATTAAATAGATACAGACTTTTAAAATCAAATAATATGAAGGTACAATATCTATAGTTATAACATATAATTTAAGTTCAACGCGATTATTGGAGTAATTTTCAAACTCTCTGGCTATCAAAATTTGATACGTTTTAACAGATAAATATGTTGTTTAAAACTTAAATTAGAAAAATGTACGACAATTTGTTACAGCGCCTATGTTTAACAATTCATCCGCAGTGTTAAATAATAATAAAATTAACTTAACATATGGAGGTAAGAAATGTAGTTAACATGTGAATTGATAGTTATCGAAAAATTAAGCTACCAATCAATTTGCTGGCTTACTTAACTTACATTATTAAAATGTTAAGCACAAACTTACTTTTACAAACATCTAAGCCTAAAGGTCCTTTCATTCTAATATCGAATGTTTTCAAGAATGCCTTACTTTATTAGATCTTATTACGTTACACAGAGTCTTTTATAAATTAAATTTTCTGACTTTTATCTCGAAGAACTCTCAAGGGCATTTCAACAAATTTTATTGAATTTCTAAATAAAGCTTAGGTCATTAGAATTTTTTGTCTCCTAAAAGACACAGTCTAACCCAACCACTTTACTGTTTATTTACAAGCCCTTATTCAAAATTAATATTGTATTGGATTGAATATCAATATTGCTTAAGCGCCCGCTTGTTGACTCTTGCTACCCAGGCTACATAGTAAAGTTATTCACTTTACGAAATATGAACTTTTTTTTAATTAGTTAAATAAAGTATTAAATACTATGGCCCTCTGCGACTTTTCTTATTTATATTAATTTAAAACTGGGGATTTATTCATATTTTATCTTAATGATTAGTTAATTCAATTTTATATTTACAAACGTTAAGAATTTTGAACGGATTTATATACAATGATTCGGACATACATATTTACAATGATAATGTCTGAAAATGCATAAAAGAACTTCTTATGTGTTTGTGGATACTAACTGAAAATGTGCTAATATAATGCTACTGACTTATAATAAAATTTGGGTAAAATAACCACAAAAATTATTTGTAAATTAACCATCTTATAGAAGCTTATCGTTTAGATACTAATCCCGACAAAATCGTTTAAGCAAACTTAATATGACTTTTATATCAAGAGTCGATAAAACACAATTTTTTTTAACATCAAACACAACAATATAAGAACCTTCCATCTTTCTAAAGTAACGAATGCCGGTATTTCTAACTAGGTCGGAAAACATCACCTTTTCTTGCCATTCTCGTGACTCACTACGCTCTTTCAACAAAGCGAATGTGTGTGTCATTCGAAGAGAAAAAGATATAGTTCCTTCAGGAAATGGGCCATTCGCCGCCCTTTTTAGCTATCGGGTATTAGCGATTTGCTTTGCGAGATTTTTCGCCTAAGGTTGAATTGCATTGGAGAGGATGGAAAGGATATTGATTATCTCATTGAATTTCAATTGTAGGTGTATAAGTTTTGACTTTGATATAATGCAAATTATTAAACGATTTAAGTTGAAATGTAAGTTATTTAGTTAAGTAGTTTATCATATGAATGCTGATAAACAATAATATGCCAACCCACAAAAAGTCAAATTCGGACTATATTGATGTATTCTTATAATGCGTCATATACTTAACATTATTCGAAAAAAAATTAAGCCATCTGAGCTAAATATGTACGGGAAAGAGTTTCTTAGTTTAATGTTTTGATTATTGAAGCATGCTCAATATTTTGCAATATGCATTAATCTAATATATTTGAAAAACATGTCATTAGATAAAACTTTTTATTTTACCAATCTGCTTTCAATTAATTATCAAACAAATTTATTAAGAATAGGCTTGACATCTTTAGACGTCATTTTCTCAAGATGATATCCGTGTGGCTTGACATAGTATTGCTTATCAGCGTCCATATATGTTAATAGAAATATTATACATATTTACAATACTATAATTTCTAAAAGTTATCATACAGTTATAGTTTCTTGAGAAATATTTATTTTAAAACGAAACGAGTTGTTAATAATTACCGCAAATCATCCACAATTTGTAATCGATAACGTTTTTACTGCAGCCATCGATCAATTCGAGAAAACTTAGCAAATCTTGAAACTGAAACTTTCGCTGTCAAACCCGTTTCAAATAATAGAGGGGTTCTTCTTTGACCCGTCTTATCTTGTCGAATTTTTCGAGAATTAAACCGTTGAGAGATTTATACGATAAGACCCTGCGCAAACCTAGACACTTTTTTACCGACTTTAAAAAAATGAGGGGACTCTAAATTTTCGGGAATATTTTATGTATGTTCTTCGTTTACGCGATAACAATTTTACCAATTTGATTTTTTTTTTTTGTTTAAAAGGTATACGTTCCCATTGGTGTCATAGAAATTTAATAATAATCGGTTCAGTTTGATTTTAAAAACTAAATAGCAATTATTAATATGTCAACCGAGTAAACAAAATTCAGTATTTTGATTTTCAAGTCCGTTTAATTTTTTTTTAAATCTTGTCGTTACTAACTAGTACGAAAATACCTACTTCAAACACTTTACATTGGCAATCCACTTGTGTCGAGTGATAGTAGCTGGATACAAATTGACTATAGTCTATTTTTCTTTACTTGGCCTATTTGGTAACAATACCGGAAACGTTTATTTAACGTTAATTAAATACGAATTATCGAACATTATTTTTCATGATAATTTTTTATTATAATATAAATATGTTGATTCATTTCAATCATTCGGGCTACAATTTCAAATCTCTAACTCTTATCTGTGATTAGAAATACGCCATTTCTGTTTGTTAAATGGACGCTGATATGCAATACTATGTTAAGCCACACGAACTTCATTTTGAGAAAATGGCGTCTAAAGATGTCAAACCTATTCTTAATAAGTTTTTTGAATAAGTATTTATACATATTTTCATTTCTTTTTTGATTAAAGCTGCAATGAATTAAAATCAGGTTGATATATTTAATATATTGTCTAATAAAAAGCTTTTCAAAATATAACATTATTGTATAAATTACAAAATAAAGAACGACCTGGAATTTCGAAACAATTGTTTAAGAAACTTTTTTCCGTACTTATTTAGTTTTTATGACATTATTTTATATTGAATAATGTTAAATAGGTGATGCCGTATCAAAATACACCAATAACTCCGAATTTCACTTTTTGTGGGTTGACACATTATTGCATATCAGCATCCAAATAAGACAAGTAAAGAAAAACAGACTATACGTCTGCGCAGTACTTACTGATTGATTGAGTCGATTTCATATTGATTACACTGGTCAACACAAGTCTTGTTTCCTTTATTTTTTTTCTGTTTTTGGGTATTTCTATGGCCCTGAGTATGAAAAAAATACTGAAAGATTGCTAACAGCTTTGGTTTTTGAAATATAGAGTTTTATTATTTTGATAAAAAAGTACAGAAAATTAATAAATGATGTTATCAAAATTTCTATTGAACACTATCAAATGATCTTTTATACGATTTTCTTGAATGAACGACTTAAGGTAAATCACGTTACAAACTCCAGCAGTAGTCTGCCATCTTATGTGAGTCCCACCGCCCCTGATATCGCTCTTCAACTGCCCGAAGATCCTAATGGATTCTTTCACCCTGCTCCTCACTAAAATCACCTAGATTTTGCGGCAATCGGTCCAAATGTGAGTGCAGGAAGTGGATTTTTATGCTCATGTTGCACCCTAACTCTTGCAAGTTCGATAGCATGAACTCAACAAGCTCGACGTGGTCGTTAGATTTCTTTTTGCCTAGGAAATTACTCATAACCAAAACGAACGATTTCCAAGCTTTGGATTCGACTTCAGTCATTGATTTGACAAAATTAGGATCTTTCAGGAGTTGCCTAATCTGTAGCCGATCAAAAATACCAGCTTTTAATTTTTTTGTACTTAATCCGGGAAACTTGCGTGAAAGAAAATTGAAACAATCGCCACTTTTGTCAAGCGCCCTCCCAAACTGTTTCATTATGCCGAGTTTAATATGAAGTGGTGGAAGCCATAGCCATATTATTATAAAGCCATATTTATATCATTTTTTGTACCAACTTTTAGCTCTTCCCGCACTGGCCATCTTTTTGTGACCAATGATGTTGTTTGTCACGACTGTCTCAGAGGCACATTAAACAAGGGAACTTCGTGTATCCCCCTTGTTGACCTAAAATAAAGTTAACCATTTTCAGATCAACACAAATGACCCATTTATGATCTTGATACTTAAATTTTCCAGAACCTTAGAAATATTTGCGTCTTCTTCTTATAAAGTCACCGAATGTACAATGGGGGTAATGGAGGACAGTTAGCTGTAACTCAAAAACAAAAGCTGTCAGAGAAAAATTGTTATCATATTTAAAAAATACGCGTTATTTTGAGATAGAAACAGAAAAAAGATTAAAGGAAACAAACGATTTTATTTTTTTTGTTGACCAGTGTTATCTATATACCTATTTAGGTGAAAAATTGTTATAGTATTTCTGTTATAATTTAGCAATCAATTAAATCAAGAAAGGGTTTTTGATATTTCACCCCTAAACAGGGGAAAAGGAAGACAAACATTTTTATGCTAAAACTTATTCCGTGGTCCTAATTACTTAAAACTTAATACAAATACTTCTGGCTAATTATTGGCATTTAACCAATATCATCCCTTATAGAGGTATAATGGTTATTAGTATACAAAAAAGGTATTTTTTAATCGATTAACTTAAAACTTACCATACATATTCCTTACGATGGATACCTGTATCACAGTATTTCAAAACAATTTCTTGCTCAGGCGCTAAAGGGTATTAAAGTTCGGAATTAATAAAATTTCGCTGGCATACGTATTTAAAACAATTAAATATTTTTATACTCTCATTAACTATTTGTCTATTATTCTAAAGCAAATAATTACATGATTATTTCATGTCGTACATAATGATTACTTTTCTACATATACGATAATACATATACAGTTAAAAGCTATTTTCACAGATTGCGCGGATAACAGATACTTTCAGCTCACGAAAGGCGGACATTATATCCAACCACATTTTATGAAATAAAAACAATTGAAAACATATAATCGACTTCGAATAATAATAATTCAGACTGTTAACTCTTAAAATAATTGTATGCGGCTTAAAAATATTTTATTTTAAACAAAATCGATTTAAGTCGATGCTTAAAGCTGGAGGATTACAATTTTATATTACGTTAATTTGCGATGTCAATTTATAAATTGCTAAGATCATAAGTGGTGTGATGAGAGATGGTCTATTAATTGGGGTGAGAAAGGGGTTGTGAAATCACGTGCATTCTAAACGATTTTGATTTCTGAGACTTTTTATCAGAGTACTTAATATTCCATAATTAAATTCGATTATACCCGTTTAATTGAAGAAAATATCGTATGAAAGGAAATAAGTGTGAAGTGACTATGCTTCTTTAAAAGGTTTGCATTATTGCTAAATGCAATATAATAAATAAACATATGAATATGAATAAATCACGTCTATTAAGCTTCAAACTTTACGCGGGCGAATGCTAGTATCAAAATGAAATATTATATTAATTGGTGTCTTGTTACCTACACGTAGCACATAAGCGCCTCTCTTTGCGCGTAAGCGGTTTGTTGTACAGGAATGAGCGCTAAAGTAGCCTGAGCTCGCTAATCTACCAATTGAATATGTCTTTTGTCGAAGTCCTTTTAAGCATTTAAGGTGAAAGTACCTACTCTTAAAGAGGATAAAATCAAGATTTAGTATTGATGAATAGCGATTAACATTGGTTATATTGTGGCCATAGAATGATAGAATCCATTAGGAAACAACATAAGTAACTCAATATCTAACAAACTTTTACGTCATATTAAGGTTTTTATCGTAACGAAATTATGAGCTCAATTTACATACCATTTTTTTTTCTTACCTCTTTTTTTGTTTTGTTTTCTTTTTTTTTGACCATTTAATAACTTATTTACGTATTCACCAATTCGAAAATTACAATGATTGTAATGTTATTTTTTTGTGTAATAATAAAATTAGTTAAATTGTTTTTTTTTTTTTTTTTCATCAACCAAAATCCAATAACGGTGTATAAAATATTACCTCAGAACGTTTCATTTATAACCATTAAATTGTTTCAGAACATGATCGGGTATTAATCAAGCCTACGACATAGCGTACCTGTTTCCAATATCTTAGTCGGGTATTAATTTAGTTTGATTTATAGTTGACCAAGTCCATTTGGATTATTATGTAGGCAGTTTGGATTTGTAGTATTGCAATAGTTATTAAGGCTTACAAGTAAACATATTTATACACTTGTTTATGAATGTAATAATGTGGTCCTTAACAAATGAAAATACTAATAGGTTCCCACTACTTCGTTTCCGTAGAATATTTTTAATACTTTAAAAAATAATGACTTCCTTTTAAAAATTTTTAGGGAGCTACGATGCCACAGACAGAGATATAGATACTTATAACACTTCTGTGTTCGGTCGAAGGTTAAAAATAAGAACATAACGGAGTTCTTCATCACGATTCACCGTGAAACTTCAGTGCAGGTTTATCAACGTTATTGTCTCAGAATTTTATGCCACATAAGCAGATTCTCTCACGTTGTTTCCCTTTTTCGCGGAACACGAGATGAATCTTAAACACTTTTACACTTCGAAAATCTTCTGTTGCTTGGTTATATGTGTACTCAAGAAATTATCTTCTTTACAAATTCTACCCGGTGATCCATTTCGTGTTTGTATTATTATATTAATATTCACATAAGAATTATTAAAATCATCCTTCATTGTAATCACGTAAACTAGAAAAACTATAATTTTAAAATAAATAAGATTCAAAAAAATCAACCAATCTCAAGAGCGAAATACGTAATTTATTTTACTTAGATGACTTACTTATTCCATTTATTTGTTTTTAAATCACCAAACCAATTTTGATAAAAAATATATGGGACTAATCTGAAAGTATACCCTTGCAAACACAAAAAAATCAAAATCAGTTACGAAATGTTGGAGTTCAGATGTAACCAACAGTAAAAAAACTATGAATTGGGAACCTTGTACTTTTTTGAAGTCATTTGAAAATGGAAATTTTATTTAAAGGAAAAAGCAAAGTCACCAGACGCTATAGTTATTCTAGTTATTTTTAAAATAGTTATGATTTAAAAAAACCAAACTTCAAGCAATTTGATGGCAATGCTATGGATAATCACCTGAATGTATACTCTTAATATAATATGACATGTGGAAGTCAGTTGAAAAATATATATTTCGTTATGTCTTAGGTATATTATTTCGTTCCGTATTGTACCTTTAATGAAGGTATTGTACATATCAAATTAATAGACAGTAAAAGAAGTTTGTATGTAAGCGCTCGGTAATATTTCATGCTAAAAACGTCTCCAGTAGATTGGAATGAAATTCGGAATGAAGCTAGCTTAGGTATATCTTAAATTAAGTCGTTGTTTTAGATGGAATAACGGAGCGCAGCTGGTACTTATATTGATAGAAGTTGACTTAAATCGCTGTTGTATTATATTATACCTATTTTATTGATATAATTAAGAGAGAACTTTCTAATTAAAATAGTAGCATTTACAAATATTAACAAATCATAATAATTTCCTTACAAATTCAATCCACGTGAAATAATGGCAAGAATTCTAGCAGCATGTCCTCTTTGAATCGCAATAGCGCTTCCCTGGGCGAAAACTTCGAACCTCATGTCACCGGTAGATGTAATAAAACGAGAAGTGATATCCTTTCGAAATATTTTTGCACTACTCCACGGCCCAAGAGTTGCGACTGCAAACGGTACGAATATGTAATTTGGAATATGTGACGAGTTGCACGGTTTTGCCGAATCAGCCTTTTCTGCGGCGGCTCCCACCATTGACGCCGTTCCCCTGATATAAAATGTGGCTATTGTGTCCACGAGTGAACTAAATATTATATTCTTAGATTTATGCCAAAAATGCAGGGTTCTTTGTGATATGTGACATAGTAAAGATTAAATATAAGCGCGCGGACTCGTTGCTTTGTTTATATTTTAATTTGTGTTTTTAATGCTTCTTATATATTTTTAACTTATATTAAGAGTACATTAAAACTTGGTTATAAAAAAAATTACGAGTTTTCTTTTGTTCAATAAGTTGGCGCGGTAGTTACTGCAGCTGCCTGAAGCACTAACACTTGTAAGTTCGACCCCCGTTCACGACAAATACCTGTTTCGGCCATATCTATGTTTGTGGTTATCTCAATTTTTGTGTAGTGTTCCTCAGGGCCCCCGACATACTAAAGACATAAAGAAACATACACACAAGATTATAGAATCTTATTGGGGGCTGTTAAGTGTAAAGCGTTTATTAATTTATTTATTTTATCGACATTGTGCATTTCATTGCTTCACAATAGTAACAATATGTATTTCGTAAAATTCGGAAACACTCAAAGCAGAGTTTTGTAGCTCTCGAGTTTAGAATTTACCTGAATATCGTAACCTATTTTGTCTGGAAACGTACGTCGATTTGATCCTTTGTAATATCCTTTTTATTTCATACGATATTGCAATCATTTTTATTTACTTTTATAGTTGTTGGCTTAGTCGTTCGTTCATAGAAGACTTCGATAATATAAAATTTAATGTTGTCTTAACTTAACTGTTCTTTTTACTTTTTCTTAAGTTCCGAGTCTAAAAAATGGGACGGGTTTTAATTCGTTGGGGTTTCTTATATATGCTTACTCAATAACGGCTTGGTTAATTATTTTTTTCTTTAAAAGAAAATGCTCTCCTATCGATTCCGTTGAATATTCATCAAAATCGATTTAATACTTTAGTTTTTTTAAATTAAAATAACTATAATAATTATATCCCCAATTAAAAGAAATCACGTATTTCGCTTTTGATATCGGTTCCCTTTTTAAAAACTCTTGTTAATATATTAAGGGTTTATATATTATTTAATATTGATCAAATTGTCTCGATTGTTATCTTTTTACTGCAATTGTATTTAGAATAATCTAATATATAAAAAAAACATTATTTGTTTATTTGTTCTTATTCTTTGTGTTTAACCGCGATGGATAAAACTTTATCAACTTATTGTCCCGGAATCTATTCCGTTTTGTAAAACAGGTACAGTACAATAAAATTTTTTTACTTATAATTTAATTTTTTTTCTGCTAGTTTTTTATACGTAATTCCTTAATTTCCCATTTGACATGAAACATTTAATATTCGTGTTTTTTTTTCTTTTATTTCTTTAATGTTTACTTGTAACAGCTTCAGCCTTTGTTATCTGTGAATTCATGTATTTTTGCTTGATGTGTACACAAATATTAGGGTTTAACTAATTTTCGAACTTTGTAATTTATTATTTAGATATTTCATATCAGTTATTACCTGTCTTGTGTGCCATATGTAATACTTAAATAAATAAATAAATAAATAAATTCCAGTAGGCGGCATGCGTGCCTTAGTCGTAAATATATATTTATATATGTGGTAATCTGACTAAATAAAGCGAGGCTGACTATAAGTAGTGTTAAATAAACAAAACGTGATTTGGTACGAGTATAAGGGCGTGTATAGATATATTATTTTAACGCAGGTTTTTATGCGCATCTTACGAACATATAACACACTTTCGAGACACCGAAAACACAAATATATAATCGCCCTTATCAAAAATCGATTACAAGTATAAGCTTGTTTTATTATATAATATGGCATATTTATTTATAGCAAAGTAAATAAAATTATACATTAAAAATAAGATTCTAGATAATATATGGATACGTACCGAGATGGCCTATTGGAACAAGCCGATCTCAACCAATGATCATGACATCAAACTGCGGCTAACACCACTGAGTTTTCAACTGCTAAATTTGTGTTGATATTCATTTTGAGCTTAGCGGTGAAGGAAAATATCGTGAGGAACATGTGCCGGGAGAAATTGTGACACATCAGCCGCCAACCCGCATTGGAGCGGCGTGGTGGATTAAGCTTTAAACTTTCTCCTTAATAACGGAGGAGTTCTTTGCCCAGCAGTGGAAAATTTATAGGCTGTTACTTTACTTTACTATATAGAATTTAGGTTAAAATATTCAACGTAGAAAACAAGTACACTTGAAGTAAACTAATCGCTGCATCGGCCACATCGTGTTATTTTAATATTTTGTTTATTATTTCCTTCGATGAATCGATACACTCGACGTACGTGTGGAATTCAAACAAAGGCAATTGAGATGTTGACTTTACGTAACGACGCCTGTAGTCAATTCAAAGAGCGTTTTTAAGCAAAATAAAAAGAAAGCGTCTAGAAACCAATTTACTACAATTCTTACGATTTTATATTGACAAAACATATTATTTCGTTTAAAGGAAAATTCAATAGGTACTACTACATTTAAAGGAATTTTAATTTAAAAAAAAAAACGAAAATTTGTATCTGTATAATAAATGTGTATATACATTATATAAATATTTGTTAAAAAGTATGTTTATTTTTTGTATTAAAATAAAACATAAAAATATTTTTGTGTTTTATTCCTTACTAGACATGCTTGCCATATAGTTTTACTCATAAATCTTTAAGTTCTCAGCTTATACATACATGTAAAATACATTTATACCTTTCTCTTGAATCACTGTGTTCATTAATTAAAATCCATTACGTGGTTTTTAATATCTAAGCGTACAAATGTAACTTTATTTTGTACTATATAAGAATTCTCATAAACATTACGCATCGATTTATTACCTTAAATTGGACAAGTATCTAAATTTAACTCTAGTAAAACTGGCCTATCTGTTACAAAATAGGAGTACTGTTTTCAACATGAGTGATAAAATCAAACATTGTACAAGCATTTGTGTACCTCACTTTGCTCCCCATACAAGATGAAAACCTACATATCGTACAAACGACAGTCTAAAATAAATTTGTTTAGCCCGCTCAAACGAAATGGAAGTACAAGTACGTAATTGAGCTTGTTTCAGCCAAATTACTCAGTGCGGGACGGAGTGGCGTCGAGGCGTCATCCCCCGATTTTATAGAACGTCCGCTTCTAATAATTAGCAGCCAGCTGGTTATTACAGCTAATGATCACGATTGATGTTGTGTTAACGAATTAATATATACATAAAATAAAGTATAAGTATAAATAAAGTTGCACGATTTATAAGTCAAGAATGGCTGGTTTTTATTATGTTTGATTTGTTGGATTTATTTCTGCTCCGAATAGCGAAATAACTATTGTAATTAAGAGAAAGATAATTTCACATGGAGCGACTAATAAGTTAATATAATATTTATTGATTCTGAGGCGTTACGAAGTTAGCTGGGTCAGCTAGTAAATAGACAAAATTAAAAATGAAAAAAAAAACTGACAGTCTCATTGAGATAATTTGAATGAACCCAAAAACAATACTTCCGCCGTAAGACGATGAGAAGTTGCGTATTTGATGCTGATTTCAGATGATACTGTATCAGTTCAAGTTTATGCGACAATGTGTTTTTGATAGCATTCACAGTTTCGTAAATTTGAGTGAATTGGACATGTATAATTTGCTCAAATCCTTGTAACAACTAGAATATATCTTCATAAATTATAGCTAAGAACCATCTCGGTTATATCAGCTTTCAAACAAAAAAAATTTAATGTGACAAAATTAGTTTATCGTTACGGAGCTACGATGCCACAAACAAACGCACGGATACACGTCAATTTTATAGCACTTTTTGGATCAGAGGTTAAACTCAACTCAAACTCAAATTAAAACTCAAAATATACTTTATTCAAAATAGGCTTTTAAAGCACTTTCGAATCGTCAAGTTACATGTCATATTTTTTTATTTTAGATTTTTATAAAGCTACCAATATATTTTATTAAATAACATACCTACATTAAACTACATTGATGGTTTAAGAAGATGAGAGGCTTTTGTCCGCGGAGGACGTGCGGGATGCAAAAACAAAAGAAACCGTTCTTTGAGAGACTTAGTTTAGTTCCTCGTAGGCGTTATGCGACTCGATTCTAAATCCTAATTTGCACAGGTCTTTAGGGTAATTTTCAAGTGTATATTTTATCTTTAGCGTGTTATGTAATGAGGTTAAAATAAAATTATATGAATGAGATGTTTTTGAACCTATGTACATATGTTGGTATAGTGTACATATTACTCAGTATAAATTACTAAATGGAATGAGATAAATATTGTGGTAAAGTAATATTTTCAGGTAGAAAAATTTCTTTTATTTATTTTTTTGCATTCAAATCTTAAATTTTATCGTAATTTGTTTTGTGATGTTTTATTGATTTATTTTATTAATACTATTTAAGGATAAAATGCTTGAATCGTGACACGTGAATAAAAATACTTGTTACTCTTATCTAACAATTCATTTTATTATTAGTGAAACAAACTTTTCGGAGTAAACACACGAATTTCGGACCCGGGGAAGGATTACCTGGAGCAAGAGGACAGGGAAGTAAGCATTTATACCCGACATAAACATGTTTATCTCGAGAGAAATGGACGTCCTACAAAATCTTATACATTTAAAAACATTTCCTTATTTTCTTATCTAATTTAATCTTAAGTTGGCGTTCTTTACTCGTGCGAAAAGTTTGTCGTTTTATTTTATTCAACTAAGACACATATCTGGACTTCGTCATAATTACAGATAAGTCAGAAATAAGTAAATAGCAGATGTACGAGTATTCTATTATATATAAGACATGCTGTAGCCTACTGACTCTGTCTGTCTCTCTCTCTCTCTCTCTCATAAAAATTAAGTGTAAAGTAGTTACTATAACTGCGCTTCGTTAATTCATAAGGTGAGTGAGAGGACCAGAAAAGAAAGCCCTTTATACCTTTTTAACACAATCACCAAATAATAATATATAAGTCAATACGTGCTCAATATAGTGTAAATGAACACACATGATGTGTCGGCGGCAGTGAAAGTGTTAATCCAGCGACGTTTTTCTAACTCTAGTGGTACTGAAAGTGTTATGGACCGTGATGATCACTGAACATCAAGTAAGCTGTCTGCTCGTTTGGCCGCTACGTTAATTAAATAATTAAATATGTGAAGAGAAGTTATTAGAGGTGAATTTTAATTTTGACATAATATGATGTATTCATTAATTTAGCCTATTTGTTAACTTTTCATTCGATCGTTCTACGATTGTTTATATAATCTACAATGTTTTGCTATCTAGATACAATTAAATAATATAGATTAGGTGAGCGAGTTATCCAGACTTAAATTATACAAAGTAATTTTTATAACAAGTATAAAATTATTTTAATCTGATATTCGTCATCTAAATAAATATCCGTTACATCTCGCTTAGTAAGCATTTAGAATATATTTAAATAAAAAAACTTTTGAAAGAAAATTCGTGTTAAAAAATTTAGCGATGGATAATAAATTGTCCAACTTAATAATTAATGATCGAAAAAACAGTCAACTGCCATTTTCACGTAATAATGGCAGCACTTTGTAACAAGGGCATCGCTGTGAACGAAAACCTAACAATTTTTTATAATTCCCAAATCATCTAACTTGAAGTTTATTACACCTTTTTTTCATTCTACCGTACAGCTGGAGCCCCTTTTGTAATATTTATAAAATCACCAAAACATTATCTCCATTTTGAGAATACTATTATTATTTTTAACAAATAAATTTTGCTTTTTTGATATAACAAGAATAATATTATCTAAGGTAAGAAGTAAAATAACAGCCTGTGAATGTCCCACTGCTGGGCAAACACCTCCTGTCTTATTAAGGAGAAGGTTTAGAGCTTAATCCAACACGCTGCTCCACTGTAGGTTGACGGACTAACATGTGTCAAAATTTCTCCCGGCACGTGCAGTATCCTTACGATGTTTTCCTTCACCGCCAAGTTCGAGATGAATATAAACACAAATTTAGCACATGAATACAAAGCGGTGCTAGCCGGGGTTTGAAACCGTAATCATCGGTTGAGATCGACGTGTTCTAACCACTAGCCCATATTGGCTTTTAATATTATCTAATAAATTTGTTTTGAATATAAATAGTATGAATACGAATATAATAATATGTTCATTTACAAATTGCATCAAAATCATTTAAAAGTTATTTATTTATTATTCACACTAATATTATAAGGGTTCGAATTGAAAAATACTTTTTCGGTTAGATAATTTATTTATTGAGGAAGGCTACAGGTTATATTACATCGCACTACGACTCATAAGAGCAAAGCAGTAACTATAAACGCGAATGAAAAATTGCTGGAAAACGTGGAGGCGGAACACCTACTGTCATACTACAAAAGACGCATTAAAACCACGTTGAACACGTGTCTAGCTAAACAGTGTTTAAGATATAAACATTGCTTAAAATATTATCTAAATTGCTTAACAGCGAATAAACTCATAAAAAAACTTATTGATATACATATATTGATATATGTATAAACTCATAAAAAATGTTATACGTTACATTTGACAGCAAAAATAGGTTTTAAACATATATTAAGCTCACTTAAACGTATATTAATCTATATCTAAAGCATGTTTAAGTCTAAACTGTCTTAGACGCACGTTTAACGTCTGTTTAAATCTTTTGTAGTAAGGCAGCTAATGTTTAAATAATCACTGCCGCTCATGAACATTTGCAGCACCAGAGGAGCCACAAATATGTTACCATCTTGAACAGGAATAAGGAGTGATTGGTAATAGGACATAAAGAAAGGAATGGGAGGGAAATTGATATTTTAGGTCTTTTACTTATTGCTGTATTAGCTATTTCACGCCGAGCTTCTGTAAGAGTGAGGTACTGTTCTGGTCGAGCGAGCCTATATAAACGCTGTAGTGTATGGGCACAGCTAGGATCTACCATAAATGAAATTTATGCATGCCAATATTATTATAGTCACACGCCATATTACAGATCTATTGTAGCTATCTATCGAAATTTATAAATATATATAAAAAAAATCTCAACATATACTATACAGGTTGATCCATAAAGATAGATCGCATAGTTACAGATTTTTCCTTATTGACCCATATATAAGTTGTCACTGTGTATTGGACATATTACCACAGTTAGTAGAATCGATATTTAAAAGTAAAAAAAAAAGTGAAATAACTTTTTTGTAATTAATTTTTTTAATTTAAACGTTTTTATCTCGTATACATTATTTATAAAAAATAACGAAAAAAAAAACTTGTTACTTTTAAATATCCATTGTGGAACGCTGGTAAACACACGCCCAGTTCTCATTCTGTATAATACATAGACATTAACATAACACTGTTAAATACGCTCTTATTCATTAATTCACAGTCAATACCAAATACAAAATCGAACGTGTTTTACGAATAGTTTTTGACGTCGGTGGTAAAACACACCACCAAGCCAAATGTTCGCTTAAACTCGTAAAGTTCCGTGTGGTTTGAGCGAAGGCAGATCACAGACATGCAATTGTTACTGTGACTAAAACTTTACGTACTCGTGGTTTCAACAGATTTAAAATACCTAATTGTTAACAAATTAATATAAATAATCTAATTTTCTATTTCCTGGAATAGATTAAAGTGAAGTATTTACATAGTTGTGTAATATGAGTAATCGAGTATATTAGCCTCAATTCCAGTTGACGTTGTCATTTAGTCGTTTTCGAATATAAGTTATACTATATGTAATGATATTGATGTATTGTTTATACGTAGGTGTATTATACTGTTCAGCGCAATTCTTGTTATACAGATAATTTTTGTATAGTCACGGTTCTTGCATGCAAAATATTGACTTATTACGACGTGTAATTTGTCGTAATTAGTTATTATGTCATAATCATATGTGCTACTCGTATATTATGGCTATACCCATTAGATCAAAAACGTAAGGCAATTGCGAGAACCTGTCTCTGATCTTACATCGGATCTTCATAAGGAAAAGATGTGGTTTTCGTGTCACAGGATATCAGCGAATATTGGTACATTATAAGATAATAATGTACCTATATTATGTAATTTTATTGGTCATAGTTGCAAAATAAATAAACGCATCATACTCAACGGCATCCATTAAAATCTCATGGCCTTGTGTCTGGGCGGGAAACACACACACATCAATAACACAAACACCCAGACCACGACAAACATCCGTATGGCCAACACAGACGTTTTTAGTGAACGGTGATCGATCCCGCCATTAACTGACTGAAGCTCTTTTTTTTTGTTGACGCAGGGTAAATCTTCATAGATACCCGACTCCTGGGGGGGAGACCGGGTTATGTGAGATTGTACTCACTAAAACCCCCTGCGATGGCCGCCACAGCACGGAAAACGGAGAGGCTACGGGATCACTTTTGCAGGCACGTCCGCGGCCTCTCCCGTGCGTTGCTCCGCTCGTGGCTTGCGGAGCCCTTCTCAGGAGGGCGAAGATGGTCTCGCCCTCCCCGCACCCCTCGCTGGTGCGTACACCGGCAGTCTGGGGCCATACCGGACTGCGGTCCTCCTCTCGACCGTATGAAAACGGATGCGTGAGACCCCCATCTCACGCACCCACGGCCGGAGGGAGTGTCATATTTATTCCGCCCCGGGCACTGGGGCTTGGAGGCCGTGAAGGGCAGGATCGGCCCTCTCCCGAGCCCGTCCCGCAGTCTCCTTCTGGACCATAACAGTCTCACAGAAGTTGACTACGGCCTCCCACGCCGATTCCCTGCGTAGCATCGCCGACACGACTGCTCGCAGGGAGAGATTTCGCCCGATTTGCTGGACCAAGACTTGCCTTTCCACGGTCCACGCGGGACACGCCTCCAGCGTGTGTTGGGCATCGTCTTGGTCCGCCCCCCAGTGGTGGCAAATCGCCGTCGCCTCGCGTCCGATCCTACACAGGTACTCTCCAAAGCAACCGTGACCGGTCAGTACCTGTGTGACTGAAGCTCTAACGTGTCTGTCAAAATAAATAAAAAGCATATTTTATTAATTCTTTTTTATTTTTTTATCATGATTAATCAAAGAAGCGACTACTTATTGATTGTCTGTAGCCAACCTTATCGCTCACTAGTCGTTTGACCAACGTACTCAACAACATCGAAGCTATAATCTAGCTCCGAGCAGACTTTCTATTGTGACCTACAGTACGTGTGCCATTTGGCAAGCTTAACGGTGGTTTTTTTTCAAACTGTTCAATTCTATTATTGGAAGTCTTCGTTAAAACATCGTTTAGATATTTATTTATAGGACTTTTAAAGTCAAAAATTGAATTAAAGAGAAATATATAATATTTAGTTGTCTTAGATTTTCGCGATTATTATTATTATTTATATATTATTATTATATTTTATTTTATTATTATTATTATATAGCACTTTGCAGCGTTCGTGGTCACGGGTAGACCCGTGACCACGAACGCTGCAAAGTGCTCGAAACGTCGGGATGATAAAAATAATTAATATACGCGATTTAAATCCGTTTAAAATAGTTTCATTTCAATATATAATATTCAGATGAATATTTTAGGTTTAATGTTTTCAATAATAACAGCATCATATACACGCTGCGGATAAATATTCATTACATAATATAAATAAATGAATCTATATGGCCTTTCCTAATGCGTTGTCATGAGCGGGGATCGAACCCGATCGTTAGCGCTTCAGTCACTTACAGTGACCACTGCGCCAACTACCGTTATTTAGTTAAGTTTTTCTCTTATGTATAATATTGTAACATCATAAAAGTTAATAAATAGCTAATTATATCAACACTTGTTATTTTAGCACTATTAAAAACAATTCAAAATTAAAATGCAAACGAAAATATTTTAACTTCTTATTTTAAATTTCGTTTCCTTGTTAAAAAGTACCCTTTTGCCGTAATGGCGAATAGAGCAAAGTAACGAATTTAAGCTGAGTAAATGACTTGACTTTTAACTTCGCTAACTTCGCTTTTGTGGAGAAAGCACCGATACGGAATTGGCTTGTGGCTAACTTTAAATTGACGGGAAAGAAAAAAATACGAATCCTACTGGCTTTGTATATCTCACTCGTACCGATTCGAACTCGTGGGATGTATTATATACATTAGGCGTAAGTTACATTTGTATGTTTCCGTCCCGAACCTAATTACGTAATAAACTTACGAAAATTTTTATATATTTGTGTTTAAAAAATAAGTAAGATTTGAATAAATAATAATAACACGTCACGCTATGCGCTTACAAAGAAAAAAAAATTACTTTAAATTAAATTTAAATATTCATATGATTATGTAAAATAAATTTACAGTCAGGTCGTTCAGGTGCAACGGCATTTGTAAGTAACTTATGTAAATCTTAACAAAGTCCGTAAGCAAAACTTACAAGTGTGATAATGGTCTTAGTCTCTTGTTTATTATAGTATGTATGTAGGTACTAGTTAAAAAGTTAAGTATTTTTATTATTTTAAATGTAATTATTACTACGTTTTAAAATATTTTTATTTTAAATTGAATCCGATTACGAATTAAGTCTACAAGGTTTTCTTTTTCTGAAATATGTTGATTATTAATATTACAGGAAACAGTTTAATATCTTGATAAAATAAATATCAATCAACATCACAAAATTGGTACTAATATTTGAAATACACCAACGAGATTGTCAACAACGACGGCAACATACCGAACTTTAAAGTGGTTTTATAATTATTAAATCAAATCAGAATGTCTTTGACAGCACCAGAGAAATTCAGTTCGAAAATTTTGTCAAGTCCCGCTGTCCGACCTTAATAGTAAATATTATACATATTAAATATACATAATATAATAAATACAGTACCAATTGAAAATAGGCACTTTTGAAATATAACAACTATTTTGATTAATATTTAAAAAATATATAATTTTGTCAAAATAGTTTGTACAATGTAAGTAATGGAAAATTAAAAGATTTGTATAATGTTGTTTTTAATTTCGGACCCTAAAAGGTGGGTGTTATAAGTTCGACGTGTGTCTATCAGTGGCAGCTTCCTAACGAATGGACCAATTTTGATTAGTTTTTTTTTTGTTTGAAAGCTGATAATATCGGTAATTGAAACGGATCTTAGCTATAATTTGTGTTGATCTGTTCAAATATTTGAAAGTCATCAGCTCTTTTCTAGTTGTTGAAAGGTCTAATCAATTTGTAAATTTAAGTAACTCTGAATGATATCAAAATAATATAGTTGCATAACTTTGACCTACGATGACTTAAACTTTGTTTAAGGTAATTATTCATAAATAACACTTAAAGCCTTAGGTGTTTTGATCTCATGTGAATAACGTACCCTATGAAAAACGTGAAGAGAAAAACGGCGTTAAAGAAGTAATGAGTGATTATTGTATATCACTAACAATACTAACTTTTATTATTATTTTTTTTAATATTATGTTTCCGTTATTGCTTTTCGCCATGTTGGTACTTCTATTTCTTACAGATCGCTATTCAATGAAATATTAAATTATTTTATATTCTAGTGAATAGCAATCTATTCAAGATTTCTATAGATTCAAAATATCATGAAAGGCTTTCTTAGTAACATTAATTCAAGCTTTAAGTAAGATTTCTCTCTTGCGTTACCTTTGATATTTATACATTTTAATTTCATCATAATTAAAATATGTTATATAAAAGTAAAATTAGTTTGTAGGGAGTAATCTCTGAAAGTAATGATCCGATTTGAAAAATTCCTTTTTGGTCGATCTGATTCGACCGCAAGCGGATGGTTAAACTTTGGATTGTTACATTACAGTCGAATGCTCGTAATGCAGTACTGTATTGTAATTTTCAAAATTGTTACATTTAAGAAATATGTACTTTACGAGCAAAACGAATACATTTTGTTTACTTTTTTTCGTACTTTATCGTATACATCAAAAATTTAGTATAGAAAAGTGCGTAGGATTCAGGGCTAATAATAAAGATAACCTTAAGACAACCCAATTCTTGACTTTAATTTGAAAACTGAAAATTAATAAAATTGAACTTAAACAAAATATCTTTTAGATTTAATATTCCAATAATAATAAACAACCCTACTGACTAATTATTTCATCACCACTTCGAGATCTAGAATGAAGAGCTTCAGTGTTTGATTCGAGATTCTACGTGATTAATTGCAGATTAATTAAATTATACATAAGAGTTTTCCTCTAAAATAACAAGTCACAGTACTGAGTGACTAATGATAGAGTAGCACGAAATACACTAAGCACTAGAAGAAATACTAAACATAAAAAAAAGTCTTTTTACGTGACAATAATAGTAAAGAAAAAACTTTAAAAAAAGCAATATTAAAAGCAAAAAATGCAATTTTGTTTACTTGAACGACACACTTATACCAGTTAAAATTAAAATCCAAAATACTCAACTGAGTTTTATGTGTTTGACCCGTAAGTTATAACCTTTCAAACAAAAAAAATGTCAAAATCGGTTAATGAATGAAGGAGTTATAAGGAATCAAATATTAAAAAAAAATACGTTACAAATTGAAAACCTCCGCATTCAAGTCGGATGGAAGCAGATTTGAATATAAAGCTAATTTTGTGATATTTTCCAAATAACTTCAATTACTATTTTATTGTTCTTGCTTGTATTTTCAATTGTCTGTATTTATTTAGCCACTGGTCGTCCTGTTCCGCTAGTATTTTATATTTCCGCTTCTCCTCTACAATACTTTCGCACTCATTATTCCACCATTTACGCTTTTTCCTCTTTTTCCTTCGTCCAAGAGTTTTCAACGCTACTTCTTTAATTGTTGCTTTCGTGCTTTCCCATGAATTCTCAATGTCTCCATCGACTACTAAATTTTGAAAACTGTTTTTTAATTCTAATTGAAATTTACTTCTAATCGTCTCTTCTTTTAAACTTTCTACGTTAATTTCCTGGTCTTTAGGTGTGTTTTGTTTTTTAAAAATTCTAATCTTAGCCTTAACTTTAATACCAAGCAAGTAGTGATCACTGTCACAGTCTGCACCTCGAAACGATCTTACATCTTGGATGGTATTCTTGCGTCTTTCGTCTACTAGAATGTGGTCGATCTGATTAATAGTACTTCCATCTGGAGATTTCCATGTGCTTTTGTGAATGTCCTTGTGTGGAAACATTGTACTTTTAATAACCATGTCCTTAGATGATGCAAAACTTATAAGTCTCAGGCCATTGCCATTTGACACGTCATGTTTGCTGTGTTTCCCAATAGTTGGTCTGAATATATCTTCACGGCCCACTTTCGCATTAAAATCCCCTACTACCACTTTAGTATCATAACTTGGCAGCTGATCGTATGCTAATTCTAGCTGTTCGTAGAATTCGTCTTTTGAGTCCTCTTCAGCTGCCTCAGTTGGAGCGTAGGCGTTTATTATTGAAATATTAAAGAATTTGCTTCTGATACGAAGGATGCACAGCCTATCGGATATTGCATCAAATCGAATCACATTCCCCATGACTCTGTTAGATACAAGGAACCCTGTGCCGTAATGGTGCTGACCAGAATCACTACCACTGTAAAATAATGTAGCGTCGTTTTCTATATTACACGCTCCCTTACCAGGCCACCTGACTTCTTGTAGGGCAGCAACAGCCACGCAGTATCTCCGCAGTTCCTTATTGACCTGGTGAAGAGCGGGTCTATAAAGAGAGCGTACATTCCAGAACAATAATCAAAAGAGCAAAAAGAGAGCATTTAATGGAAAGAGTCAGAGATATGGAAACATTGTCAAGAGCTAGTGAATCCAGGAAATTCTTCCAAGAGCTAAAAAGTTTTAAGAAGCGGTATCAACCTGCATCTCAAATTCTAGAAGACGACGATGGCAACTTGATTACTGAAGTTTCAGAAATTAAGAACACCTGGCATAACTACTTCCAGAAACTCCTCAATTGTCTTCCACTTGAAAGGGAAATAATTTGCGCGACAGCCAGCAACAATACTGAGGTAGATCCACTGTCATTTGACGAGATACAACAAGCAATCAGGAGGCTAAAAAACAACAAAGCACCGGGAATTGATGGCTTACCCTCAGAAATTTGGAAATACGGCGGAGAGACATTACAAACTCACTTGTATAATATAATTCAGGTGATCTGGGAGAAAGAAAAACAGCCACAGGAGTGGAACATAGGAGTCATCTGTCCGATCCATAAAAACGGCTGTAAAAAGAAGTGCAACAACTATCGGGAAATTGCTCTTTTACCAACTGCGTATAAGGTTTTATCATACGCGTTGCTGAGAAGACTGGAACCACACGCGGAACTAATCCTTAGTGACTATCAGTGTGGGTTTCGTCGCAATCGCAGCACTATCGATCAGATCTTCCTGCTTAAACAACTAATGGAGAAAAGATGGGAATACGCTCAAAGCATTCACGCCTTATTTGTGGACTTCAAAAAAGCATACGACAGCATTGATCGGACGACTATGTATACCATACTCAAGAGCTTTAACATCCCGAAAAAGCTAGTGAACATGATTCAAGTGGCCACGAAAGAAAGCAGGATTAGAGTGAGGGTTGGTAAGGAACTAACGGATGAGTTTGAGGTGATTACCGGAGTAAAACAAGGCGACGTCCTGTCACCCGTGCTTTTCAATTTAGTTCTAGAATATGTCATCAGGAAAGTGCTTGCACTAGACACTGGACTGATACTGAATGGAAGGCATAAGGTGATAGGATATGCGGATGACCTAGCTCTGCTTGGAGAAACTAGCGCACAAGTAGCGCAATCCGCATCTGTACTTGAAAATGAAGCCAAAAAAGTGGGCCTAAGTATAAACCATATAAAAACCGAATATCTCCACATGAAGCGCTATAAAGATACACGAGCCAAACGGGAAAACCTTCATGTTGGAGATACGATCTATAAAGGCGTAACCAAATTTAAATACTTAGGCTGCACGGTCACCGACACCAATACCAGGAAGGAAGAAATCGACATTCGCATCCAAAACACCCTGAGATGTAGCGCAGCCCTTCACAAAGTGTTAGTGTCCAAACTTTTAAGTAAAAAGACGAAAATTAACATCTATAAGTCAGTTATAAGACCCATCCTAATCTACGGTTGTGAAACTTGGACACTAACACTCAATGAAGAAACTAAACTCCTGGTAGCCGAACGAAAGATCCTGCGCAAGATATTGGGTCCGGTAAAAAGGGAAGATGGAAGTCTTAGAGTCCGAAAAAACGCCGAAATACAGCGACTCATAGCTGAGCCCAATATCATTGGCGTGACAAAGGCTCACCGTCTGCGCTGGTTTGGCCATATCCAGAGAATGAGTGAAGATCGTGGCGCTAAACAAGCCTATCTGGGACGACCATGTGGACGAAGGCCCGTTGGACGACCCAGGTATCGCTGGGCCGACGCCGTTGAATCTGATCTTCACGAACTTCAAGCCAGTGACTGGCGAGAAATGGCGCAAGACCGGGACAAGTGGCGTAAACTCGTGTCGGAGGCCAAGACTCACTTTGGGTTGTAGAGCCATCATAGTAGTAGTAGTAGTACTATTTTATAGCTACTAAGGTTTAATATAGTTATTTTTAATTTCTCTTTCTTTTTATTTTTTATACAATTGTTATATATACTAATTGTTTTTATCTATAACGATTAAACAAAAATTGAATCTCTGTAAAGTAAAATTTCTGGGGGTTCTATTAATTAAATTAATATGCATGTAGATTATATCATTTGACAATGTTAAACAACGCTTACAGACTCGCTACATCATAACCGCTTCGAGATCTAGAATCCAATGTTCGCGATTCGCGACATTACTTGATTAATTGCCGACGACGTTCGTCCCCTCTGATTGATTACATTGTAATCTTGTTTGTGACTTGACTGATGTTCGGTTATTGTATCACAGCTCCGTTTATCATATTTTTGCTAAAGCCTCTCATTAGTGGGAATAAGAAATAAAAATGTTCAGAGATAGAAAATTTGTATGCACGTCAACTAATTTATAAAACTGAAGAGTGAACTTGTTTGATTTAATGTGCTAATTTCAAGTATTTTTACGTTTTATTTATTATTATTATTATTTTTATATATATATTTTTGTATTGGCTGATTTCTGGTTTGTTGAGAAAGATTATATACTTCATAGCTGCGCACTTATGGGTCGTAACGTGACCCATAAGTGCGCAGCGACAACTATGAGAATCATGAAGCCCATAAAATTAATGCGAGTGTAACATTATAAGAAGCACAAAGTATTTAGAAGATGCAAAATTATATCAAGGTTTTCATTTCAAACTTTATTCACATTAAAAATAAAAGGGCATATAAAATCTACACGATACAAATATCACTTTTTTATTCATGATGTTTCGACGAAGTTACATCCGTCGTGATCACGAGCTGACTCTGACAGTCAGCTCTTAACTTGTCGCCATAAAAAAAAGGTATTAATACCATTCGTTATCACGAATAGATCCGTTATATTAAATATGAATAATATAAATCGGGGAAGTTTAAATTTATCACTTATTTATTTTGCAAATTTACGCCACACGTTAAAGTTAAGAAATATTTTAATTTATTTCCTTTCCTAATTTATTTCTTTAATTGTTTTGTTTATATTGATTTGTAATTTTAATATATATCATGATATTAAACTAATGATATAAATTTAAAAGTTTGTACGTAAATCTGTATGTTTTATTACTTCTTTATGCTGTAATGACTTAAAAGATTTGGGAAAACTCGGAGTAAAGAAACCGTAGAATTTGCCATACGCTAATTTATTCTTTGAATGAAACTGCAGCCAGCGAAACTTAATTAAATGAATAATAATAGGCATTGGTAGCTACGAAATTGAGTTCATTGTAAAAGAGAAAGCCGAAGGCTTTTCGTCATTCCTTTCATTACCTCCTGTCCCCCTCCATCTGTTATTCCTTTTTAGGCGGGCCATGCATTTCTAGTGTTGCAAATATCCATGGACCCTTCCTGTGATGATCACTTAATATCAGTTGATTTGACCGGTCATTAACTCCTTTTTTAATGTAAAAAATTTAAATGAACTATTCGCATCTGTTAATAATTACAATTCCAATCTACCTCGCAATAGATTCAGTTACTTCACATGGAAAAATACGATTGACAGTCCTCGAGACAATTGAAATGAGCCCGAATAAAATTGGGACAGCCGTATAAAGTCCGCATCAGATTGATTGCTCGAGTTGCGGCCGGCTAGAACTTCCTTGACAGATTACACCAGTGGAAATAAATCAAAATGTCTGTCGCTCTCACCCTTCGAATCGGGCTTTATTTATTATCTTATATACTCCGATGTGCTTATGTCCGCCTGGTATCTTGTAACATTATGAGTGGAGAAATATGTATTATTCATAAACCAAATGTGCCTCAAACGATATCGATATCAAATGAGAACCATGTGGTAATCCAAGATCAAATGAATTGAGAAACTCATCAATGACTGTAATACCTATTTCGGAGAGAAGATTATCAAGACGCCTAAATTATGTAGGTACCTACATTATTTTGTTACGGTTTTATATACAGAAATATATGAAACTAGTTTTTGACCACGGCATATTTATATAGATTTAGTTACGCCGAAAGACCGTCTAAAAGTTTTTTTTGGGAAAATAATTTCTATGATAAATAGATTATAAATTAAAGACTTGAGTGT
Organism: Hypolimnas misippus; assembly: GCA_037950945.1. NCBI lineage: Eukaryota > Metazoa > Arthropoda > Insecta > Lepidoptera > Nymphalidae > Hypolimnas > Hypolimnas misippus. Next base: position 9,228,549 of record JBBEEQ010000029.1, on the reverse strand, counting down.
TTTTCTATTGGCTGTACATCTCCTTTGCATTATATGTATGTTTGAATTGTACTTCAACAAGAAATAAATCTAGCAAACATATTTATTATCAAGGAAAAATAATATGTACATATTGTCTTTGTTTTTTAGCATTTATCAAAGAACTTTTACCGCCAGGAAGGGATCTCTGAAGAATATCCCTAATACTTAACAGCCGGAAAGGGCGGTGGATAGCCCATTTCCTGTATCTTCAATATGTTTTTTCTTTTCAAATTACACATTCCCTTTGTTCGAGTATCACGTAAAACTATGAGTTTTTTTCTGAAGTTGTTTATCGACTTTTTACGAGAAAAAAAAGTTAAAGATTTATATTCATCAGATTAGAAATCAAAAACAATCATTTCTCTGAATGTAATATTAATATGACTAGTATGATATTCATTTGTTATTTTATAAAAGAAATCGAATATTTTCTATAACACTTCAACATTTATGAGTCTCATAACACATTCAATACTCCCATGTCAATTTCCTAATATCTAAGAAATGATCAATCTTAACTATTCATATTTTACAAACGAAATAGTGTTATAATGTCATAAAAATAAGGTAGAATTTTCTATATCAATACTTAGCTAGAATCAAAACGATTTCACACTGCCTCCAGAAATTTATACGGTCTTAAGAAGGGTCGGACAGCAGAACGGTTTTATTCCCGTTCCCGTCATCCAAATACAGACTTATAGTCGCTGTTTATACTTGTTTAGATTTTTAAAAATACCACAGCTGACTAAAATTACTCTTATACTTCTTAAAGTTTTTGAAAGAAAAAATCCATTTACACACATGTACACTTCACTACGCACTTACATATACATTCATTGTTAATAATAATAAAAAAATATGTAAACTAATCTGTAAGTACTATTTAAATTCAAAAACTTACATCATTTAAAATGTTATGAATAACGGAACCATTTGATAAGGGTATCGTTCACTTAAAAGAAGGTTCTAACAGCGTATGTTGTAGTGATAAGTTTTTAGCTGAATAAATATTATAGAATTTTGTTAACGCAAACGCATTATGAATTTTAATAATTGCTACAATACATATTTATAATTGGTAATACATTAAAATGCAATGTCTTTATTATTAAAAAAAAAAACTTATACAATTTTCTGCCAGTCTTTTTCATAAATACTGGCGTTTTATTCGTAGCTTGGTTGATAATTTCCATCCTAAATCAAATGTATAACTTATTTTTTTTTCCCAAACAGTTAAAATAAGAAATCCAAGCGAGAAAAGTAAGAAAATAGTATAAGTGTACGCATATTTCGGAATACAAAAACAAATATATCAGTAACATCTTCTTTATATCAAGTAAGTACAATAAAAACGTATTTTATTCACTTTATCAGACCATGAAAGCGAGTTAGAGACGCAGATGGCTATCGAATCTAATTTGAATCTAATTGTTAGTCTGTCACTCAATTCTGTCTATAGTCATTGAGGCTATCTTCAGGCTAATATTGACAATGTGTGGCCAATTTGCGAGACCTAAGATGCGTTTCACCTAAATTGTTAGCGTGTACTGTGTGTTTATGGGTATGTAACTGTTTTGCTACAGAAGCAAAAGTTGCTACTTTTATATTCAATTTAAATAAAAATATACTGTTAATTCAATTCTTTGATTAAGGACTTTTAGTTGTGCCAATTAGACACATGTTATTTCGCCCAAAATTTACTTTATTCAAATGGCTTTTAAAGCAATTTCGAATTGTCAAGTTACATGTCATTTTTTAAAAGATTTTTATAGTAAGTCAAGTTAATAGTAGTATAACAAGTTGTAATTTAAATTTATTATTTTAACTACATTTTAATATCTGTTTTTGTTTTACGTGGTTGAAGTCAAAGAAATGTGCATTTTAAATATTTTGTTTTTTTTTTTTTTTAAGCGTACGCTACGCCGGTTAATACTTATAGAACAAGAGCTTAGCACATTAAAAATTATAAAACAATAGCATTTTCACTTTGACAATGCGTCACTTAATTAATATTATTTAAAAACTTTTAAAGTCGACGAGAAAAAGTTCCTTAATTTAATGTTTCAAATATTGAAGTGTGTTCCATATTTTGAAATAAACAATAGTCTCATATATTAGAAAAACTTATTATTATACAAAACTTTTGACTATACCAATCGGCTTTAAAATAATTATACCATTTTATCAAAATAGAAAAGAAAATATGGATATATTCTGCTTAAAACGAATTGATCAAGAATGGGTTTGACATATGGATGCTGATAAGCTATAATGCGTCAACCCACAAAAAGTCAAATTCGGAGATATTGATGTAATTTGATACTGCATCGCCTATTTAACATTATTAAAAAAAATTTAAGTCATTTAAACTAAATAAGTACGGAAAAAAGTCTCTTAATTAATTAGTACGAATATCAAGTGCGTTCCATATTTTGCAATTTATACAATAATCTCAAATATTTGAAAAAGTTTTTATTAGATAATATATTAAATATATTCGTCTCAATTTAATTAATTATACCTTTTATCAAAAAATAAAAGAAAAGATGGATATATACTTCTTCGAACAAATTTGTTAAAAATGGGTTTGACATATTTAGACGCCATTTTCCCAAAATGGAGTCCGTGTGGCTTGACACAGTATTGCTTATCAGCGTCCATATTTAGACGCCATTTTCTCAAAATGAAGTCCGTGTGGCTTCTCATAGTATTGCTTATCAGCATCCATTTATAAGTGATTATTTATGTATTTATTTTCAAAATTACATTAAAAAAACTTCAATATGATTTTTTGAAAATAATCTTAAAACACTTTGTTGCCAATACGTATTGATTCGTACTCGTAGTTTGACAATTTTCTTTCAATTAAAAATTATGATAATATAAGCCATATTTGCCTATAATAAAATATAATACATAATAATATCTAATATTTCATGCACAAAATACTATGTCAGACCAATTTCCAACATATATTAGGCAAAATATTAACTAAAATGGAGAGGTTTCGGGTCTTTAATTTGTTAAGGCAATTTATCTTCAGATGATATGAAACACATCGTGATCAACTCGTAGGTATATTATGGTTACGTCAATTTATTCATACGTAAAGCAAAAACCTTATAACCATCTTTAAGAATATTACGCGGACAAAAGAATATAAAATTTCGCACACTAAATAATATTAGCAGTACTCGAAAGAGAATATCTATTTTAAATTATTGATAAAAAATACATCAAAACAATAAAAAAGAAATTACACAGTATTTTGACACAAACACGCATATATATGTACTCTTGTGTATTATAAAAGTCAGTGGTCAAATTAAGAAAAGATAATCTGTGGTCAATCATTAAAATGGTTAAAAATTTAATGAATGATGGTCGAATTCCCACCACTTAGTCACCACTAATTTTATTTTTAATTATACTTACTGTCGTAAACATCGTAATTAAATACTAAGTTACGTGAGAATAAAGAAGAAAAGATGGATATATACTTCTTCAAACAAATTCATTAAGAATAGGCTTCCCATATTTAGACGCCATTTTCTCAAAGTAAGACATATGTACTACGTGTGGACATATGTACTATTGATTATCAGCGTCCTATTATGATAACCTATCGTTAGAGGAGACGACCCATTAAATTAAACGCTGAATTCCTGAAGTACTTATTACTGATGATATAAATTTGTAGTTCTCTAAGAAACAACATGAAGAGGTCTTTGCCCAGCACTCAGGATTTGCATATAATATACAGCAATATGAAGCCGAGATGGCCTAGAGGTTAGAATACGTCGATCTCGACTGATGATCGCGGGTTCAAACCCCGGCTAGCACCGCTGGTTTTTCAAGTGCTAAATTTGTGTTTAACACATGTATATCCGCCAACCCGCAGTGGAGCAGCGTGGTGGATTAAGCTCTAAACCTTCTCCTTAATAGGAGAGGAGGCCTTTGCCCAGCAGTGGGACATTTACAGGCTGTTACTTTACTTTACGTTTTCTCTTGCGTTGTCACTTACAACGGTACGATAAGTTAATAAAATTTATTAACTGTAATGAAACAAAAGTCAAAATGTAATTAATTGACGACAGGTAGTGGTCACTCACACACTAAAGTGCTAACGGTCGCGGGTTTGGTATATTAATAGGCTGTAGAGGTGTTACCGCAAACATAAAGGTTATTTATAAGGCTTGATTGGTTTTGCTTGTGTTGCGTGTGTTTGTTGTGAGTGTTAAGCGTTATTTGGTTATTTAAGTAATGAATTATTTTTATGGGTGATTGGCTCCAGACCCAAAAACAGGTTGTATTTTGACTTATGTACATATATGTATATGTTTAAAAGGTAATGCAATCGAGATGGTTCGTAGCTATTATTCAACAAGGTTTTTTCAAATGTTTGAAGGTATTCTAGTCGTTAAAAGGATCTGAGCAACTTTGACTTATCGCCTCGATATTTATAATGATATTGGCCTCGATATTTATAATGACACGTTGGCGCAGTGGTCACTGCAAATGACTGAAGCGCTAACAGTCGCGGGTTCGATCCCCGCTCACGGCAAACGTGTGTATTGGCCATACGGATGTTTGTCGTGGTCTGAGTGTTTGTGTTAGTGTTGTGTGTGTTTCCGGACCCCCGACACAAGGTCACGCGATCTTTATGGGGGCCGTTGAGTGTGATTCGTTTATTTATTAAATTTACATAATTGCGTAACCTGTATCCGATGCTGCAGCATCACCTGGGAAAAAGCCGAATACTCAACTCCTTACCAACTCACAGAAGACATATCGTGTTGGTGGTTGGTGGTTGGTGGCTCGTAGAAATGACCTCAACGAATAAATTGTCAGTTTTTTTTATTTTTATTTTATATTAGAGACATAGATTTTTCACATAAAAATTTAAATGTTTTATATTTTGTTTGTGTTATTACTCTTTACAAAGTTTAAGTTATCAATTGACTAAACCTTATCAAAAGTCGTTAATGTCGTTTTAAAACTATATTTGATACAGATACGCACACATTTTAAAAGTGTGTTATTGTTATAAACGCCATGCAAAAACCCACATGAACTCAGAAGAGGGCTATTATTTAAAAATTACAGACATACATATATAATATATGGGTACATGTTTATAATCTGTGTGTTCATACAATTTGTTATTTTAATCGTTTACACAATCCGCCTTTACAAGTTACTGGGAGGTAATTAAGAGATTACACCTTTAAACGATGATCTGATCTCGTTAAAAATGTTTTATTTTGTTCGCATTATTGTTATAATATACTAAACCATATAACGATACGTAAAGGTCTTTCTCGTGGTTTTACTCGTATTTGTCGCTACTTTCCCGATTGATTTACGTTTAAAATTACTACTGCGCTGTACGTCCGTGATTCTATGGGTAATAAAATAAAAATATTTCTTCCTACTATATTCATCGAACAAACACTCTGTAGAATGTAGGTTATTATACGATTATTTTCGCTTAAACTACTTACTTATATATTCAATTAGTTAGTGTATTACACAACGTATAATCTTGATTTTCAGCAAAGTTATTAACATGCAAAGCACGACTCCGCTTTCAAACTGTTTCACTTATGATGTACCTCCGTATTATATAATGGAAACATCCTATTAATATTTTTTTTCTGGATTTGACGTCTTAAACCAAAAACTAAATATTAATATTGAAATAATGTGAAAGTGACTTTGTCTATCTGTCTGCTTATTTGTAACGGTTTTACACATAAACTGTTGAATAAATTTAGATGAATTTTGATTGGTGTAAATTGAATTTTGAAGAAAAACTATTTGTGTCGTGAAATGAAAATGTGAAAGAGGTCAAATAAGGGATGTAAGTGTCTATGGAAAACGAATCATTTATCAGAGAAATGGGCTATGTAAAATTATTATTTGCAGGTACAATAGCTGAAACAACATAGTTTTATCACAAATAGAATGGTGTTTTCGCACGCCATTGACGAGATTCAATAAGTAGAAATATAACACATAAAAGAAACAATTGCATTCGTTTTATGGCTTCTGCTTGATTTATTTTGTTGCAAAATGGCAGAAAATGTTGCTAAAGGTTTAATATTCAAATATGAAATAAAGTTGCAAAAGGCACTGTTTACCTATAGGTACATATAACATAGGTCTAGTTCTAGTATCTAACGTATAACATAATTTTTTTTGTCCCGACTAACTGATTCATAAACGCAAAGTCTAAACTGCTAGTGCTACAAATTTGAACTTTGGCAGTTGACACCTTTTATGTCGTAAGCATCCAATGAGAAAGGATTTTTAGAAATTAGAAATTTCACCCCTAAGGGAATAAAATAAGAGATGAACAGTAAGTAAGAAACACGAAACATAATGATCTAATTCTATTTAGATATATATTTATAGTTTATAAAATGATACCCCTAAGAGAGTGAATTATTATATCAAATGAGAATGCAGTGGCAGAATTTGTATAGAACCGTCTTTATCAAAACATGATATATTCTGACAATGGAACTCATTTATGTATTAAAATGCTTTATTTAACTGTTAAATGTGGCATAATTTGATAGATGCGATAGTTTTACATAATTAACCCACTGATTTTTGATAGGCAGGCGTTTTTGTACAAAATCATGAGGATTGCTACGGCTACCGCTATTTCCGCATTTATTTCGATACAGCTGATTTATTTCGTTTTAGTACAAAAATCAGAAAACTACTGTTAAAATGTAATGCGTGGCGATTGGGGTAGTGCACGCATAATTGCCCCGCAAAAATGAACTGTTAACATTATAAGCCCCAGTTCTCAGTTTTGGGATGAGCCAAGATGGCCCAGCGGTTAGAACATGTCGATTGTACGCGGGTTCAAACCGTGGCTAGCACGACTGAGTTTTTCAAGTGTTAATTTTGTGTTTAAATTCGTATCGTGCTCAGTAGCAAAGGAAAACATCGCGAGGAAATCTACGTGTTCCGAGAAAAAATATGACACATGTATATTCGACCCGCATTGGATCAGCGTGGTGGATTAAGTTTCTAAATCTTGTCCTTAATAGAGGGGAAGGTTTTTGGCCAGCAGAGGCATATTTACAGGCTGTTACTACTTACTACTACTCTCAGTGTTAACTTCACATCACGTGTTACCGTGGAATCTCTACATGAGACTCTACAATAAACTCTACATAGTTAAAGGTATGTAACCTTTGAAGATTTCTAAAACTCTCGTATGTCATAAATCTCACAATTCCTGTCAGGTAATTTAAATTTATCACCTTTACCAAATAAGTGGATCTGAATATATTTACATATAATCATGTTTTTTATTCAAAATTGTAATAAATATTACATCAACTCAGATGTCATTATATTTACATTCATAATTAGTATAATTTTGATATAAATATTAAGATATATAAACAGAGATTATGAATTTAAAAGTACCTATATTTGACTTACCTTTATTTACTTTTTATTTTACAACAACAGTATTTAACAGTCATCGCATCAATATTTGATAAAATATTTACTATTTTGTTATTATTTTATAACGTAAATATGATTTGAAATAACAGATCAAAATCACGAATATCATTGCCCGTTTCACAAATAAATAGACACGAAGACGAAAACAATGTGCTTAACACATAAAGCCCTTTCAACTTTGATCTTAGCTTTAGCCGAGACAAAGTCCGTGGTATATCACACATACATATCGCCTGGAGCTAAATATTATAATAGTAATGTTGAAGTTTGACTATGACCACCCTTTGATGTACTTAGGACGATTAAATACTAGTTGATTCGCACGGCTTATTATGGATTCTTCACGCAAATTTTCGCCTCCTAATTTACCTCTTCATGCTTGTTTCTTGCAACATACCGTCGCCAATATGCTTCTTCGATATTCAATCTATCTTTATACCAAAATTCTTCAAAATCGGTTGAGTGATTTAGCGTGACAACAGAACATTTGTCTTATATTAGGTCCAGCGGCGAAGATAACATATAATCTTCTAGAAGGGTGTTTCTTTTTAACCTTAAGCTCATCTATCTTAAATTAGAAACTTCTGTAAGTAATTTACGTTTCTAAAATTTTAAAGTTTTAGACTGAGTGTTGCCTGTCAATCAGTGTTAAACTTTTAATATGTAGATTTGTATGTTTATTTAGCTTGATATTGTAACCCAACGAAACTTTTGTTATATCCCATATACCTAATAAGCTAACAAAAAATATTACAACATCTAGTATACAAAATATTTAATACACATTAAAAATTAGCTGGATACCCCTAACTTTAGATTCAGTTGCGAACATTTTGTGGTTGTTAAATAAAAATCTACAAGATTAAAATCACGTATGCAACAGTGGTCGCACTCTATAGCTCTGACTTTACAATATATTGTAGTCACACTCACTCGGGTCGACGCAGAGGTGCCACAACTTTGGTATTCAGCAAAGTTGCCGCTTCACCTCTCCACTGCCAGGGGTTATTTACACCGTCTCTTTACTTACCCACGTTAAAAGTTCATAGTTTTATTATATAAAAATTTAATAGTGTTTAAATAAAGTTTTTTTTCATAATTCCGTGTTAATTGACTAAACACTAATGAAGTGAAGCGTTCAAATTTCCTTACATTTATTAATTATTGCGTTAAATAAAAATATATAATGCAAAATATACGATAGTGTAACAGTCATTACAACGTAAAAAATCTTTATTTATTACTTTTATAATTAGTAAATCTGTACTTAAGTAACTTAACCTGTATAGGATTCTTAAAATAAATGGATTTTTTTAAATAAAATAATGAAAGAAAATTTTAATTTTCTGTTAACGAAAACAAGATCTAAATGAGGATATTTGAGAATAAAAGAGTGGTAAGATTAGCCTAAGATAATCTTTATAACATCTGTTAAAACCATATATAACCATTATTATCCATAATATCAAAACTGTTAGGCACAAAACCTCAAAAACAAATTACCCGATTTTCGTAAATTTATTCTGGTTTTTTCGTTCTTAATTTACTGGAAAGGCATAGATAAGCCATTAACCCCAAAAGAGTGTTATCCACAACAGTGTTCAAATACTCGTAAAGTAAACGTCTCTTTATATATTTTTATTTTAAGTAAGAAGTCAGTTAAAATTGCACATCAGTTCCTTATATTGATATACATGATGAACATTGAATAGTGGTCAATGAAATGTCAAATACAATAAAGTAAATATATATATATATATATATATATATATATATATATATATATATATATATATATATATATATATATATATATATATATATATATATATAAAAGACAATATCTCGTGTTACTGTAGATAAATTTAATTTCTATCCTTCAGTTAGCATATGTAAAGCATCTGACTACTTGTGCGTTGGTAGGTAGGTTAAGTATTTAAAACGAATTTAAATCGCGTATATTATTTTTATCATTCCGTTTCAAACACCTTACACCGATCTTGGTAGAATAAGTGAACATTTGAATGGTAAGAATTAAAATTTTTATTTTCAATCACCGCTAAAGGTACTTCACGGATATTACTTGTCCTATACGAGTATCTTACGTGACATTGACGAAATAATCTATGCTTATATGGCACAACAAAAAGCCATTGAAATAAACACAAAAATAAAATCGTTTAGTTAATTAATTTGTTTAAGACTGTCTTGTAAAGGCGAGTTAGTTTAAAAGTGTTAAGCTGAAGTTAGCTGCCCTTTTCTTATCGCTGCTTTCTTAAAAGCAAAGTTGAAAGTCATTAGCTTGGCTTAAGTTCGTTAGTTCTACGTTCAACGTTACAGATGTTAAGTTACGTATAATAAAGAACCTAATGGTCTAAATTATAACAATTCAATCGACAATGAATAAAACAATAATAATAATGTGTGAAAAATGTACTTTATTTAACTTAGATAATTCTTTTTGCCATAAAGTAAACGGTTTCCAATGGTAGGTTTAAAAGGTGCACCCTGAGGATGTTCTGGTCGGTGTCTGTGTGGTGTCTTGTGGTATCGATGCTTGCATATGTGGAGGTGTGCGGTGCTGGCCTGGTTGTGCTGCATATGCGCATATGCATGTGCATACGAGGGAGGGTGGGCGGTGCTTGCCTGCTTGTGTTGCATGCGTGTGTGTATATGTGGGAGGGTGTGCGGTGCTTGCCTGCTCGTGCTGCATGTGTGTGTGCTTATGTGGAAGGGCGGGTGGTACACTTACTGCATGCTATGAGATAGCTGTATATTGTTTCGCAGATTATAGCAAAGTAGTTTTGTGATTATTTATCATGGAATTCCGTAAAGTACCGCCTGATTCGATTAAATATATCAGGGGTCGTCAAATAGCGGACCGCTGTCCAGATCCTGTCAACTGGCCTATTTTATGCGGACCTTAAATAAGTTTCTAATAAAATATTACTTGTATTTCTTGACACGGTAAACATCTCCAAAGTCTTGGTGACTCTGAAACTAATTGGTGCCCCTTGTCCTATACTATGCCTATCTAAAGCGTATCACAGATCAGCATAAACCTTCTAGTATAGCTTCATTTTGTACGGTGAGGTGAGTGAGTGTGTGAGTCAGTGAGAGAAGAGATACCTCCTTCCCTAGTTCCTTCCCTTAACTAGTATACATTACACCAGGTGAAGCGCCTGCTTGTTTGCATGCTGTTTTTATAAATTACTAACACCTAAATGACCCACTGCTGGAAAACGCTTCCTGTCCTATCAAGGAGAAGGTTAAGAGCCTAATCCACCCAATGCTCCACCGCGGGTTGGCGGATATATATGTTTCAGAATTTCTCCCATCAAATACAGGTTTCATCACGATGTTTGCCTCCACCACGACAAAAGTGCTCTGATTAGATTATTCGTATATTCTACAAATAAATAACTGTAAAAAGACGAGTTTTGAGCAAAAATCGTTTAGACCTACATATAATTATACGTTGTAGTCTCGAGTCCATTTAATTAAGTATTAATATTATAAAAGTCTAAATGCATTGTTTAAATATTTCTTTGAGCAAAGAACACGTGCTGTAGTTAATACAATGCACGTAAGAATTAAAAAAGTACCTAGTACGTTTATTAAAGTTTTTACTTTAAAAATTTTCCCTCCGTATATTAGCGCTACACGAAATTATACATATGCGAATGGTTTAAAATGGAAGTTAAAACTGTAATGAAACTGTGTGAAGTGGGTTGGTTCATTTAATATTAAAAAGAGACAGATACCTAGCCTAAAACATAAAGTGCAGTCATTTAGTGCTCGAAAAGAAACCTGAATGTACTCAAAAAATTTTATTTTCACAGACCTGTTTTAATTTTTATTTTATTGCTTGTGTACTCGTATTGGAAACATGCTGTCTTAAAATATTCTTTCCCATTTGTTTTATGATAATAAGATTAAATCTCTATAGATCATTTTCTGTAGTTTAGTTGAAGGTTTTGAGGAACATAATGCACTGATATCAGTAAAATCAACATCATCAACATATCATCAAAAGTCCTTCCATAATATCAAAATAAGTAAAACATTTTTTTTTGGAAAAAAAAATACCGAGTTCGATTATCGAACCATATGGAGTTTTTTCTCTCTTAGAATACAGTTTTTCTTAATTTTGGTGACATGGTTAAACAAACTTCTCTAACACATATAGATTCAGATTTCTCCCCATTGAACCATCGTGACTTTAATAATACTTTATGTACCCACAGTCGAGCACCAATTCAACATTCAAAACGTTTAATTCGATCTGCGTAGACAACATATTCCTAAAAATGTACATCTCTAAATGCCCAGCTGTGTTTCATATTAAAGAAAACAATATAATGAAGTCCCTTATACTCAAATTCAAGGGTCTCCTTACAATGACCACTACAGAATAATAAAAACCTACTCTTATTTTTTGTACGAGTCTGTAATTCTATACTAACAGTTACTTGTGCCTTCGTCCGCGTAAAGTTTGGGATTTGATAGTGATGTTTTGGAAAAGTGGTAAAATCACTATTTAGCATCGATGTAAACTTTTTAAAGATGTGAGGTCACTTTATACGTAATTATTTTCAGTCATTATCAGAATTACAAAAAATAAACAGGTTCTGTACAGCATGTATTTCTTTTTAGGTATGTAATATTGTTTATGATTTCCCAGTAACTAATAAACTAATCTACACCACCCAATTATACCTTAATAAATAATGGTACTACTAAATTTTATGTTTCACATCTCATTATTCGTATTTGTACTTTTTAAATAAATAAGATCATGGAATAAGATTTCGAATACAAAGGTTTTTACGCCTTTTACGCCGTTTAGGGGTGGAATATCCAAAAACCCTTTTTTAATTTATATTATGGTATTATAGAAGTATGAAATAGTTTTCAGTGATATACCAATGATTTTTCGCCTTTCGAAATTTAACATCCCTTACCAACTTGATAAGAGGTAGTTTTGAATAGTTTTGATACTTTTATATATTTATTCGCGATAAAAAAATTATTCTATTTTTAAGGTTAATAGGATAAAGAAATACTTTTTCTGTATGCAAACTTCACCACCCCATTTTACCTTAATAAGGGATGATATTATTAAGTTTTGTATTTCACATTTCATTATAAGCATCCCGAAGAATTTGTAATAAATTTTAAGTAAATATGACTCTTTTCATATGTTAAGAGGGTAAATTAAAAATATCCATCCATTGTTATTGGAGTCCCACATATTTAAAACACCATCATGGTTTGTAATAAAATTCAAAATATAAGTGTTTCTTATGAAATAAAATTCATAATGCGTCTTTGTATTGAGAACTAATTGAAAGCTAATGACCTAAAATTATAATAAAACGAGTGTTTTGATGACGTGACAATAAAAATGACCAAAATAAAATAGACATCGCTGTCTGTCTGTCTGTCAAATAGACAGCGATATTTTTTTACTAAATCACTGACATGTAAATTTTATTTACATGTGTTTATGACATCAATACGGCATTCTCATGGTTGTATGTACACATATAATTATTTGCTTAACTTAAGAAAAAATATTTTTTAAAACATCTTTACGGAAATTTTCGGGTTGGGTTCGATTTCTTTTTGAGATAAACATGTTTATACAGGGACCGCGATAACGTTGGTAATGTCTTATTTTGGCCGGACTCCGCTTGTTTACTTCGAAATTGTTCGCAAAATAACATTCGTTATCTATGAAAGCGCACTGTTTTCCAATGTTAAAACCGTACGTTCATGTTGATTGGTAATAAATTATGCAATCATTTATACGTACATACGAGTACTGACACACGTGGTATAATTTTTTCTTGCTACGTATAAAATGAAATGAAACAAAAGGTTTACGTAGACATTGCAATAACAATTTTTATTATTACGTCTTTTCAAATCGAAGAACGACAAAAAAGCGGAATATCAGCAAGTTTCTATAAGGGACCAAAGAGAATATTATAAGCCGTTTAGCTGGTACGCACGTTATCGGGGAAAAGGTTAACCGAACCGCGAAAGGCGCCACAAAAGCTTATACGAAAAACAATAGCTTTGTTGACGTTCAAAGTATATTCATTCATGCGTTGATTTTTCTAGAAGTCGCACTTTGTATTGTAAATCTACTTCCCGCATATAATACTAATGAATAGTTCATAGTTCATTTTGTTGCACAATTATCCATTTCCCTCGGGTTGCAGTAATGCTGAAATATGATGATTGACTAAAATGTACATGTGGCCGGTAAGAAGAAAGACTATATGTTATTATGAATTCCTCTGTAAATAATTGGTAATACATAAAGTACATTTTATTTTTATTTTGAATCGATTTCAAAAAGGAGAAGGTTTTCAATTCGTGGCGAGTTTTTTTTTTTAATTTTTGGTTCTTCAGAAATATGTAATTTCTTAACCGAATTCGTAACGGCACACTGTTTTAGGATTTGCCTTATTTTAATTTGGTTTTTAAATCAAAATAACTGATATAAATATGTAAGTCCTCCAGGTAAACGAAATTAAGTATTTTGCTTTTGAAATCGGTTGGTTTTTTACCCGACTGCGCGATGCAAGGGACTGTAGTGTGATTATCAGTCTATGTAACATATGCACGTATGTGGGTTTGTCACTATTAAAACAAACGCGTGGGCCGAATTTTGATAAATAACGCGTCGATTGATTCGTCATAACGGCGCGAATGTCATAAAAAGCATTATAATGTGGAAAAATCTAAATGGCCGATTTCAGGCGCCATAATGTGAAAAAGAAAAAAAAATCGACAAACTATGTCGAGTGAAATGTCATTGAATAAGTATCTAAATATAAATTTTAGGTTTCCTATATCATTTTTCAATCAGAATTATCATTTAGGATCTATGACGATTTAAAGTTGGTTAGTAATTTTTCTCATTGCTTTTTTAATGTAATTGGGTTTTTGATTTTTTCAATTAATTACTTGTTATAAACTCTTAATTATTACATAATGTAGAGCTATTTACGCTATGATAGTTTTGTATAACTAATGTAGGTAAGGTCGAAAGTGGTGACTAAAACAAATATTTGATGGATTTAATAGTTTCCTCTGTATACGGTTTATCAACAAACTTGCGCTTCATATAGAATTGTTTTGTACAAATAATGTAGAGCATAGTTAATAACACTAGTAAATAAAGCTTTAGATAGAGTATCTATATTTCATTACTACATTATAGACTCGTTATTACTTGTCTGTAAGTCATTTTTTTTTTCGTATTTTAGACAGTGATGGATAAATAAATATTTTATAGTCAAAAAGATAATCTAATCTACCTCTATGAATAATTTTATGTTGATAATTATGTAAAAAGTTTATAAACGTTTTATAAATATCGATAGCCTGCACTAAGAAAAGAATTTTGAAACCCCTCAAAGGTTAAAAAGAGAGTTAAAAGTTAAATAGGTATCAAATTCCTAAGTATACGTCGGCGAAGCTGCGGAAAACTGCTAATACTATTTGAAGTTTAAAGTAAATATGACGCAAATTATGCTGTTGTCATTAAATTCTGTAAGTTTTCACCGGTTTTAGTAACAGATGTAAATTTTTAATAGGATCTGAATCTAAGAAGATTAGGTTTCTGTTATATATTCCACTGCTTACTTAAGAGCCGAACCTAATAGACCTGCGGTCCGGATTCTGTCCGCGGTCCGCCCTTTGGTGACCCCTGCTTTATACGTTATGTATATGTAATGTTACCAATGTAAATGACAGAGGAGATAGGCACGGCACATATTGCACGGTGATAGTACTTATAGATTTAGTAGTTCATATCAGGTACATTCCATCTTTTTACCCGACTGATCTAGAGGGAGAGTGATGCGTTTCGCGCGCATATATGTGGATATGTTCCTTTCGTTATACTAACCTAAATGGCTTGATCGATTTTAAAGCGTAAGCTGTCTTCAGATTCATTTTCACACCGAGTGTCGTATATGACGTCAGCAAAAAATCAACATGGCGGACGTTAGCTTTCAAAATTGGTAAACCGTTGTGACCTAATTGTAGCCTAAACATTTTGACCGATTTTCAAATGGGAAGAATTTTTAATATTTTTTTTAATAACTTAGACATTGTTTCAAAAAAAAAATAATAATGCGATAATAAAGATAATCGACCATTATATTTAATAGTTTCAAATATAGTACCGAAACTCTGTAAGTATATTCAATTATCCGGGTAAAATAATTTTGCGCATTTTCCGTCAATGAGGATCTCCGACCAAGCTTAAGTAAGTTCCCAGTTAATTTTACAACCGCACAGGGCTGTCAATACAAAGCGAATAATTTTTTCGCATTTATTTATCAGAACAAATGCTTTATTTCATATTAATATTGTTGGAATTTTTATATTATTCCAGATGAAGAAGCCACCATATTCATCTTAAAAAAGGACATATCGTCGGTGATAGAGCAAAACCGCGTAACTAGCTTTCACAATAAGGTCCATTTTTGCGCAATGGAAAATGCCCATAAGCCTTATTTTTATCAATAATATGATTTAGTATTTGATTCAAATTTTAACTTTATAGGAAAAGTTAGATACGCGGTTTTGAACTATCCCCGACGATATGGCTATGGTGCATAATAAATATAGACGCAGTTGTTTTTTTTTGTTTTGTTAATTAACCACATGCTACTTCTCGTCTTAATAAATATTCTATACAATATTAATATTCGTAGTAAAACGTTGATGAGAATCGTGTAAACTTATACATTTTTTTTAACTCGTGAAGAATGAGTTTTGTTTTAATATCTACAATATATTTACAAAGTGACTAATATAAAAGTATTAAATATTTATTATAATGTGAAATTAAATAATTTAAAATTACGAATTGAAAATCGTGTAACGATATTATTGTTGATACGAAAATCTATATGTTTGTATTTCTTGTTTTTGTATCGATATGTTTAATAATCTGTACATTCATCACGCGAAGATCATAATTTACAGCGACGCTGATAAGTAACACTATGTCAAGCCACGCGGATTTTATTTTAAGAAAATGACGTTGAATATGTCGAAGCTGTTTTTAGTAAATTAGTGTGAAGAAATATGTGTATGCCTCTCAGTTCTTTTGATAAAAGGTATCAATTAAAAGCACATTGGTACAATATTTTTTTTGTTTAATAATAAGTTCTTCAATAAAACAATGTTATTGCATATTGATAAATGGATGCTGATATGCAATATTGTGTCAAGCCACACGGACTTCATTTTGAGAAAATGGCATCTAAAGATATTGAACCTATTCTTAAGACATCTATTTGAATCCATCTTTTCTTTGCTATTTTGATAAAAAATAATTAATAGCAGATAGGCTAGTAAAGATTTTTATATAATAATAAGTTTTTCAAATATATGAAATTATTGCATAATCCAAAATATGGAACTTACTTTAATATTCTAAGCATTTTATCAAGAAACTTTTTCCCGTACTTATTTAGTTTAAATATCTCATAATAATATCTCTAAATTCAACTTTTTATGGGTTGACACATTATTGCTTATCAGCATCCAAATATGAAATAAATTTTAATATTCAAAACATTAAATTAATAAACTTTTGTCTGTACTTGTTTAGTTTAGATCACTTGAAACATTTTGAATAATGTTAAATATGTGACGCATTACCAATATATATATCAATATTTCCGAATTTTACTTTTTGTGGGTTGACACATTATTGTTATTATAAGTAGGCTGAACTAATATTTATTAAGAATAAATATACATAATACATTTTACAGTGCAAAATAGAAAAGAAATAATAAAAAATCATAGTTTCATATTTAATGTTCAAACACAATCCTTTATACAAATATGTCATCAGTAAAGCGTATATAGCTCTTTAACGTATTTCAACTTATTAACTATTTTGCCAACCCTATGACAAACCGAGATGCGCCCAACAATGCAGACTCGCAGCTAGTTGCTCGTTAATTAGCAAGGAAATGCCGTGCTGGAGCTAACTTGTTCCTTCAAAGTAGAAACTTTAGTTCTAAGTATGCGAAAAGTGATAGACTGGAAAGAGCTGCGAGTACGTTATTGTTTGTAGGTTTAGAGAAAGATGGAACTTGGCAAGACATATCGTTCAGGTATTTCTTGTTGTTTGCGCGCTCTTTGAAAGTATGTCTTCGAGTATGGTGCTTAGTTTAAATTAATTTTAATTAAACGAGTAAAGTGTTTACCATTTATTTATAATTCGGGACAAAGATAAAATTTTATTTTTGAAAAAGAAAAAAAATCTATAACAAAGCACTACTTTTGCGAATCTCGCTTGTGGCTGTCGTTTTGACTGAATTCGTTTTGAATTACTGAATCCCAGTTGGTAATCTGTAACCTAAGAATCGGGATTTTTATTTTTCGAGATAACGGTAATAAACGATGACAGTCTAAAATGATATCAACATTGTCATATCAAAGTCCACGAGAACTATATCGTGTGCACAGCAGCTCGTTGTGATATAAATTTCCTCTAAATGTCAATACGGAGCGAGAATGTATTCACAGGTGTCGTTTCATCGACAAATATATCACTTTTTCGACAACATACTTTGATTTATGAAATCTACGAACAATTATCCTCTTTAAATATTTGGTTTTTAGCAGGATATTATATATACATATATATACATTATACTATACAGAAATGTTTTGAGTAATCAGAATTTTGATGGCTTATAAAGATAGACTAAAAGTGTAAAACTATAAAAGCTAAAAAGCAATGTTCTAATTAAGCCTATGAACTGTGAACTGTCAAGAAAACTGAAAACAAAGATTTGCAGAATTCCCTTGAATTGCTAAGAACAGGCCTATTTTTAATATTTACATATTTTATCATTGCAATTCAATACAATTCTTTTGTTAATGGCTTTTAGTTCGTACATTTAAACTTTCGCAATTTATACTATTTATATTTTATATAACGAGTCGCGACAACTAATGGTAATGGTCACGAGCCTACCACGACGGGTGCGACTTCATTGAAACGTCGGGCAATAAAAAAGTATTACTACCATTAGTTCTCGCGATAAGACTCATTATATAAAAGATGAAAGGCTTTTAGTTGTGCCAATTAGACACATGTTATCTCGCCAACGTCACGTAAAATGGAGAAAATTCGATAAAGATTGATCGGTGGTTTATCATTGCTTTTACACCTGAAATAATTTACTAGCTACACTCACAGCTTACGTATGGTTACCTAATCATTGTAAATATTACCAGGTTTCAAAGTTATATCAATTATGTGAGTAAAACTTAAAAGTGTAATTCTCGCTCAAGAAATATTTTGGTAGTGAGAGAAGAAGAAAATACCTTTAGACTTCAGTTATTTTATACAATTCGGATAATTTTGACACCTTGCATGTAAGTTCCTCTTCTAAATTTTAATCAATGGAATTTTGTTCCACTTAAACCTGCATGCATTTAGTCATGTAGACCAGTGTATATAATCCTACATAAATAAACAGTGGAGTCCCTTACCCATGGAGATATGTAAGAAAATATGTAAATCGGCTTTCACTATCCAATCTTGTCGCTTTGTTGTTTTACATTGCACATAATATGAAATGATAATAATTATTTTCAGGTATAATAGCTTACCTTAGTGTAGTGTAAAATATATACACATTACATGTGTACAGTACAGTTTTACTAAATTTGTTTTTAAATACAATTTTGATACTTTTAAAGGTCGAACACAAACATAACGTAACGTAAAAACATCGGTACAAGAAAATAAGTTCATAAACAGTTATTGAATTTTAATATTGAGTTTCTTCATCATAGAAAAGGCTTTATTTCAAGACAAAATAATAAAACTTCCATATATTCATGAAAAGAAAATACTTCAAATAAATTTTATAGAATAAAAAAATAATCTCTAATAAACATATGAAATTATTCAAATTTTAACAAAATTATTTAGATACATAACAAAAATTTGAAATGTTTCAATTTAATTTTATGTTTATGTAAATTGTCGAATTCATGTTATTTTTTTTCGCGAATTCACAATGTTTGCTTTACATTTTGAATGAAGTTAGAATAACATGAACTCATTCGCAATTAAATAAATCATTTTATAATATTAACCTAAATTTTAACGCATATTTTCTTATAATTTTGTTATTAAATTTTGCATAAAATTTTTGAATAGCAGTTTTATATTGGGATACCGATTGTATTTATTCAAAATTATTGTATAGCGAGCCAACGTTAAAATAACTATCTGTGTGCCTTTTAAGCCAATTCGTTCAGCTGTTTGAGCTGTACTTCAGACGATCAGTCACAGTTTTTTTTATATTAGGTATTAACTACCCCTCGCGGTTTTACTCGCGTTTATGGTCACTATTTCGCTCCTATGAGTCTTGATGTAATATAATTTATAACCTTCCTTAGTAAACGGGCTATCCAACGAAAAAAGTTTGTTTAAAACCGGATTAAAGATATAGATTTTGTTTAATATCTAATTAGTCCTTAATGGAACTCTTTATCATTGGTTAAAATCGACATCTTCTATAGATATCTTGGATAATTTTGATAATTTGATTAAATTTTGAAACTATATATACATATATATGTACGAAAGTGATATGTAATACAAGAACAAGGATGTAACATTTGCAAACGTGGAATTACATCTTAGATTAAGCACAGCATTCGTGTAATCTAATGGATGTTAATTGTATTCATGTTTTGCATAAGTACATCGTACATATATTATAAGATTCTTGTTCCGTGTATCCATCACCGGTGTATTGATGTGTTTCAGAATTTCACCGCGGAAGATTTTGCAGCTTACTCTATGCCAATTTTCTGTCAGAGTGTGATACTTCTCGGTCGTGCCAGCCCGTATACAATCTGTAGTTGTTGTGAGTTACAACCTTCCCAATGATTTTTCACTAGGATTATATACAACCTCTATTAATAGATAAATTATTATTCTGTGTTTACTTGCAATTCCATTAAATAATTTGTACTATTAGTAATTTTGAAGCACGTTATAGTATCAATTAAAGTAAAACATATATTAAAGTATTTAATACATGTATAACGTAATTAAAGTTGTATACATGTACATCAATTTTGTTAATAAAAATAGTCAAGTTACCAACTGGCAGGATACTAAATCATTCCTAATACAAATTGCCTGAAAGGAATATAAGCCATTACTTATATTCCAATACCCTGTCATAAATAAAATTCAAGATGGTATGTCTTTTGTGAGTGTAATTAGACTCACTCACCTTCACAACGTAACGCAATACGAACACGTCCTTATATTATAATCGCGAAAGTAATCATAGACGTTTGTTGACAATTTCACGCAAAAACTAATAAATCGATTTTAATGAAATCTTACAATAATATAGCCTTATACATCATAATAACTCATAAGCTATAATTTACAAAGATACTGTGTGTTATACGACTTAATAGGCTAAATAAAAATAGGCTGATACTAAAAGGATTTTTCCAATCGAAGCGATACGAAATTGGCGCGGTCAAACCAACAATGTGTTCGCTTGTTATTGTATATATTTAGTCAAGGTTGAATAATATTTTAAATTTATCATAACAAACTAGTGCAAACGTTTGACCGTCTCATTTCAGACATCTGTTTGCATGCCGGATGAAACCGCAATTTACAATATTGACATTCACAAATAAACCAAACAGAGTTCCAATTGAAAATCAAATATTAATGTCCTTTGATTTGTAAACAGACCAATAAAATTGTAAATAAAATTTGTGTTCTGAATTAGTGCATCAACACAGGGCGTATTTTAGACGCGTATGGGTTAGTATATATTTTTTTAAATAAAAATGAAACGACTGCAAAAACGGATCTAATAGTTACAAATAAACTGAACGGCAAAAAAATGAATATTTTCTAACATTTAGAATTCAATGCCAAATAAGACATTTTAAAAAGGTGGTAAGTATATATATAAATATATATATATATATATATATATATATATATATATATATATATATATATATATATATATATATATATATATATATATTATATATATATATATATTATACTTTTTAGTTATGAAAATAGTAAGGCTACTTAAGTACCTAACTTACAATAGCCTAGCGTCAATTATTCGCCATTAACAAAATATTGTTTTTCCCGATGCAGGTTTGTTAATTGTTGAGTAGTTCTCCTTGTGTTGCAACGTCATTTCTACTATACCATATGCATTGTGACGAGCATAAATTGCTTAGCAATCAAATTGAATTAATCGAATCGCAAACTGTGAAACACTTGTTATTGAGTATATCCGGTGGCCATCTGCGGTCTTCATCATCAGTTTCACTTCACCAAATGTTAAAGGAAATACAAGAGTTGCTATCAAAAATACCGAAAATCGTGTATGGATATATCGGTATATAAGAGCTCCCTCGATTTCTCGAGGATCCCAGCATCAGATCCTGACCAATAAAAAAACATTAAAAATTGGGCACAATCGCTGGAGTAATCGGTAAACATCCATAAAATAAGGCCACAACAAATTGAGAATCTTATCTTTTTTGGAAGTTGGTTAAAAACACCCCTTAGAACGTTTACACATCTGGATAATTACACGCTCAAGTTTTCGTAGGCTCGAACGCATCGGTGAAGGTAAAAGTCGATAGATATTGCAAAACGATATACATGTAGTCCATCCATCAATTAATTCATCCATCAACGTTTTACAGTCATCATGCAACAGTATATTTATTGTACAAAATAAGAAAGAAAATGCGCTAAAATATATTTAGGTCCTAGACGTGTTATCCATTATATCCCCTAATAACCATTAGACAACATTTTCTCCTCAACTCAATTTTTATACAAAATTCTCGTGAATATAAATGCTTTTAAATTATTAATTTTATAAAATTATAAATTATATTAGGTCGTTGCTAAGTAAATTTAACCTTGATATAATAAAATTAATGTAAGTAATTAGGACTTAAATCCAATCATTCATTGCGCTGAAGCTCTAAAATTAATTAGGCAGATGCCTAACAATTAAAGGGACAAAGCCCTGGTAATAAAAATAGGAAAAAATCCCTGGTTCAAATATCAGTATAATTATTTCAGTACCAAGCCTGCGAATTTCCCGATAAAACGCTTTTTCTAATTAAGGCAACATTATACAAAATAATTTAAGGCATATAGTTACATATAATTTATATTTAAAGGCATCAAATAATATAGATGTTAATTACTCAAACGCATATTACAGTCTGACGATGCGATATATGAGAAACACTAATTAACGCTAATATTCTAAAACAGGCATCAAACCCGAGCAAACGGTTTAGTTGAGCAATTTTTGTAGTGTCAACGTGTCAATAATTAATAATACAATGATGGTTTGGCTGAAATTAGTGTTTACGGTTGTTACGACTATAGCTAATTTGAACTTACTAACGTTTAACACGTCATTATCGCAAGGATATTTTCACACACTCGGTTCTTTCTTTCATTTGTATAGTCTGAAATGAATCGGGTGGTCTGGTTACCGATCGACGTTGAATTTTTGTTTATCCGTACAATCCGTATATATTAACACTAAATTAGCATCAAGCGTCATCAACATTAGTTGAGACATTTCTTTAACTTTTATTATTAAGTACTTATATAATTATATATGTCAAATTAATGTGTTTTAATTTTGAATTGATAGTTTTTAATGCAATTTATATCGGATGTATTTTTCAAATAGTTAAAAACATGACTACTGTAATTATTCGAAAATTCGTGATTTTCGTTCCGGGATGTGTTTATTTGTTAAATAAACCGAGTAATGATAAATAGAACGTAAAGAATTTAATATGATGAATAGTTTTAGATCTTTGTATGACATTATGACTAATGTAAGACATAATAAAATTATAATATAATTTTATCTGCGGTGAAATTTCATCACTGGGAATATATAGCGAAAATAATGCATCAACCAAAGCATAAATCTAAATTTAATTGTAGTAAAAATATTTTTACATTATTAAAATACACTAATTACCGTTTACCAAATAATTTAACATTCAAAATTTAATCTACAAAAGTTTAATTATAATGTGCTTGTTTTAGTAAGTTATATTGATATGATACAAAGTAATTACATTTTGAAAGATAATTAAAATTAATAAATACTTTTATACAAGTTTACTTTTGTTGTACAACAGAACTCTTACAAAGATTCAATTAAAACTTTAAATGAATTAATCTTGAAGCGTAAACTACTAGTAATGCGATAAATTACTATTGTAAAATATTTTATATTCTATCATTTCCAAAATATATTTTTCAGTCCATACAATTTGAACGTATTTATTTAAATGCATGGTGTACCACACTAGACGTAAGATTAATATTACATTGCTCCTTTTTTTAGCATTTTTAACTTATGTAAGCCTAGTACCAAAAATTAACGCATAGTTGTAAATTACACTTTCCATTTGGATGCTGATAAGCAATATTGTGTCAACCCAAAAAAAGTCAAATTCGGTGATAGTGATGTATTCTAATAATGTATTTATCATGTTTCAAAGACTTATCAAGTCATCTAAGTTAAATAAGTACGGAAAAAAGGTTCTTAATTTAATGTTTCGAATATTGAAGTTTGTTCAATATTTTCTAATATGCGATCAACTAACATATTTGAAAAACCTTTTATCAAAATAGAAGAGAGAAGATGAATATACAAGTCTTCGAACAAATTTATTAAGAATAGGTTTGACCTTTAGACGCTATTTTCTCAAAATGAAGTCAGTGTGGCTTGACATAGAATTGCTTATCAATGTCCATTTAAATATGTACTTGCAGTTTCATAATCATAGCTTGATTGTTTAAAGTTCATGCTTACTCCTTCACTCCTGTTCGCTATAATTTTCATTAATACACAGACTATTTGGCGCTTAAAATTGTTAAATAAAACTAAAATCTCAACAGTTCGAAAAAATCTTAATAAAAAAGAATTTTTGCACATTTAAGTATTTTGAGTGGTATGTTTTTCTTAAAAATATTCATAGCGCTACTTCTCCAATATGAAAACTTTAGGTAATAGTTTATGCATTATTATTACCCATTTTTATTTTCATCCTTAACCGAGAATTAAGAAAAAAAAAATTGCAATAACGGCAAATTTTACGTTTTATACCTAAATTATGACCAAACTAAATTATATAAATAATTAGATAATAATAAGCCTCCATTCACTTCACTCTAAATCAGACCCCGGATGCAGTACAAATGTTCATACAAACATCAAGTTTACGCTTATGCCCAACAGCTACTGAACTTAGAACCCTGACATAGATATAACTGCTTAGTAGGAGAGTGGGTGGTTAATCATAACTACGAGTATGGATTGACACTGGTCCTTTAAGCCAACATAATTAAACATGTATGTGTACTAATATACTATAGTAAATATTAAACTTGATCGAATAAATTTTAATTTGGCTTTTAAATATAGCATAAATGAAGTTAGTTTCATATAATATTGTTTTTAAAATTGTCATTCCTTTTTTAATGAATTAGGTTATAACTTAATTGGTTTGTGTATTAATGTTGAATTAAGTTTTATTGTACTGTATATTTATATAAAATAAAAAAAATAATAAAAAATAGATACGTAAAAATCATCAGCATTTATTATAACTGTGTAACTGTCATAACAGAAATACATTTCATCAGATGCATCATGAATCTAAAGAAAGATAAAATCGTATTTACCGCAATACGACATGAAAATACTCCGACTTTTATAAATTTCGGTATTAGCTTGTCTCAACTAGTTAAATGTCACGCCTGGAGGTCACGAGAGGATCTCGCCGGGATTGGCTACGAGTTCACTTTATGAAGTTGCGACAAGAGACAGCTATAAAATAGAACTTAGCTATGATAGATATGGAAGCTTTAATAACTAAGCTGTGCTCGGTTCAAGTTAGATTAACCTCAATTGCTTAAGTATAGTGCTCGTGCGATTAATATTATCGATACTAATAATAAAGAAAGAGATTTTTGTATTTGTGAAGTAAACCTTAGTGGTAAACCTATTTTAAAATTATGGTATCATTTAAAACATACAAAACGTACATTAACGTAAACGAAGTCACCATCAAAATCTAGTGTCTTAGCAGTAAAAAAAACTAGCGTTTTTTTATTTGTATAGCTGGTATTTTGTATGGTTATTTCTGATATACATATTTACTTTAAAATAAAAATGATTTATATAAGATATATGATCCAGTTTTTCTTAAGAATACAAAAAATCTTATTATACAAACGATGCAAGCGTACTTCCGCTGGAATTCTAACAGCTATTTTCCGACATTTATCATGTAAAGCGGATTAACCACTCAAAAACGGATGACGGCTTCAGGGTTGTCTCCTCATTTTTTATGCAGATTGACTTTGCGAAGTTTTCACAGCGATGGCACTGAGTCTTAACTGACTTAACAGTTGTAGCTGCCATGTCTTAATTAATAGTCTGCGATTGGTTCTTTATTTAAAAATATAATTCTAAATTGGGAATATAAATTAATGTGACGAGAAATTGTAAATTTTCATTTCATTTACTTTTAATATTGTACAAGCTGGGATCTGTGGTTTATGCCTGTGGGATTACAGTAGTATATTAGTCTAGACAACAAGCTACCTTTCCCTTGAAATCGTTATGCTATTACGGTGAAAAAGTTATGAATATAGATGCTTAGTTACAATCATTCGCAATACAAATATAATATTAGCTTGATGAAGATAAATAATATATTCAATTTAAATGATTGTATGACATTTAAAAAGTAAAATTCGTCACATTATGTCACTGTTATCGCCATTGCTGTGACTAATGGGCAGTAATTGCTTTTAATTTGTATAGTCATTATATTTTAATGAAAAATCATT
Organism: Hypolimnas misippus; assembly: GCA_037950945.1. NCBI lineage: Eukaryota > Metazoa > Arthropoda > Insecta > Lepidoptera > Nymphalidae > Hypolimnas > Hypolimnas misippus. The sequence continues at coordinate 9,202,043 of JBBEEQ010000029.1, read as the reverse complement.
AACATCACTTAACGTATTCAGTCATGTTACTTCATTTATTATGTTAACCCTAACCTTTAATTTTAGAATATTTTTCAATAGCGAAAATAGTTGGCTTCGTGTTTTTTTCAGCGATTGTTTAATTTGATTTGAAAACCGATCTTTTCATTTTCATTTCAATCAAGTAAGATGCCTAAACCATTCCCGGTGGTCGAAGATTTCGATCATGTACCTTATATAGTTTCAGAGATTGTTTTACATATAGAAATTTCCAACAAACATAGGAAATATAGTTAAATTGTAAATGATCTTCCATACCAAAGTTGTAAAAAGCACTAGATTTTAGACTAGCCCACACACAAGACTTTAAAAAAAGGTTACCGACTTCAATTTCGTATGATTAAGTGATATACTTATTCCAATAATTTAAATTTTAAAAGTTATTTTTTATTAATTTCTCTAACCAGAAATAGCATCCGTTGATTTGGAAAAAAGACAATGCCTGTATTATTTCAACACCTGAAGGTGTCACTAATAACCTTAAAGTTATGGATAGTCATGACATACAAATGAAAGAAAATCAAATACTTATTGTGCATCTAAGATTCCTACCGCAGGTAAGAAGAAAAGAGCTCATGATGTTGAAATGGCTGGACCCATTTTGGAAGAACATGTCAAAATCAAAATCAAAATATACTTTATTCAAGTAAGCTCTCACGAGCACTTTTAAATCGTCAATACAAAAAAATACATCAATAACGAAGCTACAGTCGGTTCGGAATGTAGATTCTAGCGAGGAGAACCGGCAAACTCTCTAGTTACTATTTTAAAATTATCTAAACTTTCTAATCTAATCTTAATTGAAAATGTCGAACACCCATCGCTAGAAAACCCTCTTTGAAATAAAAAAAAAAGTATTAAAATAGCTTTGCCCGTTTAGAAGCTACGGTGCCACAGATAGATACACATAGCGGTCAAACTTATAACACCCGACTTTTTGTGTCTGAGTAAAAAATTAAAAGAAAATGTTGATTAATAATTAAAAAATTAAAAGAAATAAAAACATTAAATTTCTTTAAAATAATAGCCAAGCATAATTTACTACGTTATACTTATGTTGTGCAAATTATGTACACATTCAAGATAAGCTGACACTTATGTAATTGTGAAAAAAAAAAACAGAATTTAATTTAATATAAAATTGAAAAAGTTCTTAACACGTTCCATCTCAACGATACATTCATAACATCTCCAAAAAGCAGAAATATATATTAAGTTATATTTCTTAAAATATCCAAGTCTACGTGTTGACAAATTTATAAAGTTTTGAAAAGTTGTTTAACACAATAAAATTAAATAACATTCTTATAATTCTTATGTTACCTAAACTTTACATGAAAATAAAAAAAAGTCAGTATTAATTGTTCCTGTGTCGATTCCCAAAAAGAGGAGAAACTCGATTCGTCTGAAATTTTTTGTGTGTATGTTACTCGATATCCATGCTATTTGTGAACCGATTTCAATGATTATTTTTGTATTGGTTCAGTTATACCTTGACGGTAGTCCAATTTAAATTTGATCAAGAACCTATAGAAAGCAATCGACGAATTAATGAAACGAAATAATAGTGAATTCCTTTATATTTTTTATCAAAAAATGTATTGTTATTTTATTATTACATATACCTATTACCTTAAAACTTATTACCGATTACTATGCCTTGTTGTGCAAATAATAAGTTGACAAAGCTTTTCTTCAATCGAATGACTGATATTATAGCGTATAAGTTACGATCAAACAAAGAAACGTTAATTTTTTAACATGTGATTATATATGTATAGAATTCTACTTAGCTTAAGATACATTTTGGCGAGCCACCAGGTCGCTTCATTTTATATGCAAATTATGTTAAAAACAATATCCCGATATTACATTTTTGACACCGTAACACCATAGGTTTACGGAAAATTCCTTAAGGCTTTGTCAGTGTTAAATTTGACTGTATTTTTCTTAGCACCGTTCAAATTTTAGGACCCCAATGGGAGAGTAGAAAAGTGAGGCTGATATAAAAATTAAATTAGAATTCAGAGATCGCATGCAGGGACACGAACACTGATTTTGCAAAGTATTTTCTTTTAGACGACACCGTTTTATGCTAAAACGTCTCAAATGAATCTGGTCTGTTTTTATGATTATATTAAAACGAAATTTTCAATTTACTCCCCTGGATAAGAAACTGTCATATATTTTATAAAGGGAAAAGTTAAACGTTATGAAGTACCTACTCGCTTATTTAATTATTGTTACAAGATCTTAAAACTAAATTCCGATTATATTATATGTAATACTTGTATGTAGATATAATTTGTATGCCATTTGTTTGTTATTTCAACTTATATCAAACGGAAAGTACTGATTAAATATCGTATGTCCCGAGCCGATATATAAGACCCTTTATCCTTGGATAAAAAGTTTTGGGATGGTCAAAAAACTGAATCTCAATATCCGACCTTCAACCGAAGTTGCGGTCACAGTAGTTTGTTTTTATAATATGTTAACACGTATACACACCGTATGTAATTTCAGCGCGTAGGGACATATTTTGTGATTTTCATTCGTACTACTATATATGAATGCTGATAAGCAATAATGTGTCAACCCACAAGAAGTCAAATTCAGAGATATTGATATATTTTGATACTGCATCACCTATTTAACATTATTTAAAAAAAAATCAAGTCATATAAACTAAATAAGTACGGAAAAAAGTCTCTTAATTAATTGTTTCGATTTCCAAGTGTGTTCCATATTTTGCAATTTATATAATAATCTTAATTATTTGAAAAACTTTTTATTAGATGATATATTAAATATATCAGTCTGCTTTAATTCATAATACCTTTTATCAAAAAAGAAAAGAAAAGATGGATGTATACTTCTTCAAACATATTTGTTAAGAATAGGTTTGACATCTTTGGACGCCATTTTCTTAAAATGAAGTCCGTGTGGCTTGACACAGTATTGCTTATCAGCATCCATATATGCGTAATGCCAGCGTTAATTGAAACAAGTAATTAGTTGAAAAAATTAAAAACCCGACTACGAAATTAAAAACAAGACCATCTGCAGTCACGAGTAGCTACATCAAATCCGTCTAAAAACCTATAAGTGAGAAACGTTACTAACCAACTTTAAATCATTATAGATCCTAGACGGTAATTCTAATTGAAAAATGATATGAGAACCTTAAAAATATTATTAAATACCAATTCAATGATACCCCCCTCGATATTCAATTTTTATTTACTTCGTTTTCCCATTATGGTGTTAAAAATCGGCCATTTTTTGCATTTTTATATGCCGTCATGACGAATTATCAACGTGTCGTTTATTAAAATCGGCCCACGAGTTTGGTCTTCATAGTGCCACATGTGCCAAATACAAACTCACATATATACAAACATTGTGTCCATTAAAACACATTACCGACAATCGGATAAAAATGGCGGATTTTGCTGAAAATATGCCGAAAGTATAAACGGTCTTCTAATACGAGACATCGCTCACATTACTGGTATTAGGCTAGAACTCCACTTGTAAGTTTTGCTCACAGATTTATGTACATAGTTTTTAAATTAATTGTTTATTACTACTTTTACATGCAAAAGAAATTACTCTTAATTAACACTCACAGTTTAAATAAATTACCTAGATATCTGTTACGAGCTGACAAAGTTTTTTTATATCAGTTACGAGAGCAAAACTTACAAGTGTAATTCTCGCTTAATAACAGCTGTGTGAAAGTCGCTGTAGTTATATTCGTATATACATATAAGGCTTGTCGCTGGCTATTAACAGAAGCGGACAGTGGCCATTACTCGCGGCAGGATCTGCATTTCCATCTTATTGTTGCTCCGCCCTCGTTTGGATGCAAATATTTTATAGTTCAAGCTCGAGCGACTCGTCCGCATTTAGTTCCCTTCCTTTTCTGTAATTTGCTTTCATAATGTTTTCCTCGTTTTCATTTCGTTTATTTCATTAAATTAAATATGCATAAGAACCGCGAATTATGCCCGGCGCTTTTTTTTTTGTTTACAAATAGGAAAAACGCGTTCTGCATGAGCGAAAACAAGTTGGTACGAAAACTTTCATCAAAATGATCTTTTGAATATTAACTCGTTTTTATTTTAATTTTCAAACGTTTAAATAGTAATTGAAACATCATGATATGTATCTTACAAACTTAAATTAAAATCATAACGTATTTACTAACGTATTTAGCTGTACCCGGCATGCGTTGCAATGCCACTTATAGCATATAGATTTTTTTGGACCAGAAACTCTTATGGACATTCCCAAAACGTCCTATCGAAGTTCACATAAAGGACAAATATACATATATTGATTTTTATTTATTAGTGGGTTCCCACAACTTTGTCTGCGGAAAATTTTCATTCTCTAAATCATACCTTCATGTATTATTTTCGCTACAAAATGTACCACCATATGTCGTCTTTAAACAGCCAATCTATCTTTCCATGAAAATTATACAAAATTGATACAGCAGATACACAGACAGAATTACTTTCGTATTTAAAATATTAATATGAATGTTGAATATGTCTTTAAAAATTATCAATTATTACTTTTGGTTAAAAATATACTATTAAAATCGTCAATTTAGTTAATAACATTTTATATAAAGGTGATCAGTTATCATCACATGGACCAGAAAACTAAAAATTTTGTATACACCAAACGAAATTATACCCCACATTGTGTCATCAACAAATAAATACGATAAAACACCAGTGCAGGCGCCATAAATTTCATAAGCGCATAAGTGTTGAATGAAACCTGCAGAGAGTTGGTAATATGAAACTTCAGTTTTAGTGAAATAGGCTATTAACGGGGGCGGACGGTGCGTATTATTCGCGGCAGAATTCACCATTTCCATCTTATTGTTGCTTCGTTCTCGTTTGGATGCAAATATTTTATAGTTCAAGCCCGAGCCAGTCGTCCCGCATTCAGCTTTCTTCCTTTTTAGGGTTCCGTACCTTAAAAGGAAAAACGGAACCCTTATAGGATCACTTTGTTGTCCGTCTGTCTGTCTGTCTGTCTGTCTGTCTGTCTGTCTGTCTGTCTGTCTGTCTGTCTGTCTGTCTGTCTGTCGGGATGTCAACCCTTTTTTCTCAGAAATGCATAGACGTATCATGTTGAAATTAATATCATATACTCAAGTCTACGATGACACGCGGCCGTGAAAATATTAAAGTTCTAAGTCAACGCAATCAAAAGATAATGGAAAATATGTCGTATATTTTGACCATTTTAGCGTTTTCGCAAGGGAATCAAAACCTATAGGGTACTTCCCATTGACCTAGCACGATGAAATTTGGCAAGAAGTAAGATCTTATGGTACAAATAAAGGAAAAAATCCGAAAACTGTAAGTTTTTGTATGTATGTTTATCTGTTTGTAAGTTTGTCTTTCAACCTTTTTCTCAGAAACGCGTGAAGGTAACAAATTTTTATCAACGTCAAGTACTCAGAGTTGTAATTACTAAGAGCTGTGAAAAAATCAAACTTCTAAGTTAACGCAATCAAAAGATACGGTCATTTATATCACATATTTTAAGTATGATAGCGTTTTTAACGTTTTCGCAAGGGAATCAAAACCTATAGGGTACTTCCCATTGACCAAGCATTATGAAATTTGGCCAGGAGCAAGGTCCTTTAGTATACATAAAGGAAAAAATCCGAAAACTGTAAATTTCTGTTCGTGTGTCTGTCAGTCTGTACGTCTGTCTTTCAACCTTTTTCTCAGGAACGCGTAAATGTATCAAGTTGTAAATTGATCAAGCGGAAAATATATTAATCTTAGAATTAAAATTATATGTACTTGTAACAAATTAACATAGAAGTTGACCATGGTCAAAAAAACAATTTTACACACACTGAAAAGAAATTTGTATCGATACAAAAACATTAAAAAGCAGCAAACCTTTATAAACAACGCAATGCAATCTATATATCGCAGCTAACAAAATGATAGCGCGATGCAGCGTACAGCTAATGCCATCTATTACAACATTATGACATTAACTGTGATATAATTCTGCTCGATTAATAAAAATTTTTATTTTAATTATTATTAAACGCGCTAAAAATTATAAAATAAACTTTTCATTTAAAAGTTTTATCGTCGCTTTATAACGTCATTACGTAATTAACATTCAATATAAGAGCTTCACGCGATTTGATTTAAGTACTCGTATTGACTTAGTACGAAAATTTTAAAATTAAATTCAAACAGATCGAGTTATTTAATTTACTTATTTATCTACACATATAAGTCTTCTGGTTATTAGTAATATAATTAGTTATTTATAAATAAACAATCAGTTTTGTTCGAATTAAGTACTAATTATTTTCGTCTTGGCAACACTAATATATATTTCGATATTTTGATTGATAATGTAAATCTAAATATTTTACGAACGTAGTGCAGGGGTAGTGGAGTGTAGTAGAATATAAATAAACATTAAACGAGAATAAAATATAATATAATTATGTTGTTAATGTCAAAGTCAACAAGTTAGTTCATTGAAATTGTCAAGAGATGGCGCTAGGTGTATCCTGAATCGCGCTATAACTTTTTTTTTTGAAAGTATAAGGTGTATTAGTACTTAAAATTAAATTTTGTGTTTCCATGGATTGCATCCATGATCGTGTTTTAAATTAAAGTGCTCCTAAGTAGTTTCAAAATAGTTTTTGGGACGTGATCCATATTTACATAATATTTGATTATATTTAAGCGACTTCTAAAAAGGAGTGTTTTCAATTCGACCTTGTATTTAATTTTTTTTTATGTTTGTTCGCCGATTACGCCGCCATTTGGATACCGATTTTCAAAATTTTTTTTTGTTTGAAAAGGTATACTTCCAAGATCCATTGTCTTCAGGTCAGGGTCAGATGATGGGATCCTGGAGAAATTGAGGGAACTCCTCAAATATTATAGGCAAGCGTATACCGATTTAGGTATTTTTGATAGTAACTTATGTTGGAACTGATGATGAAGACCAGAAATGGCGTAGATGGGTTAGATTATATAGATTTCTATAAGTTTGTACGGAACCCTTGGTGCGCGAGTCCTACTCGCACTTGACCAGTTTTTTTTATAATTTGCTTTTATAATGTTTTTCACATTTTCATTTTATTCTTTAAAATTAAATGCGAATTTAAAACCGAGAATTATCTGCGACGCGTTATTTCAATTTAATGCTTAACTAGTTTTGCATAATATATGATGAGTTAACTTTGATTAACATAATTGAAAATATATTTCGAGAAGTAATAAACGTGAATTTTTTGAGGAAAATGTAACAAATGTAACACTTCTGAGCTCTCCTCTGTTGTTAAAAAGAAGGATTGTGAGCTTAATCTACCACACTCCATTGCGAGTTGGCAGATATACATGTCTTAGAATTTATTTTCAGAAATGCAGTTTTCTCACTATGTTAGCGCTGAACATGAAATATATAAAAACATAAATTAAACACTAGGAAACCTCTAAGGTGTTTGTCTGGATATGAGCTCGCAGCGGTAAAATCCACATGCCAAATTATCTTGTACAATAACTAAGACTACAAAAAAACTGATTTAATACTCAATTTGTTCACTCACACCAGTTACTGTAATTTGTTTTAAAAATTAAATTACAGTACAGATTTCGATTGAAATACCTATGGCAGAAATTTGATAGCGTTCTTAAAAAAAATCATCATTGTTTACATGACGGAGTTATTAGGTAACCAAATATTAAATAAAATAAATATGAATAGCGATCCCCCTCCTTTTTTTTTAAACGGTTGATTGTGTTGAATTATTTATACATATGTTCATTAATCGTAGTTTAAGTACGTAAATCAAAACTTTACAATCAACTATACCATAATTTGAGTTACTACAAAAATATTTTAACAAGAGTTATGCTATAAAAATTAAACTCGCAAGTGGAAAAAGATCCTATAAATACTAACTACTAAACTAATATCGCAAATAACTTATCGAAGATAGATATAAATATAAATTCGTTCGTTTCCATCGTCTCAGAAAAGTATGATAAAAAATTGTAGATGTATTTTTTGATAACACGTGTACTGTTTTTGAAAGGATCTCAGAGCAAGAAAAAAAACAAATTTATCTTAATAGAAATCAAATGGATATGAGCGTTGACAAGCTGCCAGACTGGAGGCCCGCCAGAGGACAAACACGTTGTGGCTTTTTATATATGCACCTAATTTACCCGTCCAAAAGTGTTTTAATTTAGCCATTTTGGCACGTCCCACCGGAATCGAGGATCGTTTGTATCGGGAATATAAATAATTTGATCTAACAGGCGACGAAATTACTCGGAGATCTAGGGAATTGGTCGTCTCTCAAAACTTTCCGTTAATTGGTTCTAACAGGAAACGGCAAGAGAGAAATTATATACTCCTAATATTTGAGGTGCGGATATTGGAAAAAATACTATAATATTTGTTAAAATGAATAAACACGAGACACAACAATCAACAGTAGCATTTTGAAAAAAAAAGTGGAACGTAGAAAAAAAGAGTTTGCTGTACGCAATATTCCTACTTTTGCATTTATTCTTCTTCTTCTTAAGCTCCGACTAGCGAAGGTTGGCAGTCAGCTCCGCATACTTTTCTCTATCTTTTGCGAGGTGAAAATGATGGGCAGCACTCGCAATTCCAGTCTACTCTCTGATGTTCCGTAGCCATGACTTTCTTCTACGACCGACACCTCTTCTACCGGCGACTTTTCCCATCATAATGAGTTGGAGGAGTTCGTATCTCTCATGCCTAAGCACATGTCCGAGATAAGCGACTTTCCTCGTCTTGACGGTATGCAAAAGTTCGGGTTTTTGGTTGACTTGTCGCAGAACATCCGCATTTGAAACCTTTTTTGTCCAGCTTATGGCCAACATGCGCCTGTATGCCCACATTTCGAACGCTTCGATACGTTTTCTGAATTCTTATTTTATAGTCCAGGTCTCACATCCGTAAAGAAGGACGGGCCAGATGTAACATTTAAGAAAACGGATACGCAAATGTAATTTCAGGTTTCGACAGCAAAGAATTTTTTGCATCTTTTTAAAGGTGTTACGGGCTATTTCGATACGTGCATTTATCATATGATTTCAATTTAGATGACTGCTTGTATTGACTTTCCATGGACAATTTTCACTATAGTATAGAGAATGGTTCATTTAGGTGGATGAGTATGGTGAAATCTGAAACTATGAGAAAGATATTTGTTAAAAGGTACCATGTCACCGATTTTGAAGTTAAAAAAACTGCATTGAAAGATTTATAGAAAAGAACTTTTAAATCCCCCTTCCCATGAGAGTGAATCAGCCTTTATAATTATGAATAATTTATATTTTGAATAAGACTATAATACTTTTTTAGCAAATGTGTAAACCTATAATGGACTCATGTTATTTATTAGTACAGAATACTGATGAAATAAAGGCCTGTACCAATTTTCAGCTCAATGCAAATTATTCCGAAGTCGAATGTCTGTTGTGACTGGACTATTAATGTATTACTCGAATACATTGCACGCTCGTCTGAATACGTAAATGTAATGATTAGAAAATCGATTTCTACGTATTACCAAAATTATATTAATTATTATCTAATAATAGCATTTATAATTATTACTTGTAATTGGTATCATTAGTGAGTGACTAATTATATTGATATTATAGCTTTTAGAGGCAAAACAACTTAGATATTTACAGCGTATTGGCACTTTAAGGAATTAGGATAGAGAGTCTATAAACAAGAGAGTTCATTAATCCATTCCTTTGTCTACCTTCTAATTAATTAAGTAAATGAAAATATTTGTGACTGTAACTCATATGTCACTCTAAATCACGAAAAGAAAATTTTAATATTAATATCAAAAGCTACAATTGCATATTAGTTGTTATCACAATTACCAGATATTGATCGTTACCAACTCTTAGTAGGGAATTAATTCTAATCTTAATGGCTCGGCCTCAGGTGTTGTGGAGGTCAGATATCAATCAATTCGTGTAAGAAACAATAACTTTTCATTACCTGGACTAGAATAATAAGCAGACTCTGTGTTATTGGTATAAATGCTAGGTAGTAAAACGTAGTTTTGCAATTTTAAAACCATTTTAATTCGATTTTAATATATGCTTCATTTATATTGTTAACAATTTTTACTAGCAACGAGATTATACAAAACTGCAACAATTTTTAGATTATTAAAAATTCGGATGAAACGTGTTCAGATAAAAAGTTTAAAAGATATTTAGTTTTAATAAAAATTGCGCATTTTCACTCTTTTTTTTTTCGGTTGCTCGTTAACTTTGTCAGAGAGATTAAATTATTTTAATATTTCTGAACTGCGATCGAATAAAGTGGCGAGGCTTAAATATAACGCTATGATTTATACGGAGTAAATCAGCGAAAGATAGAAATTGCGGTTAAATTGCAATTAGAAAATGTAATTAATATAAAACATGCACTGTGCTGCAGATCTCCAATGCGATACATGTAAAGAATGAAATAAATCAACTATCAAATCTTATCGATAGTAGTAGCTCACCGTAGTAACCTTCATGTGTATCTTTCTTCTTCTCTTTCTTAGGGTGTCGTCTTCTTTCGAAGTTCGGTGTGCATTAAGGCAACTTTTGAGACCCTAATTCTGAACTAAGAACAGAATCTGAGTACCCGACTCGTGCCAAACCGTTGGCGTAGGTTTTTCAGCCAAGATATCCTCTCCCGTTCCACACTTCGTTTTCCATGTTAATGAAGCTAAAGCATATTATTTTGTGCAAGAACATACTAAAGGTTTAAAGTACATATATACTAAAGGTTTAATATATCCTGGTGTAGCCGCGATAGCTTAGTGGACTGTATAGGGTAAGATGGAGGGCACAGTACCTTGATCAATCCAGCTCTTACTTCTTTATGGGAGCGCTCCCTCGGTCTTTAGCACCAGTACACGAGCCAGGGGATGGGTGGTAAGGGGATAAGGCGTAGGAACGTACTTTATACGAGTCGATTTTATGTCACGGCGGACGCGACACGCACGACGTCCGTCATACACGCAAACACACCAAGAAAGGGGGGGGCGATACGTCAAAGTCAATTCATGACCCAAGTACGGCGTTCCATTACTCGTACACATTTTAATAAAAATACACTACACCTAGCTTTCAGATATCATTTACCATTTATTATAATTACTTTACTGTTATTATATGTTCTAAAATATTTGTCCATTTATAGGTTGGCGGTAGATTTTTATTAAATATGTCATTTTTTGAGGATTCAATAACGCCTGTAAAAGTCTACTTAAATATAGTATATGTATATGTATTTATCAACGTTATGAATAGTGTCACAATATTATGCGATAAAAAAATCAATTTTATTCGTACTATTTAAGAAAAATATGCAACACCTTTTCGTGATAATTTACATAAAAATTTAGTCAGTTTTGGTCTCGGTGGTTGTGTGTTTGAAAATAAACGTTTTTACACACTGTTGGAATATTCATTTTGCATCGGCCGAAGCATTGTTTCGCTTCGGACAGATTTTTTTTTTCAGCTACGGGAGATTGGATTACATACAGTCTACACCTTTTTGCGGTGCTCTACGACTTGAAAATGGTTAGCTTTTTAAAAAAAGTCGTAAGCAAATAAAAATATATCTTCGATGGTAATGTGGCTTTCGTTAAGAAAGAGATTTAATATTACACTTATTCTAGCTATTACTTTAGTAAGTTTACTTTGAGCTATTAATATAAAATGAACCTCGATATAGAATATCACGTTTTTTAGATTAATTTTTCTTTATTTTGATTTAATTTAATAATAAACGAATAAGCAATATTAAGTTGTTTTAATAACGCAAGTAATTTTCTAAATAAAAACTTTATATAGATTATTGAAATAGGAAATATTTTGTTAAGAATAGTTCACCATATCTGGTATGCTGATGGTCTTATTCTCTTTCAGCACCAAAAATTAAATGCTCTTTAATTATGACTTAGTTATTTTACAAGTGTATCCGAATTTATGATATACTACAACATTATTTTATGTAAAAAGTATACTTTTTTATGTTTTAAAAATATTTCTTATTCCATTAAACAATATTCTTTTCAAATTCAATTTCGTGACAAAGAGGTCGCATGTATTATGATACTACAAACCTTTTACGTTACGGCAACATATAATACTATTTTTAAAAGCTTTTAAATATTTATAAATTATTTTATTTACGTTAAAACATCGCTTTAGAGAAATGCGTTAGTTTTATAGGATGTGAGCCCGACGATGCATCTTGAAGCTTAGAGTAATGTTATGCTCGCTAGACGTGCAATAACGGTGGAATAAACTGAGAACTCGCGTTATGATATACCCCCGACCACTCGAGCACTCTGGACGTTTAGCGAGATTATACTTTATATACACAAATTCATAAAATACTTAAAGTTATTGCGTTATGTTCCGATGCGAGCTATACTCGCTATATTGAAATTATTTGGTTTATATCATAGGAATCTTATCATTTACTATATACTAACATTATAAAGCTTAACTGAACTACTAATTTGTATTTTAAAAAATTGTGTTAGATAGCTTATTTATTGAGGAAGGCTATAGGCTATATTAAATTACACTTCGACTCATAGGAGCGAAGCAGTTATCATAAACGCGAGTGAAACCACAAGGTACAGCTAAAAAAATATAAAAGTGTAATAAAATGTTATTGTCATTGTAAGAAAAACAAAATGGCCGATGTTCTTTTTGTTTTTCTTATAATTAATTTTATTAGGATGGTGAAAAATAGGATGGCAGGATCTAAATTGTTTGAATTTTTGCATCTAAACGAGGGTAGATGAACAATAATAAAGAAATGTAAAACGTAATGTAAATAATGCGCAATGTCCACTCCAGTTTATAACAAACAAGGCTCTAGATGTACAAAATTTAAAACTTTAAATTAGCTTGAATAATTCCACACTATCACAAAAATATTCCATTTAATTACACAGACACATAAATGTACATACGCGTGTCCACTTGCGTGCTTTTGAATCTCATTCAGTGTCCATTTACGTTAGTTACACATTTATTTTTGTATCGTTCGCGTGGAATCAAACAATGAATATTTTTGTTTGTTAAAACATATATTCAATAATTGTACATACGACTCCATAATTTCAATAAGTTATTTTAAAGGATAATAAGTTTAGTTCTTGTAACATATTGGATTTAGAAAGCAATTTAAAAGAAATATATAAAATACTAGCGTCACTTCGTGGTTTCACTTGCGCTGAATATAGTACTTTCACAAAAACTTTCCACTCCTTTTTACATCCTTATAAATGCCTTAAGATCGACCTCATTTTGCAAAATCCCATCTTAGTGACCACCTACGTCCTAAAAAGTCCCCCATGCAATGGTTGAGACTCCTAGCAGTTGTAGTTTCTGAGATTTCTTGTAGTTTTTAATATATATAGATAGATAGAGTATGTAAAAGTAATCATATTGAGTAAAGGACGCGATGTTTTAAAAAAAAAGTATTAAATAAAATTTGTATTATAAAATAATAAAAAAAATAGGCAGGAATGAAAACGGCCGATGGAAGTGAGAACATTAAACTGTTAAATAATAAGTTTATTAAAACCTTTAACCCTCGACTTTCGCAACCTTCTTATAGGTTTCCTAGAATAGCGTTATCTGTAATTTAGCAGGCTGCTTATGTGTCCAGATGACGTCACTTTAAGCCTTTTGTATGGAAATAGTGTAGAACAGTTTCCTGGAAATCGTTCTCTGATGCCGTATAGTCAAAGAGTACTCGTATTTTAGACGCCCGTAATATTGCGGCCATAATATGACTGTCCGCAGTCCTGGGAAACCAAAGCATAACAGAAGCGTGATAGTGCCACGAAGCACTGAAAAAAATTTTACTTAAAAACATATTTTTTAAAGATAATTTCTATAAAAATAAACTAAACTAAAAATTTGTTAAAAAATTCGAAGTAAAAATATTATTTCTGCATTTTTATTTTAATAAAATTTAGCAATATATACCAAGAAATAAAATATTTGTGTTTCTGCGTGGGACAAGTGATGTTAGTGACTTTGGATTCGATCGTGTTTTAATTCAATTCAACACCGTTCTGGGCTTCTTGTACTCCCATCGGAGTTTCAAAGTATTTAAATGGCACAAAGAAAATATAGTTCAATTTAATATAGAGGAAGCCCAGAGGAATTTCCCGCGGCCCTCTGGTGTCGCGGACTAATATTAACAAACTTTTCCACGCAATCTACATAAAAAATGAGGCGAGGGTTCGAGGAGACCTGCTGCTAAATGAGAGCCTTTTGAACGGTTAATTTTGTATGCATAAAAAATAAAATTTGACATAAAAATATTTTTACCTTGATCTTATATGTCCTGCTGAAGCTGCCTTTGATCCGGCAGCAGATCTCTTATATATTTTATTAGAATTTTGTACATTTTTACTTAGTAATTAAACCATGGTGTCCAACGAAAACGTTCATCGACGATTTCGTATATTTTTGCATGTTGTAAATTATTGAGACTTAAAAAAAATCAACCGGTTTCAAAAACAATTGAATTTATAATCAAGCTATGACATTTATACAGATTTTAAAAGTAAATTCCTGAACCGATTTTGATAACTAATCTGAAAACATACCCTTACAAATAATAAAAAAAAAAATGGTTAAGAAATGATGGCGTTCCAAGGAAACAAAGATTAAATAACATGCACTACTAATTGAGAAGCTCTTCATTTTGAAGTCGATTAAATAATGTGTTTTCTGTCATTCGGTTCGGGACCATGCCTGAGGTCGACTCGTACTTGGTTAGCATTTATTATTTGGTTATTACAGACGAATAACAAGACAGTCTCTATTCAATTTATAAGAATATTCATTAATTGTTTAAAGTTATTAGATCTTGCGCTACAAAATACAAAGTCTGGCGATTGTACATATATTACGAGAGACAAAAAAATTTAAAAAAAAAATGTTTTTGCATCAGGAACAGCCTTATTTATAGGATATCCTCCATAAAAAGGCATATTCTTATATCAATTCAGCTTGCTCACGCAAACTCTACCGCTTATTTTTAAAATTTACTTTAATTTGCGTTAAACTACCAAAAAGAAAAACAAAATCACATCTAAAAATAAGTCAAAGTTGTTGACTTCTATTTCACAATATTATGAGTATGTTCCAAAATACAACCCAGCATTCTAGCCAGAGCCAGAACAACATTTAAAAATTGCATTTTCTTACGTCAGTTAATGTTAGACATATGTCTAAAGCGAGAATTACACTTATAAGTTTTTTTCTGAGAACACAGGACTGTCATAAAGATTCACAGTTGTTAAGTTGTTTGTTATTGCTTTACATCTGAATGAATTTACTGTCGGTGCCTTTATGTTCGACAGCTTTTGTAAAATTGCCTGGGTAACTGTTACCAGGTTTTATATTAATTAACGGTAGTAAGACTTACAAATGGATGCTGATAAACAATAATGTGTCAACCCACGAAAAGTCAAATTTAAAGATATTGATGTTTTTTGATAATACATCACGTATTTAACGTTATTCAAAAAACTTTCGAATCATTTGAACTAAATAAGTACTGAGAAAAAATTCTTAATCTAATGTTTAGAATATTGAAGTGTGTTAAATATTTTGAACTATGCAGTAATCTCATACATTCAAAGAACTTATTATTAGATAAAAGTCTTTACTTTACTCTTTATCAAAATATATGCTTCTGCAAACAGATTCATTACGAATAGGTTTGTCATCTATAGACGCTATTTTCTTGAAATGAAGTCCGTGTGACTTGACACAGTATTGCTTATCAGCGTCTAAATATACTCGTAGTAGACGTCATCGAATGCAATTCAACGTAAGTTGATTCAAGGTGTCAAGAGCTCGCTAGATTTATATTTCGAAGGTCATGCCAACTTTAATGTGCAAAAATACTATAATTATCCATGAACCTAAAGAATTGACTTGACTGTCATTTTAAATTATTTTGAATTCCACTTAATTGAAATTTTTTGTGAGACAATGTTGTCTTGACTACCGTTAAATCATACAAGTATTGTCGCAAATTGTCATTTTACAAAACATTACCTTAGATCGTATGTATATCACTTAAGCGTGTCGTAATTGTAGCGATTTTATTTATTAATTGAATATAAATATTTTTTTCCATATAATTAAACTTTACATTTTCATTATGTTTATATTCTATAATTTAAAAAACTTGAGCACAAAACAAAATTCCCCGAAAAAAAGAAATACCAATTTTCATTATTTATACAAAATGTTAATTATGAAAAACGAGATGATCGAATAAAAAACCTATCATGGCGCTGATGTCCCCACTAATTAAAGCAACTTCAAATTAATAAATTTTAAACATAATGCATGAGACATGTTATAAATATTTTTAAGGTCAGTAATTATAATTTATCTTAATAGAAATCGAGTGAATTAAGTCTCGTTGACAAGCCTCGATGCTGGATGTTCGCCAGGCGCACGGAACGTTGCGGCTTTTTATGTACGCAACAAATTTGCTGTCCAAAGTGTACTCAGTTTTAATTTAGCCATTTTGGCACGTCCCAGCGGAACTGCGGATCATTTGTATCAGGAATACAGATAATATGATTCAAACGGCGACGAACAAATTACTCGGAACTCTCTGGAGGGTTGGTCGTTTTCGCAATTCATTTTAAAAGCCTTCGGATGATCAAGAAATGGGCGAGAATAATGAATTTGTAATAATAATTGCAGCTTATTTTTGTTTTGAAATTTTACCCGCCGTTGTATTTTTTTTGAGCCCGAAGTTTGAGATTTCATTTGTATGAAAGTTGGATGTGGGTAAACAGTCTTTATCTCCCGTGGGAACCTTTTATTTTATGGAATACATTTTATTGGTTCCGTGTTAGATGTATTCCCATGCTGAATTTCGTCAACATTGTGGTTTTCGCTAGATAATAGAAAGATTTTATATTTGCACGATCTAGTGAAACGACTCAAATTCCGATAAATAACATTTACTGTAATTGTGTGTGTGTGTGTGTGAGTGTGCGTATGTATTTTTGTATATTGGGCGCTGTTTTAACTATATTATTATGATAAAAAAGTTTGTATTGATATCGAAAGGATTCAAATTCTGGTACACCGTATTTTTCAGTACAACATATACAATTAATATTATGTTATACTATGAGGGTTGAGAGTTGAGACAGTCAGCAGAAGGTACTCAATCCTTGGGTCTCAGCCAAATGGAAATGACTTTGAATGCCTCTAGCATGTTTAATATTTATCAGCAGATCATTTTGAAATAAGGTTAAAAGTTTGACGTTAGTCGACGTCACACATGATTTTGGTAATGCTTAAACTATTTTTGATCTATTATATAGGTGAAGCAGCATATCGCACGTTTATTTTTAAAATGACCGAATTCAAAAATTCAAAATTTTGGGCACAATACGTAATAGCAAGTAATTAAGTCAAAAAAATCAAAAACTCGACTGCGTAACAAGACCAAGACAATCGTTCCTAACCAACTTTAAATTGTTATAGATTGTAAACCGTAGTTCTATTTGAAAAATGATATAAAAAACCTAAAAATATTTTTTAAATACCTGTTCAACGAGACCACACTCAATACAGTCAGACGATTTTAATTTTTTTCTTTTTCACATTATTGCGTCCAATATCGGCCATTTTGATTTATCCGAATTATTATACTTTCTATGGTATTCGCGCCATTGTGACAAATTATCGATAACTGCTTGTTATTTATAAAAATCGGCCCCCGCGTTTGGTTTACATAGTGCCACAAAGTACAATCACACTGAATAGACTGATAAATTCATTACCCACCCTTGCATCGCGCAGTCGAGAAGAACTTGGGAATTTTACACATAGGATTTTTTGTAAACTATTTATGTAGATAATTTAATATACAAAACGGCCAGAGTAAGAACCAAGTTATGTTTTCAAAAAAGGAAACTTATGGAATAGCGTTTTTTGTAAAGATTTTTTATTACGTACCATTTCTTGTTTTGATTACGTTTGAGATTTTTTTAAGTTCACTAAAAAATATTACACGTTTGTCTCATATCACCGCAGTATGTCGATACTTTAAGACCGTTTACATAAATAATAGAGGACTATATGCGTCAATGATAACAACATATTTACGTATCCATTAAAGACGAATTTAATAAAAGTGTAATCGAAGCTGAATCCTCCATTTTTACTTGCCTCAAGGGAACCTCTCGAAGCAATCTATTACTGAACGTCACCGAAGGCGACGGGACCATCTGAATATGTATGGGCTATGAATGAAAAATCGATTTCAACAGATTATTCAACAGGGAGACTCATTAGACTACAAATTAGACATTGCGCAATTTGGGCTATAAATTCGAGAACGGTGTTTAAAATTTGTTCAGTAAAAAATTAGTATTTATAAGATTAGACCGTTTTGGTGCTAAAAGTGTTTAAGTAAATTAAACGAAGGTCGAAATCCATTCTGACTTTTTATATTGTTTTTAATGATTTGTCGCCTGTACCTTAAAGTAAATGGATCACAATGAAATAGATAAATGATCTGATTCTTATCTGTTGGCTACACAAATCTATTTTTACATTAATACTAATTCTAAAATACTGAATCATGATAAAAATCATCGTAATAAAAAAATATATATTTTAAAAAATAATTTTCGGTACTACCAAACGTCACTCGCGTGTCAAAAACATGTATAAGCATTAATTTCTCCTTGGAATTACTGGCTGAAGCAGTTCACGGTACGAATAAAAAGATAAACCTGATCATTTGCCATTTTTAAAATTATATAGAATTAGAGATATAAGCTGATTCCCCTTTGTATTCAGCTGATCTTTAAACGCAGCTCAGCTTATATTGGTGATGTACCATTTGAATTGCACTCAAATGGGATAAACTTGTATTACGATTTGTATTATTTACAATATAAACATCCTATCAAATACACAACACGGGCGGTATGGACTCATGTTTAAAAATGATTTTAAAGAATCAACAGTTCAAAATTGGTTTTTAAAACCATGCAAATATTTTTAAAGGGTGTATAAGCTATGTCCGATAGTGCTTTTACGTTCGAAATGTTTAAAAATAGTTTACAATCGGTAAACGAAACATTTTATCAAGCTTATTTTTTTTTTTGTTTATTTATACTCATTTACAATTGTTTGTATTATTCGACTAGGATTTTTGTATTTATTATCATTTTATTTATAAATTTCAATGCAATACTATTTCAAATAAATCAGTGAAAAATATATACAACTTATGACATACACATTCTTGTATACAAGCATAATATTGACAACGTAGATTGAATAAGAAGCTATCATATTACTTTTTATGCTAGTAACAAATTATAGGATGAATTGTGACTAATGACGTGGCTTAATATTCTGCACCTTGTTTCGAATCTGGTATTTGGGCGTCTCGCTCTCGCAGGATCCATATTCTTGTTGGACTTCAGTGCACTCAAGATCAAATTCGTGACTTATTGCACAATTCGGTGCAATATTATAGACTAGATATGGCATACATTATTTCAAAAAGTGGCGGCTTTAAGTAAATTCCAAATGTTTTTGGCTTTAGTGTGTCATTGCGGCCTTAATACAACAAAACACAAGTATAAAGAGACGCTGGCTCTTTTCTCTATATGCGCTAAAAGAATGAATGTAAAATCCGACTTGTACTTTACAGGTTCTTCTGTAATTTCATGTTATTTCGGCAAAAGATATAAATATTTAGTGAAAAAATTTAGTCTCTATCTATTACGGTTTATAAGATAAAAAATCATTTTTTTTTTTCAAAAAATCGTTTTTCTAGGCTTGCACTGACAGACAGGCGGACGGAACAACAAATAGACGAACGAACAATGGTCACTGGAGGCTTAACTAGTCTTGTTGAACCCTTCACATCTTTAAGATGTTTAAGGAACCGTAAAAGGTAAGTCTACATAACCACCACTTCTGTTGTGTCAACACACATTACATAACTTTTGACTTGTTGACGTTAACCCTTTCTGTAAATGGTCCGTTCTAACAAATACTCAGACCGCAACGAACACTCGTCGCGGTCTCGATGTTTGTGTTGCGTGTTTTCAGGCCGCCGACACAGTGTATATCTAATAGGGGTCGTCGAGTGAGGCGTTTACTTGTAAAAAAGGTTGTTTTTACTGGATCACTCATTACTTGGGATAAACATTTTGATAGTCATACAATTTTATTTTAACTTTATGTGTGTATATTTTCTCATACGGCCTCCTAAAATCTTTAATGTCTATTTTAATCACAATCTATACATATAATAAAATACTAACGGGTCGTTGTCTGTACATGGAAGTTATATGAAAAAAAATATTATTGAGGGACTTTACAAACACAATGGAACCCAAAACGATAATTGTTAGAATTTTTGTCCGTTTGTCTATTTATGTGTGCGTTTGTGCCCGCTAAAAAAGATATGTCAATTTAAGGGGTCACGTGGAACATTATTTTTTGCTTTTACTAAATGTTTGAAAGTATACGGTACTTACATCAAAAAATCCAATTTTTAATTGTTTATCTGTCAGTCTGTTTCTTACGACTAATCTCTGAAACGGCAAATCGAATTTGATGGGACTTTCACTGGCAATTAGGGACTAAACGGTACTTACATCAAAACTACCATTTTTAAAATGTTTCTGTCTATCTGTCAGTCAATTTGTTCTGGCTATTATCTAAAACGACTAGACCGATTTTGACGAAACTTTCTCTATAATATATTAATCTCGTATCTCGCATCAATAATAACGGTTGTCCGATAATGCAATAAGAACCTCAGCGAGAACATACAGTTTTACAGTCAAAATTTTAAAGACTAGCATGAAACAATGTTTCTTCAATATTTATAGTAAAAACCGTGGAGGAATTCCGTGAGTTAGTGTCTGTTTATATATATAACCAGAAAGCTCGCAAATCCAAAGTAAAAAGTTCCTTTCCTGAGAGGCAACGCAGACTACAGCCTTGCTTTACGGGAGACATGCCAAGCATTCTGTAATCCACGCGAACGAAGTCGCGGACACAGCTAGTAATACAATAAATATCTCTAGTTCATTAGTGACATTTTAAAAAACTATGTTATTTTATAAATCTTTTCGAAAGGAATGAAGAAGGTTAATAGAACGAGAACTTTGGTAAAAAGCGTCTTCCATAAAAGCATATTATTTTAATATTAGAATTTATTATGCAATAAGTTATTATAGAAATAACATTAGTACCAAAATTAAGTTATTAATAAAATATATAATTATTTAGCATAAACCTATACAGTATCAACGAACAATTTTAATTCAATAATGTCTAAATATATAATCATTAAGGAGGAGGCTTTAGAGCTCAATGCTCCACTGCCAGTTGGCGGATATACAAATGTCAGAATTTCTCCCGACACATGCAGGTTTCCTCACGACGTTTTCCTTCACCGCCGAGATCGAAATGAATTTGAACTCAAATTTAATACACTTGAAAACTCAGCGCAACTAGCCGGGGCTTAAACCTGCGATTATTGTATGAGATCGACATATTCTTACCATTAGGCCATCTCGGGTTTGAATAGGAGAAGGCCCAGAGAGAGTTTGCCCAGCAGTGGGACATTTACAGGCTGTTACTTTACTGTAGTTTTATATAATCATTTGATTTTTTTACATTAAATTATTAAGATACTCATCTGGTACCACTTATATATAGTTGCATATAAGCAATAATGTGTCAACCCACAAAAAGTAAAATTCTAAGATATACATATAAATAAGTACCCAAAAATGTATCTTAATTTAATGTTTTAAATATTTAAGTGTATTCCATATTTTGCTGTATACGATAATCTCACATATTTGAAGAACTTATTATATAAAAAAATTATTATACTAATCTGCTTTTGATTTATTATACCTTTTATTAATATAAGAAAGAAAAGATGGTTATATACTTCTTAAGACAAAATTATTAAGAATACGTATGACATCTTTAAACGCCATTTTCTTTTCTCTTTCTTAATTTTTTGCGTGGCTTGACATAGTATTGCTTATCAGCGTCTAAATAATCTCTGTAAACAATTTTATTGTTATCTAGATTAACGTTTACGCAAACAAATTTTCCGAGTGGCCCTCAAGTGGTCATGGATACTTTGATGTCATTGCTTGTCCTGATTTATCCTCTCAACGTGAGCCGGGTTAATCTCCCGATATCGAGGTCATCTTGCCCTCCTTGAGTCGTCTTTGTGTAGCATTTACCTACGAGTATGTCCTTTGCCTATTGATAATAAAAGCGAGAAAAATGTTCGTTTTTTTTGGTCTCTATTATTACGAGTTTTGGTATTTTCGCATTTTATGATATATTGTTTCGTTTTCTTAGAATTTTAGTTTATTCTCCAGCAGCCTATACAGCTAACTAGTAATTCCTCGCAGCTTCGCCCGCACTAAGTTTATAAACTGATGGATTGAATTAACTCCTTTAGTGTGAATTTTGTACAAACTTTAAATGTCGTACTTATTAATACTATATAAAAAGCCTAAAGTTTTTCGCATTAAAAGTAGCCTATGTCTTTTCTCAGGTTCCTGACTTCCTGCAAAATTTCATTTTTAGTCGCTTCATAAGTGATTGCGTAACACACAGATAATATTACTTTCGCATTGTTAATATTAGTAAAGATATAGATAGTCTTAACTGATTAAAAATCTGCTTTATAATATGTTTTCTTCAAAACTTCGAACTCTCATTTAGGTAATATTTAGTTCGTTTCGAAAATAAGCTATAGTCCGATAGCACA
Organism: Hypolimnas misippus; assembly: GCA_037950945.1. Lineage (NCBI taxonomy): Eukaryota > Metazoa > Arthropoda > Insecta > Lepidoptera > Nymphalidae > Hypolimnas > Hypolimnas misippus. The sequence goes on along the minus strand of JBBEEQ010000029.1, from coordinate 9,179,069 downwards.
TAGGTAGAGAATCGTTCATTTAACGTGATCAGGGGTTCAATGGGGAATTCACAAAATGGTTCAAAGACTGAAACAAACGCACATTCGGACAATACAAATATTTAACGGAATAGGACGTGAATTTAACCCACAATCATTGACAAAGAGGCATGTATCGTTGCGATTTGGGTTAGACTAGACATATACCTGAAAGAACAAAAAAATAGAAAGAAAGAAAGTTTTTATTCAGTACAAACACTGCAGACATAAATGTAGAAAGCGAAATTAGTAACACAAACCACACCAAATAATAAATATGCATATAACAATTACACAAAATATAGTTGAAAAAAAAACAACAATACAAATTTTAAAAAAAATCTTTTATATTTTTTCTTTTTAAGGAACTACTGAGTTGTTTTATTTATATTAATATTTAATTAAAAAAAATAAAAAATAAATAACGGAAAACATAACTATAAAAAAAATATAGTATTTTAACAAAAATTACAACAGGACCAAAAAAAACTTGACACAGTGAAATGCATCTCAGCGATCCAGTGACGCTCCAAGAGTGGTAGGAATGTTGGTTTTAAGTGAGTAGTCCAGTTCTGAGTGCGGGAGCCCCACATACCTGTCTGAGAATATGCCTCTTGCGCGATGCATAAATGCATTTAACAACAATAAAAAATAACTATAAGACATATAATAGAGACATATCTTAGCGTGTCGTCATTTGTTCTGTCGTAACGTTTTAAAATTTGTCGTAATGAGATACGCTCTAACCTTGTTTCTGGAAAAAAGTGTGTATAAAAAAATTAAAAAGTCGTGACGTCATACATCATATACTTTACCACCATTAAGATAGGAAACGAGCAATGCGCGACGCGACCTGTCACGACACTCTACTCCAGAACTATATATTAGAGACATGTTATGATGTAATACCGTATTTTTCATTTCTGACACTTAACAGCATATTTTAACAGTTATTAATATAACATATAAAATTCAATGATACTTTATTATTCTATTTATGAAACCTTCATATAATTTTTATATTAAAAAATTGTTGTTTTTGTTGGCCCAAAGATACTCTCACCTATTATGCTCAGTGGCTAGCTGGTTGCTAGGCAACGTCATCCAAAGTGCATTTTGAGTGGCAAAATCTATAAGCTTATGTCTATATATCTATATTTATGTAATATCATTGCATGTACTTCAACGATTATTGAGTAATCAGTAATAATGACACAAAAGATTATGTCTGTTGTGTGTACTTGGATCTATTGTGGAGTATTGGTTATACACGGTTAGTATGTAGTTTTTAGTTCAAAGGATATCTTTATCGCTTATTACATAATTCATGATTTAAGTGAAGGGTTGAAACGCGATGGTCTAACGTAGATCACGTGACCATATCAAATGCAATGTTGGGCAAAATAAAAGCTATATTAATACCTTTTCTATCACGATTTTATTTATTTACTTACATAAATAACTAACACTTATAAGTTCTTCTCTCCAACTTTCATAAAGATTTACATAAATTATTTTTAATCGATTTACACCTGAAAAATTACTGTCAGTGCCTTATTTTTGATATTCACAGCTTTCGTAATTACTTACAACGTCTCTGTTCCGTCTAGGTTACAGAGTAATATTGCTCTCGAAAGTAAAACTTGAAAATGATTCTCGCCTAACAGAAGTCGTTTCTTAGAAAATTTTAATTAAGTTATTTACGTGTATTTTTTTAAAAGAATATTTTTTACCGGTTATTTCTTATCAATGATATTTCGTACTAATTGTAACAATATATATACGACCTTTTTTAGCTATAAATTAATTTAGAATACCAAAATCATTAGCTATTTTTGATAAGATTTTATAAACAATTAGCGCTAAACAAAGTTCAATTTGATACATATTAATGAGTGAAAAAAAGCTAATAAATATATATAGTCTACTCATTGAAATCGTGGGTATTTTTATGTTATTCAATTAAAAATATGCTCTTAATATAAAGGTCTTAAGGTAAACAAAAAGTATCACTTTCGTATCATAATTTATTTACGTATTCCATTTAATTTTACAATAAATCAATTAAAACAAATATTCTGTTTAACTGTACATTTAAGATAAAAGATGATTTCGTGCAAAAAATTGACATTACCTTAAGTGAAACACAGCCATAGATTAACGCCTATATTTTATACATATATATATATATTAACTAATACATAGAGATGTTTTATTAATTTATCTAATTTCAATGAAAGAACATTCAATTGGAAACTAATAATTTAATTAAAACATATTTCATATTTAGCGTGGCATGTTTTTTTCATAGCTCTTTTGCAAAATTAAAAAAAATAATATATCCAACAATGGTTTTTCGTGACAAAATGAAATTTCGAATATTTAAATTATATATTATGGTAACTATTTACTATTCTTCTAATCACTATGGCGTTAATTCAACACGACACCAAGAAAAGACAAAAATACCGAATACACAGACAATTTCAAATAAATAAAACATTAAAAGATATGCATCAAGATGTAAGTGAATAATTATTTTTATCGAACTAAAATATATGATAAAATAAAAACCATATTGTAAATATTGTACAACTGCATAAAGTCGTAAGTTGTCAAATAAAATCCACTAATTGTTTTTAACTCTCGAACATATTATCGAATACCATATACAGGAGCAAATAAAACTTATGCTGTTTCTGGTCTGGTATAATTGGACGCTGATAAGCAATACTGTGTCAAGCCACACGGACTTCATTTTGAGAAAATGGCGTCTAAAGATGTCGAACCTATTCTTAACAAATATGTTTGAAGAAGTACATATCCATCTTTTATTTTATTTTTTGATAAAAGTTATAACGAATTTAAATCAGAGTGATATATTTAATCTATTATCTAGTAAAAAGTTATTTCAATATTTGAGATTATTGTATAAATTGCAAAAAATGGAACGCACTTGAAATTCAAACCGATGAATTAAGAAACTTTTTTCCTTACTTATTTAATTTATATGAATACAATTTTTTGAATAATGTTAAATAGATGATGCAGTATCAAAATACATAAATATCTCCGAATTTGACTTTTTGTGGGTTGATACATTATTGCTTATCAGCATCCAATTGTGAAAAATATTAAAAACGATTATGTAAATGTACTATCACCAGGAACGGCATAAACACACACAAGTTACGGTACGTCATATCGTGGTACGATGACATGCAATTATAAAAATTCAAACAAAAAATTACCAAACGATATCACGCCGTGACTTTTCACGATGTATAAGTCGTAACGTTTCATTAGGATCAAATTATAACATGCAGCGACACGATATCGTAGCAAGCCGCGACGCGACATTGTAACATGTAGCAACATGCAGCGACGAGACATCGTTACACGACATCGTAATATACAGGGACTCGACGTTGTAACATGTAACTATACGACGTCGTTATAGTCAGCGCCCCGATGTCGCAATTTAAGTCGCATCCGATATTATACTTTAGATTAAATTTAATCTAAAAATTACGATGTCGCATTTTTTGGCCCAGCGTAAAACACATCACTTAAAATGTTTCATAAAGGCTGACGTGGGAAAAGGTTTTACATGTTTATTTAGACAATATTGAGTCGTGTTCGTATAAGTCTATTTAGCTGCTTGATGACTGTTATATATTTTTTTACTTATTGATCAGGCCATACGATGAATATTCACATGTCACATCTACTGTACAATATCTCAATCGACTATTATGACAGATGACAGATTTGAATATCAAAATATAGAATACACTGAAACTGTATGGATTATTAGTTCATTGTTATCGTGTATTTTATTATTACATATTAGGATTATTACTGCGGATGATTTTGTGCTCGTTTTGATTTTGGAATAATTAAAATCATTTTTTTTTCTACTTCATTATAAGGAGAAAAGGATAACCATAAGAATTCATCAAATACATTTTATACCGTGTGTGAACAAAAAAATATATTTAATAATTAGGATTTTTGCTTACAAGGAGCGACTTTAAAGCAAGGTACACAGTTTCATTTGCATAGGTACATAAGGAGAAATATTAAAGATTCGTATAGAACAGTTAAGAAATTCTGATTTAAAACAGAAAAATATAGAAAAATTTATATACACAATTTACACAGCAACCGTTTTGAATTCAAACGAAAAATCTTTAATAGCAAAAGAGTTGCATAGAATTTTGAACAATTCCTTTAAAATTTGCTTTTTAAGCATGTAATATACGTGGATGCGGACTTTAAAAGACGCATAGCGTTAAATAGCTTTTGGGGTAGAATCTAGCTGTAATCAACTGACTACAGCTCGTGTACGGGCTAGCTCGACAGGGCAGTACCTCACTCTCACAGAAGATCAGCGTTTCGTATGCTAAGTGAGAGAGCCCGAAGCCCTCACTCATTCCTTTCCTTATTTCTTATTCCCTTTAATCTGGTATTCATTTTTATGCTGGCAACAAATACTTGGCACCTCTGGTGCTGCAAATGTCAATCGGCGGCGGTGATTACTTAACATCAGGTTTATAGCCTGCTCATTTTCCAATTTTTTTTTTACATACATAAATAGAAATATTTTTAATAAGGATACATAAAAAAGTAAATCAATGTCATAATGAACGTTGAAAATTATCTTACAACGTCTTTGATCTTTGTTGATCTAAAATATAATATTTGCGTTAATGAGCCAACTTGATTTCAAAGGAAAAAAATTAATAATTAAATGAATATAATTAATTAAGTTTAATCATTACGAGTAGGTATATCAACAAGGTCCTGAGTCATTTATATATAATTAAATTCTTTATGAATTTCGCTGTTTTGGCACAATTTTGTTAGCACTTTTGGTACTAATTAAAATTACTATTTTTAAATTTCGATATTTCCGTAAGCATTAACCATTTTTAAGTAATGTAACCGTTCAAATTAGAGCCTTACATCAGTCAGGAAGAACAATTCATCAATAGATGTAATGTTACAATTTTCACGCTGAGTGTGAACTAGGCATGTGTTGTAAATTTTGCCAGCGTTAGCAAATTCGATATTTAAACTGAATTATTATTTTTTTTTATTAAAAAAATACTTTCTTTTCAATTGGCACGTCTAGGTTCGTACAGTTTAGGCATCATTTGATTGGGGGTTAAAAATAAGAGATACTCCTGTAAGCGAATACTTAAAACAAAATGTAGATAGTTACATTACATGTGAATGCTCGTGGCCTTTAGACAAAACATATTTTTTAGACATAACTAGCATTCACGACCGATTGGCGTAATTTTTGCCATATGACGCAAAGAATATACAATATACTCATAAAATACTACGTTAGAAGAGGTGGGGCGTCCATAAATAAAAGCCGAAATGGCGAATGCGCTAAGCTTCTTTGGCAATACTAAATGTTTACGGATTATGTATAGTGGTAGCTATAGACTTAAAAAATACACGAGCAAAGTTTAATTTAGTTATATTTGCAAAACTAATATGAATACATTAGTACATAAAAGTGAATTTAAAATTTAATTACAATTGTCAATTTTGCCAGTATTTTTTTTATTTTTGTGCTTGCCTGCTGCCATTGCCTATTAATTAAAAAAATAAAGCCGCCATAACACGTTAGCACACTCGATTTAGTCTTGGTTATGGAAGTTATATGAACCTGACATGCTTTGTATGTTAACTTCAATGTGCGGACAAAAATGTGAACCTTCGAGAGTGACACGTTAGACAAAATGGTATATGAAAATATTAAGTCACATCCCTGACGCGTGTTAGTTGCATCCAATAATATGTTTCAAACTTAATAACCGTAGAAGCTTCTTAAAAATAAACGTGTTGACCACAAATACTTGACATTAAATGTTAATAGGATGCTGATAAGCAATAATGTATCAACCTACAAAAAATCGAATTCGGAGATGTTTATGTATAATGCATTACGTATTTAACATTATTTAATAATTTCTCAATTCATCTAAACTAAATTAGTACGGAAAAAAGTTTATTAATGTAATGTTTAGAATATTGAAGTGTGTTCTATAATTTGGATTGTGCAATATAGGAGATCTATATTTTAAAAACATATTATTTGATAAAACTCTTTACTAGCCAACCTGCTTTTAGTTCATTCTATTCTTATCAAAACAGAAAAGAAAAGATGGATATATACTTCTTTAAACCTATTTATTACGAATAGGTTTGACAACTTTAGACGCCATTTTCTTAAGTTCGTGTGGCTCGACACAGTATTGCATATCAGCGTCCAATTAAAACTAGCGTAATTTTGAATAGCAAAAGAATAAGGCGAGAATAACACTTATAAGTTTTACTTCCAGACTTTCATAAAGATTTACATAAGCATATATTTACACCTTAAAGAATTTACTGTCAGTGTCTTATTTTTTATGTACATAGCTTTAGTAATTACTTATGACGTACCTGTATTTGGTTTCTTTAACCATTGTTTTATATCCCACTCTAGAGTATGACCTATAAATGTAATTCACGCCTAAGATGAAGACTCTCCGACGACGTTCTAAGCCGAGGTGCGATCTCACTAGGAGACACCCTTAGACACGGGCGTCCATTCTGAGCCCCAACGGGGGCTCCCAATTTCAAGGCTGAGTCTCAGTACTCCCCCCCCCCCCCCCCCCCGGTGACGCTGTCAAGGCCAGTAGGGCCAACAGCAATACACATTCAGAAAAAAAAAAAAAAAGATGAAGACTTATAACAGGAGGATTATCAATATGTGATTTATATATAAGGAATAAACATTATATAAACTTATTTTAAAATGCGAACATAAATAAAGTCGAGAAGAAAAATTAGTTCAGTTTTGACATTTTCTTCTGCCAAGCATTTTGAATTATATTACATTTGCATGTTCCCCGACTTTTATGGCTTTGTGCAACCAATTTAACTTGACGGCAACTTTAACAACTCACTTTGGTAGTTATAAGTTGTACGGACCAATCATGCTATAACCAAAATTTATTTACTATAAACATAAATTGAAAATTATAAACACTAAAATTTAGTTGATATACGTTTTTTTTAAATTAATAAAAAAAAAATAACTAAGAAATTTTATTTCTATACATATTTAGATTTTATTAATTTATCTAATAAATTATTTATTTTATATATTACACATACACTTTTACGATATTATAATAAACAACACTTTGGAATGTACAAAAAATAATAACTTCGTACCGCGTATCTGACCTATGTATACCTATAGATTGAATTAAATTCATTTTATTTGTAATTTACATACGATCTACAATCGCACATAATAATATATTATAGTTTCAGTTATAGTCGAAGAGCTAGAAATTATTTTAATATAATAACTTTTCACATCATAAGTTTCCACGTTTTAGAATAATAACACTTTTAGACTTTATAGATAATTTCGATAGATCTTATATTTGTTCTTAGTCGGTTTCTAGCTCTTAGACTATGTATGCATTGAGGCCGAGCATTTATCTACACTTAAACTAGTATCACTGTGAAAGTACTTCAAACCAAGCCTCATAAGCTCATGAACATTGATATTTCTTTGAAAGTCCAGATTAAAACGACCATAACACTCGATTTGTATTCGACGTATGTACCTGAAACAAAAATATTATATTAATAAAAAATCTTTAATAGATACGTGTCTTAAGTGGTATTAAAATATTATAGCTTACGTCTCGTGCCCAATCTCACGACACCAAATGTTAAATTAATTCATTAAGTCGCTCTGGCTAAATAATATATCAAAAAATATTCGTAAACATACTGGTAGAATAGGTCAATTCAGATACAAAAGTAAATTTTGCATGATATTTTGCTATTATAGAAAAATAACATTTTTTTAACAATTCTCCCTTATAATTTCTTAAAAACATCTGTCTTGACTTTACAATACATTACTAACATAACCTTATCTTCAATATCAGTACTAAAATTGCACAATATACCTGTCCATACAATTTTTTTTCTATTAACGAAATTTTCGTTTCCTATATTCCGTTAGAAATATTACCCGTCTAATTCGACGTCCTGAAGTTATAATTAACTTGTTGTGAAGTCTAAAAGTGTATTTTATTATCAGCTACAACAAAGTTAAATTGTTAGAGTGAACCGCTCCATAAATAACAAAATTCAGAGTTCTAGTATTAGCCACGAATTTCCCCTGGGTTCCTTAAAACGGCAACCTGTTTTAGTCTATTGTAGAACACTTTAGTACAAATATAAGAGACTAACAATCCGCTCCGACTTTGAACGGGTGCATTCTAGTTTTTAACGACATCGAGTTACAAGAAAACAGGGTTGATTTCTAAATTACATAAATATTTTAGAAAATAAATCAATTGGGTATTCAATGGTGTTTCTATAACTTAAATGTAAGAAGAAAAGGCATAATTATAAGGCTTTTTTATTTTTTAGGGTTCCGTACCTTAAAAGGAAAAACGGAACCCTTATAGGATCACTTTGTTGTCCGTCTGTCTGTCTGTCTGTCTGTCTGTCTGTCTGTCTGTCTGTCTGTCTGTCTGTCTGTCTGTCGGGATGTCAACCCTTTTTTCTCAGAAATGCATAGACGTATCATGTTGAAATTAATATCATATACTCAAGTCTACGATGACATGCGGCCGTGAAAATATTAAAGTTCTAAGTCAACGCAATCAAAAGATAATGGAAAATATGTCGTATATTTTGACCATTTTAGCGTTTTCGCAAGGGAATCAAAACCTATAGGGTACTTCCCATTGACCTAGCACGATGAAATTTGGCAAAAAGTAAGATCTTATGGTACAAATAAAGGAAAAAATCTGAAAACTGTAAATTTTTGTATGTATGTTTGTCTGTTTGTAAGTTTGTCTTTCAACCTTTTTCTCAGAAACGCGTGAAGGTAACAAATTTTTATCAACGTCAAGTACTCAGAGTTATAATTACTAAGAGCTGTGAAAAAATCAAACTTCTAAGTTAACGCAATCAAAAGATACGGTCATTTATATCACATATTTTAAGTATGATAGCGTTTTTAACGTTTTCGCAAGGGAATCAAAACCTATAGGGTACTTCCCATTGACCAAGCATTATGAAATTTGGCCAGGAGCAAGGTCCTTTAGTATACATAAAGGAAAAAATCTGAAAACTGTAAATTTCTGTTCGTGTGTCTGTCAGTCTGTACGTCTGTCTTTCAACCTTTTTCTCAGGAACGCGTAAATGTATCAAGTTGTAAATTGATCAAGCGGAAAATATATTAATCTTAGAATTAAAATTATATGTACTTGTAACAAATTAACATAGAAGTTGACCATGGTCAAAAAAACAATTTTACAAACACTGAGAAGAAATTTGTATCAATACGAAAACATTAAAAAGCAGCAAACCTTTATAAACAACGCAATGCAATCTATATATCGCAGCGAACAAAATGATAGCGCGATGTAGCGTACAGCTAATGCCATCTATTACAACATTATGACATTAACTGTGATATAATTCTGCTCGATTAATATTTTTTATTATTTTAATTATTATTTAAACGCGCTAAAAATAATAAAATAAACTTTTTATTTAAAAGTTTTATCGTCGATTTATAACGTCATTACGTAATTAACATTCAATATAAGAGCTTCACGCGATTTGATTTAAGTACTCGTATTGACCTAGTACAAAAATTTTAAAATTAAATTCAAACAGATCGAGTTTTTTAATTTACTTATTTATCTACACATATAAGTCTTCTGGTTATTAGTAATATAATTAGTTATTTATAAATAAACAATTAGTTTTGTTCGAATTAAGGACTAATTATTTTCGTCTTGGCAACACTAATATATATTTCGATATTTTGATTGATAATGTAAATCTAAATATTTTACGAACGTAGTGCAGGGGTAGTGGAGTGTAGTTGAATATAAATAAAAATAAAACGAGAATAAAATATAATATAATTATGTTGTTAATGTCAACAAGTTAGTTCATTGAAATTGTCAAGAGATGGCGATGAGAAAGTATGAGGTGTATTAGTACTTAAAATAAAATTTTGTGTTTCCATGGATTGCATCCATGATCGTGTTTTAAATTAAAGTGCTCCTAAGTAGTTTCAAAATAGTTTTTGGGACGTGATCCATATTTACATAATATTTGATTATATTAAAGCGACTTCTAAAAAGGAGTGTTTTCAATTCGACCTTGTAATTAATTTTTTTTATGTTTGTTCGCCGATTACGCCGCCATTTGTGTACCGATTTTCAAAATTTTTTTTGTTTGAAAAGGTATACTTCCAAGGTGATCCCATTGTCTTCAGGTCAGGATCAGATGATGGGATCCTGGAGAAATTGAGGGAACTCCTCAAATATTATAGGCAAGCGTATACCGATTTAGGTATTTTTGATAGTAACTTATGTTGGAACTGATGATGAAGACCACAAATGGCGTAGATGGGTTAGTCTTATATAGATTTCTATAAGTTTGTACGGAACCCTCGGTGCGCGAGTCCTATTCGCACTTGACCAGTTATTTTTAGTCGTTATACCTTTAACCCAATAATATAATAATCACACCGCCAATAGAGCATACATTTTAAATTTTAAGTTTCTCACTTCAAAAACATAGGACTTATACGAACTTTCAAACGCTGTTTTAACCACTTAGAGGTGGAGTTTCATAAAATTGAATTTCGTAAAATTTCGTTAAAATTCTTAGCCGATGTCTGCATAAGGAAAACTGTTTCATAAGAAAACCTGCCAAATTTTAAGTTTGTAGGTGTTTTAGTTTCAGAGAGTTTATGATTAATCAATGAGTATTTCGCTTTTATATATATAGACTAAGTTCTGCCCGTGGATTGTGTCACAGGAATTATGGTTTGATCAAGATTTATTTTAAAAACTAGCTGCCTTACTACAAAATATGAAATGAAATCAAATACTTGTCATGATAAATAGTGTTTACAAATAAAATGTTTTTAAAAATACTGTTTAAACAATTTATTAAATGTTCACATGCTATGTTTGACAGCTAAAATAGGTTATAAATATCCGTTAAACACACTTAAGTGTATGCTTAAACATAATAATTAAACAGTCTCGAAATCATGTTTATATTAAAACTGTCCTTGGACGCAGATTTGTAGTATGGAATTTTATAAGTGTATGTTTTAATTTTTTGTAATAGAGCAGTAAATTTTTAACTTACTTTAAAGTGATAAATAAGCCTCTTATTAGGGAAAAGGTTTAGATCTAATCCACCACGCTGCTTTACTGCGGGTTGGCGGATGTACATATGTCAGAATTTCTGCACATGCAGGTTTCCTCACGAAGTTTGCGTTCACCGCCGAGCAAGAGATAAATTTAAATACAAATTTAACTCTTAGAAACTCAACGGAGCTAGCCGGGGTTTGAACCTTTGATCGCCAATTAGGATCGCCGTGTTCTAGCCATTAGGCCATTTCGGCTCTCTTTTAACTTTATGATAGGCTCATATAGAAGTCCACGTTATTTTTACAATGAAAAGACAATGTTACAATTTGTCACAAGATGAGATGATGGGAATGTATTATCGAGCTTTATTACTAGCGACTCGCTCCGCTTCGCACGGATGCAATGTAGTTATTTACGACATCACAAAGCTTAGAAATTCTCGGTTTTTCTCTGCATCAATATTATGTATTATACATATAAAAATTACTCTTGAAATACTCTGTTTATTGATAAAGATGTCATTAAAATCCGTAGTTAAAAAAATCAAAGCGTATAGACGGAAGGAAGCAACTTTGTATATATGTACAGATAAGCAGAAACGGTGACTTAGCCAATAGAATTCTAAAGACTATTTCTTGTTACTAAACAAGTTTCAAGACATAATATTCATCAATCAGTTAGTCCACGGGTTGAATGTGCTATGAGTAATAATAATTAAAAAAAAAAAAAAACAAAACCTTATAATTATGCCATTTCCTCTTTCATTTAAGTTATAGAAACACAATTTAATATACAATTAATTGATTTTCTAAAATATTTATGTTTCTGAAGAGGCCATTTTTGTTTCCAATATGTTGGTATAATATGTATGTTCTAAGTTTCGTTAGAAAGTAAATATTTATCTTCTATCCCTTTCTCATTACATCCTACGGAGATATTCAGCAATAGACGATTATATTTCTATCAAACTTGAAGCAACCCGTAATGAATTATTAATGAAATCTTCCAGAGTTTGGTACTTTAGAATGGAAATATTACTTAAACTGAAACCTCGTACAAATAAATAACTTAACAAATGTTTTACTCATATCACATTGCTTTATTACTAGTTTACCACTCTTTGCCTAAATAACTTTGTTTTAACCCACTTACTACAGTTAGTATGTGGGCTGACAGGGTAGTACCACACTCTTACTGAAAATCGATGGTAGCTAACGTTGTCTTAGATTTTCGCGCTTATTACTCATTGAAATAAAACTATTTTAAACGGATTTAAATTGCGTATATTAACTATTTTTATCATCCCTACCTGTGAGTCTACCCGTGACCCGTCTAAAGTGCTCAAAATGACGGGATGATAAAAATAGTTAATATACGCGATTTTAATCCGATTAAAATAGTTTTATTTCAATATGGTAGCTAATGATTGGCCTTTCGTACGATGAGTGAATGAAATCAATACCTCTTTTCCATCCTTTTTACTTGCTCCCTATTCATCTTCATCCCTAATTCCTACGTAAGCTGGGAACGCATTTGTAGCTCCTATGATACAGCAATTGTTCACGGATGTCAGTGATCACTTAACGTCACGCCTGTTATTTTAATTACAAAACTTACTTTATTTACTGCTCTCTACTCGGTTTCCTGTTCATAAAAAAAATGTACAAGCTATGGTAACGGTAGTGACATCTTCTAGAGTTCTTGTTATGTGTTAAATATTACTTTTATATTTTTGATTTATAAACAACTGTGCCGTCAGCAAGCTCGAGCAGGTTGCTGATATTGACAATTAAATATTAGTGGTTTTGTGACTTTTTATCGTTATTTCTATTCTCGCAAGTTTCACGCGACAAATTGTTAAAGAAACAAAAAATGAATGAAGACCAAGAATAGTTTTGATATCGATATTGTATAATGAAACATATCGATACCTCCCACGTAAGTTGTTGTAACCCCAAAATTATAATTTTACAGTAGAGCACTTTTAATCCGTTTTAGTTTAAAAGTTACAACAAAATACGCCTTTTTTCAGGCGTATTTTGTTGTAACTTTCCTTGAAAAAAAAAAGATTTTTGGTATTTTTTCACTTTGAATGCATTAAGCAATGCAAATTCCTGTAGTATTCAGTAAAAACGCTAACGGCAATTTTGTGGCTTACAATAACTTACGTGGGAGGTATCGATATGTTCAATGTACATCAATGTAGTTAGTTAATTTAGAGATTTGAAATTCTATGATCTAAGCCAAATTGCATTACTTACTCTCAAAACTTAGACTCGTGTTTATACTATTACTGCCAGTTCACCTCCCCCGCTAATTGATATGATAATTTATACATGTCATTTACATATATATCTAAGTGTACTTTGCATGTATGATATAACTGTTTCAATGATATTGTCTAAAATTTCATAGCAGATAATAGGGTTCTTTGTATATCACCGTTGTGGCTACATTATAAATGGACGCTGATAAGCAATACTGTGTCAAGCCGCACGCACTTCATTTTGTGAAAATGACGTTTATATACGTCAAAATTACTTTTAATAAATTAATTAAACAAGTTTATATCCATCTTTTCTTATGCTTTTTTCAGAAAACGTTTAATGAATTAAAAACAGATTGGTATATTTAAGAGTTAATCTAATATTAAGTTTTTCAAATATATGAGATTATTGCATAATCCAAAATATGGCACACACTTTAATATGCTAAACGTACGATAAAAAAAAAACTTTTTCCCGTACTTACTGAATTCAGATGATCTAATTTTTTTTTGAATATTGTTAAGTACGTAATGTATTATCAGAATAGATCAATATCTCTAAATTAGACTTTTCGTGTGTTGACATATTATTGCTTATCGGCATCGAAATATAAAAACTACTTTCAGAAGAACAAATATTTATATATATTATAATGAGTAATAAATTTTTAGACGAATATTTGTCTCGAGCAGGAAATTACTTTTTCTTTTCGTCGAATGTCTTATTATCAATGTTTTATACAAGTTAATTAAAAAAGATAAGTAAGTTAATTGAAATTGTTAAAAATTTTGATAACAATATCATAACTTATACCATTTTAACTTGTATACGTCTATAATAAAATTATTATACACGAATTTCACTTACCTCTGTTTGAAACATACTTCGACAACTGTGTACGCGAATATACAGTTATAGTAGTAACGGCATCTCGCACTACGGGTGGTTCTACGGGAAGTATCGCTTCGCAACGCACGCGTAGCGCGCCACTCGCTGTAGTTGGAACAGAAACTCGTAGCACTCTCCACGATGCGCGTAGACCTCCTGGCTGGGGAGCGCTCAGCTCTCTACGCTGCCATGGCTCGGTCTGTTGGATAACATCCTTATAAAAAAACGGAATTAACATAATAAATAAAATTTATTAGCTAATTTAAGCTGTATGTAATATTTTGTTAATATTCGTACTGGGGCATATATACATACATCTAGGTATTTATTTATTCATGCATGATAATTGTAGAAGCATACATGTTTTTAATCTTATTTTGAATACTAATATTATTCTTATAAATAATTTCTTAAAGTTTCTTATTTTATGATTTAACAAACATTTTTTTAACGGTATAATTTTGATTCATAAGCCTTCATGAACCACGTTTTTAACCGTTTTTTTTTTAGTATATTTTCATTTAATAAAATAACCATTTTATTATATAATCAGACCATAAAATAATTGATTTAAATTAAAAAAAAAAAAAACATATTATTGAAGCAATGATATTATTATAATATATGTATAATCATAATACCCATTCCTCTTGAAATTCAAAGTCCATAAGAAGGCCTGACAATGCATAATAAACTTCTAATTATTATAACAAAGCTCCCACTATCAAGATGAGCCCAAACATCCTATGACTTATTATTGTATCTTAACATTATCAACTATGAAAACATTTATTTAATATAAAAATAATTGTTTTATACTATGCTGCTGAGTTTATAATGTTAAGAACCTGGATGATCAACCTTTGCTCGTTGTAAAGATATTAGATAGATTTCTAAAAATTAACCCTAGCTATGTCGATGTATCGTCCCCGAAATTCTCTGCATATTTCATCAAAATCGTTGAAATGGCTTTCGAGATTCAAATTAAATATACATATGTATATATACATATTTATAAGAAATACTCGCTTAAAGGTATTAGATATTTGCTTCATATGAAATATTAAAGTGATAAGAGCTATTGATTTCGTAACAAAAAAAAAACCATTAAAATTGTAAATACTATAAATAATTATTTTTTTATTTAAATATTAACAACGGTGGTTTAAATTACATTAATTTCAATATTTTCTGTTTTTGTTTTATTGTGGCTATTTAAAAGTTATGAAAGCCTTCTTGAATGAAGTATATTTTGATTTTATTGGGAACATAATTCTAAACAAAATTATATCATTTTATTTTTATTTCATTTATCATTTCATAATGTAATAAAACAAAAAAAAAATCTAATTCCAAATTTTAAGTTTAACCAAAACTACTAAAACCCATAAACTAGATAAGGTAGATATTTTAAAATACAATTTAGTGCATAGCGTAGAAGTATTTCGCAAAATATATTAACCATTTTAAAAGGCCGTTAGTGAAGATTTAAAGTGCCCCGACTGCTAAGTCTCAACAATGAGCTCAGTTAATAGCATACAAAACAAACGCTTCAAGTTACTATAAAGGTTCTTGGGTGAAGGTAGCCTACTCGTAAATAATACGCCCCTGGGCTATTAAATATAATGTACGTTTCAAATATACTATTTCATTATTTATTAACCACATGTATCGTAAGATATATGTATTATATAAATAAAAATAAATTGCGGAACGTATGTAAGCCCATTAGTACACTTCAGAATTGCTGAATGTATTAGGCCACTTTTTTGTGTTTATAATTGTCAGCGCAAGATTTGTATGAAAGAAAATTATAATAAATACTTTAAAACGCATTAATACAACGCGCCTCCATTAGAATCTAACCCGTCAGTGCTTCAGTCAGTTGCAGTGACCACAGCGCCAACAAGTCTATTCAAAATGTTTGAAAATCGTAGAAAAAGTGAAAAAATATAAGTTAAAATATCTCTATATAATAAAGCGAATTATCTTAATTAAGGCACACGTTTGAAGCAGGGGCGTGCAGCACTAGCTAAAGTACAGTTACAACAAATTTTACCTCTTAATAATATTAGTATAGATTGAGTTAGTACTCAAGTTTGTATATAGAGGGTTAATATCTGAAACTATTTATTTATTTATTTAACAGTTTATTAAACATGCCAGAAACATTACACAGATACATAAATGTCACAGGAAAAGAAAGTTTAAAAGGTATACTTATCCCTAAAAGGGATTTCTTCCAGTATACCCAAGAAAGAATAAACGTAGACAGAAAAACTATTGATCCAATTTGGATATTTTTTTTTTTGTGTTGGACAGCAAATTTATTGAGGCTATATTATCTGACGATACAACTCACAGGAGCGAAGAAGTACTCCTAAACGTGAGTGAAACCCCGGGGAGTAGCTAGTAATTTCTAAGGTGAATAACTAGACACGATACAATATTTAAAATGGTTTATAATTACTATTATGGAGTGTATACAAATTTGCAGCAACTTAACGAGAGTTAAGACAATTTGAATTTAATTAGATACACTCATATAAGCAATAATACATTAATGCATTAACTAATAGATTAAATTTAAACATAACATTTTCAATTCCGTAATAATATAGATAGGCTAACTTAATGCATATTCTACTCGACAAATTATCTTATCTAAATTAATATATTTGATGTAAAAATTGTTACTAAATAATAGATTTAGATTTCAAATATTCAATTTTAAATTAAATTAATAATTAACTATTATATATATTAAAACTAATACGACTTTGTGTTGTCTAAATTTAACTATCTTGTACCAAACTTTTTCTGGTCTTACACAAAAATATTGTCAAAATCTCTAGCAACAAAAGAAGTCCGTTATCTAAATGTACTATAAAAAACCTTGTTAGGAAAATACTGTTTGAGCATTCATCTAACTCAAATACTAAACGAAAACTTTATAACATTTTAATATCTCTTTCTTCCCTTCTTTTTATCTTTTTTACTTTGTAAACTACGCCTATAAAAGTTTTTATAGTAAAATTTTCATATTTAAAGAAGTAAACAAAAGTTTAAATGCTTGGGTCAATTAAGTATGCCAAAATTATCATAAGAAAAAAAAATGTTGCTTTGAAGATGTGACATTGCAAAGTAATTATATAATTATTATTTCATATTATATATCGCTGCCTTTCGAGAATATCGATGCAACTAAAATGATGAATTTTAGGGAATGGGGATTTAGTGTTTATTTATTAATGTATTGGTGCATAGCTGCAAAATTTAAACGATCCCTTGATGTTATAACTTTATTGATTTAAAGAAAATTCATCATCGCAACTTTTCATGATAAAACATCAAAGGTCTTTTGACATACTTAGTTCTATTTGTTAGAATTTTGAATTACTACGATATTCCTGCATAATGATAAATTGCTGATAAGTTTTAACTTTCAGCAGTACATGACATAATCCTAAAAATTCAAAAAACAGAACTATTCTAACTAAACAGAGTATCAAAAAATTACATCAGAAAACGTTGAATGTGCAATTGTTTTAATTTGCCGATTCAATTGCCGACTAAGCTCAATCACAATAATTGATAGTACCTAATCCAGTCAGATTGGATTCCTGATTCCATTAGGAGAGCAAGAGAGCAAACAGTTAAATCGAGTTAGCCTATCTCTTGAGTGCACTGCCTACTGCGTCGACAGCACTATGGGTTATACGGCTTTTGCCTGCGGATTTGATTAAGAAAATTTGTTCGATCGCTTAAAAAGTTTAGTGGTTGAACTCGTGTTTTAATTACACTACCAATTATTAAGAGCAATTATGCGATAATTTATGATTGGTACTCGATTTTTTTTTTGGTGTGTCATGTGATTTTAATGTTAATTTTTAATATCTGCACCCTTTTATTTAATGTTCATTGTTTCATAATTATAGAAACAAAGACTCCAAGCAAAAATAAATTGTTTCATTTCATATTCCATTTGAAATAGAGAAAATGTTAAATTAAATTAATAACGAAAAATAATAAATAAACACGGTAATAATACCGGTACAAGCACCAAAACGTGTTTCAGACGCTTCAGTAAAACGGAATGCTTAGGAATACACAACAATACGTTTTTTTTTCACACATTTCAATAAATGTAAGTGACATACTTAAGAATACCCAAGTTCTGTATCACGGCTCTCTAATGAGGGGTGACAAGAAGGTCAGGTTTAGTTACCTAGTTGGAATACAAATCTGGATACGATGTTTTTATAAAAATAAAAAATTCCAGCTTCGCAGTTTTTGTAACGAGCGCATTTTGCTATTAGCATATTCATAGCTTGTTTTGAAACGTAGCAAATACACATACCCCTTGGCATTAATTTAAGAGAAATTCTACAATGTTTTCAGTGGAAAATTATAATATTTGAATAATGCGATTTTAACAAAAATATCATTTTACACATTTTTTCCACGTATTGATTTGATTGAAATGTAAAAATACGCGTATAACAAAGTTGAATAATAATTTTATAAATATAAAAATGAAATAATATCGAATTCGCTGCGCTTACTGATATATAATATTTACTTTCGTATGGGTCGTTGAAGGTGACTTTTATTGATTTATTTCAAGTATCCCAGTTTTAATATGAATGCGTCAAGTCTCAAGGGTTCTAGCCGATTAAAAGCTATTAACAATTTTCAACTAAAAACTTTTGGTATGAGTATTATTACATAAACAAAACTATTTCTATTTTTGACTGACTTCCAAAAAAGGTATTTAATTTAGCTAAATATTCATTTTATGTATATGTTTTTTTTTCGTATATCTTAAAGTACCTTCCTTAACTTTAAGTTAACTTTTGCATAAAACTATTAAATACTATTATTATAACTATTAAACTATTTAATGCGAAGGTTAATTTATACAGTCGTTATAATGAGTTAGTGCAATTTGGTACGAATAATAGTTTTCATTTAAGCGTAAAGAAAATAAAACTTCTCTTAAACGTTTAAATATTAAGTCTGTATTTTGTATTATTAATGTGGGACAAACAGATATATAATAATATAATATATTATAACATATAGTATTTATTAATCATAAATGTTTTTAAATACATAGCTAGGACAATGAATAGTTAAAATATAAAACAGCAAAAAGTGTAAAAAATATTTACGTTAAAAACTATATTATAATATTTGTTTTATTTTATACTAGTTTGCTGTAATTTTAAATAGTTTTTGTATTGAATTTAAAGTAATAATAAATAAAGAGATTTTATATTGTCTATACTAGTATCATGTAAACGTGATGGAAACAGATACTATCTAATGCAATGATATGCTAATCACATTTACGTTGTAAACGATATTAGGCGTGACCTCGTAAACCTGGCGTAATAACCTTCTAATTGTATTATAGGTATTAATAAGGCTATCAACGTTATTGAATAAGATAACAAAATAAAATAAACTAGATATTACAGAATACTTCTAATATATCAAACAGAAGACACCTAATTATTTTGTATTGTGCAATTTTTAATTTATTGTTTTTTTTTCTTCCCTTTGCACTGCTCTATTTTTATACTATTATTCAGTTTTGAAAGTAATTGTGGAATTCAATGTAATATTACACTGTCTGTATTCCAAATAAAAAAATTGGAGTATTTCTTTTGTAGACGTGCCTTGAGAGTATCATTACCATACTTACACGAGTATTATATTTACTTATATATGAAACTATGCTTTCATTTTCGTTAATTCAAATTCATTCACTCTTATCTAATAATTTTCGAGAAATTGAAAGGTCAAACACATACGTACCTTTGCTAGTTCATTGTCTATATACCAATTAATGTCGGAAGGTGGAAGCGAGTAGTCGGACGTGCAGTTCAGGAGTATTTGCTCTCCAGGCTTCACTAATTTAGGTGCTCCAATTATTATGGGATCCTTGTCCGGCATTGCTGTAAGGAAAATTGATTTTAGTAAAGCGTATACGGAAAACGGTTGTCGCTTGACTTTGGTCATAAAATATAGGATTGACTTAATACATACTATCTACAGTAATGTAATAAAGAGAGTGAATTTTAGATGTGTGAAATAAACTCCGGAACCACTGAACTTATTTTTAAAATCATGGTACCGTTGAAAAAGTACATTAGTCTATATAGTCATAGGGTATACTTTAAACAGGAGGAGTTTTTAATTGGTTGGGATGGCCAAATCTGAAACCACAAGAAATAGCGAAAAATACTTAAAGGAGTCTTGGGGCCAATTTTGATGAAAACTAAGCCTGTATCATTAGTTGTTCTGGAAAAAAAAGTTTCCTAGTCCGAAAAATTATTTATTCAACACAAAATTTTTTATTTGGCCATTCAAGCCTACTCAAAAATTCATCTATGCGTGTTAATTTTGAAACAAAACCTACATTAACGAGAACGAAGCCGTCAGCAAAAGTAATGTAGTTTAGACATAGTTAGTATTTAGTATTTCTCAATAGAATATAATAAAAAAAGCTTTGTATCTAGTGGAAAGGTGAATAAATTAATAAAGAAAAATCAAAGAGTAATTAGGTACTATATCCCCGAAAGGAATTGCCGTTAAGGCAGCAAAATTGTACGTCAAACTACTTTCAATGGCCCATATACACGCTGTGCCACGCTGTTTCACCCGTTAATATAAGGAAAATTATATTCATATAATTTTTACCTTCCTAACTTGAATCGGATATCGTTCAATATTTCATTTCAGTTTCAATTTTGTTTTTTTTATTATTAATAATTAATTAATGAAAATAAATAATTTAAAAAACAAACAGACATTTTAATTTAATTTGTTTGTATAGAGTTCATCCAATTGGGCGAAAATAAAAACAAAACGAACCCGCGTTCTCCGGTATCCCAGACTGGGTTCATTGTCATTAAGCAATTGGTTGGGACCCACATCGTCGGAATTTTTGATATGATTCATATATTCGATCTAATTAAGGCCGAAACACAAACCCAGGTTCCGATGACGCACCGTGAGTAGTTCCGACACCGTGAAAAATCGTGACATCGTGTCGTGAAAAAGTATTACGACTACACCGATACGTGGTACAATAACATAAGTTCTCCACTGATTGACAACAAGTTGCCGCAGTGGTCACTGCAAGAAACTTCTAATGGTTGCTTTCACAAAATCTGCTTATGACAAACCTCTATAGACCATACAGATATTTGTCATGGTCTGAGTGTTTTTTTCTGTATCATGTGTGTTATTGGATCTCCAAAACAGGATCATAAGACCTTAGTTGTGTGTAAAATTATTATTTATTTATTTAAAATTAAACAAAAAATTACGCTGTCCTTGCGCGTCTTGATAGTTTATAATTCACTTTCTAGTTTTTTAAACGCGGATTCTTAACTTTTTATAGCACTGGTGTCGAAAAAAGTTGCGGTTATTTCTTTTGGGCTTAGTCATTTGTTTTGGCTGTAATGCTTTGGCACCCTAGGGTTACTGGCCGGGTGTCAAAATACTCTTTCTAGAAAACCGTGCCACACGAATTCCATAGTAAAAGTTTGAGTGATATCATCTGATAACATAAAGTGACCGCTAAATAGCATGCAACGTTATTCTAGAAAGCCAAAGCTTCAGTGGTGTTACTTATAATGAAATCTTAATAAATTTTCTATTCATTAAAAATTTAAAAAAATCAAATGGAATATAATTGAATGTATTCAATATAATCAAACACTAATGTAGGTAATAAAAGATCTTAAGCTCAGATAAAGTTTCGTTATTCGAATTAGGCAATGAGGGACGCTAGCTAAATAGCAGAGAACTTGCCGATTAAGATAATCCTATAAAGGATCTCGAGTAACATAAAGCGCTTTGGTGTGGAATAGTGGGAGCGTGGACGTAATTAAAGTTTTAGGTACAACATGTTCTCGTTAGACTGGCTTCGGATTTCTAGTCTCTGTTTGACTAGAAGCCTAGCTGTGACACAATCGTAAATGGCTCTTGATGGATGTTGAAAAAAAATTTTTCGTGAATAAATTTTGGGGTTGCATCTACTTTATGTTTTTCTCGAAGGATTTTTATATAACAGACGATGCAATACAGTTTGGTTCACCTTTTTTACATCTGGCGGCACATCATTGAAACTTATCGTTGAGGACAATAAAAAGTAGAGAGTGAATTGAAGCTGTTTCCCTTATTTCAATTACCGCTATAACAACGTCTAGTAAGAAACTAAGGCGAATTTTAAAATTATGACTCTCATTGTCATCATTTAAAAAAACCAATGTGAAAAAAAAAATTATATTCTAAGATTATGTAAAAAGTGCACAGGATAGTACAGAAGTCTCAGTATGGGACTGCTTTTTTTCCTTAATACTGTTAGACGGTTGCAGCTACGTTATGTTTTTCTCCGAGGCTTATATTGAGCTAACCTAACTATAATTGGATGATGCTAAGCAAAAATGTGCCAACCCACAAAAAGTTGTATTTGGAGATATTAATGTATTTACTACTGCATCACCTATTTATCATTATTAAAAAAAAATTAAGTCATATAAAATAAATAAGTACGGAAAAAATGGTTCGAATTTCAATCTTGAATATTTGAAAAAACGTTTTATTAGATAATATAATAAATATGTCAATCTGCTTTTAGTTCATTATACCTATTATCAAAATAGAATATAAAAGATGGATATATACCTCTTCAAACATATCTGTTAAGAATAGCTTTGACATCTTTAGACGCCATTTTCTCAAAATGGAACCCGAGTGGCTTGACACAGTATTGCTTATCTTGACTAAAATGCAACTTTCAACTGTAAGACTGTTGTATATTTTTATAATAATACTTTTCAACAATTAACCTCTTTTCTCATAAATTAATATTAAACATAAAAATAATCATAAACTCGTTTCAGCTTGGTAATTATAAAACTGTTTTGGAAGTTAATATGAAAAAATGAGCTCGCCGCGTTTTTTGTACATCTCATTTTGGCAGTGCTTTTAACGAAGCAAAATTCAGGATATCTCTAATACGAAAAAAAGCGTTTAAGTGCGAGTCAAATTCGTGCATGGGTTCCGTTAAACCACAAATTTTATATCGGCACCACATCCTCATTCCTTACTCTTTTATATATATGTAACTTTTATTGCGAGGGTCGTTTAATGGTAAATTTGTATTAGGACAGTATACACTTACTATATACAACGAGTGTATCTGTATGAACGCGATATAAAGTTTGCCGTTCTGTGTGACCGGTATAACACACGCGCCACATAATCTTTTCAAATGTGCACACAATAAGTCGACAAAGATTTATCACAATCGGATCAATGATACTCGTACATACGATAGCACAAAGATACGAAGAAAATAACCAACATTATTTTATAGATGTTATTAGATATATCCGTTAAAATATTTTTGTTGAAACTTTGACGGGCTATTTATTAGGGCGTAAAATGTAGAGGCTTTAAAGTTAGACGCGTGGTAAGATTCTTATAGAAAATTAATACCTTATGACCAATTTCGTAGTACGATTTAACGGGTAGATATTTTTAGAGTACATGATGCTCATACATCTTGAGAATGAAAGTGAATCAGTGTGTATTCAAGTGCGTTAAGGAATTTTTGAAGGATAAACCTATACTAATATTATAAAGGTAAAGAATTTGTTTGTCAGTTTGAACGCGCTTATCTCAGGAACTACTGGTTCGAATTGAAAAATTATTTTTGTGTTAGATAGTTTATTTATTGTGGAAGGCTATAGGCTGTATTGTATCACGCTAAACTCATAGGAGCGAAGCAGTAAACGCGAGTGAAACCGGAAAGGACAGCTAGTTTCTTATAATTGGCCTGTTTTATCCTTACACAGACAATTATAAAGATCGTTCATATTTAATATGGATCTTATTTCCGGCCGTCGTGGTTACGAGATTTTCTTTTGTATACGGAACCCTAAACTTCATCGCATAGCATATTAACGCTTATAATAAAATCACCATGAGTATGTTTTGCTTTGGAAATTTCTTAGTAGTTACATTTTCCATTAGCTAATTACTATTTTTTGATCTTATCACTTTACAGTCACCTGTTTCGACGAACGCGCTTAATTTATACTAATTTAATTTAATATTGCAAATGTGTTTATTTGTGTGTCCGTCAGGATTTTATAACTATATCCCTGAATGATATAATATTTAAATTAATAATGTAGAAACAGCTTAAATTGTAGGGTGGGTATCAACTTTACTTTAGAAATCCTTAAGAGCTAATCGTTGAGAAAAGTTATTTTTTTCTAAAGGTACAATGATTTTTAAATTAAAAACTTTGTGATATGTAAATATTAAATTTAAGACAAACAAATAATTTATATTTTTATATAGTTCATAGCCTGTAAAATTATCGATAAATATATATATTTTTAAATCAGTTTATTGATTTCACGTTTATTTTATATAAAGGTAAAATATGAGTGAACATACATAAATATGTGTATTATCTCAACTTTAAGAAAAAATAACCGACTGTGTTTCTGTTATTGAAAAAACTTTTTTAAAGGTTTTACGATTAACATATGTATGTAGACATACATATTCATACAGTATATAATAACTTTGTTTCGCAATAAATTGCCTCTGTTTTAGCACTAATATTATAAATAAAAATCGAGTATGTATATATAAACTAATTTTGTTTGTGTGTTCATAGCTACTGCACTGCCATTACCATACCATCGATCCGAATGAATTAATAATTTGTCAACTTGTTATAAGTCAAAAAATCAAAATCAATTCAATTCAATTCTTTGGTTTATGGCTTTTAGTTGTGCCAATCAAAATCAAAATATACTTTATTCAAGTAGTCATAAACACTTTTCAATCGTCAATATAAAAAAGAATTAACTTTTTTTTTAACTACTTTCTACAGAGAAGAACTGGCAAGAAAATCGATATACTCTTTTAAAAATAAGATAACACAACAACGAATCCACGTATTTTTATCGTCAACGTAATATGATTTATCTATTAGGGTAGGGTAGGTAAGGTAAGGTAGGGTAGGGTAGGAAGGGTACATTTAAAATTATTTGAATCTATTCAATGAAAACTGAAAACATTTCTGGGGGATTTTAATATAAAAAACGATAACCTTGCGCCAGAAAGGAAAAAATTATGTGTGAAGTCGAAAACTAGGTGTTTATCTTCATTTCTCTTGTTAATATTATGGTTATCACTATTTCACTCAAAAAGTGAATATATTTGTAAACATAAACAATACTGTTATGTACTTGCAAGGAGGTTTTAATATAATTAACTTCCAATAAGTGGCAGACGTGTCGGCTATAGTATATGATATCGGAAATATAGGTATTAGAAGGCCATCCCGCATAACAAAATGTATTAGGTAATAAAATGGTTTAATGAAATAACGTTTTATTAGTTAAACATTTCACGATTTCTACGTTAAATGACTTTCCATTACAGGAGCAATTTGCCATAATCTGTGTAGGAATTCAGTTATCTAAAGTAGTGAAAGGATATACATACATATGTTACAAATAATATTAAATAAATTGATATAATCGCGTGGATTTATGGGACTATGGACTTATGTTCAGAACCTTTACATTTTCTGGGATAAAAAATATGGTATATTATAATCCAGGGTATAAGCCTTACCATGTCCCATTTCATTTTAATTCCTGCAATGTGATACGTGCACAGATAGATAATATTTAATAAATATTATATTCTGTTCATATTGATTAATTTTCTGCGCTACGCTACAATCTGACTATAATTATACTGTCTGTATAAAAGATGTCTTAACGCTTCTTTTTACAAATAAATACAAAAACAAAGTAAATATTTTACTACTTGAAAAAATCTTTGAAAGTTGTTCGGATGTATATTACAAAAATCTGTTTATGTTTTTACGCCTTAACTGCAGAACCAATATTTATGAATTTCCGTATAGATACAAAATCTTAAATTCAATAACGCGTACCATAACACGTTTTAATAATAATGAACACTTTACACTCAACGGTCTCTCATTACGATCTCATGATTCTGTGTTGATGCAATCCAAAAACACAAACTTCAGTATATCCTATATAGTTATTTGTCATGAGTGGGGATCGAGTCTGCGACCGTTAGCGCTTCAGTCACGTACAGTGACCACCGCGTCAACCTATCGTCATATATCGATATTAGCTTCACCCGCGTTAATATAAGGAAAAATTATGTTTATATAAACTTTACCTTGAACAGTAATCGAGTATTGTTTACTATTTCATTGGTATGTATTGTGTTTCGATTTTGTTTTTGCGTGAGGGTTAGGCAAAAGAAAATTTTTATTAATTTAAATAAATAAAATTCATCAAATCAAAAATAAATAAATAAAATCTTAAAATAAAAGTAGCCTAAGTTACTCCTTATAACATTAGATATCTGTGAATTAAGTTCGTTTAATAATCGGTCCAGTCCTTTCGGAGATTAGCCCAAACAAACAAACACATAGGAAGGCAGGCAAACACAAGGAAGATGTACAGTGGATAAATTTTTACACGGTCTAAGTCCTGGAGATCAACTAAAATAGAAAAGCAAATTTTATACTTACACATATTACAAATTCTTACACTTACCGAAAGTATATCTATTAAAAAACGACTCACCTACAACCGTCATGTGTTTCGTTTGCCTCGCTATCTGGAACTTGGGACCTTCTGTGGACACTTCGCAGCTGTACGCGGCGCGCGTAGCGACGGGCGGTGGCATTACTCGTACCATACAGGAGTCTATTTGACAGTCACCCCCTTGCACCATGATACCCGTTATGTTGAATAAACGGATAGGTGGCTGAAATAGTAACTGTTATCAATAGGTTATAGAGGCCTCACCAGACGAACCATCGCGATTAGATCGCGCGCAGCAGGAGCGCGATATAGAGGCGTGGGCGGTGTGGACCTACCGCGCGCCGAGCA
Organism: Hypolimnas misippus; assembly: GCA_037950945.1. NCBI lineage: Eukaryota > Metazoa > Arthropoda > Insecta > Lepidoptera > Nymphalidae > Hypolimnas > Hypolimnas misippus. The sequence goes on along the minus strand of JBBEEQ010000029.1, from coordinate 9,151,679 downwards.
TACAAGTCAAGCCATTAGGAAAACAGTGAGCAACTAACTGATTTCTTCCAGTTTGCATCCATATAATTTTTAAATGGGGTGTCCATACATCGCGTAATAGAAGCGATTTGCGGCGTTTCGCTTGCCAACTTATTCGGTGAGCAGCTGATTCGTAGCGAACGATGCGCACGCCTGTTCAGCGTTGCTTGCATGCTCGCTAATATATTTCTTTCCCTCCCAGGAGTTCGATAGGTCGCTGCTAATGTGACATTGAGTTAGCAACCGATACGCCGCTCACTAATGGACAGCCTCAGAGGCTTGTAACTCGTGCTCGATCCGTATGTCATTGGTCGCTGACCGTGGTGAATAAATCGTCCGGTGCGGACCCAGCTTATGAAAAATGTAAAAGTATCTGCAATGCATCAATAAGCATTTCAATTCAAATGCAACAGATGCAAATAAAGGATATTCTACTCCTAGTGGTGATAATTACAATTAAGATTGATTTTTTTACCCTGATATACATATGTACGTAGAGTAATTATGACTTGAATACCAAAATTTTATATAATATGTTCTAAAAAATGTATTTCTTACTTAACTTTTAAATTAATGACTAGTATATATTCCGTTTTATGTTCGTTGCATTCAATCATTACTTACAAAGTACTCTAGCAATGGAAACTCATTAAAACGTCCGTTACACATACTCGACGTGACCTCAAACACGTGACTAAATTTAATCTCACCGAAGATAGGCTGTAAATGAATATATCTCACATTTTAGGTCACGTCCGGAACATAAGTTGGGATTCTCTAAACAAAGAACCCACGTGACTTTACTGGCGATAATACACTGAAATCAATAATACGTACTTTGCACACGTATATTCTGATAACTTAGTTTGTCGTCAAACTTTCACAAAGCTAGTTCACTATTCATATAACCGCCGTTAATTATGTTTAAACAATGACCACTATTTGACCTTATTAGAAATGTACGCAATAATGATTTAATTAAAACATTACGTAACCATTACGTATAAAAATTATTTGTATATATATCTAACATATACAAATAATAATTCACTCACCTAAATAGACTACATGTAAACGACTTAAAAAAAATAATTTTGTTTGTATAACATTCTCACAAATTAAGTACAAAAAAATTAAACTCAGGTAAGCTGAAAATTAAGTCGCCATGTCAAACGTTCTGTATACGTGACCTGCGAGCTAAATTTGAAAAACGCCATAAACACAAAACAAAATGATTTCGAAAAGCCACAGAATATAAATCAACGTTACCTTCTGTGAGGGATTGTATCTGAATATTTCGTGTACATCTCTGTACCACTTGACAGAGTGTAACTTCTGATCGTCCATTTCGAAATGACAGCTGAGCTCTGCCGCACGCCGGGGGTCAGCATAAAGTGGAACCTTCAGCTGAGTGATTTTATGCGCTGACGTTACAGCTGAAACAATACCAGAATAGTTAAATCACGTAATTCAATTTACTTATAAATTAACGCTATAAGTATTTGAACAGAGTTATGATAAAACAATATATGTAACAATACACTAGCTTTTGATCGTGAATTTGCTCGCGCTAATTTTTAAAATCATGGTACCATTTGACAGGTTCAGTGGTACTTTGAGCTAGATTTTTTTTTTGTTTTCTTTACTTTGATATCGTAATTAAACCACTAATAGATGTTATATCCTTTAGCTACGTATGACCACTTAGGTATTAAACGATGAAGCATATTTTCTTATATATTACATCATAACTATGCTATGCTGCATTTCATGTATTTCTGAGTTTTAGTCTAAATATATATAACTCAAAGGTAACTGACTGACTGACTGACATATCGATCTATAAACGCACAGCCTAAACCACGGGATGGATCGGGCTGAAATTTGGCATGCACGTAGATGTTACGACGTAGACAAGAAAAGGATTTTGGTAAATTCTATCCCCAGGGGAATAAAATAGGGGATGAAAGTGTGTATGAAAATGTCAAATTTAAACCGATCGGGTAGAGACTTTGCATGCATAAAGTTACTACGACGTAGGCGTCACAGACATCGCAGACAAAGTTCATGGTGCTCGTTGCACCAACTAGTACTATATAAAATTAGAAAATGAATTAAAAACACCGACAATCTATTAATTGAGATAATTTCAACGAGCCCCATAACGATACTTCTCGATCAGGCTACTAAAAGGTGCTCAGATTCTTTTAACAACTAGATAATAGCTGATATCATTTAAACATCTAAACAGATCTACATAAATTATAGCTAAAAACCATCTTAATTACATCTGATTAAAAAAAACATTACCAAAATTGGTCACTTTGTTAGGGAGGTATAATGCCACAAACAAACACACAGATAAACAGAAATACGCGTCAAGCCTATGACATCACTATTTTTGGTTTAAGGTTAAAAATGAAGAAATTCTTTTTTATGTTTTCAGCGTTTTTCGTTAGCTTGTGACAAGGATCAAGAAATATTAATTCAAAACGAAACAGCGTCCTCCCTGGAGGTTTTTAAAAACGTTAATTAAATTAATTTTGACAACCTGAATTATTTTTCTTTTTTAACATTAATTAACAGAGTTGGTTTTTATATAAATTACGACATCAAACATCTTTTTATTGCTCTTTTGAAATGAGGTTAAAGAAATGAATATAACATTTGAAATTCGTTTTTATTACCTGTTCATACATTTTATAACAAACATTTCTATTATAATATTAAAACTTAAATATTTTAATTTTGCAAATTAATAAATATTCAAGTCAATTCTAATTATTCTATCTATAATTTAATTTTATGTGAAAATTTTCAAACATAATATTTAAATCAAGAAACTTATTTTATTCCATTAGGTTAAAATAAATAAAAAAATACTTCTTAAAAAACATATAAATACGTGCAATACTATCGAATCGAAATATATTAACACGGAGTGCTTAATATGACGCTTGCGGGAAAATATCCCGCGCTAACAAAACATTATTATTTCATGTAAATTCAATATTACCATACTAAGTGGTAAACAGTTACGATCTGGTATTTTAATGCGATGCATACTGCACTGTTTTTACAGAAATATCACGTATGTTGAAGTAGCTTCCTACATTAACATAAACTCAGTCTGAATATATTTCAGAAACTTAAGCCTAATGGTTTTGTGAGGGCACACTTCGCGACTGTTCGTTTAGTTTTGTAGCAATTTGTAACTTGCTGAGATTTTGTTTTCATTTAAAATATAAAACGTTGTTTTATGACAGGGTACTTTGTTCGCTTTTTTATTTTGTTGCGGAATAAAATCATAATGTCTACTATTGTAAAGAGGAGACTGTTTTTAGTTTAGTTTTTAAAAACTATGTATTGATTTTAAAATTGTTTCTTTTGTATAGGTCTTTATTAGATAAGCAAAACGAATCTTTAGGAGTCCACTTCCCATTTCTTTAACAAAAACTTGCCAGAAAAGCCATAATCGAAATTGAAATATAGTCGTTTATAGAATCTGAATAAAGTAGGTAATTCAAAATGTATTTATTTCTTTATAAATCCATTTTTAAAAGTTTCGTTTAGGCCTACAAATTAGCTTGTAGAAATATGAGCTCTTAGTATAAATGTTAACAGTGGGCGCATCGTACTTTCAATTTTCCACATAAATAATAAGGACAAAATTCTGTTTGCATTTCAGATTTTTTTAACTACTCAACGATACATATAATAAACCTCTATAGGTGTTTTTGTAGCGAATTAAACGTTCTATAAAAATGCTCAAAAGTCATTTTCACATAAGTCTATTTATTTAACAGTTATTTGAAATCAAAGTGAAATTTATCATCAATTTGTATCATCTTCTCCTGATACATGCAAGTTAACTCCAGATGTTTTTCTTTACCACCCAGCTCGCGATAAATTTAAACACCGAAATATTTGAAAGTGGTGCTAGTCGGGTTTAGAACCTGCGATTGAGAGTCGAGATTAGCGTATTGTTTACTAGACTCTACTCTACAATATATATACTTCCACCTCATTAATGGAAACACACGTTGACAGGAATAAGAGATTAAACAAATATGCAGATCATCATTATTCGTCACTAAATTATCATGTTTTAATAACAAACAGAATGTTATAATCTAAATTCGATTGTAACTGCAGCTGAAACGCAGTCAAATAATTTGAACTGAAACTGTACTAGAATAATACAAAATGCTCATAATTTCATCAAAGCAATTTGTGAAAATCATTGACACTAGTATTTGTTTAAATAAAAATCCAGCTAATTAGAATTTGCAAAAATATTATTACTTATGACGAGAAAGATAATTGTATAAGACACATAAGAAATGTGTCTTATAAAAACATACTACATTCTATAAGATTACGACGCGCGTAAAGCGCTATACATGTCATAGAAACTTCATTTAAAATATAGCTCGTTATGTATATATCTCTCTCTCTCCTTCTCTCTATCACTCTCTGTCTCTCTCAACAAAATGAACCTAAACACAACACCATTTTAATTTTAATTTTTAATTTTTGTCCATTTGCCGATTATACATATAACAATTCGTAACTGTAAAAATATTTCACTTAGATTGCTTCGACTAGTAGTTGCGGTAGTTTTAGCAATTAGGTTTCAGGGCACTGAAGTCAAAAAAATATAAATAAAACAAAACACAAAGTCAATATCATAATTACAATAAACAAAATACGAATACATTAAGATAAAAACGCTAACAAAAGGACATATATAATTATAGCTAATTAAAATTAGTTACTAAATAGTCACGACATAATAATGACCAGACTATTAAAGTCGTTGATATACTAGATAACATTTAACGAAATATGTTTAACAAAAACACGCTAACAAATTTTAGCAAAAATCTCTTTTCTGTGGGTTTCCTAACTGTTTACTGTACCGTTAGCGTTTTAAAATCTAGTATGGACAAAATACAACGCCAACTGTTTCGCGATATACCGTATATTGCGAAACAGTTGGCAAACAAAGACTTAAATAGTAAGTACTTTTCAATAAATTATTATATCATTTGATAACAACATGGGGCTAATTATGTACAAAAGAAATGACATTTGACGACAAGTTGACGCAGTGGTCTCTGCAGCTGACTGAAGTGCTGAAGGTCACGGGTTCAATTCCCGCTCATGGCAAACCTCTATTTTATCCATATAAATGTTTATCATGGTCTCGATGTTTGTGTTTGTTTTCAGACTTCTGTTGAGTGTAATGCGTTTAGTTTACTAGGTGCCTCGCGCGGTTTCACTCGCGTTTATGGTTACTGATTCGCACCTGTAAATCGTAGCATGATGTAATATAGCCTATGGCCTTCCGCAATAAACAGACTATCCAACACATTTTTTTTTTTTTAATCGGATCAATAGTTTCAGAAATTACCCTCCACATACAAACTTACAAACAAATTTTACCTCTTTATAATATAGATATAGATTTACATTTTTGACAGTCAATAGAAGCGTCACACCAGAATTAAAAATCAGACATTAACTGCCTTACTACAAAATATTTAAACAGACGTTAAACGCGTGTTTAAAAAAATCTGTACTAGAAATCCGCGTCTAAGCAGTTTTGAGTTAAACATGCTTTAGATATAGATTAACATACGTTTAAGTGAGTTTAAGAGATATCTAAAACCTATTTCAGCTGTCAAATATAACGTATAACATTTTAGTAATAAGTTTTTTTTTATGAGTTTATTCGCTGTTAAGCAATTTAGATAATATTTTAAGCAATGTTTATTTTAAACACTGTTTAGCTAGACACGTGTTGAACATGGTTTTAATGCGGCTTTTGTAGTATGACAGTAATAGTTTTACACAAGTAGCCCTTTCACAAATACATTCAATCGTAAATATAGTGTATAAAACGCAAAGTCAAATTGCCTGTATACTAAAATTAGACAAGATATGTACACAACAAACATAATAAAAGCAGGAACAAATGTTTACGGAGGTCGCGCGGGCTCGGTCTAAGCAAACATGCTAATTTGACTGAGGCTTGGTTATCACTAATTCTTCGCCATGTAATAATACCAACGCCGTTCAATCTTCTTCTATACAAATGTACAAAATTGAAGTGTCCGTTTGTAATGTCAAATGAATAGCTTTTTACTTAATGCATATTAAAAGTGTATACTTATATCGAAAACACAATGAAAAAAAATTGTCTATGTATTTATCTTTTTGTTCGTTTCAGTAAATCTCTGCTACGACTGGACCGATTCTGATGGTCCTTTCACTCAGATAGCTAATGTAATAGGAAGTAACTTAGGTTATTTTAAATTAATTTCTTTTATCATTTTAATAAAAAATAGGGTTACGCGAACAATGAAGTAGTGAACAATATCCAATTCAAGTAGGGAAAGTAAACATCATATAAATATAACTTTCCCTCAAATTAACAAGGGTGATTTCTTTAAAATGTTTTCTTAATATCATAAAAAACTTATGTACAAAATTTTGTGGTTCTAGACTTAATGGTTGAGACTAATAGTGTCCCTCAATAAATCTCTATCCAAGTTTTGTTATAAAAAAAAAATTGTGATCAAGAAAGTCTTCATAATTTATTATATAGACTAATTTACTTACAGTTCAGTATAAAATATTTTATCAACGAATTACTCGATGAAATAATAAAATTAATTTACATTTTAACAAAAATCAAGCGATGTTTTGAAATTAAAATATAATTTGTGATAAAATTTATTTTTCAAACAAGAATTATAATTAACTATTAGCAGTATAGAGGGAATAACGACTCTGAAACTACTTAAAATATACTACGATATTTGTTTGAAACAATAATTGGAGAGCTATAAAACAACGCCCATTTTACACTGAGCTTTATCTAAATTGAAAATCTTCACTGAAGTGGCAATCCCGCCAGCTCTGACGCATATATTTATTGCCGCTGTTATGAATGGGCATAATAAAGTGATAAATAATAAAATGTGTACATTTTAATACAATTTCAACTTATTTGAAATTTAATAATTTTAATATATTACATGTCAACATTAATAATAAAACGAAAAATATATTTTATAATTACAACGACAAAAATAACAAAAAGTAATTATAGATTTTATTTTTTTTAAATATTTTTTCGTTTATGTTTCTTTCTTATAGTTTCCTATTATGTTTATTGTATTCATTAGTAAAAAATATGGCAATAATTTCAGTTTACGTACTTACAATGAGTTAAAATCCATTTTTATCTAACAACATAAAGAAGACATCGTTTAATACTAAAATACGTAGAAAGTTGCGAAATAAAAAAGTTATTCAGCTAGAATCAAACGACTTAGTAATAACGGATACTAAATTTCCGTCCCCCAAAAGAAGTCATTACGATAACGAAAGAAACTGTCAAATGTTCCGAGATTAGACCATTGATATAAATCAATCTACGCCCAGTAGTCACGGCAAATTGACTGTTCGCCTTATTGAAGGCATTTGATGTACGGTCAAGGATTTTGTCCGGTAGTATGTAATTTGGCGTGTTCGGTCGAGGGACTATACACAAGGCTTAGTAATAATTGTATATTTTCATTTTGGACAGAATGTACTAATGAAACAATATCGAGCATGATTCATTACGATAATAACGAATATTTTGCGATATTAAAAAGTCATTACTCTAAATTCTTAAATAAATCAAGATTGTATTAATACTTTAAAGAAAAGCGTGAGCCGAGATGGTCTCGTGGTTAAAACACGTCGATCTTTACCGATGATCGCGGGTTTAAACTACGGCTAGCACCGCTAATTTTTCAAATACCGCTAAATTTGTGTTTAAATTCATCTCGAGCTCGGCGGTGAAGGAAAACATCGTGAGGAAACCTGCATGTGTCGGGAGGAATTCTGACACATGTCTATCCGCCAATCCGCAGTGGAGCAGTGTGGTGGATTAAGCTCTAAACCTTCTCCTCAATAGGAGAGGAGGTCTTTGCCCAGCAGTGGGATACTTACAGGCTGTTACTTTACTTTTTTATTTTGTGTTAGAACCTAAATGACGATATCTTACTTATTGCATTGGTTATCAGTTTTAGTTATATTTTGACTTCTAGAACTGTATCGTGCTGTTCTGAATCTTTACATTTTTATGACGCCGCGAATGAATATTTTTTTAGAAAAAACTCATCCAGTTATCATAATGAGAATAATGACGTCATGAGCTCATCAAAACACATTCAAGAATGTGTCTGAGCTCTAATTTGAAATGTAGGTAGCAATATAGTACCGGATCTGTGACATAATAATAACGGCTCGAGAAATGGTGGGCCATAATGTACGAAAGTGACTCAGAGTATTATCAATCTAAATAATTCGTCTGGGCTTCCTCATTTCGCTCATCTCTTAATGCCACATTACGTCATTATTCTCGAATGTAATTCATACGGTAATGTCCCATCCACACTATTGCTTTTATACTTCATGTTCTAGTATGTCGGTATTATATGTCTTGTGTTAATAATTCTATACTATTGCCTACTTTTATGACATATACAGGTTGACTTTTAGTTTAGGTTCCACATAACAATCGAATTTATTTGTTCGCTCATTTTTTGCGTGTAATTGAACTCGTTCCTGTTATTCTCCAATTTATTACGCGGTAAGAGTAAGTTACTCTTTTGCATCACGCGCCGTTTATAGAGCCAAATGGTGTTCAAATATTTCACTATCTTATAAATAGGTAAAAAAATTTTATGTGATGTATTCTTATAAAACTGCCCATTTAAGGAACCTTAATTCACAGTCGAACGACCAATATATCAGTACATTCATAACAATATCACTTAATATATAATACAAGGATAACTCCGGCGGATACTCTTTGACAGTCGAAATTTTAAAGACTAGCTGAAAACACTTCTCTTCAACATTTATAGTGAAAACCGTGGAGTAATTCCGTATCTGAGTCAGTATCTGCTTTTAAATACAACCAGAAAGTTTATTTATTTATTTATTTATTTATTTATGTACCAAATAAAATTTGTACAGATAAAAGTATACATGAAGAAAGAAAGTGTACATAGGATAACTTATCTCTTACAAGAGATCTCTGCCAGTAACCCTAGATGTAAAAGAGATTATTTATTAGAGATATGGTGTAGGTACAATATCAATCACACTAAAGTAATATGTATCAAATTTGAATATATATAAAAAAAAAAGATACATCAATACATAGATACATACATACAAAAATATACATATATACCTACATATAAAACAATATATAAATATATATACATACATATACATACACATATACATATATATGCATACATTAATTTAAGGTGGAAAGAAAATGTTGCTTGACTCTGATTTTGAAGGAATTAGTGTTGGGTTGGTTATGAAAAATACTATCAGGAAGAGAGTTCCAAAGGCGCGCGGCGAAAATAGTAAATGAATTACCATAAAAACTAGTATTGAAGAAAGGTACCTCAAGTGATTTTAATGAAACGCATGAGCGCACTGGCCTGTCTCGAGGAGAGCTCAAGAGAAAGCGCTCACGAAGATATGTAGGAGACGATTTTTTTAATACATTAAACAACAATGTTAGGATGTGTAAATTCCGGCGAAGTCGGATAGGAAGCCACTTTAACTGACGACGAAATTGGGAAATATGATCAAATTTGCGCAGTCCATAAATGAAACGAATGCACAAATTTTGAAGTCTGTCTAATTTGTCGAGCAGCTCTTCATTCGCATCAAGATAGCAAATATCAGCATAATCAAGGATGGGAAGAAGAAGGGACTGTGCAAGTAAAATTTTGGTTTGAAGAGGAAGAAAATTCTGTAAACGTTTTAAAGAATGTAGTGAAAAATGGAGACGTTTACTAATATCGTTGACCTGAGCTTTCCACGATAGATTGCAGTCTATGATTAACCCAAGATTCGTAGCTTGGTCGCTGTATGCAATTTCTGTTCCATCATAAACTATGCATGGAAGGTTACTCCAATCAATTTTGCTACGTATCTGTTTGTTACCTATAATCATAGCCTTTGATTTAACTGGGTTAACAAGTAGTCCGAAAGATTTGGCCCAATTCATGATGTTGTATAAGTCACAGTTGACTGCATCTACGGTAGAGCACAGGTCAGATAAGGAAGCATGTCTATAAAGTTGCAAATCGTCTGCATAGAGATGGTAGTGAGAAGTGATTACTTTAGTGATTTCATTGATGAAAATTGAAAATAGAAGAGGAGAAAGTACAGCACCCTGTGGTACGCCTGCAGAAAGATCAGCCCAATCCGAGGAAGCCTCATCAGACCTGACCATCTGTCGACGACCCTGAAGATAGGACTGGAACCAGTCAATCACAGGAAGAGCAATGTTAAGTGAGCGAAGGATACCAAGCAAAACATCAAAGTCCACTGAATTAAACGCATTGCTAAAATCGAGTAAAATAAGAATTGTAAATTCTTTTTTATCCATTGCGTAGCGAATGTCTTCAGTCACCTTGAGTAGTGCAGTAGTAGTACTGTGAGCGGGACGAAAACCAGATTGAAAAGGGCTAAGGAGGTGGTTATATTCAAGGAATGAGGACAGTTGCTTGTGTACAACGTCTTCGAGGATTTTTGATAGGAAAGGCAAAATTGATATAGGACGGAATTGTGAAAGGGAAGAGGGATTAGATACCTTGGGTAAAGAAATAACATGAGCTAACTTCCAAACTGTTGGAAAGGTCACGGATTCTAGAGAAAAATTTAAAATGTGAGTAATAATAGGACTGAGATAATCAAGGATAGGGATTAACATATCCCGACTAATGTTGTCATTTCCAACAGCTTTGGAAGTCATGGATAGGACACTTTTCTTAACTTCGCTCTCCGTGACAGACAGAAAATTAAATGGAATACAATCAGGTGTGGCGGCATTCGCCATCTTTAACAATGTTTCAGCCTTAGAGGATACTGAGATTGTTAAAGGAGGAGTAGAAAAATGTTTATTAAGAGTATTTAAACTAAACGTTTGTTGAGAAGCATTGGAAGAATTACCCACACCTAAAGATTTTAGAAATCTCCACATTTGTGTAAATGACAAATTATCAATTGATGAGTAGATATAACGGCGCTTAGCATCTCTACACATCCTATTACAGAGATTTCGCAACCTTTTATATGCTATAATGTTGACATCTGTAGGGTCCCGCTTACAAGTTCTCTTGGCTTTGTCTCGTTTTGCCATAATGTTTTTAATTGTCGGAGTGAGCCAAGGTGCAGGAAGGTGCTTAACCCTAATTGGCCTAATTGGAGCATGTTTGTCGTACAGGTTCGTTAACAGTTCATTGAAACAGGCCACCTTATCGTCAACATTTGTCAAATTATAGAAATGAGACCAGTCAATAGCACAAGTATCACTACGTAAATTATCAATGTTAATGTTTTTTAGGTTGCGTCGCAAAATTGTCTTACTCTTACGCTTGGAAAAGGTGATTTTATAGCTGGTAAAAATTAAATCATGGAAAGAGAAAGGAGCTGTAAGCTGACCATGGGCAGAAACGTTATTAGGATTAGAAACAAAAATAAGATCAAGGAGCGAAGGAGTGCAATTAGGAGAGAAGTGAGTTTCAGAGAGAGGAAGTATAGAGAGATTGAAAGATGAAACAACAGACTTTAGTTTTGTTGCTCTGTGATCATTTTTAATGAGGCACGTGTTAAGGTCGCCCATTATGATCACATGTTCATAGGAAGGAGAGAGTTTTTCTAGAAGTACATCAAAAGTGTTAAAATAATTAATATTGAGAGAAGGACAGTAAACGACCCCTAGGAGGACTTTGGAATGATGAGAAGAAATTTCTATGAAGAGGTATTCGAGAATGTAAGGAGGAAGGTTAGAAGATTGGTCAATTATTTGATAGGGTATAGTATTACGAAGGTATATGCAAACTCCTCCGCCTCTGTGTGATGTTCTATCGTTTCGAATTAATGTAAACTCGGGTAATATGTAGGAAGTCGAAGGGAGCGAAGGTTTTAACCACGACTCGGAAACAAGGATACCGTCAACCTGCACGTTGCTAAATGATGCGAGAAAATCAGTAAAATGTGCCGGAATGCTTTGTGCGTTAATGTGTACAAAGTTGAGGGAGTGTGGATTATCTGCAACAATAGATTTAAGTTGTGTATCAAGAGTAGGCAAGTCACTCTCAAAAGACTGATTATTGCTGGAAACACTATGATAATCGTCAGAGGAGCATGAGAAAAAATCCTCATCTATACAAGCACTACTTAAAACGGACATAAAAATATACTAAAATGATATATAAATATATTTAAATTAAACAAAAAAAAAATATATTAATAACAATAAAAGTAACAATAATAAAAAAAAAATGGCTTAAAAAAAAAAAACTATCGAAATAAATGATCTCCCACGTTAACTGGCCTTAAATTATCACAAAAACAAAGGATAATAAAAAAAAGTTATACACAAAACCATAAAAAAAATAATAAGAAGAAGAAGAAAAATAACTTCAAGTGAAAAAGACACCTCAGGCAGTATATATAAAAAAAAAAAAAAAAAAATTGTTGGACAGGATATCCGAACGCACCATTTCATATTTAATGTCAACCGTGTCTATGTCACTAGTCAAACGTCAATGTTGGGAATATGTTTGTTGTGTCATAAATATTAAAACGATATTATGCAGTTATTTCACTACCGACAAACAAGAAAAAAGAAAAAAAATAATATTAAACGGTAGCTTGAAGTGAATAGAACGGTCACAAATACATAGACACGAGTGACGTAATAAATGGTTGCAAGATTTGTGAAAAACATTGAAAACAATTACTTTGTTGTAACTTTAGCGCGCCGAGATCTTGTCTTCTGGTCCTGTGTACCGGAAACTAGTGGAAACTTATCACAAAGAGATTGTAGCTCGATAGATGAAATTATCTTCTTACGACTTTTATCCGGTAGCGCCACGATAATAACTCCTTCAGAAGTCCAACAATTTTTGATGCCAAAATGTTTCCTTGCCGTAACGAAAAGCTCTTGCCGGGGTTTTGTTAAAAATTCAGATATTGTAATACCAGAACCCTTTAATGCAGTCTTAGAGCTCCAAACAAGATTTCTGAACTTTGAGGCAATGAAGCGCACCAGTATAGGTCTTGGTTTATTCTTCTTTATGCCAAGACGATGGCAAACATCCAAATGAGAAGAATCGATACTGTTTAGCTTCAAATGATCATGCAACAAGGATTTGATTGTACTTTCTACTTGCTCATCAGTGCTTTCTTGCAAACCATGGAAAAGCAGTATTCTGCTGCGGGAGCGTGCTTCTTGCATGTCAAAGCCCACTGATAGCAGTTCTATTTGACGGTGAAGCATAGTGAGCGTTTTCCAAATTAATTCTTTGAAGGTTATGTAGTCAGAAGCAAGTGAAGATAAATCTACAAAGGTGTTAATGGCCGCTGCTTTAGAAGATCCTTGTGCCTGTGCAAGTGTTTTATCAAATTTATCCATTCGAGACTCAAACATTTTAACAAGGTCATCCATATTCTTGCTGATGTGGCTATGTAAATCCATTTTTCCTTGTTTTAATAGTGATTGATTGTGAGAAATATTTGTAAACCAGGTAATGTGGGAATTTGTAAGAACTTTTTTTTACTTCATTAACATTATTAATTATAAAATTGAATTTTAAATAAATAAAAACTTAAGAGTAAAATTTTTTTGTGTTGATATTTCAACCGTTTTTGAAAGCTATTTCAAAAGCAGTCCTTAAAATCCAAAAAATATTACAAAGGTAATATGCAAGCATTACATTTCTAGAGTATATTTACTATTTTCGGACAAACTAAAACCTTTGCCGATGAAGCTACGAGCACAAACTTGCCAAATAAAAAGAAATGTGTCCGACTAAAATTTAAAAAGAAGTCACTGGATGTGGGTATCGATACATAGGAACGAAATGACATCCAAAATACGAAACCAAAAATGTTGTCAATTTCTCTGTGCACATACGGTTCCTTTTTATAACGAAAAATAAAGGAGTAAAAAATAAAGCTTCGTTAGATATCACTGATATACCTTAATTCTATAACCAAAATATACACATGTGAAGGTGTGATTACAATTTACCGACAGTAATACACTAATATTATAATGAGGTAAAATTTGTTTTGTAAAATTTTGACTTTAAAAAAAAATTGTTTTTTTTTTCTTTAATTTTTAGTAGATATTGAGAATAGTTATAGGCTATATTACATCACGTTACGACTTACAGGAACGAGGTAGTAATCACAAACGCAAGTTAATCTGAGTGGGGCAGTTAGTAATTGTATAAAATTATGTTTGTTTATTTAAACGCATTAATCTCAGAAAGTACTAATTCGATTTGATAAATTTTTATGTCCTTGACAAGTCGCTTAGTAATAGAGTTTATAGGCTATAAAAAGTCTTGGTTATAACTTATAGAAATAGAGTTGTAATGTTCACCATTCTGACATTTATTGCAATTAACTAACGTTCAATCGACCAGCCCCATATAGTCTAATAATAAAATAATTAAATATTCATATAACATTAATTACAATACCGATTAATTAAACACATATCATTCAACTCGGTACACACATACATAACTGTTCGACAAACTGGCAATTTTAACTAAGCACAACTTCAAGATTATTGTAGCGTTTAAAACTAAAAAAGTTTGAAACTCGTTTTTCGCTAGCTGAATTTAAATTTTTTAATTTAAAGTTTATGCAGTCCCAAACTGACAGACTAAATTAAGGTGCAAAGTTGGGTTCGCGTCGAAAAGTTTATCGGTCATTGTGTACAAACGAAAGGTCACACCTTAACAAAGAAGTATATTCTGAACCGTCGCTATAACACGTGTCATGTAAATAAAATCTATATTAATACTAGTGGACCCAACAGATGTTTTCCTGGCCAATGGTACCGCCACCTATCGGGTCCAATTGTACATCTAAATCACCAAGGGACCCACTCAAACAAATACCCAAAAAGTAATTATTTAGTCCAGCCATTTTGGAGGAATTTAGTGACCATACACACGGATAGAAGAAATATATATGTATATACATGATATCCCGAATGTAATGGCTCACCTTGAAGTGTATTATAATTTAGGGTCTAGAGCTGAATAGCTTAGTAATTTGAAGGTTTTAGAAATTTACACGTTTTAAAAAAAATCATGTGAAAAATTTAAAAATTATTCTTTACAAATGCATTTCGTTTGACCACTCACATCGTAAAAAACTGTGTACTACACAGAATCTGTAACTAATCTTTAAAATTGACTTATCTAATGTGCTTTCTAAAATAGTAAGAAAATATATTACATTGAATTATTTAAAAAAAATATATAAAAAATCTAGATTCAAAAGCCCTATTTATACCTATACCCTTATAAGTAACTGATTATTTAAAGGCATGAAATTCAAAATCTAAAATACCCCCGATAGCTTAATCATTATAACCGTTTTAACGAGCTCCAATACGATATTGCTGCTGTAAGATAAAAAGACTAGTTTTAGATTCTCTGTACTACATTTTTAACAGTGTAAGTCATCAAAGTAAGGTAAACGGGAAAAAAATCAAGAAAGATCAAAATTTGTAGCCATGGCATTAAAAAAAATACTTAAAATAGCGATTAAGTATGATTTTCCAAAAGGGCTCCTATCTCCGAAACCAAGGAACTTTTACTAAAAGGATTTTTTGTGATATGGCCAATTCAACCTAGACCCTACAACCCTCTTCAACGTAATCATTTACTTTCGGGACATCCTGTATATATACAGATATAAAACTGGAGAGCTTTATTGCTTGACAGCGCCTATCTCATGAAATAACAGTCTAATTAAGAAATATATATAAGCATTAAAAATAGTCTCTATCAAATTATCAGTCTAGTTATGTAAAACTATCGTTATCAAAAATACCATATTTTAAAAATGTAAGAAAGCGTTTTATCGCCAAAATCCGAATTCGACTGATAGAATGCTATAGAACATGCTATATGTTTTGGTCAGTTTTAAATAAATAGACCCACTCTGACAGCCAACAGTTATCAAGGTTATCAATCAACGGAATTTAAGGTTGATGAAATCGCGTAAAACATCTAGTTTACATTATTTATTATAAAATACTGTAAGAAATAGAGAAAAAGTTAATTTCATACATATTGACAGACGCGTTGGCGCAATGGTCACTGCAACTGACTAAAGCGCTAACGATCGCGGGTTCGATCCTCGCTCACGGCAAACGTGTGTATTGGCCATACAGATGTTTGTCGTGGTCTGGGTGTTTGTGTTAGTGTTGTGAGTGTTTCCGGACCCCGACACAAGGTCATGAGATCTTAATGGGGGCCGTTGAGTGTGATGCGTTATTTATTTATTTATACTAACGATTAAATTCGACGGCATTACTCGATATTAAAATATATTTTTTTCAACTATTCCGATAGGATTACATTCGAATATATCAATTAATTTGACATTCCGATGTTTCGAATACAGATAACGAGCACTGACTTTACAAAATAAGTTTAAAAATTCCAATAACGTCATTTAAATGTAACGAAGGGAATTACAATACAATCAAAGTAATATGACAATGCAAGAGCTTATAAATTACCGTATATTTATGTTACTTTTTCACACTGCAACAGCTTAACTGAAATTGGGGTGAAATTCGAAAGGAAAATAGTATATTAATATAGGGAATTATTATTCCGTATAACTACATTGTTCATCTATACTAATATTATAACGGGATAAATTTGTGTTGTATGTTTCTGTGTAGGGCGTAATTTCTGTAACTACTTATCAGATTTGAAAAATTCTTTTTACGTTAAACAGCCAATTTATTGAGAAAAGTTATGTTAGGTTATGTTATTATATAAGTTGTCTTTATTACATCGCGCTACGAGTCATAGGAGCAAAGCCGAAACCATAAAGATGATGAGGGTACCACTGGATTTTAGTGAGTAGTGTGGTGCTTTATGCCTCTCTAGGCAGAATGCGTAAATGCATTCCCAAACGGGAAAAAAAAACGGAAACCACAAATGGGAGAAAAATTTATAGCGATACGTTTTATTTTATATTAATTTTTATTAATAAAGTGTTTCACATTTTACATTTTGTCTTCACATACACTATGGCAATTTACTATGAATTAGTTTAAAACTAATTAAAAGCATATAAATAGCAAGCACAAGGCGTTATTAAAGCGACACACATAACATTAATACCGCCTGTCTCAGAGCTAATAACAGTTGACATAGTCTTAACTTCCCGTCGACAATATTCACCAGGTACATTATTATAATGGCGGAGTTTGGGTACGAGTTTGTTATTATTAGTTACGCGCTGAGCCTGAGATTTCGCTTCTGTACATTTTAGATACAATTTTTTGACTGTCTCGTGACTCTTTATAAAATAACATTTTTTCGTTTTGTGTTATTTTATTTGACAAAAGATTTAGTGTAATTAGTTAATTACTATAGCATACATTTAATTATAATGGTTAACATATCCGTTAGAACGGATTTCTAAAAATACCCCTAAATGGGTGAAACGCGGCTTTAAAGTCCATGTGAAGAAATCAATCTTGGTGCGAGTGAGACTGCAATAAAAAGCTATGTAAAATTCTACATTTATCTAAGATCCCGTTATATAATGTTTGTAAATTATTATCTAGCAATATTCCTTGTTTTGTTTTTTCCTAATTCCTCGATCAATAAATAATGCTTGACGAGCCGGTGTCCTGAACATGGTATAACATAACATTACATATAACATAACATATGGGGCATGACGACGGAAATATACGACTATATTACTAAACAAATTATTTGGTTGTAGTAAAAAGTAAATAAGAACTTCATTGGTTTCAATGAGATTAGTGAAACTAAAAATCGTGATTTTTAAGTGCCGACACGAAAAACAATAAGACTTTTTTTTGTTTTTGTTGTTTCTTGTTTCATTTACTTTAACGACACCCTTTTACTACCGATTTAGATTTAGATATGAAACCAAACTACTAAAGCGATATCAAAGAAATTTCTATGGGACCAATCTGAATAATGTCGTTTCAAATAAAGAATTTTCGAAATCGGTTAATAGATGTCGAAGTCTTAAGCAAACTTTAAGTCTCATTTTCAGCTAAAAATATGCTCCCATAACTCTATGTGCTTGATTAAACGTCCACTTAAAGTCATGTAAAAAAATTATATTAAAATTAACAAAAAAACGGTTAATGTATGTAATTAGCACTTCTTAATGCCACAAAACCATATAACATGTATGTATGTATGCTGATTTTTCATTATTTTCAACATTCTTTTTCTCATAAACATACTAGAAATAATCACTAAACTAATAAATGATCTATGTTTTCCGAATTCATGATATATTATAAAAAATTGTCTTCCATATTTTTATGAACTTATTTACAGTAATGCGCCTAGATAATTTATTCCTCAAACGGAAATTCCAGTCCATTTACTCTACTTTAGCACTTTGGTTCGGTGGAGGGAAAGAAATGCTTTTAATAAAAGTAATTTCGTAACAAATTTACTCGATTTGCCCTGGATAAAAGGTTGAATAATAATTATCGTAGAGGGTTGCCAGCGTAATTTGTTTGGTTGCTTTGTGGTGATCAACAACACACAATATTATTATTCAAAACATTACAGAGTTGATCTACATCAAGTATTTTCTTAGGATTTTGTGTTTTATACGCATTGGATGTTATATGTTACAGTTATCACTCTTAACCGATCGATAGTGTTTTTTGTACTTAAGGGCTGAAATAGTCAATAGTGCTATTACAAAAACATTAACCTTACTTAATGTATTTGCAGTTGTTTTATCATATTCGTTATACAAGATGTTTCAGAGGAAACGTTGTATCTTGTAGATTCGCAAAGATACGGATACGACTAACCATTTGTGAAAAAAAAATGTGAATACAGGGGGCTTATTTCGGGGACACTACCGCTATCGTTAATTTTAAACGATCGCGATAGAATTTATTATTTTTTAACTTCATATACATGATTATATTTTCTTTGAAGAAATATATTGTAAAACAAGATAAATAATATCAACCTTTTTATTAAAATGATGTATACGGATTCGCAATAACAAAACTTGCCCTCCCAAAACGATAACGATCGGAAATTAACTGCATCTATAATTTGGACGTATCGCTATAAATTCTATTGCGATCGTTTAAAATGAACGATAGTGATAGTGTCCCCGAAATTAGCCCCCAGTTTTTACTTTGCAATATTAATTCTGCTGACACTGGTAAAATATCCAACACATACTCAGTTGACACCTTGTATATACTTAAAAGTATTTTTCAAGTCGATTAAAAACTACCTTCATACGTTATTTAACATAATTGTATTAGATGTAAACTCATAATAAAATTTTAGATCGTGTCTGTGGGAGAATTACTTTTGAAGTGATTAATTGTGGGGACAATATTTCACAAGCAGATGCCGGCAGCACGCGAAAAACATTTTGAGATTCATTATTAGATTTAGCACGACGCTGTTTAGATTAAAGTCTGGGTTAAAATAAGACACCCATTTACCCTAAATATCAAAAGTAATTATTTATCAGTAATAAGTTTCTTAATAGTTATATTAGTAAATCATAAGGCGCGAATTACACTTATAAATTTTGCCCACAGATTTTTATAAAGATTTACGTAAGTTGTTTATTATTGCTTCACACCTGAAAAAAAATCGTGTAAGTGCTTTTATTTTTGACAGCAATCGCTTTAGTTAGTTTACCGAAGTAACTGTTACCAGTAAGCTAACAAGTATAATTCGCGCTTAAAAGCCACAAAACAAAATAAAGAAGAAAGAAAGATAATTCGCGCTTAATAAACATTGTTAAGCACATGTAAATACATTTTTTTTAATTTTGAATATTCATTCATGGGAAGGTTTTTTACGATAATATTTAATTAATCGTATTTAATATACCAAATAGAAATATGTATAAATAATTTTTTTTTCTGTAAAAGCATTAAGAAAGGAAACAAAAAATGTGTTTTTTTTTAAATAATAAATAAGAATTTTTCATAAATATAATACAAGGACATTTGTTATCTACTCTTCAATCTACTTATTATATCTAATAAATTATATTTTGGCATAAACATGCTCTTCATTTAAATTAAAACGTTGATTACATTTAAGGTTCATTACTCACAATTGAGAAAACGTAAAAAAAAGATAACTGAGTTCCTTAGGATGGAAAATGAATATATAATTTGATGTTAATTACAAATGGGCGAGTGGTATAAATATTTCAGGAAGCTTGCCGTCGGAAATGTTTTCAGTAATTTTGAATAATTTCAAATGATATAAAGGTAATATTTTTATTAATAATTGCGTAAAATATTTTTTTAAAGAGGCAAATGAGGAAATAAACCCCGGCGTCTAATAAGAGACACCTCTATCTACGAACGTATAAGGGGATCCGTACACGACTACGATTTACTCCAATATACGACTATACAATTTCCAAATAACTGAGATTCGCACTTAGAATTTTACCATCTTACTGCGTAATGCCCGGATAAACATCTTTGTACATTTTGGACTTACAATCCTCCCCCCACATTCCGCCTCTTTCGGACTCTTTCCTTGGACGGTCCCCTCTTTTATAAAAGCTATAGGCTACGCCCTACCTATAGGAAGTATAAAACTAGAAAGACATTTTAGTGTAGTCAACTAGTAGTATATGACGCATGATTTCTTACATTTGGTACTTGTTACATTACGCGAGAATGAGTACTTGTAAGCTATACTAATAGATTTACATAAAATCTACAAAAATTGTTTATCATTTCTGTTAGACATAAAATAATCTACTGTTAGTGACTCATTTATACTCACAGCTAACGTCATTTAGGCAACTGTTACCAGTTACCAGGTTAAGAAATAGTTTTATATCAGCTACGAGATTATAACTTACGAGTGTAATACGCGCCTTAGGTGTATTGTATAAGACGTATCCCATTCCTTATATAAAATAATACTAAAATTATGCGAAACAGTGTTAGTGGTATCTTACTATAAATATTTTCTAGTACCAAAATAATTTTTAAGTAAAACACTATATGATTCGTACATATGGCACAATGACATAAACACCTCATTACCTCACTTAGCATTAATATTGGACACACAATAATACGACGGATAGAATTTTGCAATAAGTTACCTAATAGAAATGTCTCGAATTTTGAACACACAGAAAAACACAACACACATAGAAGCAACGCTGTGCATAGTATACCCGCGCGTATAGAAATCGAGAGCGTCTACGTCTACGTCAGTAGTTGTAGCGTCACGACAGCCGCATTTCGTTCGTCGTCACGACGTACGAATCGTCTTTACCGAAGTGACAATAGACGATTCATACTATGGGTTAAATATTTCAACCAGGAAACCAAAATTGCGATCAGTATATTTTAAATTTGCTGGGACTGAATATGATAAATCTAAATCTACGAGTATCTATCAATACATGCCACATTTATACAGTCAAAGGAAGCGTTTTAGTACAAAAATCAATTATTAGAATGTAGCAGTTTGTGATATCGATAGTTTACCGTAATTACCCTGACATCTAGATATAATATAAATACTAGTACAAAACACAGAACGTCGAGTCATAATGACATGAAATATAGAGTAAACCGTTACACGTAAAACGAATTAGGTTAGTGCCTAACACATTAGTCTAATTCACGTATAGACTCAACCCAGCAAACGTGTTTAATATAGGAGGTGTGGGTAATCTCCCTGAGGACCTATTTATTGATTACAACTTATTACCGCTACTACCCTTACGTAAACTGTGAATAGTGATATTAGCGTACATGTTAGTAGTACAATGTTCCAAACCGCTTATAATTATATACGTAAATAAATACAATTTTATAGGATGTATATATTAGGCTCTACGTCAATGGGATAAGTTTGGGACAGGAAAACGGCTTCCACAACTTTTTATACAATATGATTTTTATGATTAAAATGAGTTACAAAGCGGACGTAATAAAATGAACACAAAAAATATTTAAGTTTACAGTATCAAAGAACGTTGTCTCGGTAACCACGCTGTATATTATTGTTTTTTTAAGGCGACATTCTACGTAGGCGATTAAAAGCGATGCGACGCGGTGCGGCGACTCACACTACGTGCGTGCAAATCGTTCCTCACTGTCACTTTCGCGTCTAAATAAAACGATATTGCCACAACCAGTTTTTGCGAAAACGTTTCACGCCGCACCGCACCGCGCTCCACATTCTTATGTCACGTAGGCCACTTCAATAGCTGTCAACTGTTTGTTATTTTCGCGCCGCGCCGCACCGCATCGCATTCACTTGGGACGCTTGGAAAGATAAAACGATAATAGAAACCGGGCTTTATACACGTTAAATGCATAAAATGCAAAGCCTTGGTTTCCTAAAATGATATTGCCTGTTATGTAGAAGCCGCTTTATAGCATATTTCAGATGATATTCTGTAAGTATATAGTATAGAAACTTCATAGCCTGATTTCCTAGAGAGCGTTTTCTGATACCGTAAAATTAAGGAGTTTCCCGACTAATTTGGTTTCGTAAGATTAGACGCTGTAAAATTGGACAGGCTGCTGACTCTCGATTATTCCATGTGTCATCACCGTTATAGACTAGGAGACAGCGACATTTTGATTTAAAAAAAATAAAGTTGCTCAATTATTTAAAAAAATTAAACGATATAAAGCAAAAATTGTATAAACACTACCACTAATGATATAGTATAGCATAAATATATAAGAACGTATACAATTTAAAATTAGTCAAATGCACGTGGAAAGGCTGAATTGATGTTCGGATAAAGGTTTCTGATAAAAAAAAATGGTTTTTTCTTATTCATATATTAATATGTGAAGGAAAAATTGTTACCATTTTTACGAAAATTACGTGGACGGATGAGTATGAAATTTCACACACTTATAGTTTATGTGGAGAAGTGCAAAATGATAATGTTCTTAAAAAGTATGCGTAAAAACATACTCCATGTATTCGACGTAAAGACACATATATTACATCAACTTTATCGTTTATTTTCAAACTTATAATTGAAATTAATCCTGGTTTAATGAATTTCGACCACTGGGCGACCACCAATTATTATAACGAAACGCCTGACGCTTGTTTTTTTTAGTAAATTTTATTAGTAGAGAAAATTAAAAAAAATTGTTTCAAATAAAATTTATTTTATGAACCTAAAAACCTCCTAAACTATGACGGTTTGAAGTTTGACATTGAGATAACCGCTATATACGCATACAAAGAAAACTTGTCATAAAAAATGGACAATGTTGCCTTTCCTTTGTTAATCTATTTAGAAGATAAGCAATCATCCGATGACAATAGAAATAGATTGATAAAAATAGATTGCAGTAGTGCGAATTACGGCTACTAAAGGAACTGTAGGGTTCTATAGTCAAATCGGAACATTTATAATTTCGCCATGTCCGCATGTCTTCAAGCAACCTGGTCCCGAGATCCTTAGAACATATTAGAAAACTGTGTATATATGTCACGGCGAAAATGTGAAAAATACGATCCAACAATTCAAAGAAACCATAAAATAATTAAATTAAAGCAGTTTAGTTCAATACTGCTAGACGTGCAACATTATTGCGATTGTTAAGTTTACGTAATTTGCTGCCAATACAAATCGAATCACTAAGCTTCGTTGATCCGAATTAGTGCTGATAGTTCGGCTGAATTTAGTACTGTTATTATACCTCGATTCACGTAAGTGTGTTGGTCTGAATACGAGGCGAGTTCAAACTCGCGCATGGCGTATTCGAGTAAATAAGACTTAAATCATTGAATGTATAAGATGTTGTTACAAGCTTATTGATCATTCTCAGCCGTTATAAGACTTTTTAATCGTTACTTGAGTTTTTTGTGAAATAAAACATTCACATCAGCATCTACAGCAAATTTCAAAAAACTTGTAAAAAACGTTTGTGTTATTATAATATTAAAGATTTTATAGATGATGTCACACCTTGGGAATAATGCGATCGCTTCCAGGCTGTCTCAATACATTTTAGGTATTCTAACTAACCTTGACGTTGTTAAAAAAAATAACAAAAAAAAAATGTCCCGCTGAGTTTCTTTCGCAGTTTCTTCTCAGGCCTGAGGTTATACTTTAAACCGAAACCGCGGTAGGCTCATTTTCTTGACGATCAAAAAAAGAATGTAAATTTCCATTGTGATTAAAAAATACTTTGATTTTGTGTTTTTTTACCCCATTGGAGCAGCGAAGTGCTTAAGCTCTTATATTTCACCTCATTAGGAGAAGTCTTTGCCTAGCATTGGAATAGCTAGCGATAATTATGAAGCTTTTATTTTATTCCCAAAATCCAGTATGTAATTAAATTTCATATTCGTAGAACAGTAAATCGATACATTAGTTACTTAATTATTCTAACCGCACTATTATTGTCCACCAAATGAACATAATTATGTCCTATAAAAGGTAAACAATTCGTGATTTATATATTACATTTCATGACTATTTAATTATTCATTTGTTATTAATACTACATTTTTAATTAATTATTATAATTCAATAGAGATTTA
This sequence comes from Hypolimnas misippus, assembly GCA_037950945.1. Lineage (NCBI taxonomy): Eukaryota > Metazoa > Arthropoda > Insecta > Lepidoptera > Nymphalidae > Hypolimnas > Hypolimnas misippus. The sequence continues at coordinate 9,126,963 of JBBEEQ010000029.1, read as the reverse complement.
TATTTTAAGAAATTAAAATATACAAACAATTTTTATTTATTATAGTTTAATTTAAAAGTTCCTTTTTTTGAATACTTCAAGTGTTGTAAATGAAATAACTTTTCATAATATTTTCATTGCCAGATTTTAACGAAACCTATAATTTAAGCGTAACTAATATTCTCGTTCAATTTAGGAATATAATATCAATATAATAATAATCAATTTAGAAGCAGAAGAGGAAACCGAATTTTTATATCTAAAAACAATTGTTGTATAATTTGATAACATATTTATCTCTTCGACATTATACTGTTGTTATATTATATTTGCTATATTAATAAGACGAAATAGAAAAAATATGTACTTATTACTAAATTACAGTGAACAATTTTACAAAATTCATACGAAAATGGAATGGGATAGAAACAATAATATTCGATATTATTGTTTTCTTTGGAGCCTGTTTCTACAAAAATATAGTTTGTAAATATTTATTCGAGTACAATGTTTTAGAGAATATCATTTGTAAGTTTTACTCTCGTAAGTCACAAAAAACATGACTGTTACCTGGTTAACACTGACAGTAAATTCTCTTAGGTGCAAGGCGAGAATTAAATTTATAATTTTTGCTCTCAGACTTTCATATAGATTTACATACGTTATTTGCCATTGCTTGATATCTAAATAAATTTACTGTCAGTGTCATATTTTTGATATTCACGGCTTTCTTAATTCTTACTACGTATCTGTTACTAGGTTACAGAGTTGTTTTATATCGCTCTCGCGAGTAAATAAGTAGAGTAAGTAAGAGCAATTCTCTCCTACAGCAATGACAAACGACTTATGTAAATTTTTATGAAAATCTGAGAAAATCATAAATGTAATTCTCGCCGACTTAATTCGACTTACGCGGTTACCTCGTGGTCTCAACTATCATACAGCTTCTGGTTATCACTGTACCTATTGTTCGTCCCTTGTTGGAAAATGTGAACAGAAAATGTTAATGGTAAAAATATTTTAGATAAAATACTAATGAATTTAACAAAACGTTGCATTTTTATATTATACCGAGATATAAAATTTGTTTCGCGCGTTTTGTCTATTTTATTTCGAATATCATCGGTAATAATATTCAAATTTACAAATGAAGAACATTTATATGCATCACGCGAATTTTATATTTTCCGATAGCAACATCTGGAATATATCTATATACAGAATGAGTTTTTAAACTGGGCGTGGTAGGTCAAATCCGAAACTATAAGGGATAGCAAAAATACTTAAAGGACTCTTAGAGCCGATTTGATTAGAGAGGTTTTGATTAAAACTAAAGCTGTATCATTAGTTTTTTAAATTCATTTTCTAGCCAGTATTCGAACCCACTGATATTGACAAAAAAACACATGCTGTATATAAAAAGCAACTGTTACTAGGTGACTGATCTAAACCCAGTTCCAACCACCGAATGGATTGCAGTGAAATATTCCGCGGAAATAATTATTACGACGGAGATATCCGCTAGAGTATTTTTTTTAATTCACACCCTAAGAGGATAAAATACAGTTCTATATTTACTATGAAGAAATTAAACTTAACGCATGTGAAGCCGTAGATAAAAGCTAATTGTAATACAATTCTTAACATAAACCCAACCAATGACTTTCCTTAGTAAATTACTCTGAAAACAGCCAAAAACCAACATGTACACATTAACACCGACTAAGCTTCACAAATTCCAGCAATTTGCTATCTAAGATCATTAATCTGAATTTAATCGTTCGACACAAGTTTACAGCAAAACTAAAGTTAAAAGTAAAATCTTGTAAGCGATCAATTTTGTTTAGAAAGGTCGCTAACAAAGATCTATTAAGAGCAGTCCCGAGAGAGCAATCGTATTAATCTTTTATATCTGAAAGGTATATTAAGTCAAAGGAATATCTGATGCTCTTTACGTAATTGAAAACATTAACTTGTTATACGTAAAAGTTGTTGTAGTATAAAATATTTTGCGCGGGATGTTATCAGCGGCAAAAAGGTGGAATTGTCGCCAATGCTGGCTGTAAGCCAACATCTCTTCTTAGAATCGTGTGCTTTCGCCGTATTTTTCATTTCACAACGCTTAAGCAAGTTTTGGAGATTGTATGAAAAATAGATTTTCCATGACTCATTATAATCTCATTTTAAGTACTGATTTAATGTCAGCGCAAAAAAGATAACTTGATGAAGAACTTTATAAATTACAAGAAAATAAAATTAAGTCCCTGGCGAATCAAGAACTGCCTCCTTTTTTGGGTGTGGGTTAAAATCGAAATAACGTCACTACGAGAAGTACAACACCGTCTGAAGGTTTTTTCGTAATATTTTTTTAAAGTATTATACATACATCACATATATTTATATACATATATTCTAATACGTATCAGGTAAAATTAATCAATTACTCTTACAACATCTACATTATTCTATTTTAAATATTGTAAAACGTAATGACGGTAAAATAAATCTATATATCTGGCAATTTGTTTGCAATTAAAAACCTCGCAGCTTAAAATATTTATATGTCGTTAAACGCTTAAGCGAATAAAATTCCGCTATGTAGAAAATTCTATTTTAATTGTCGAATGCGAAAAATATATGCTTGTTGGAGTTTTTGTCACAACAGTATCGCAAAGTATGATTTTTCATGTACATTTTTTAATACAAGGTAAGCCTCGAGTCGAGGAATACACCACGCGCTAACGCGTATGAACAATATGTACTCATCCATCGCTCTACTTCTCTGTGGGACGCATATGAAACTGCCCTATATAGCTAAAGTTACCCCGCTATGCCAACTGTGAGATTAATTCTTGGTTATTACACGACTATACCTTTATTATTTTATCTTTCATTGCATACGGAAAAAAATTAAATGTTATATATTAACTGTTGTACAATAAACACTTTTATTCTCCTAACTTATTCGGAACGTAATAAATGGTTATGGGATTATTATAAAACAATAAAAACATTACACAAGCCTTGTTAAAAATACAATTTCTAAGTAATATGATACGAAATAAACTGTATAAGCTACGTACTTACTGTTTAATTATTAGAATTTAAAAGCAAACGTTATTATATAAATATTATGTATTACAACGTTTATTCACCTCTCGTTTACTTTCATTAATTAGGCGAGTTTTTCGATAAATTTATTTAATTAAAGTTCAAATTCGTAGCGAATAACTCTCACCGTGACCGATTTCACATAAGTACATATTGTTTCCATTAAAGCAAATTGTCAATTTCTATGCGATGCGGTGATTACGATTGGCTTCACATACGTTCACGTATAGCAAATGAAATACTTTACAAAACAAAATACACGCCCACATTTCGCTATTGTGTATTTCATTAAAAACAATACAATTTTCGTGTAAATAATTTAACGATTCCCAATGAAAACGTCAAATGTAAATGTATTAGCCTAATTTTTTTATTACATAATGTTATCACCTGAAGCGCTATGAATGAAATTGTAATTACGATCACGTGGAGTACCGTCATAAGTTACAGAATAAGGTCCCTTGACGTCTAACCTATTTCAGCAAAGGTCATTCAGTACGCCCGATGAGCTTTCAATTTTATACATTTTTTACTGTTAACCAATAAGTAAGGAACATTGACATAACGTAAACGATCCAATATATTAATATAGATCAAGGCACGTTAAACTATCGTTATCATAAACCGACAGTTGATTTCTAATCTTTCTACTAAAATTCCTCCTTTAATAGTCAAAATGTGGTATAGTTTGATAGCGATAGTTTATTATCATTACCCTGCAGTTCGTAATAGACGTATAGATTTCCTGGGCACAGTATTAACAGACGTGTAGAATCCAACGGTTATTACGACCCATTACGACGTAGAACGGGTTAATTGGTACTATGAAACTCTGAAATTAATGCAGGTGTCATGTTTGTTGAACTTTATATGAGTGAATGTCATTTTAACTTAACGGCTCATGTAACTTAGTTATGTATTAAAAGCTCAGAAACTCGAGTAACGACTGTAATCTAACTCGTTTTATAAGATAAATAGTGAGAGTACTGAAATTAATATTTGAGTTCAATGTTTGAGTTATAAATTATGACGCCCAATATTGGATCTCTTGTAAGTCGCTCGACTCATTGTGTAGTGTATAATTTACACCGGAGAGATTTAGGCAATAAATTACATCTCGGAGTAACGTAATTTTCTTACAATTTATATGAAAGATGAGATTTCTTTTCATTTCGATACTATAATTACGTTTACGTATACATATAATGAAAGGGACTTTTTTAAAAGTAAATTTCATATCGCGTTCACAGGATTCGATTTTAATTGAACAGCTAATTTGAATCATCTGAATATTTTTAATCGAATTGAAGCGATAAAAATAATGTGTATATTTCTCTCTCCAAAAGTTATACAAATTAGTTTTATCAAGAGAGATTATTAAAAGACTTTTGATGATTTATTTTTACAAATAATTGGCATTTGAATAAAGGGGTCGACCCTCTCGCCAATTGCTTGACGTCCAAAAAGAGAAATTCCTATTTTGAATAAAAATATTTTGAATTGATTTGATTTGATTTGACTGCGCTCTGTATAGTGCCCTTCTCCACACCGACAACGTCCTAACCCGAGGCGCGATTTCAGTAGACGAAACCTAAAGGTTTAGGACGATCTATACTAAGCCCCAAAGGGGTCTCCTATTCTCACGATTAAGTCCGAGTACTCGGCCCTCCACTGGTGACGCTGTCAAAGCCAATAGGATCGACATCAATTAACAATAAAAAAAATGGACACAGAAAATAAATTGTTAAGCCAAGCATAGAAATTATGTTAATCCTCGATGGATTGACATAATTATATGCTTGGCTAAATGATTACCGAGAATTACATTTATAAGCTTTACTCTCCAGATCGATATAACCTAGTAACGGATACATCGTAAGTAGTTACGAAACCTGTAAATGTCAAAAATAAGGCACTCAAGATGAGAAATAACTTACGTAAATCTTTATGTTAGTCTGCGAGCAAAACTTATAAGTGTATTTCTCGCCCAGTTTTTTCTATACTACATTCTGTCAGTTGATTCCTCATTTTTGTACCAAAACACCTCATTTATCTGTGTGGTGTGTTTTGATAGGGAAAGATTGTCATAATTAGCCTCTTGTTATATGTAAACAATGATTAACTTTTGGTATAAAATCTACAATTTACACATACAAAGAAATTAATACATTACTTATAAGAATTAAATTGCGGTTTTTATTATTATTACTCTCTTTGTATTGTTTCTTAAAATAAAATATCAATATATATTTTATTTAATCCTAATTCCTACCCGAGATTTCATTTGCTTACATTAATTATTGTAAATAACCTGTTTAGTTGAGGTTATGTTTTACGTTTGCAACAAAAAGTAGCCTATATTGTTCTCCAGTGTTCAATATTTATCTATATCAAAATTCATTAAAATTAGTTCAGCGGTTATGATGAGACAACGTAACAAACAGACAGATAAACAAAGTTGTTCTTATATTGATAATATTTATATGAAGAATCTTCGGCTGGTAATTACTACATAGTTAGGGACTATCAACCCTAAACACAATCGTTTTTCTAGAATTTCTTATTATAACATATCTTACATAAAACTTTCACTAACACGAACCCGATAAACATAAGAACTTGTGAAATATAAGAGCGAGATGAATATAATATTTTATCTCGCTTTCGCGCTATCGAGTAGATGGTCCGCCTTAGAAATAAACGGACATCGTTACAGTCGGTCGGTGCACACGAAAATTCTTTCATGTCTATTCAGACGGTGGATTCTAGAGCAGTTTGAACTGTGCAGTGAAAATAATCGCCGTAGTAAAGTACAATTGTCGACTGGCCGCTTGCCAAGCCGGCGCAGTTCAAACATGGTTTCGTGTGTTACGGCGCGATAGAATTAACAATTTAGCTTTTCATCGACGATTCACGTGTCACGGACAGATAAACAAATAAAATATTATATTGATAGGCCTTTTTTTGTTTTTCAACGCTATCCGACAAAGTTTATATAATAAAAGCTATTGGAATATTAAGGCCAGTTTCACCATTCCTGTTCAAATTTTAAATCGTTAACCGACATTTAGCGATACTCAACAATTATTGTTTGATTCTATATTTTTTCTTTTTCACCATCGACCTCCCTTCTAAAACGATACTAATATTTTATATTATAATATTAGAGTTTGTTTGTTTATTGAGGAAAACTATAGGCTATATTATATAACGCTACGACTCATAGAAGCGAAGCAATAACTACAAACGCGAGTTAAGCCGCACGGGATAGCTAGTTAAGTAATAAATTAATTAATTTGGCATTTAAAATTTGACGAAACGGCAACGTCGACGTCGCCTTAAAATGTTTCAATACACGATTCTAATTTATATTTGTTTAAAAATGTATCGATGTTATATTTATATTTGAGATCTTTGAAACCCAAAACTGCAGCATATTAGATAAGTTCCGATTAAGCTACCGTAAACTTTACTCATAACCGGTGAAACTGTCCCAATATATAATAATTTTATAGTGCGTAGAGGATGCTTCTATTATATTTGTGATCAGGTGTTCGAAAATTGTACACTGTACATTTTGTAAGCAATTTTTCATACTGAATGTTAACAGTAAGGACGAAAAAGAATTATATGCGATGTGCACACACCGTTATCACCGTAGAGCAGCGAAATACGTTAAGCTCCGAGTCTTTTACCTTAATATAGGAAATAAGTGTAACTGTTTAACTTTAACTATTTTCTTGTGTTTTTTTTTTTATTTTCATATTACAAATGTGTCCTCATTATACGTGTCTTATGATAAATATATTCCAGCAAAATGTTTCTCGGATTCCAAAATTTCATTTAATTATATTGTTTTATTCTATAATAATTTTTACCGTTACTTCAAAATGGTTGCACATATTTGGGTAATTCCTTTTTTGTAGTATTTGTTCAAGTTATTGTCAGAAAATGTTTGTAAGAATCAAAATATTTTTAATATCGAATCAATAGTTTCAAAGATAACTCTCAATGTACAAACTTACAAACATACAAACAAATTTTACCTCTTCATAATGAATATAAAATATAAATCAAAGAAAACCGTCCGAAAAATTATTCGAGTAGCCTCATTTCCATGATGCACTCTCCAACCGCTCTTAAGAGAAATTGCATTCTTAGTTTGTTGTTGACAGTGTAATATGAAATATGTTGTCGAAACTGCATTTGTAATATGCTTGAAAGCACTTACCATACGTTTCTAACTTCGCTCCTGTGCACTCCGAGTCATATTAACTTAATAAACGACGTCAATACTGAAATGTTTGCTGTGCTTAAAGGAATAAAAGTGGCTTTGAAATATACTAATATCAACATATTCGTAATTATGATAATTATTTTACATTTATTATTTGATGTATAAAAAAAATTATATATAAATAATCAAATATATATAGTGGTTTCATAATAACGGGCAACTTTCCTTTGAGGTACGCTCGATTCACTCTTGACCCTTTTTTTCCGCTAGCATTGTTTGAAAATACGTTGCCTACGAAAAGAATAAATGAAAACACGCCTGGCTCACTGCCAGCCATAGCGAAGACAGCGAATTCATTCAATTCCACCAATTGACGTATTTCCATGAAAATTAATTTAAAGATGTTAACGAACTCACTGGATGTTGTTTCGAGTTCCTGGCTTTGACGGGATTAAAACGGCCCGCCTCGGTAATTACATTTACTGTAACCCTCTTACATAAATATTTAATGTCATTCAGATGTTTACAGTTTGTAGTGAAAGTGAATTTTAAATAGCATATATAAAATAACTTTCACATTCTCAGTACGCGTATATGAATGTTAGGCTTATACTATATAGGCTGTACAAGACTGATGTTCGTGGAAACTTTGCGAGAGGTTTAAATATTTACAAGTATTCACTTTACAAGAACAACTTAAGTATATTTGACAGTAAACATTTTTATTAAAGCTACCCGCACCGGTTTCGCTGGGGTTACATATTTTCATTTACAACTTTCTTAACCCCATTAATGGTACAATTTTCTATTCTGAAACTGAATTGAACTTCTTACTTTTAAAATAAAGGACTTCCATACAATTGTTCATCACTTAATGGGGTATATTAAGAGCATTCGCAAGCTTTGCTTTAATGAATGTGTCAATCGGGACAAGTAATTACATATGTATAGATTTCTAATCTTTAATTTAAGTGACAGCCAAAATAATTATTTTACGCATTATTAGCGAGTACCGTCTATCTACATTAACTTATAGATGTATAAAATTTATGAGTTACAGCCAATGGTTATTTATTTATTTTTTTTTATTGTTGGGAAATGCATTTACGCATCCCGCAAAAGACATAGTCTCAGGCGGGTATGTGGGACGCCCGGACATAGACGTTGAACCGGACTACCCACTAAAAACCAACATCCTTACCACGCCTCTTTTGGAGCGTCACGGGATCACTGAGATGCATTCGACCGTGTCGCTCCGGCACATTCAACCACTTAATTTGTCTTAAAGGTTTTACAGCGGGGGAAAAAGATGCGCATAGCATCTTCTTCTTCTTCCCGACAGCCAATGGTAATAACTCAATGACAGATATAACATGTCATCGTCATTTGCCCAATTAATAAACAAGAATTAAGGGCTAATTAGCTATTAACAATAATGGTGCCACTATACTTAGCAATTATGCTGCAGTAAAATACTGTTAATGGATATAAAAGGTAAATTCACAAGAAGTAAACGAATAAACATGGAGCTTATATAAGTTAATTTAGGTGACATATATTAATTAAGTTGTTTTTCTTTTAATTTGGACCCCTCGTTCCTATTGATGAGGTCAGGTTAGTGAGTGTCACTAACACTTGGTGGCACCCCCGATCTCCGTATTTGAGATTTACGCTCTATTTGTTAAAGGACTAAATTTATTTTCATTTAGCAGATAAATAATACTACGTTAACGTGTGTTATAACGAATTTATCTGCTCTAATGCTAGCAGCATAGAAAATTTACTGTAAGTGCAAATGTCTTTACAGTGTTTTCATATTTTAAAAAACTCTGACGGTGGTAGCCACGAGTAAAACTTTAAATGAAATTTGATGCGATTTTACTGGACCAGTCTCACCTTTTGTGAGTTCACATAATTAATAAATGTGCCCTTATAGGTTTTCGTAACCAAAGAGCATCAACTGAATCCCGTATTACAAAAAGCCTACGTTGGCTGTCCAACTCACCATCTGTGTGTCTGACCTGTAAAAGACTGTATTTTTTTAACCGTAATATATATATCTGAGTGGAATTTTACAGAATGTGTTTTTCTATAGTATAAAAATGATTTTCTTTTGAAATTCGTGTTTTTGTTATTAAATTAATAACCATATTTTCTTTACACAAATTACGGTTTTGAAGCAAAACCATTTTAAACATGTTTAAATCGCTTATATTATTTATTTTTAAGCCTCCAACAAAAAAGGGGTGGTTATAAAATTTATTTATGTATATCTGTGGGTATGTCCATCTGTCTATCTGTAGCATCGTAACGTATGAAGTAATCTTGATGCGATTTTTTGTAAGAAAACTGATACTAAATAGATTTTTGATGCAATTAATGAAGATTTGTTTTAACGTTTAGGGTCATCTTTTCCCGTTATTGAAAGGATCTAAGTAACTTCCACTGACTCGAAATTTACTAAACTATGAATGATATTACAATAATATATTTGCGAAAACTTGACCTGATGCTGCTGCATCATTTGAAATCAGCACAATATTAAAGGGTTTAAAAAAATATAACTTGTCACCAACATACAGCAAAGGTATTGTGTGGGGTTCGTTGAAATGGTATCAATAAATGGATTGTCGGAATTTTTTTTATTTGATTGTATAATATGTATATCTTTCAAGCGACACACGTTTCGATAACTTTATTACAATTGCGCTCATAGATAGACTAAAGTCACATTTATCTGTTAAGAATTTAAAAAATATATACAATTATCACCATTGATAAAAAATTAAACTCTGGACAAAATATAAGTATAATAAAAATAATTAAGATACAAGGTTAAAATTCGCTCGAAATAGTTTTATTTCAATATGAAGTAAACGGGAAAATCTAAGAAAATACCAAAATACGGTATACATTTAAAATGAGGTTCAAATTATGTTTTTTTTTATAAATTGACAAGAACAAGCAAGTAAAACCTATGTATATGTCGTGGAACGACTTAAAATCCAGTGACTATTACACTAGTAGCATACAAGACCAGTAGAGCAAAAGGAGCATCATTAGCATTTTTATTACAACTGTAAAGAAGCGTATACATTTTCTGAATATTCATGTAGTTTCTTGATTGTATTTTGTAATAAAATTCTTAAAGTTTCTTGAGGCCACTGCGCTTCTGGATAAGTTTTCTCAATAAAATCTTCAAATAAAAAGTTGCGAATTAATTTGCTAATGAAGAAGTGTACACTTAAAAGTAAAATTTTGTCAAAATGATTAAAATAATTTACGTACAGTATATTGATACTAATATATATACAGCTAAAGAATTTGTTTGTTTACATAGACGCGCTTATAGATAAGAAATTAAAAATGCTTATTGAATTTGAATATTATTAAGGATAATTAAAGATAATAAAACATTACGCTACCATGCATTTAATTCGCCATTAAGACGAAACACTAACATTAATTGACAGACGCGTTGGTGCAATGGTCACTGCAACTGACTAAAGCGCTAACGGTCGCGGGTTCGATCCCCGCTCACGGCAAACGTGTGTATTGGCCATACAGATGTTTGGTAGTGTTGTGAGTGTTTCCGGACCCCTGACACAAGGTCATGAGATCTTAATGGGGGCCGTTGAGTGTGATGCGTTATTTATTTATTATTTATTTATTATTAAACAATTTGCCATGCCCCGAAATATAAGGTCTTTGAAACCACATAGCACATCTGTCTAACTGTTATGTATGTTGTACATGTCTACTATATATGCATAAGTTTTTAAATAAAATTTTAATATTGTTCTTTTAATTTCGACCAACATCTAAAGAAACTCTCGGTGGATACAAAAGGCAGTATTGCTTAAGAGGCATAGCGAGGAGGTTCCTCTGCCATTAGCCTTAGCTGCTATCATTATTATTATTACTTTATATAGTGTATTATAGTATAAAATCATAAATAATAAATATGACTAAGTCAACGTAATAACTCACATAATAATATTTAATTAGATAAAACTGTGACACTCTATTTTAATAAGTTAAAAACTACATTGCGAAAACTGTTCTTATGATAACACAAAACCCTTCCCAGAAATCCATAGCAAATAAAATTGGAATTTTCCAGAGTAAAGCGAAATGAATTCAACTCATTTAATAAAATCAACAAGGAAGTTTCTAGCGAACAGTTGCGCAATTAGTTCTCCGTCCGTTTGGTAATCGAAATGCAAGTTAGTCTTTTCTACAACTCGTTTATACTGAAAATTGTTTTTCCTTTAAATATACTAAAATAGTCATACGAAGTGTGATGCTAATCTACACTTGCTTACATGGGTGCGTGGATCAATAACTTCACTATATTTTTCGTAATTTTTTGAGACTAGATAAACACTTATCATGCGATTTATCGACGTCTACTAATAATAATAATTTATTTAACCACCGAAAAGGATGTTAAAAATAATTATTATACGCAATTTTAATCTTTCAAAATAGTTTTATGTCAATACCGAAAGGATGCCAAAGATAGGCCATACCAGTATCCTTAAAAAATAATGTCTATACATACATAATTATGACAAAAATTCTTATTGATTATTTTGTAAGTAAATATTACTTTTATTCCTTAGATTGCTGATTCCTTGTATAAAAGGGTATTGTGCATTATGCTTACATTCGACAGCGCTCAGTATAACGAATCTTTCCTGTTTGCGGGGTCACTGACGCGTAGCTAGTGTTACGAATCATTAGGCCGCATTATGTTCGAGCTAACAGAATTATATCTTATCTTGAATTAGTTTCATAAACCTTTTACCGATATTAGGGTAAAATTCAATAGTGCTAAACTGATTCAGTGACTAGGCAAGATCTTATAGTTATTTCATATTCTCCCCTAAGTGTCTGACAGTATTATATAATAGATAGCATTTTATAGTATAATTATGTTAATTGTGTGAACTAAAACATACGATAATGCTGAGAACTAAGTAATACATGCCAGACGACTAATTAAAACACATTTTTCATTCATCTCAGTATGGCATGTGCGTTAAAATTGTTCTTAACGATATATTTTGACAGTTGATTTCTCTTTTGTGTACTGAAAAGTTTTTAGCGTTTCGAACATGTGTTAATCTATTCATTAAAATTATTATTACTATTTTATGAAACTGATAAGAATAAAGAGATATACAACAAAATATACCACTTCTATAATAATTGTGGTTTCCATTAACTAGAAGCTCTGGTTAAACTTCGTTGCCGTGCACAACAAATTCAGATGCTCAAATATTAAAACGCACGAAAATCGAGCGCAAATCTGTGTGCAGATGAAGTTACCTAGCGATACCTAACAATTTCGGTATTGCAATGCTAATGGACAACACCAAAACTTCTTGAGCATTGTTACTGAATACTAATGGTTTGTCGCTTGCGATTTCAAGTTAAAATGCTGCGGGTTTTAACTGAATTTATTAACAAATTGTTAGAGAATATATCGATTTAAAAAATTATACTATAGTAATGAAAAAGACGACGGATGTTGATTGGATTTCGGTGGAACTACACAACGTAACACTACATAAGTTATGATACTTTAACAGAAGTATACCTTATAGTATAGAGTATATAAATGTAAAGTGGTATGAACATAATATGTATGAGGGTAAGCCTCATTCATAAGTTTATTGACCCTGAAAATATCAACCTTCTGTTTTTTGTCCAATTGTGCAATAAAAATCTAAACATGCGATTCTGAAATGGACGCTGAGAAGCAATGCTATGTCAAGCCACACGGGCTTTATTTTGAGAAAATGTTATCTAGATATCGAACCTATTCTAAATAAATGTGGTTGAACAAGTATATATATTTCTTTTCTATTTAGATAAAAGATTTAATCAATTAAAAGCAGATTGGTATAATAAACATTTTTATCTAGTAAAAGTTATTCAAATACATGAGTTTATTACATATTGCAAAACACGAAAAGCACTTTAATATTCGAAATATAAAATTAAGATACTTTTTTTCCTTACTTATTTAGTTTAAATGATTTTTTTTTTTTAATTCAATACATGACACATTTTTACAATATATAAATATTTTTTGTGGGTTGACACATTTTTGCTTATAAGCATCCAAATAACAATTAATAAACTGTTACAAGCATTTTTGTATGCATGTACATTAATTTCATCGGTTTAAAAAGGTACCTTATGATAATAGTGTAAATAAATTCTCGGATGATTTATTAAGGGACACATTGGAAGTTTTTAAAATAAATGCGTTCTATTTTTCAGAATCCTGGCACGAGAGCGGTGCAGTGAATCTTATTTTATGAACGAGTCTATTAAAAGTTACATCTGTTTTCTGTTTGGCTCGAATAACATACTTTTGACAAAATTCATAGACAAATAAACCATTCAGTTTCAGCGACGACGGTTTTTAATCTTAGAAATGTGCTTCTATTTTTAGAAAAATATTTTAGCTTTGTGTTTCGACTCCGGCTCACATTAACGAATACGCGGTGGACAAGCACTTTCTTTTTAATTAAAAATGTAACAAATATATAGAATTACTAAATCGTCAGTGCCTTTTAACTTAAAACGTTAAATGTCTGCAGCTTCACCCGTACGGAATTGGTAAATGATTTCGAATTTTACTTTAAATTTACATTAAAAAATCCAAGACAGTGGAAAACGATAAATAGTAGTTACTGATTAAAAATCTATCTAACTGTCATCAATTATTTAATCTTTTTAATAAACTTCCTTTCCAAATTGATTAAATAATCATTATTGTAAATAAAAACAGTATAGAGCGAGCAGTACTCGCACATAAAGGGTTCCATCGATCAAGGTACAACCTATTTACCTCTTTTTATATACTTATGAAAAAGCAACCAAAAAACTTTCAAAAATCTCTATTACGGTTAATGAGATACAGCCAGTTGGAAATAAATACAGATAGACTCTATTGGCACTCTTGGAGTACGGAACCCTAAAATATGCAAAAACTTGAAGCCCATAATGATTTAGTTAAAATAATTAAAAAAAGTTTTTTAGGTAGGTATGTATGTATCTTAATATGTATCTTAACAAACTGAATATTCGTACAATCAAAATATGATTATTAATTAATTAATTTCTATTCGATATAGAACATATTATGTAATATATACATATAATTAATAACATATGATAAACATGTACAGTTTATATGTACCTACATACAATAAAAGTAGATACACGTTAGTTTATGAAGCACTAATGATCTTATTAATTTATCAACAATAAGCATACATATCTCTTCAACTTTATAAAGTAAGCGTCAAAAATTTAATTTAAAAATATTTTATTAAATAAAATATTAATACAATAATGTAACAAATGCTTTTATTTGTTTCAAAAATAATGACCAATTACCGAAATATGTGCCCTTTTGAATAATAAATAACGCATCACACTAAACGGCCCCCATTAAGATCTCATGACCTTGTGTCGGGGGTCCGGAAACTTACACAACACTAACACAAACACCCAGACCACGACAAACATCCGTATGGCCAATACACACGTTTGCCGTGAGCGGAGATCGAACCCGCGACCGATAGCGCTTTAGTCAGTTGCAGTGACCATTGCGCCAACGCGTCTGTCAATGTCGACGCTGTCTTGATAAATCCTATTCCCAATCAAGATTTAACCTAGGTCAAGTCTCAAACCAAAATCCTTGATCGGCAAGTGTACATGGATTAATTATTAGACAACTGAGTCCATAAATAAACATCTATGGACCCATTTGTCTACTCAATAATAAAGCATATTGGAATAGGGTATTTTATAAATAATGACTTGCGATCAAGAGGAACAGTATTTCTTGTTTCATTGAACCCTAATTAATGACTGACTTATCTTGTAAGGCGTCGAGTCGTTCTTAACTTTTAAACCTAATGTATGTTTTTTTATAAAATAGCAAACGAGCATGCGGAACACCTGATGTTAAGTGATCGCCGCAGCCCATGGACATTTGTAGCACCAGAGGAGCTATAAATGCCTGCTTAAAAACGAATTAACGATAGGACTCAAGGGAAGTAATAAGGGTATATATAAAGAAATAACTCTCTTACTCACCATACGAAACGCAGGTATGTTATTTTATGCCAATTTTCTGTGAGAGTGAGGTACTGTCCTGGTCGAGTCAGCCTATATACGAGCTGTATTATATAAAATATTGAAAATACGCTTAAATCAGGATTATTAAGGTGTAACTACTGTAAGTACTTATTAGTGAATTAAACTAATTATTATTTATTAAAAGTACATGAGCAGCTAATATTTGTACGTCGTTTTTTGCGTGAATTTGCGTTTTTTTAACGGAAATACATCTATACATATTTAATATAACAGGTCTTATCGCGATAACTAACGGTAGTAATACGAAGTTGCATTCGTCGTGGTCACAAGATGACACTCAGCTCGTGACCATGACGAATGCAACTTCGTCGAAACGCCGGGCAATAAAAAAGTTGTTACTACCATTAGTTATCGCGATAAGACCTGTTATATCAAATATGAATAGTATAAATCGCGAAAGTTTAAAATATATAAATACACCTATAGAAATAATCCTAAATAGAAAATGCTTATCTATATACTTTCATTCAAATCGTTACAATCCGTTTCCGAAATACACAATATATATTTATATACATATATAAAAGAATTGCTCATTCGGTAATAACTTGTATTAGAGATAGTGTACAGCATAGCAATGTATCGAATTTTGGCAATTATTGGATTATTGGACGAAATTCGCGTTCGTCAAAGTAAACCCTTCCATATAATTTCATTTGCTCGAAAATTTCATCACATGGTTTGTTTTTTCTCATTTCTAGGCAAGTCACGTTTTCGTCAGTGACATTATGTTTCAAATAAAAATCTCTTTCTTCACGTGATAGAAAAATGGGAACCGTATAATTTGGATTTAGGGCTAGGAAGAACTATACGCCAGGCAATTAATCTTCTTGCTAGCATTTTTACCAGCCTTTGATTTTGTATTTTTATTATTTTAGTCCTAACACGACAGGTTACCGATTTTTTTAGAACCATTTCCATCTAATCCCAGTAACCCTTGGGCAAGCAACGACCTTTCGGATTGAATAATTAACCTAACATTTCTGAACATTATCGGGTGTTTGTCCAGACGGACAGCCCGAGGCGTGGTCCCAAGAAGTTTGGGGTAGACTTAGAACTAATATTTAGTTGTTAGTAGTTAGTAACAGCCTGTAAAAGTCCCACGGCTGGGCAAAGGCCTCCTCTCCTATTTTGGAAACAATTTAGAGCTTAGTCCACCATGTTACCATACTGCGAGTTGGCGGATATACATGTGTCAAAATTTCTTCCGACAAAAGCGGGTTTCCTCGCGATGTTTTCCTTCAACTTAATATTTACAAATAAATACAACCACATCAAACGCCAACCGAAACCTCAATCGTTTTAAGCACAATACTTCTACGCCAGAAATTAATTCAGATTATTGAACCGAATGTAGAGATTTCGCTGACGGAATAGAAGACGAATTCGCCACATAATTGTTTTAATTAAAATTTAAGAAATACAGATATATAATATATATACCTACCTTTATAAATTACCTAGTATCCACTCTTAGTTTTGTCCGGGTGTTACGTTGATATAAAGTATCGTAATTGTTTTCTGACTACATATTACTACATAGATTACTATCAAGTTTCAATAAAACATGTTCAGTATTTTTTTTTTTTCGAAAAAGAGTAATAAACGTCAATTTATTCATCCAAACATCATGACGAAATTTCGCATTTATAATAGAAGAATTAAAATTAGTATCGGAAGTTTGAATAAGAAATAGTAATAGCCCTTAATTATTGTATTTATGTAAACACAGGTTAAGAGTTAAGCACTATATAATTATATAGTTCTATGTAATATTTATTTAATATCATATTGTAATTATATTATGGTAAAATAACATAACCGCGCAATCCCGATGAATATGTAAGGAAACATAACGTATACCTAATACTAATAAAACGTATTTAGTAGTTCTGGTATACATTTTGAAGTAGCTATGTCTATCTATTGTGTATTAATAAAAGGTTGAACGCACTAGACTTCTACGAATCTAGCTTACATTATTATACATATTTAGAAACTCAATTCTTCGCAATATAAATATTTAGACATTTTTTTGAGCAAAAATCTACGAAAATGATCTAGTTAAAAAAAAGAAAAATATTTCTTATTTAAGAATCTTATTTAATACAATACTCATCCGTAATAATATTCTTCTTATAAATGAGCATTGTATGATAAAGTTTTAAAACTACTTAATACACAGATAATCTGTACACAGACAACAAAATATAAATAATACAAAATAAAGATATGATATATATTTTCGACTTGTTTATTTCAGCAATAGTAACATTTTCATTTAAAATGGTTTTCAAAAATTAGTTCTTCTTATAGTACGAAAACTCGAAAGAATATTAATATATTAATTATTCACACTTCAATCCTTACGCGTTCTTTTAAAACGTGCCTAAAGTAGAACGTAAAAATTTAATCTATCCGAAGGCTTTTAATTTTTTATCCGCTTATCTCGCCGGTACTTACCGCATAACGCTATAAGCGTTAAAAACTTCATTGTCATGATTTTGGGCACTGATTGCTTTACATAATATCTTTCGTCCAAACTTCACCAGCACTTCTGTCAAAACTTAGTAGTTACTCGAGAAACTCACAGTAAAGTCTTTTTCGTGTTTTCATTTTTATACTGGCACACAACAAAAAAAAAGTTAAGACTTAAAAGAAATTTTAAACACAGAACGCGTTCGAGTTCTAGATATTGGAATAAATAAATCCTGTTGACAGACACGCGTTGTTTACAAGTCACCGGACGCGTCCGTATTCCATTATTGAATGGCAGGGAGCGAGGCGTTCTACCCGCGGTGGGTCCGTTCGCCGAATGTCCTTGGTTTTCCCGCTAGGGTAACGTCATGCGCAGTACGAACACTCCGAAAGGGTCCTTAAGTGGATTAAGTTTTTAAACTTTGACAATTGATAAAATGAGATCGAGTTTGCAAAGAGGTTGAATCGTTAAGTGAAAAGTTTCAAATAAAGCCATTTTTTTCTTGACAGAAATATAGGCGATCGCGGAGTTCTTTCATCCATTTATATAGATATAGATATTACGAAACATAGTTTGACGTAGTGTGAATAGAGAACATTAATTAGTTTGCGGAGTAGCGGCTGCATCCGGTGGCTGATAAAGCTACCCAACAAATAGGCATCATGTCGGAAGGGTGTTTGTGACGGTTTCAGTAAATACGTTATAAACTAGTGATAAAGTTGAGCCACAGCAAGCCAATTTGCAAACTACATGCTTGCTTTTATATTAGAAATATTCTACATTTGAACATCGTGTAAAACCTCTCAAATAACAGAAACTTTGATATGAAACAAAACTTTTATAATTAATATAAAAGTTATTCTACATAGAACAAAATGTTTGAACAGCTTTTTTTATTTGTAATAAATTGTAACATCGACAAGGACGCTTGGTTAGTTAAAAACACAAAAATTTATAATATCTCACTACTATTAATAAAATATTTAATTAAAATACTTCAAAGGTAATTCCATCAGAAAATATCATACTAAACTAACAGAAACTGTTCGTAGTGATATTATTACTCGCTCCACGATACAACAGTTACACAATTGAGGGTGTTGAACTTTGACAGGGCGACAAACACCGACAAACGGGTGTAAGTAATTTATTCCTCATGCGTCATACTTTCAACCCCTAGTAAACTTTGCCTACACTCCCTCGTGTACTACCAAAAAGTCAAACATACGAGATAACTATGCAGGAGTTTTTAAATTCTCCGTACGAAAAAGGAACATTTTAATTATGTTAAATTTAGATTTTCAGAGCTTGACGGAGATTGATCAAGAAGGAAAAGTTTTATTTGTCGTTCATTTTTATGTTTATTCGATAATGACAGATGATATTTCAAAATGTATTTTAGTAATTTTCTCTTGTTACATAAGTTTATGAACGATGTTATATAATAAAATTAATAATAAATGCATCCCGCGTTAACGGTGTATTTGCTTTAAATAATACGCATGTAGAAGATTGTACATTTGAAATGATAACTTAATTTTTAAAATACCTAAGATATAAAGAATATACGAAGTAAATTTCACATATATGCTTTTTCTCTCTCGCACAATGTAAGGTATTGTGTTTGTTTGAATAATCCAATTATTTTGAGTTAACAACCAAAATACTGAACCGATTTTAATAAAAATTCTACGGTACATCTAAAAGTATGCACATAAAAATATCTCATTGGCTAAGAAATGATAACATTCTGAAGTAACAAAACATTATTGAGAAATTTCGAATTTTAACAGATAAAACTGCGAGAAACAGCCAATAAATAAAATATATACTTTTATATATTAAGCAATACCAAGAAACAAGTTATTTTGATTATTTCATATAGTCCTCTATCTATCTATGCTATCTAAAGTTTAAAGTTTATCAATATTTACTTGTAAAGATAAGTATAAATACCTAATATGTAGGCATAAATGAAATGACAATTTTTAAATTGTTTTATAAACAGTTACACAGAGGGTATATAAACACATTACTTTATAATATACACTATTCTATATTAATATTACAAAATAATTTGATTGCACACAGACGTTTGAGGTGCTACTTTAGAAGATAATCATTATCTGTCATACTACAAAAGACGCATTAAAACCATGTTCAACACGTGTCTAGCAAAACAGTGTTTAAAATTAAAAATTGCTTAAAATATTACCTAAATTGCTTAACAGCGAATAAACTCATAAAAAAACTTATTGATAGAATGTTAGACGTTACATTTGACAGCTGAAATAGGTTTTAGTTCACTATTAAACTCACTTAAATGTATGTTAATCTATATCTAAAGCATGTTTAACTCAAAACTGTGCTTAGATGCGAATTTGTAGTACGGCAGTATATTGCTTGCAATAAATAGACCGCTTATGTATGAAGACTTTAGACTTCAAATACTTCAAGTATAGGAGCAGTTAGTTCATACTAACCAAACTGACAAACATCATAACGAGAATAAAACCGCTCACCGCTTAAATTTTAAAGTTACACAATTAAAATAAATTAAATTTCGTAAAAAACAAAACAGAATTGTAGAAACATTAATAAAATTGATAGTGTAAATGCAATACCACTTTAGAGATGGCTTTAAAGGCATTCCACGAGTTTGCACTACAATTAAGTATTTTTTATCGAGTAAAAAGAACATTTTATTCATAATTTAACTCTACGTGAACGAAATATTGTAATCACACGCTACTTTGTTAATGTAATTATATAATGTAATGGACATGAAAAGCGGATCAGCAGCTTAGTCGTTTAAAATGAAAGAAATAGACTGAGAGAAATAATTATTATCACACATACGACGAGATGAATGTAAAGAAATGAAGCGAAGTAGAAAAATTCAATATGAAATTGTAAAATTTAATATGAATGTATCTATGGAATCTAACAAGGCAGAAGAAATATTATTTCTTTTTATTTCAGTGTAAAATAGTAATTAATAGAATCGTATTAGACGGGTAATGTTGAAAACTTAACAAGCGTCTAACATGTTGACAGACAGCTGCTGTCATCTAAAGAGATTCCTTTGAAGTTTAATTATACTATTGAAAGGCAATATTTATCTACCAATTATTTAGAAAATTTAATCAAAGATGGCCGACAACATTTTAATTATATAAAATTGACAGACCCGTTGGCGCAGTGATCACTGGAACTGACTGTAGCGCTAACGGTCGCGGGCTCGATCCCCGCTCACGGCAAATGTCTTTATTGGCCATACGGATGTCTGTCGTGGTCTGGGTGTTTGTGTTAGTGTTGTGTAAGTTTCCAGACCCCCGACACAAGGTTACAAGATCTTAATAGGGGCCGTTGAGTGTGATGCGTTTAAAAAATATATATATAAAATTAAATAAAAAAGAAATAACTTGTAATACATATATTTAAAAGTACCGTTATTTTTATTTTTACAAAATATTTCTGGTCGTCAAATTCAATATTAAATATATTTATTTATATTTAATATAACGGGTTTTATCGCGATAACTAATAGTAGTAATACCTTTTTTATTGCCCGACGTTTCATCGAAGTTGCCTCCGTCATGGTCACGAGGTAAAAAGGTATTACTAACATTAGTTATGGCGATAAGACCCGCTATATTAAATATGAGTAATATAAATCGCGAAAGTTTAAAATATATAATTAAATAATTTAAGCTTTAAATAGCAAATAATGTAAGCAATATATGACCCCCATACATTGATATTATTAAAGCTAATTTATCAATGAATAATAATGTACAACGTCTGTATAGTTTTGGAGTATAACAAAGCGTCCAAAAAGCTATCTTTTCTCCTACAGTGACATTTTATCGGCTATCAAATGTTCGTACAGACACAATCCAATTATACGACACTCTTCGACCGGACGAAAAGTCGTTGACGCCGCCGCATTCTGATACTATAATTTTGATAGTTATTATGTGATAAAATCTTATTTATTGCGAATGATGTATTTGTCACTCGCAGAGGGAAAATAGCCGAGTAAAATTATATCCAATTTTGTTAGAATAAAATGGATACTACACATAGATAAACTAGTAGCGTTTGTGATATGATTTAGATAGTGTCGCCAACTTTGTATAAAGTACTACGACTAGGGGGCCAATTATGTAAAACTATTGCTATCAAACATGTCACCAAAAGGCCTCTATTAACTGCCAAAATGTGATGAAATTACTGAGATCTTGATATCAGTTTCGCATGAACCACTAGGTACGATTAAATCGTGATGTGAGTTTCATATGAACTACTACGATTACGCTGTGGCCCCAGTATTATATGAACCACTACAATTAGATCATGCTGTTAGTTACGCGTGATCCACTATGTACGATTAGATCATGATGTGAGTTTCATATAAACCATTACGATTACTTGATGTCCACAGTTTCGTATGAACCACTACGATTAGATCATGATGTCAGATTCGCATGAACCACTAGGTACGATTAGATCTTAATGTGAGATATATATGAACTACAACAATTACATTGTGGCCCCAGTTTTACATGAACCACTATGTACGATTAGATCATGATGTCAGTTTTATATGAACCACTACGATTACGTAGTGTCCCCAGTTTCAGATAACCCCTACGATTAGATCATGATGTCGGCTTTGCATGAAGTACCAGGTACGATTAGGTCATGATGTGAATTTCATGTGACTACTACGATTACATTGTAACCCTAATTTTGTAATAACCACTACGATTAGATTATAAAAATACTACAAAAATCACGATGATTTTTGTAGCACCAACAACATAATTTTGTTTATGTCGCTATTTTTTAAGCGACTTCAAAAAAAGGAGTCTCCTCAATTCGACCGTATATTTTTTTTATGTTTGTTTGCCGATTGCTCCGCCGTTTGTGGACCGATTTTCAAATTTTTTTTTGTTTGAAAGGGTATACTTCCGAGGTGGTCCCATTGTCTTCAGGTCAGGATCTGATGACGGGATCCTGGAGAAATTGAGGGAACTCCTGAAATATTATAGGCACACCTATACCGATTTAGATATTTTTGATAGTAACTTATGTATTTACCTTTAGAAAATTACTTTTGGTAAAGTGGAACTGATGATGAAGACCACAGATGGCCACCAAAACTACTCAATAACAAGTATTTCACGGCTTGCGATTCGATTATTTCGATAAAAATGCTAAACAATTTACGCTCGTCACAATGCATATGGTGAAGTGGAGCTGATGATGCAACACCAGGAGAACTCCTCAATAATTAACACTGCACTGCATTGGGAAAAGATATATATTTTTGACGGCGATGAACCGTTGGTATTAGGCTATTGTAACTTAGGTAAATCACTTAATCTTACTATATTCGTAACTGAAAAATGTGAAATAAATTCTTTTTTCAAAAAATTAAACCGACTTCAAAAACGAACTTAAGAGTTACAAATAAACTAAAAGGCATAAAATAAATGTTTTCTACAACATTTTGAAGTCATATGCATAAGTAATAATTTTTCTCTAGATCTCTATGTCGAGAATAATCAAACTGTAAAGTTTTTATACAGCGCCGCTAACTTGCCGTGACGTAAGAAAACCGCATCATTAACAACAAGCCTTGCGCAGACACTGGAAAAAAATTCCAAACAGAAAATATAATATTGCAAGCTGCTGTGCCTGCAACTTCAATCAATTGAACCGAATAAAATATAGTTTTTAGTATAACGAGAACAATTTTATTTCTTAAAAATAAAAGTATTTTCGTAAATGAGAACGCGAACTATCACTATACCTTCACTACTAAAATGAATTAATATCCTTTCAAATTAAAAATTAAGCAGTATAAAAGACGTGTTCTAGAACATTATTTTACATTTAGCTAGCGTGAAGTTTAACACACTATATAAAGTATTTTTTATGTCCGTTTAAGTAAAAATAAAGTAAAGTAGCAGCCTGTAAATGTCCCACTGCTGGGCAAAGACCTCCTCTCCTATTAAGCAGAAGGTTTAGAGCTTAATCCACCACGCTGCTCCACTGCGAGTTGGCGGATATTCATGTGTCACAATTTCTCTCGGCACAAGTTTTCTCACGATGTTTTCCTTCACCGAGCTCGAGATGAATTTAAACACAAATGTCCATTGGGTCTGTTTAAATCTTATTTTTCTATCTGGCTCTTACTGAACTTACAAGCCTATAAACTTTACGCAAGTCCAAACAATAAGTTGACAAAGTTATTTCAATCGGATGAACGGTATAGGAGCGTATAAGATACGAACGAACAAAACAATCATTGATTTTTATATATTATATCAATTTCAAAAATAAGAGATATAATTACAAATTTATATTACAAGTAATAGTATAAATGGGCGCTGATAAGCAATATTATGTCAAGCGACACGGACTTCAATTTGAGAAAATGGTATCTAAAGATGGCAAACCTTTTCTTAACAATTTTTGAAGATGTATATATCCATCTTCTCTTTTCTATTTTGATAAAATGTTTTATGAATTAAAAGCAGATTGGTATAATAAAATGTTTTATCTAATAATAAGTTTTTCAAATATATTCAGTTATTGGATATTTTAACCGTACATTTTTAGTTAAGAAGACCTAATTTTTTTTAATCTTAAATATTTGACGCATTATCAAAATACATCAATATCTTTAAATTCAACTTTTTGTTGACACATTATTGCTTATCAGCATACAAATATAATGTTTGGATATTACTCCTTTAACACACAATCTAAAATCCGATAATGATCTCAAAACCGATTTCAATACAGCTTGAACATTTGCATTATCACTGAGATAATTCATACTCATTGAACACAATGATTAGCATTTAAGTGATTCAAATCGATTGTTGTTTAAATGGCTTTTAGTTGTAACAAGTGTAACAAGTGAGCCCCAATAATTTCGCCAATCTATATACTTGTAAATATATAAATGAAACGCTAAAACTCCAGAATGTTTGGACCGATTTAGCTAATTTTGATCTTTAAATTTTTTTTGTAAATTCATATAAACTGTTTTTAGCTGTGAAACATTTAATGTATTTTGTCTTTTTAGAAATAATACATTTTTACTTGCATATCAAATATAATAGCCGTAGTAAGATATCCGATTTCTTTGGTCTACTTTGTTTGAATACAAAAGGTCTGTTTTAGAAATAAAAAAGTGTGTTTCATTTAATGTATATGTTACCGGCCAAACCCTAACCTAATCTTATCGCGTATAGTATGAACTAGTTGAGCCTAGGCAAAACTAGTTTGTCCTTAAATCGGGTTTGGCCGGTAACATATATAAAAAAATTCGTATTAAGTTTTGAATTCATTTAGACAAATATATGTAGGTGATACGAAGTTCACCAGTTCAACTAGCGTCAAATAAATATTAAGTAACAAAATGCAAACTAATTATATAACTTCTTAGCAGACGATTGTATGAAAATTATATTATTTTCATCGTGACGTAACCATTCACCATTGAGAAGATTTCTAACTTAAAGTGGCAAATTAAGAAAATCATGAAATATGAAAGCGATAAAGACATAATTATGTCAATTAAGGAAATTATTTGTCAAATAACAATTCTTAATACATCAATTGACCTAATCACTTTCCATTCGCTTATGACTTAACCAAACATTTGTGGCTCCCCTGAACCTGCAAATATTCGAGGGTGGTGATCACTTATCAGATGATTCGTCTGCTCCTTTGTATTTTCTTCCTTTCTTTACTGTTATATAGACACGTTGGCGCAGTGGTCATGTAATGACTGAAGCGCTAAAGGTCGCGGGTTCGATTCCCGCTCACGGCAACCGTCTGTATTGGCCGTACGAATTTTTGTCGTGGTTTGGGTGTTTGTGTTAGTTTTGTGTGTGTTTACACCCCCCGACACAAGGTCACGAAATCTTAATGGAGGCCGTAGAGTGTGATGCGTTTATTAAAAAAAAATCCTTTATGTTACAAAATAGATTTTATATGATACGTTGTAAATACTAGAAATGCTTAAAAGTTCTACTGATTTTTACAATCAAAAAAATTAAATCATCGAATTGAGTTAGTACACGCTATGTGTCTTGTTTTTAATATAAGCTTTTTGCAACACGGGGCCTAGCTTAAGCGGACACTTTATAGTATTTATACTTTATTTATACTTTAACAATTTTATACTATTCTTTACAAATTTTTTATGTTTATTTTGATAAGAAATGAGTAATTTATTTCTTCAAAACCACGTTCATATACAATTCTAATGTTTCAAAGACATTATAATCGCTATCCTTTTTAACATGTATATAGAGGGCGCAGTCTTTCAAAGATTAGCCTTATAAATTAAAAAAATATACGGCATATTTTCCATTATCTTTTGATTGCGTTGACTTATAACTTTAATTTTTTCACAGCCGCATGTCATCGTAGACTTGAGTATATGATATTAATTTCAACATGATACGTCCATGCATTTCTGAGAAAAAAGGGTCGATAGCCCGACAGACAGACAGACAGACAACAAAGTGATCCTATAAGGGTTCCGTTTTTCCTTTTAAGGTACGGAACCCTAAAAATGAATGTTCTGACGTTAATAATGTACCATTACAAACCATTACAAATAATAATAACCTAGAATGGCTCTGAAATGGCCAGGAATGTTAAATGAAAAAGTTGAACTCAGGAAAATTAGTGCATAGATAAGAAATTCAAAAGTTTCACGGGAACAAGTATCCCTGCAAGATAATTTGGACACGTGCCAAGATATAAGCACTTATTCCATTACTTTTAAAAATGTGATTATAGTCGAGAGTGTATTATATACTAATATAACTTTTCATTATGTTTTTTTTTCAACTTTAATATATTTTCATTTACTTGTAGCCTATTCTATTTTATATCTTTTAATTCCCATTTAATTAACAATCTTATATATGCTTAGCTGCTAGAATACTACTGTTTCAAGAATATATATATATATATATATATATATATATATATATATATATATATATATATATATATATATATATATATTGATAAAAAGAGGAAATACAATAAGTAAAAAGATACGAAAGTCGTTGACAGTACCTTTTTGAATGGCCAGGCTGATATAATACCATTTTACTATATCATATTGAAATTATATTAAAATAAAGTATTTTATATGTTATTCTGACGTATAAGTTTTATAATTGCTAACTTTTCTCAAAATCTGTCAGTATTTGTTTGTCAGTAGACAGACATATATTATGTACTAATAATACAATTATATTCATCAAATTACACTGACTTATGTAACTATAAAAATAAACTTAATTTATATTTAATAAAAGGTTACATAACACATATGTATATTTAAAAACAAATCAAATTAATAAAAGCCTGTTTAAATAGTATTAAAATATTCATGAAATAATCGTCTTATCGCGATCAACTGGTCCTTAGTGTACAATGAATTAACTAAAACGATGACAAGCTGCTCGGTTCAGATACACCATTCATACTCAGCCAAGCAATCGAATGGAATAAAATAAATGAAAGTTTATCCTTTCATCTCGATTTTCTATCACGATCCAATAAACATTTCCTGGCCCTTTATTAACGATACCTTTATATTTATCGGGAATAAAGGAATTAATTATTTGTGTTACTTCAATATCTTAAATGTTTTATCAATCATAAATTAATTTTCGGTTTCTTGGAATTATTGTCAATTGTTTCATTTGTTATTCCATTTCTTTGTATTCTCTTAAAGCCGAAGTAAGATTAGAAAACTTAGTTTAAAAATAGTAGTTGCATAAAAAAATCGCTCGCATCATGAGACTTATATTACTTACAAATAAATAAAAATGAATTGTCTGTTTGTAATTTATTCAAATTGAAAGCTTTTCACTAAATCTATATGAAATTATAAACGGTTCTTACACAAAAAAATCAATTTTTAATTTTTTTTCTGTCTGTCTTTACGGTGTCTGTTTTTTCAGAATAAACTCTGAAACATTTTGACCGATTTTGTTGGGACTTTCACTCACATTTAGCTAATATTACAAAAAGTAGCTAATTTCATTTAAAAAAGTATTTATTTTATTCAATAATTAAAAAAATAATTACGCAAAAACAAAATTTAAACCAATGAAAGGCAACAATATCTTATTCAAATAGGAAAGGTATACATTATATAAATATAATTTTTCGTAAATTAATTAAAATAAATATATAATGAAGTTAATGTATGTAATGTAAAATTAATTTCACATTAACAAATTTCTTTATACCAATTTGTCTTGAAATAATACGAACTTTATTAACCCATTCTTTCACAAAAAAAAGTTTCTAAGTCTGCGTAAAGCAATCTCGAATAGAATTGTTGAAAAAGAAAGTATGCAAGCAGCGTATAAAATGTTCTGGTAACCAACATTCAACCGGGACAAAGGGAGAGATTTCGACAACTTCACGACGAACAAGGAAAATTTACATTACAAAATAAGGAAAGGATCGTGCCAGACACGATATTACAACATTTGGGACTATCGCTTATTTATGAGTACTCTGAATCTAAGGTTCTTTATCAAGAGCAAAAATTACAAACTGTTTATCAATTTAATGGGCACTTTCTAGTAAATACTTAGAAGTACTACTCGGACAAAAATAATCCATTTATATTTTAACCCTCCATTGCTTTAATAATGTGAAAAACACTTTATGTTAAGATTATGTCACCTACTTTGTCATTATTTTTTTTATACCCGGTTGAAATACATTTATCTTACTTATAGTACCTATAATTATAATTTGTTTGCAGTTGTTAACAAAATTTTACGACCAGTAAGAAAAACAGATAATGTATTATTATTAGATGATAATTAAAAACGATATACTCCCATTGTTATTTTATAAAAATAAATATTATAAAGCCTTTATTCATTTAATTTTAACAATAAAACATCGATTCTGAGATTTTAAAACAAGTTATGATGATGATGAATATAAAAATATACACTACTTTTATTCCCAGCTTTTGGTAACTTCGCTTGCGTTTATATAGAGTTTGTTATGAAGGACGATTCCTAAAACTAATTTTTTGTCAGTATGACACGCCTACTGAACGGTTGTACTATGCCTCTAACGTTCTCTCTAGTGTAAACGATAACTTGATATAGTTTTATCGCGATATTATTAACATTATGACAGCGCCTAATATACATACATTAACTTTTATGTACTAGATAATGAAACATCCATATTTACTTTATTTATCGTACAGTAGACATTCTGCCCTATCATAATTTCTAAAGCTATAAATATATTATTATTTTACAATGTACATATGTTACCTCCATAATACGTGACTTTTCGGAGACACGAACCCCGCTACGGTACTTTCGGAGAAAATTGATTTTCAAGAAATAATATTATAAATTTTCCAGCTCGATAAGCGCATGTCACCGAAGTATTAACCTGCGATTCTTACAATAGCGAAAGGAAAAGGGGAAGACTGCTATTCTTTATTACTTGACTGTGGCGATGTCCAAATGGAAGTTATGTCTTTGATGTACAAACGAGAATGTTCAATAGCATCTTAAGAGATTTTGATGAATGATACATTATTATTCGTCTTGATGGCGTAAGTAATAAATGGTGTAATGGTATATAAAATTCTTAAATAATCTAAATGGCCGATTTTATGACCTATAATAATCGGGTTTTTTATATTTTCTAATTACGTAAATCTTTATTAACATCTTCAACCTCTCCAAGTTTAAATATCAAGGACGTAATTGCAATCTGAGCCCCTATTAGGCGGATCATTAGACGTAGCCCACAGAAAGCCTAACTGTCAAAATAAAAGGTATTAAACAAACGATAAGCATATAGCCCAGTTGATTACCTCACGAATTCCAGAGCCAAATTATACCGATTTCAAATGTCGTCAGAACTTTTCCTTAGGTAATAAACGCTCTCACAAATTGCCCACATTTATTACGCTGTGAAAGAAATGTTTACCAAGAGGAATTTGTCTTTGTCGACATGTATATATAAAAACGTTTTGTGTAAGATTTCTCATAAAAAAATAGGAAATGACAAATTCAACCTACATTTACATTTTTAAATAAAATTGTACTTTATTCATTTTCTCTAACACTGAATTGTTCTCAATGTCTCTGTTAATAAGTTTTTAATCGACTTCCAAAAAAGGAGGAGGTTCTCAATTCGTGGGGACTTTTTTTGTATGTTCTTCATATACTCCGCCGATTGTAGACCGATTTTCACATTTTTTTTTGTTTGAAAACGTATACTTCCATGTTGGTCTCATTGTCATCAGATCAGAATCTGATGATGGAATCCTGGAGTAATCGAGGGAACTCTTCAAATATTATAGGCACATCATTTTTGATAGTGACACATGCATTGCGCTCAAAAAGCAACATTTGGTGAAGTGGTACTGATGATGTAGACCACAGATGGCCTACATCATCAGTACCACTTCACCAAATGGAGAATTACTCAATAAAAAGTATTTCACAACTTGCGATTCGGTTACTTACGATATGATTAGTAAACAATTAACGCTCGTCACAGTGTATATATTAAAATGGAGCTAATAGAGCAACACCAGGAGAACTCCTCAATAATAAATATCCCTGCATCGGGAAGAGCATATTTTGTAGACAGTGATGAGTAGTTGGCATTGGGCTATTGTAAATTAGGTAAATCACTTAATCTTATTATATTTGTAACTCAAAAGTATAAAATTATTTTTTTTATTACAAAAAATTAAACCGACTTCCAAAACAATTTTTAATACATACAAACGAACTTAAAGGCAAATAATAAATATTTTCTACAACATTTGAAGTTATTATGTTTTGAAGAAGTTATATTTTTAACATACCTTATATATACAAAAAAAAGACTACTCTTGATATTTTTGTTTGTAATGTAACCATTATCCAAAACTACTACATAAATAAGGTGACATCATAGTACCTCTTACCCTATTTCGAAAAAAAATATTATTACTAAAAAATAAAAACATTAAAATAAATTTAATTTAAAAATATTTATAGTCAAAACAAGAATGAAAATCCAGTTTCATTTATTAGTCCGTTGGGTGAGTAATTAATTTAATTACATACACTGCATGCAGTATGCAAAACAATTAGAAAATATCCACACTAGTTTCGTACGCTTGGAATAAAATAATATATTTACTACGTTAATAAAAAGTACATACCGCTATATTTTATGCACCGTGTACTAAACAAACCCTGGGCAAATGAACGGATGCCACAACACTTGACTGAAATGGGCTGGACGATCGTAAACACACGCGACCAGTTCACAAAATAATACCCCCGAGAAAGATACAAGTAGCCGAAAGGTTCCCGGACATAGCGGTCGATGTTCAGCTGAAATTAAGAAAGGAGTGACCGGGATACAGAAAACTAATTCGTGTTACGGAACGAAAACAATTTATTTTTATCTACGGTATAGACCATACAGACGAAACTGGCAAATAAATTTTTACAATTGTTTTAATAACTGATGTAATAATAGAGTTTTTGCGTTTTTCTTATAAATGCCAACATAAAAGTTTTATTTATAGATATGTGTATAGACGTTTTGCCGTTGTCATAAAAAATAGGGTGAAATAATTTCCCATTAATTATGAGTGTATCGTAAAATCGAGTGTTTATTTTTAGTTATTAAAACGATGAAGTTAAAATAAAATTTTAAGTTGTTATTGAAGTAATATATATCAACCGTGTATGAAGTCAAGTTATTAACGAATGCATCACAGCAGCTAGTCATCTCGTATAAAATATTCGTATCGCTGCGTTTTACTTTTAGAGAAAAATAAAAATTCAAAAAAAAATATATTCGATGCTACAAAAATTTTTCATAAAATACCCTAACGACGAACATAATTTATATTCATGACGTAACATACGTTATAGCATTATATAACTTAATCATTAGATACAGTTATCAATTAAAAACATGTACGTACACACATATCACGTTATTAATCTATAAAAACAAATTAAAATCACTGAGAAATCCTTATAAAGAGAAAATCTTTTTATCTCGTTCGAAACGTACAAGCTTTATAATCAACACGGACAGTCGAGAACTTATTCCACGGGGGTTGTAACTAATTTATTTTTAATAAAAAATATATCAGATAACTGTTCTGCTTAGTTACCGACTAAGCTCCCATTACTTGTGTGTGTTTTATATGGATGATAATAAGCAATAATGTATCAACCCACAAAAAGTCAAATTCGAAGATATTGATTTTCTTATAATGCGTCACGTATTAACCAAAAAAAAAAATATTTAAAAAAATTATCTAAACTAAATAAGTACGGAAAAAAGTTCCCTAATTTAGTATTTCGAATATTAAGGTGTGTTTCATGTTTTTCAATAAAAAATAATCTCACGTATTAGAAAAATTTAATATTAGATAAAACTTTTCATTATACCAATTTAATTATAATTTATTATAAATTTTATCAAAATAAAAAACAAAAGGATGGAAAATAGGTTTGGTATCTTTAGGCGCCATTTTCTCAAAAAGAAGTCCGTATGGCTTGACGCAGTATTGCTTATCGGCGTCCATATAATGATTGTGTTTGGACAATAACATGAACTTTGAACTTAATAAGCTGAGAATTATACAATTTTTGAATCACTAGACATAACGAAAATTCATAAAAGATCTTATCATTATCTATTGAAATATATGTCTTATTATTGTAGATTTATTTTATGTTATGAAAAATTAAAATATATAAAGTAATCCATAGTAATATATCAATTGAAAGGCGGATCGTCATACCATTCAAATTATGAAAAGCTCATATCTTCAGGTTTTTATTATTATTTTAGAAGTGTGTGCGTCATAAGCAAAGAAATCAGAATAGAACCTGTTAATATATTTATTACAAAAAAAAAGCATTTTATTGGTAAAAAATATCTCATTTGATATTTAGAAACTGCCGGTTGGCGGATATACACGTGTCAGAATTTCTCCTAGCACGTGCAGGTTTCTCAGCCGAGTATGAGATGAATTTAAACACAAATTTAACACTTGTAAACTCAGCGGTATTAGCCGGGGTTTGAACCCGCGAACATTGATCGATGTGTTCTAACCTAGAGGTTATGGCCTAGTGGCCATCTTAGCTCTATAAATAGGTAGGTATTTTGATTCTCACGTTGTTAATAAATTAAGTAAATATTTCAAAAACTCTACAATTTCTTTTAAGTAAACTGTCAATAAAAAAATTAAAGATAAAAATTATCACGTAATTTAATTACTAACGGTTTAACCCTAACTTATTTGAAATATTTTGCTATATAAACGCAGTATTTCATTTAGAAATGACCCACGATGACATCATAAATAATTTTTGCACATACAACTAACCGACACGGAGACAGAGAGACGGACAGACGGACAGATGGACATACGGACACGTGGACAGACAGACAGACGGACAGCGGAGACTTAGTAATAGGGACCCGTTGCCATCCTTTGGGTACGGAACCCTAATTATGTTTACAGATGGTTCAATGAGAATACCGTTTGCTAATGGAAGATAATTTATATTTATAATTTATTTAAATTGCCGTTATCCGGGAAATGTGCCGGAATCTTTCCTTCCTATTATTTTAGAGTCGGAAGAGTTGGATAAAAGCAAGTGATAAATTAATGTTCACTCCGAACGTGCGATAGAAGGCGGCCATATTTCGCAACAACCGGCTCGGTCCCAACGGTTGTAATTTCGTGTCTGGAAAGTTCCTTTTCTTATTTTGTAATGTAAATTTTCCTCTTTCGACCAGGAACTTGTCGAAATCTCTCCTTTGTCCCGATTCAATGTCGGATAACAGGAGATTTAATATGGAAGACTCTGAATTCCCTTTGACTGTATTGTATACGGTCCGGTTGTTTCACGCAAAATTAGTATAATCAACTAATTTTCTGTGAAATAATTCGAGAGTATAAATTGAAGTACTTATTTAACATTACAGTGGTTAGCTAAATACGTAACTCCATAATATAATTATGATTTTATATACGGCATTCTTGAAATATTTTGAATCATTGTTTACATTAATATTATAAATCTGAAGAGTTTTTTTAATTGCTAGAACGCGCCAATCTTAGGAACTACTGGTTTGCATTGAAAAAATATTTTTGTGTAAGATATTTTATTTATTGGGGTAAGGATATAGGCTTTATTACATCACGCTACGGATCATAGGAGCGAGGCATAGTATTTTAATATGATTACTACTTATGATTTTACGTAATATACATATTTCATTATTATTTTTTAAATAATGCACTATCATATTGGAAAATAATATTTATTCTTTCATACATTGTTTCACAAAGCTCTAGGTTTTTTGAGAGTAAAAAGTTCATAAAACACTTTTTTATTTCATACCCTTAAAATCAGTTGCTATGGCCGCATTTATTCATACAACAGTGAACTTAATAGAGCACTCGTTGCAAATGATTGGGGTTGAAATTGGACCTTTAAATCATTTATCGTCCAATAGCTAATTACCGAAAAAATTTCATTTAAAATAGTTCGAGCGTTTTATTTTTTTAATTCTCTTTTAATTCATCTCAATTGCTAGCCTTAAAGTTTTACATTCGTTTTAAAATATATACTTACATATTTTAATGTATTTGTAGATATATTTATGAGTATAATTTTAAGCAAATAAACTATTTTAATTGTACTTATACTTGTTATTGTATTTTATTGTATATATGTGTCCTCGGTGTACAATAAAATATACTTTCTTTCTTTCTTTCTATTTAGTTAAACGTAGTTATTGTTATTAGAAATCAATGCACTATTGTATTTTGTATTATGCACCTAATATGCATTATACTATTATTTCATTTACAGTTTCGGTTTTATTTGTAAGACTGTACTCTGTACAATAGATAACCCAATTAAAGATAAGAAGATACAAAAAAACAAATGAAACTTCTTACAATTGTTACTTCACTTAAAATGGAGTCGTTCGAGTGGCTCGGCGACACTATCTAATTATACGTGCTTCGACCAGACAAAGTCGTTGACGCCACGTTTAGGTGCCATAAATTTTTGATAGTTATTACATCGTAAAACGTATAATACTAATGATTGACAATACATAATTCTTCTAATCGCAGTCACGAGTGGTTCTGTTAATGTACATCCGAAACGTACAAAAAACAATAAATATAAATGCTATAGATTCGATTTCGAACAAACAAACAACATTTAAATGTACGTACGAATCCTTGTTTATTACTATTCAAATATAATGCATCAAAATAGAACAGATATATGTAAATTTATTCATGTTTATCCTAACCGTTATTGTAAAACAAAAACAAGGGAACATTACATTCAAGTTGCATTTAAGAGTTTCAACGTATAAATTCTTGGAAGATTCTCGAAAATCTACGAAGGCGGCAATGTTCTGTTGCATAGCCTTTAAATCCATCCAAAAAAGAAATGGGAGTCGACTCGTACGTTCCCTGTTTGTCTTCATTTCTAAGAGAAACATGGCCTACATATACTCGAGTAAAACAACCTTCCACTAGTTTAGGAAAAATTTTCGACACAAATATTTTTTAAGCATTATTTCTATTTGATTTGCTAAATATTTAAAAACGCGTTCAAATGGATAATAAAGGCCTTAAATAATTAATACTTTGACAAGAAATCATTCAAGACATAATCATTATATTAGTTTAATAATACCATGTCATTTTCGGATATTTGTAAGTTTGTATGACAGGGGTAATCTTCAGAGCTACGAGTTGTAAACACAACTCAAGAATTGCTCTTGCTCCAAATTACCGAATTATTACCCGACTGCCGACACAAAGGAGGGCAATCCGTTTATCAGCCTACGTATGTATGTGAAAGTATGTGTAGGTTTCTTATATCGTTTTCAAGCATAATTGCCTTGTAAGGTGTATAACGATTTAAAGTTGTTTAGTTACGATTCTCACTTATAGACTTTTAAATTGAACGGATATTGATCGCCATAAATATGGCTGACTACAGATATTTTTGTCACGCAGTCGGTTTTTTTATTAAGTAATTTATTTTATTAATATATTACAACATAGATAGAGTACTGTAGTGAACGTAACATACTTCATTAGTTTTAAGGATATTACTAATATGTTTATGCTTTTAATGACATTCGCACGAACATAATAAATCAAACAACGTATTATTTATTAAAATCTGTCCACGCGTTTGGTCCAAATAGTGCCACAAAGGTACCCACATACGTACATACATAGTCTGATAAGCACATTACCCTCCTTTGCGATGCGTAGTCGGATAAAAATAAAATTGATTTACGTTTATATCACGCAGTGTAGTCGTAAATATATTTTAACGAATATCGTTTATTAAATTACGCTTTTAGCTTACGTATCATCCCTTCAGATTTGTTACCTTCGTAATACGTGACATTTTCGAACAAGCATCGCAGTTGGCACTTTCGTAGAAAATTGAATCTGTAGGGGATTATTATAAATTTTCTAGTTGGATGGGGATGGGGACATGTTGAGAGGAGGCACCGGTGGACCGAAAAAGTATTAATATTTATATCGTTATGTAAAAAAATAAGAATACACACTACATTTAAATTTTTAACCGACTAATAAAAAAGAAGGAGGTTTTTAATTCGTCGATTTTTGTTTTCCTTTGTGTTTACCGATTTTGTGAAAACTACACAGACTTGGTTATTTTTTTTTTAATTTGAAAGTGAATGGAGGAGTCCATTGGTTCCATAGATTTTCAAAATCAGTTTAGAAGATTGGTTAACTGGAAACGTATGCCATTTAAATAAACGAAATTACGTATTCTTAATCGGCTTCGAAAAGGGTGGCTGTATGATCTTTTGATGTATTTTTCTATGTTTGTCCGCATATCTTTCTTTCTTCGCCGATTGTGTACTGATTTAAAATTTTCTTTTTGTTTGTTTTAACTACCTGTCCTGACTGACTGACTGATTCATCAACCTAGAACCGACTCCTGATATATAATAATAAATACAAAAATTAATTTCCTAAGACGGTCAATTATGGGTTTTAGTCTTCACGGATGAAGCCTGGAGTGCCGTTAGTAATATTATACCTATTACTATTTGTAAAATCTCCACTGACTATATCAACATTTTTGTACTAAAACGATATAAAACAACTTTCAAAATGTATCGCGTTGCGATAGTGATAGCTCCCCATAATAACTTGAAGGCTAATCAATTTTTTGTTACACTCAAGTTATTATAGGTAATACCTGGTTGCAAGGCAACGTCTTAAAAAAAATCAAAGTTGATGGTGACAATCCATAAGTCTAACATATGGATGCTGATAAACAATACTGTTTCAAGCCACATTTTCTTCATTTTGGATGACTTCGTTCAGGCACCTCAAAGTATCCCCCTTAAACAGAACACTTTCGGAATCACGACGTCGTAAAAAAAAAGGACGTCTAAACATGTTAAACGTATTCTTTATCTATTCGTTTGAAGAAGTATACATCCATCTTTTCTATTCAATTTTGATAAAAGGTATAATTAACTAAAAGCAGATTGGTATAATAAAATATTTTGTCAAAGAATAAGTTCTTTAAATATATCAAATTATTATATGATGCAAAATATGGAACACACATCTATATTCTAAATATTAAATAAAAAACTTTTCTACGTGTTAATTTAGTTGAGATGACTTGAAAAATTTTTGAAAAATGTTATATTATAAAATACGTGGCGTTTTATACATGTACAATAATATCTCCGAAATACATCAATATCTCTGAATTTGACTTCTTGTGGGTTAACACATTATTGTTTATCGGCATTTATATCTGCAGTTATATAATATAATTGGATGCACATCAAAGAATTCACGACGCGATATCGATATAGCTATATGAACTATCTCGTTTCTGTGATTTGTCCCTAACGCAGAACTTACTTTATAATAGAACTATCGGATAGTTTCTAAAATATTCCATTTATATATGTATACTCTTCAGTCATATAAGAACAAGATACAGTACTTTTATATGCTATGATTGTCTTTCCTTTACAATTAGGCTTAGTGCCTATGCTGAAAATGAATGTACTAGACTTTAGGGTCAGGGTCGTTTTTAAACGAGAGAGTAAACTAGTCCACTAATGATGATTAAAATGTGTTGAAAAACAGTATTTTTATGTCATATAATATTCTGAGCTAGGTGACCCGTGCTTTTAGTTCGCATAACGATGCGAATGAAATTAAAATAAATATAAAATGAATAAATTATAGTGCAGAGCCAAGGTGGCCTAGTGGTTAGAATACGCCGACCTCAACCCATAATCGCAGGTTCAAACGCACCGCTGATTTTTCAAGTGCTAAATTTGTATTTAAATTCATCCCTAGCTCGGCGGTAAAGGAAAACATCGTGAGAAAACCTGCATGTGCCGGGAGAAATTCTATCACACGTATATCCGCCAATCCACAGTGGAGCAGCGTGGTGGATTAAGCTCTAAACCTTCTCCTTAATAAGAGAGGAGGCCTTTGCCCAGCAGTGGGATTTTTATAAGCTGTTACTTTACTTTTCGTTTGTTTAAATTATAATGTAGCTAATTACTCATTTAATTTTTATTGAAAATCATTAATTTTAAGATATTTATTTCAATTATTTAATTAAATGTAATTCAAAATGGCGTATAATATCTTAATTTTGATTTAGTATTAAGGGAGATATATATATATATATATATATATATATATATATATATATATATATATATTTCTCATATATTATTTCTCATATATATATATATATATATATATATATATATATATATATATATATATATATATATATATGAGAAATAATATGTATCTGTAACCTAGTAATAAATACGTAACACTGGCAGTAAATGATTTCAGGTGTAAATCAATGACAAATAACTTACATATGTAAATCTTTATTAAGTCTGAGAGCAAAATTTATAAGTGTGAATTACACCTAAAAATACAGCTTTTAAGACTAGCTTTAAGGTATATTTATAATACAAATAAGTACGAACGAACAATTGCGATTTTTATCATATAATCTATATATTAAAATGTAAAGCTAAAAACTTGCTACCGCTTTTATGAAAATTGCGCGGACGGAGGAGTATAAAATTTTGCGCACTTATGTTAACTTTTCACACTGTTTTGCATAAAAAATAAATTATACCAATAAAAAATCATTACACTCACTACCATGTATTTGACACACATATATACTCTTTCGTTCATTGTTAAAGTCTGTGGTCACATTGAGAATAAATTATCTGTGGTCAATATTGAAATCTGTTGAAAATTTAACTAACTACGGTCGAATTCCGATATAGGCGACCACTTGTGATATACGAGTAGATACACAAAATGTAACTTTGATCGTATGTTTGATAATAATTTTCATATAGAACGATGATATGAATTGTAGGAGTGATTGATGTGCAATATGAAGATAAGTACCTAGATTGAATGCAACGTTTTATTTTAATGGCTTCTATTCATGATATTTCATTAAAAGAAAATTGCAGTTAATAATCTCCGATATTAAACCACGGGTTTTCCCGTGTATGGGCGTCGTTAGAACTTTTCTTTGGGTGATAAACGTTCTCGCAAATTGCCAGCATTTATTTAACTCTGTAGAAAACTGCTCCTAATGTGAACTGGGAGAAATTCTACTTAGTGAACCAATAACCCTTTCTATACGAAACTCTCTTTTTATAAATATGTATATTTAAATGAAAACTAGACATTTATAATTATTTTATTTTAAGAATGCTTTTAATTACCCACTTTCAAGTTTATATGTAACATAATTTATTATATTTTTAACTTTTTTTAAATGTTAGTTAACTTAGAACTCCGTGATTTCTTCACTAATCATAAAAATTATATTTTATTCGAATTTATAGGCTTTATTAGCTATGATTTTTTTATAAAAATCGGCTTAGTAATTTGGTTTTTAAATTAAAATAACTAAAATTAGTATATCACACAATCAAACGAGATTGCGTAGTATGCTTTTGAAGTAGGTATATTATTATAATAGTCTTATTTATTGGAAGTCCGTTAAAAATATGCTCCCGTACAAATTATCACTTGACCCGATACTAAAACATACTAAACTATGCCCTATACAAAACCTATTACACTTGAAGAGTATCTTATAAATTTCCAGAGTAACATATTATAGTGAGGAGCTACCAATAAATTGGGAAATGGGGTGTGCGTAGCGTATAATGAAAAATCCGATCGCCTATCGAATTTATCTTTACGTCACTGTTGTTACCCGATATCGTTTCGAAAATTCGCCTTCGAGAAATTTCTATTTGTGTGATGCGATAGGTGCTTATGTCTTTCTTTTGTCTGCTGGAAAAAAATACAATTGTTTTGTAATGTAACCGGTAAAGTATGATTTCGATACTGGCACTGACTCCTCATGACTTATGCTTTAGTATTTTAACTAACTGCTCATTGCACCCGTGTCTATGGTTACTGCTTTGCTTCTAATACTAGTAGCTACAAGATTGGTGTTTTTTTTTTTATTTTTCATTTTAAGTCAATTATTATTTATTGGTATTATAGCACACGTAAAGTTTTTCTATAATTATTTCTTATCATAGATGATTTTGAGGACTGCCGACTGCTGAGAATTGGTGTAAATTATTATTGCACTAATAGTCACGGGTTCGATTGCCACTGATAACAAATATTTATTTAGGCCATATAAATGTTTGTCGTACTCTGGGTATCTGTTTGCGTGGTATCTGTTTTTAAACTTTGACAAAAGATATCATTTTGAGTGCATTAAGCGTAAGAAATCATATTATATTATTACTAGCTTGCCGCCCTGGCTTTGCATGGATATATTTCATTAAAAGAAAACCCGCATTTAATTATTTCCAGGCATTATCTGACTTACAAAAAAAAATAGAAAGCTATTTTTTCAAGAGTATTTGCACAAACCTTTTTGAATAAAAAACAAAGTGTCAAAATAAAATGTAATTTAAATCAAAACACTAAGAAGTAATGATATCAACTTCGTAGCAAAACAACCCCAAAATAAACTTTCTAACCCCTTTTTAACCCTGTTAGGTGATGTATTTCAATAAAATAAGAAACATGTCTTCCACCAATTCTATTAAAGAATGTTTATGGAAAATATGAAAAAGAATAGATCAAGAAATCCCGTTGCCCCATAGAAACTTTGACTCCTTTTTCACACCCTTGGGGGTAGAATATCTGAAAATCTTTCTTATCACTTTTCTACGTCATACAACACCACACCACACCTTTAAAGTTTCAGGTCTCTACGATCAACGGTTTAAGCAGTGCGTTGCTCCGTCAGTCATATATATAAACTAGCAGTTCCCGCAGCTTCACCCTTGTATACTTGGGAATTTGATGTCTAACAAACTTTCAAACTCTTTTTAAACCTCAGTGCGCACTTACAATATGTAAGGAACGTTTGTACGATATTTCTAGATGTTTCCAGGTCCAACGGTTTCAGCTCTACGAAGATCGATCAGTCAGTGAACAAGCCAATCAATCTGTTTTGATTTTTATATAGATTAGTCGATAAACCGATTTTAATAAAAAATCTGTGGGACCAATCTGAAAGTATAGGATATAGTAAATTTTCAAATAAAAGATCATAATCAGTTGATTTTAACCAACATAAAAATAGAAGGTTTTCAATTCTGATCGTATGTTTTTTTAATGTTTGCGTCCTTATGACTCCGTCATTTGTTAAGTGTCTTAGAAAATTCTTTTTTACCCGCACTTACAGATTATTCCCATAGAATTTTTATGATAATCGGTTCAGTGGTTTTGTTTTTATTTTATTTGCATATTTACGTGTCAAATATATTTATTTCTGAATGATTATATTTGACATGTAACAAGTAACAGCCTGTAAATATCTCACCGCTGGCCAAAGGCATCCTCTCCTATTAAGGCAATAGCCTTAATGGGAGAAGAGGCTATTGCCTTAATAGGAGAGGAGGCCTTTGTCCAGCAGTGAGATATTTACAGGCTGTTACTTTACTTTACTAGACTTTTAGTCCTTCGTATGCGTGGTACGATTCAGTCCTGGACAATTTATTTCGACGGTCAAAAAAATACCCCGGGAATTGTTCCTCATCTACCGAAACTATAAGGCGACCAATTGATGTTAATTAGACAAACAATCTGACAATTAAATCTTGCGCAAAATCGTCACTCTGTACTTCGTTTGACAAACATATCAAACATATATAATTGCAAACGTGATGTGAGTTTTTAGAGACGTAGAGGGTTATTATACTGAGCTATCGCTACCACAACGCGATACATTTTGGCTGTTGATTTTTCCGTTTTAGTTCAATAACCAGAAATCAATTGTCAGAATGTAGTACTTTGTGATAGCTATAACCGACTGTAATTAGCCTACTGATACTAATTACTGAGCGTAGTCAACTCAATACTTTTCTATAACAAATACTTGCGCAGCCATGGACTTTTACTGACCGTCTTACTGGCTAAAATAATATTATATATTTTTCTTATCCTAAGTTCATGTTTCATACGTGTTGATGATCACGTAATAATAATAGCTGATTCTCCTGTTTGCACGGGAAACTTGAGTGCTATAACTTTCGGGTCAACAAAACAGTTCGATGTAGTTCGCTCAACTTAGACGGTAGGAAGCTCTAAATATTTATGACAACTTACCGCTTGGTATATAATCTAATACTGGCTCAATACAAACATGAAATCTAAAACCCTTTGAAAATTCGCATCTAAACAGGAATTACCGACGGTTACGTTGAAATTGAATCGTTCTAATCTTAGTGCTTTGCGTGACTTAATATTTAAGTGGTAAAGTTCAGGCCTCGGTTAGTTAAAACCGCAGGACTCGTCTGTCGGAACTACTTGTTCGTGTTTGAATTGTTATAGAGGAGTATATAATAATCTCATGTTACGAAGTTGTTACAAACTATGATGCTTTACTTAAAAACGAACAAAAAAAATTTTTTGACAATTTTATTATTTCGTTATGAAAAAGTTAAATTTACGACATCAACACTCTAGACCTAGGTCTAGACCTACGCGTTTGAGTAAATACCTAAGGAATGAACATTATAACTCTGGTATAAATTTTTAAAAAATACTGTTGCTTCTTTAAAAGAAAAACAATAAACACATCGTGGTTATTTTCCTGAAATTTCTTACTTCAAAACATAAAAAAAGCTATAAATATTCAGTATAGTAAATTTGACTCGAAATTAATCCAATTACCTTCAGTATTTCTCCTCATTTCTTATTCACTGAACTATCACGTTTCAAATTATATAATTTCAATTAAAATATATATTTATTTTATTTCAAATAAATAAAAATCATGTTTTGGAAGCGGAGAGCTTCACCTCGTCAAGAAAGTAATCAAATACGGAAATTGAAACTTCGGAATGAACATACTGAAATTTCCAATCATGATATCGAATAAAAAGGGAGCTCATCTAAAAATATTTGGATAAAGTTTTAAAAAAATAATATCTTTAAAATAGATCAAAATGTTTATTTTATTTATTTTTTGT
Organism: Hypolimnas misippus; assembly: GCA_037950945.1. Taxonomy (NCBI): domain Eukaryota; kingdom Metazoa; phylum Arthropoda; class Insecta; order Lepidoptera; family Nymphalidae; genus Hypolimnas; species Hypolimnas misippus. Next base: position 9,083,266 of record JBBEEQ010000029.1, on the reverse strand, counting down.
TATGTTCTACGAAATAATTTTCAAAAGAAGAAATAACAATACTTGTTACATAATCTTATTATTAACATTTTTTTTTTAATTATTAGGTTACAAATTTAGGTTAGTTAACGTGCGGTGCTCGTGCTGCATGACACCAGAGATAAGTATGTTATTTTCGCGGATTATAGCAAAAAAAAAATAGTGATTATTTATCATCTAACAGCTTCTTCAATTAAATAATAAAACTTTAAACAACAATGTTAATACTAATTTGCTATTCGAATTTTAAATTTAAAAATAATGAACTTATTACAAGTAGTACTAGAAATATTTTTTAAGTCTGTTTATAATATAATTATTTTGGTACTATCGTGATTATTTTATCACTGTGAAATCCTTAAGAGTCCTTATACGAACTTGTGAAATTCTTCGAAGTCATTAAATAACTCAAATCATTACTTTTGGAAGTGACATACATATATTTAATATTTGTTCCCAGAATAACTGGAAACAGAAATTACGCGGAAAACATCAATTTTACCAATGGAAATATGTACATAATAGATGTATAATCTTCATTTTATGAATTGTTTTGAATTTCAAGGTCGTTTCATATTTTGTAATTTATACAATAATCTCATATATTTATTTACTAATGTTTTATACTAGACAATGTGAAAAGAAAAAAAAACAATAAAAATATTAAAAGAAGAATTAAAAATAGAAAAATTAAACTATTTAAAACCTACAAATCTGTCGATGTCATTGCAGTGAGGCAAAGTGCCCAAAACACTGGCTTCATTACCCCTTTGAATGGCCAAACTGATATGTTGGCCAAGGTAGGCGCCAGCTCTCCGGTTACTTGTAGACTCGACGAGGCGGGAAGATAATTCTTGTTAGAATCTTTCGGCTTCCTCGCCCCAGGACCCCATGGTTTCAACGACAAAGAGCACAAATATGAAACTCCTTTGAATGTTTTCATATTTGCGCCATTATTTCGTTACTTAGAAAAGTATTCCAATGCCTTAATATAACATTAACCAAAGTAAAATATTAAAATAATTATGTGAAATTTTGTAAGTGATTATGTATGTTAATAAGTTCTTTATATCATAGCATCTCAACGGATTTGAAATAAATTACAAATAAAGATGGCTACATAGCACAAATTATTTTTAAGCCACGGGTAAAACGCCGAGATATAGTTACTTAATAATGCTACTTAATAGTGCTTTGTTAATGTTAGTTTTCCCTTAAAATAATACGATAATAAACTTTATGTTTGTACAGCCTATGAACATCTATAATAATGTACCTGTTAAGTCGTACACTTCGCACATACGACATTCGCACTCTTTACAACATTATATTTGTATAGACATTTGAATCATTTACTTCGATTTTTTTATCTTTAACTTCAGTCAATGAAAAATTGATTAACCTAAACAATGTGCACGTAATCCGATTGTGTTGTATAGTGTGCTCCTAACATTATAATAACAGTAAAGAGAATTGTAATTTTAAAGTGAAGGTAGACGAAGAAACTAGCGCACTCACTGCGGAATGGCGCTCCAATCAGCTTGGGGCAAAAAAAAATTTTCGCACACCACAATCCACAATCGGAGGGGTTTTCGGTGAACATATGTACATAAAAAGTCCTCGACAAATAGAAAACCTCCTTTTTTGGAAGTCGGTCAAAAAAGGTACATTATCTTAACCGTCTCGATTAGATACTTTATTCTCCTATGACTTCGTCTGCGTGTAATTCGGTTATATCGCACTATACTTTCGACTTAGCATAAACAACTTCGTTACATTATAAACAGTCATATTCCCGTCACATCACGTCATGTCGTGTATATCTGACAGGAGAAGAACATTTCATTTCTGATGCCTCTTGCTTTAGATGTTGTATTTACAGTTTTATTGCAGAATAAAACAACAGTTTCGTTTTATTTCTTTGTAAAGCGTGCTCAGAAATGTTTTGGATATCAGATAACTTTTCATCCTCGAGGTACGGCTATATTTCAAGATAAGCGTTTTGGAAATAAGTGTATATCTATACTAAAATATAAAACTGAGTTTTTTTGTTAAAACGCGCGAATCTCAGAAGCTACTGCGCCGATTTAAAAAAATCTTTCGTTCGTTAAACAACTATATTAAGAAAGATTATGAAGTATCATTACGCTACTGCTCAACGGAGTGAATCAATACCCATATGGTCCATAAAATAAAATACGCATGCCTAAAATTTCACTATGATAGTACCTACATTTTGTCCACTAAGTACACCTTGTGTACGGGCTTACTAGACCGGGACTGTACCACACTCGCACAGAAGATAAACTAGAGAACTAATATCTTAAAACTAGTTTTCGTACGATAAATGAGAGAGTAGAAAACATAACTCCTTCTTCCACCCTTACCTTCTTTTCCTTCTCTTTCATCTTTCATTCCTTTTAAAGCTTTTTAACCTCTTTTCTATTGGCTTCGATAATGCTTCAAATTTTCATAGACGATAATGTTCACTCAAAGTCAAGGAACCTTTTTGCTCGTTTGCCCGCTATTTTCATAAAAAAAATAACTAGGATAGTACATATCTAACCATAGAACGTGACAAAGACACAGTCATGATAGTGAAAGTTTTATGTAAATTCGTCTCCAGTGTCATTCGTTCGTTTGTTTCGTAAGTTGACTGATAAATTAGTCAGGTCCTCTTGCTGAGTCGAGATAAGTGGATCAGACAAAGGATTACCTTGTTTCAACGGTAAAGTGAGAAAATCAGAAATGTTCACAAATGAAAAACTAGTATAGAATAAAAATATCAGTTCTACTATTCTAATATGATAAATGAGAAATCTATCTGTTTGTTTAAACTTTTTTACGACTACGCTTCAACGGTATTAATAAAACCTTTTTTTTCCGCTGGGAAATGTATTTATGCGTACCGCCTAGAGTTCTAAGCGGGTATGTGGGGCTCCTATCGCGACATAGCGCGCCAGACTACCCACTAAACCCGTTAACATCGGTTAAAAAGAGAAAATATAGAAAGCACGTGAAATCTAGACTTTCTTTTACTAAAATACACGAAGACAGGCGAGGACGGAAACTAGTCTCAATTAATTTATTTCGCAAATAATTATTTATGCTTCAAATAGTACTTTACTTACAGCAAAAATACCAAACTCAAACTCAAAATATACTTTATGCAAATAGGCCTTTACAAGCTCTTTTGAATCGTCAATTTATAAATTTGTGATGTCAGTTTCACGTGAAGCTACCACCTCGGAGTGTAGACTCTACTGAGAAGCGCCGGCGAGAAACTCAGTAGTTACTCTTTTAAAAATATTTTTGTACAATATTGTTTGATACAATAAGTTACAGTTATCCTGCGAGAATGTCAACGTCCTATTATTATTCCACGCGGTTTTATCATTAATATAATCATATACTAAATAGTATGCTTTTTCTATTAATGATTTTTTTTTATATAAACTTTAAATTTGCGAACTGGCAAATTTAATATACCTTACTATATCTTTTAAAATTATAAAATTTAAAACATTATTGATAAATTGGTATACCGAATAAATTACTCTATATAAATTACAAAATGAGAAATAAGGTCACTTCAGCAGGTCAGAGTAAATTCGGAAACCTGTTTTTATTTAAATACTCATCTATTGTCAACTTGTCTATTATTCTTGTAACGCTACTAAACGCAACTCTCAACTTAAATTAGATCTTAAACTAAAGACGAGTTCACATGTACGTCATATTTGTATCCTCCGCTCCGGTTAATAAGATCGGAAATTACTTACATTTTAACCAGACGGTTTTCAATTACACGTTACCTATGTGAAGACTTTAACAAACATGCTATCACTAGATAAGTTATACTTGACAGCTATGTTAGACTGGCGACTTCACCTGTGTTACTTTCAGCAGCAAATAATAAAAAAACGCCGATATATATACGTCTTTTTGTCTTTTTAACCAAAAGTAGGCGTATTCAATTTCGCGTTCGTTCATCACGCTTATTTCCTTCTCTTATACTTAAAAACGAAACTTATGGTGTTATCCATTATAGCGTGATGTTTTGCAGCCTATTTCCTTAATAAAAGGGCTATCTGACGTAGATAGAGCAGTTTGTTCCTGAGATTAGCATGTTCAGACAAACAAACAAATAAACACTTCAGTTTTATTGTTTGCGTTGACTTCCAGCTAAGTTGCGTAGTTTTGTTCCTGACAACTATATAATTCACTGGTACAAACTGTTAATTATTATGTACATATATCCAAGATAACATTCCTATCTCTGAAATACGTTAAAATCTGGACAATGTTTTTACGCTTCTGTGCGCAAACGTGTGGCAGTGACCAATACCCATAGGCTAAGCAAATGTCAATAAGATAAGTAGTGTTAGGAGACAATACTTAAATAATTGAATCCACCGTAATACTATTTTGCGGATTAGCCAATATATATTTTAAAAAATCTTCTGAACCAAGTCAATTTTCATTAATTTATGTTTTATGCACCACAAACTACAAGGTCAAATATGTTAACTTTTACCAGAAATAAAAAAATAACTACGTAAAATTGCAAAATAATACTAATACAAACAAAATATTATTATTAAACTGAAAGAATTCGAGGTCAATGTATGAAAGTACAAAACAATAACAGAACAATACGAAACAAAAATATTAACACGAGAATTGTTAACATTAACGATATTCGTAAACTTATCTCGCGTTCTCATTAGTGGCTACGAGTCTCCTGAATACGTAAACGTGTCATTCATGATTAAGCAAACAGGATTATATAAAGACACTGCTTTGTCGGAAATAAAATTTACGCTAAGTCTAAATAGAATGCCTTATCCATACTAATATACAAAGCTAAGAGGTTGTTCGAACATGCTATTTCAGAATGTGAATTTGAGGAATTACTTTCGCGTAAGATAGCGTGTTTCTCGATAAAGGTAACCTATATAATAAAAACTTTTTAAAAAATCTAAATATGTAATATATAAAATAAAATTAAATAAAAATGTTTTCTGCAAAATTTTAAAGTCGATGCTTAGAAAAACTTTTTTGGTATTAGAAAATTTCAAAATCGGTAAAAAAGCATAATAGAAGAAATATGTATAAATAGTAATAATAAAATAATAAGATAACCTATATATATATAAACTATACTACTGAAAAGAGCATTAAAATTGCACAAATAAGCAGTAAAGATGTTAAAAATAACATTTAAAATGGATTGTTATAAAGAATGGAAGAACTTTTATTGATTTGATCGAATCGAAATTTACTATACTGTGAATTCAATGATACTAAAATGTCATAGTTTAGTAACCTTGACGTGATGTTGCATCATCTTAAATCAACAGGGTACACAATTCGTCATCAACTTATACCAGAAGTATCGTGCGAGGTTCCTAGAAATGGTATCAATATATACATTATCAGAGTTTCTTTAATGTCCGAAAATCTCCATCAGATTACTCATATATTATACATTACTTCTTGAAAAAGATGTATTTCCTTTTCTAAATTCGGTTAAATATTCTCAAATATAGCCTTTATATAACACGTTAGATTGTTTTAAGTTCGTCGGTTACGTCTAATTAAGCTGAATCCTTTAATGAATTAAACTTTTTTAATTACGAACTTGTATGTGATGAGTAGGTGAAGGCGAGGAGAATTCGGATATCTTATTTACTACGTCTACATCGCGGTGAACGTGAATTGTAAACTTTTACTATCTTTAGCATCTCGTTGTCTCTCCTTCCAACATTTTCAAGTTTAGCTTACATAATAGACTTTCAACTACAGACCTCGTTTTAATTAGTTTCTTTAATTACTTACTCGTTGGCTGCGAAAACAGCACATGCAAAGAGGTTGTCTCCGTTACGAGTAGTTCTTAAAACTTTAAGTTGTATGCATTCACGGTGGCGTCTAGGAAATATCTGTGAAACGCTAAGAATTCAAGACTTGGTTGGTTTCCTTGAGTAAAATTGAAAATCAGAATTTTTTTTGCGGGTATTATAATTACTGTAAGTACAACATACGTTTTTTATGACGTTCTAACAAATTAATAAAATGTAAAATGTATTATATTTTAATTTTTCTACGAAATCACATTCCGATATACAAAATGTATTTTGAGAGTAAGTAAAATCCGGATTTAATTAAGCCTAAGAGCCACTGTTCCAATCCCAAAGCTATAGTATATATTCATAGCCGAGATGCCACTAACAGATTGCTTAGTAATATATCAATAATCTTGTCTAGCGTACATTGAAATGTATAGTTCTCTTACAATAGTATCTCTTGAATATGTAATCCCCACATCACTATGCCGCGCCGTCGTCGTAATACGTGCCGGCAACGTTACCAAATGCAATCAGTCCTTTGGTAGCACCTATATAGCATTGAGGTGGCCCATCATTTATTGCCCTTTGTGTTCAGACGTATCGATTCCTCTTAAATCATTCAGCGAGAAATTACACGATCAGAAGTTGCCGAGTACAGATTGAAATATTGATATATTTGCATTCCGAATCAATTTGCAATATTTTTCCTCTCATTTGGAATTTCGTTTCACATGAATTATTTGGTAGGTCAATATATGATAGCTCTAAAAATACGATTTCATTTGCTGCGTTTTTATTGTACATACTAACTTTTGCTCGCGGCTATGCTTGGGTGAATGTACTTTGTTTTAAAATAATACGTAAATATGACCTTTAATATATACGTTTTAAATGATATCATACATAAACATATTTTAAAAATAGTATTAGAGGTTGCAAATTTACTTCGCACATACAAAATTTATTCTCTCTGGTACGTATTATATAAATAAATATTACGTACTCTTAAATTAGTTTCATGTTAGTTTTAATGGCAACGTTAATCATTTATTTGTAAAAGAACACTTAATAATATCATGAGCACACAAAATCACCTGGAAAGTGAAAGAAAAACATATTTTTTACATTCTCGGTATTATAACATGTGTTGACGATGTGATTATTACTATTAAAAAATTCGTATCTCGATATAGTATAAAGAAAATTTGCGTCCATCGTTGGATTTTATCGAATATAAAAAGTATTGTGGCTTGAACGATATTTAATAATATGAAATATTGTATGCAAAAGCAGTAAAGATTTTGTTTTTACATATATGAATAAACTGGCAGTTCCCCGCAGCTTCACCCGCGTATAGTTTGGAATTTGATAGAAGCGATTTAGGAAACCGATAAAACGCTGCATTTTGTGTTTCACATTTCATTACTATCATCCAAAAGCATGTGTATTAAAAGTTTAAGATAATAATGAGATTTTCCATACAAACGTTACCCTTTTTTACCCTCTTACGGGTGGAATATCGAAAAACCCTTTATTAGTGGATGCATACACACTAAAAGGCACCTACTACCCAAAATTTCAAGATTGAACCCCACCGGCTTACGCCCTGCGTTGAAGAATCAGTCAGTCATTTAATCAGACTTTGAGAAGTGACTTTATATGTATAAATAGATAGATATGGATTTTGTAAAATATCACAATATTTGTGTACCGGTACAATTATAGTATATATATTAATATTTATTTTCTGATTAATTCTAATTAAACTCTGTACATCATGCTTAACATAAAGGTAAGAACAGATAATATCCCTTTGCCTACATTTTGACAAAAGGCGAATATGACCTTGTGTATATGTCGTGGACTACTCGTAAATTTCGGCAAATTAGGATCCATCCAGACATTTCATGGTACACTGTCATTGCTTAATTTGGCCATCGAACACCCTCTATCTTATTCATCCAATAAAAAAAAAAGTTAGTATAATTTTAAATTAATTATTTACTCATTTCCGCTCAAGGCTTCGCCCGCGCGATATGTTAATAAAAATAGCCTTTACGTTATTTTATTCATGTGTATAACTTTTATGGCTGTAAAGTTTCATTACATTTTCATTTACTATTTGTGTGAAAGATAAACACATATCCATTAATCCATCCACCCTTGAGCGGTAGGATTAAACGGAAGACAGTACGCTGCAGGTTAAAACCTAGCAATGACACAATTTTGATATAAGGTTTAAAATTTTAATATATGATTTAAAATTATTAAAAAAAAATACTATCTTAAAGTACCCCAAGTCATAGTGATAGCACTAGTCTACCCTAGCCTTCATGTTTTCATGAAGCCGGTGACACGGAGAGAAATGTAGCAGATGCCCTCGCAAGTACGTTAAAGCGGAACAGCTGCACCGAGAAATAAAAAACTTGACGAAGTATGTAGTTAGGAATATGACAAATAGTTTGTTCTCATTAATTCACCCGACTATCTACATATATAACATAAATTCTGTCTATAATTTGACGCTAATAAGCAGTACTATGCCAAGCCGCACGGACTTCATTTTGATAAAATAGCATCTAAGGATGTCAAACCAATTCTTAATAAATCTATTTGAAGAAGTATATCCATGTTTTCTTTTCTTGTTTGATAAAAGTTATAATGAATTAAAAGCAGACTAATATATTTAATATATTATCTAATAAAACATTTTGAAATATTTGGGATTATTCTATAAATTGCAAAATATTAAAGCACTTTGAAATTCGAAACAATTAATTACGAAACATTTTTGTGTACTTATTTAGTTGATATGACTTACATTTTTTCGAATAATGTTAAATAGGTGATGCAGTATCAAAATATGTCAATATTTCAAAATTCGACTATTTGTGGGTTGACACATTATTGCTTATCGGCATCTAATTCTAATCTCAGTGAAACAGATTTGTAACTGATAAATTGAAGGTGGATCCTAACTAGAATTATTTAATGGGTCTGAATTTATTTTTTATGCCTTAACTTAACCGATCATTTAACTTTATAAACACCTTATCATGCGTAGAAACAATAAAACATAGGATATCTTTCATGTCAAAAAAGTACCTTTCCTGAGTAATTCAAAACGTTTTAGGCGGCTGTCCGGCATACCTAATTATATATTCAGAAGTCATTTTGACATCAATAAATGACTGATAAACTGAATGACTTTCTTCACCTTGGCAAATGAGCACGTAATAAAGTTTACGTGTCTGGCACCATAGCAGGATAATAACCACACAAATCATGAAATGGCGGCGGTACATTAAACACCCAGGTATATTACGATTTAGTCAATTTCACAGTCGAACCGCAACATATCGAAGCGTGATATACGATTTGCGTAGTCTCAAAGTTTTGCACGTGTGTAGCGCACATTGAGGTTATTTATTCGCCTCGAGACAGATCGTGCGGTTTAATTAGAGAATTCAGAAAGGAGAACAAAGGTAATCCACACTCCAGATTGATTCAACATTTAAGACTTTGAACCCTACACTACAATGGACTATTGTCGCTAGAAGCCTCATTATCATTAACAAGTCTTGCGCATGCTGTAAATGGAACTGTGTTTAAATGACACCCTTTTTTTAAACTGACGAAATATAAAGATACACGACACGACAGATATACTACAAAAGATGAAATAAAATCATGTTTAACACGTGTCTAGCTAAACAGTGTTTAAAAATTAAAAAGAAATAAAATATCACTCGTCATATTTGACAGCTGAAATAGGTTTTAAGCATATGTTAAAAACGATATTGTCTTTAGACACAGATTTGTAGTACAGGATTTTATAGACACGCGTTTAACGTATGTAACGTTCAGTTCAATTATTCGATCGATAATTTCTCATCTCTTACTCTTATATATAGTTAGAAGTGCTAAATAAGACAAGTAAAGAAAAATAGGTTATACGTGAATTATACGAATAACATAAAAAACATCATAACGATTTAAAATAAAATAGTGAACGTAGTAAATAATTCGAAAAAAAAAACATATAAATGTTTTACGTAATAATTCTTTCCAGCTATAAAAGCGTAGACACGTCTCGAAATGATTTTCTTTCCTCCCTCGGGATCAGCCTAAAAATATATTCGCAGTACGGGAATTTTGATCCCTGCCTTAACCCATAAAACAGGAGAAAAATACTACGGCATTTGAGCTTACGAATGCGATACGAATTATTGCCATATAACCGCATCCGAAACACGACTGAATTTACAATTTAATGAATCCATTTCATTCTTCAATTTAAGCTTTCATTATTTTAATTAACTCGAAATTATTAAAATTATAATTGACACCGCACAAGTAATTTACTTAATAATCTGTTATGGAGTCCGTAAACATATACTCGCAAAAGCATCAACGTGCAAGCGATATTTTTAAACAAATATTCACGTGCCTTTTTTATAGTAAAAAATATGATGAATGTTATATAGCTGAAGAGTTTATTTGTTTGAACGCGCTTATCTCAGGAACTACTAGTTCGAATTCAAAAATTATTTTTGTGTAAGAAAGTTTATTTATTGAGGAAGGCTATAGGCTATATTACATTACGCTACGGCTCAAAAGAGCGAAACAGTAACCATAAATGCGAGTGATACCGCAAGGGACAGCTAGTAGAGTAGATTATTTATAAAAGGCGTTTCTTGTTGGTATGAAATGTCTTTCTATTACTGCATAAATGTTTGATACGCCACTCTGAAGATCATTTTGCGCTCTAATGAGGAAAATTTAATTATATCTCAAAATTGATGATTTCATTAAAAAAAATTGTAACTAATTGCTAACAGTGTGAAGTATTCACACGGGTCACTTAGTTATGGTGTAAATTTATTTTAAGCGTTAAGATCCGTCTTATATGAGATCTCCGGATCGGCGCACTAGATGATTATTTTACGGAGCTATCGCTATCGCAATGCAATATATTTTGCCAGTTGATTTGTTTCGTTTTAGTACAAAAATTAGAAATTAACTTTTGTTGCGATTAATTTGGTGGTCACTGTAACTAGCTGCACCAATAATAGCCTCGAAATCGATCTCCGCTCATGATAAATATTTGTATAAGACGTACAGACGTTTGTCGTTGTCGGGATGTTTGTATTTATAGTACCCACAAGATTCTACGCTAATGGAGTCCGTTGAGTATAAAATATTGAGTCACAGAATACGAATTAAAGATTTCTAAAATGCCTTAAAAATATACAAAATCAAAATATACCTTATTCAGGTCGGCTTTCAAAATCGAACAAAAATATTTAAATTTTACAGGTACGCTTTTACAGGTACTGTTACAGGTTGGATTTTTGTCGGAGTCGACGGATAAATCCGACAAAAAGAATTTGACCCTTGACTATTTTCGAGTATAATCTTCATTCTAAGATATTCATTCAACTAATTTGACAGACGCGTTGGCGCACTGCAACTAACTGAAGCGCTAAGAGTCGCGGGTTCGATCCCCGCTCGCGATAAACGTCTCTAGTGGCCATACGGATGTCTGTCGTTGTCTGGGTGTTTCTGTTAGTTGTGTTTGTGTGTTTCCGGACCCCCGAAACAAGGTCATGAGATCTTAATGGGGACCGTTGAGTGTGATGCGTTTGTTTATTAATTTTAAAAAAGTAATTTAAAAAATCAATAAACAGAATTAAATATTGATTTCATCAAATAAATAACGTAGCATTAATTAATGGAATTTATTGAAAAGCAACGATTCGAGACAACAAATCTGTCTTTGGAAGTTCAAAACCGCAATAGATGCTTTGTTATTTGTCCACAGACGTCTCCTTAAACCGCGACAAGTATCTACAACATTGATCACATTATTCTAAATAATCTTCTCAATTAGGTAAAAGGCATTACAGAAAGAGAGCTCGTGGTAGATATTGTATTATATTCTTTAAACCCCAACCCAAACAGAAGAGTGTTAAAAGTTTGACGATTCAATTATATTTACCTCCTATTTGTTGGTTGGTTGTAGTAGATTGATTAGATTTTCAAGAGTTACGCCAATTTTTTAGATTTTTTTAACAAGAGGCTTATTACTATGAGCTATCGCTATCACATTGCGATATATTGTGACAGACACGTTGGCGCAGTGGTCACCGCAACTGACTAAGTGGCGGGTTCGATCCCCGCTCACGGCAAACGTCTCTATCGGCCATACGGATGTTTGTCGTGGTGTAGGTGTTTGTGTTAGTGTTGTGTTTGTTTCCGGACCCCCGACACAAGGTCATGAGATCTTAATGAGGGCCGCTGAATGTGCTGCATTTATTTATATATCATGACAGTTAATTTGTTTCGTTTTAGTACAAAAATCAGAAATTAACTGTCAAATGTATTACGTTGCGATAGCGATACGCACACATAATAGCCGTGTAGGTTTTAAAAAAGGAAGAGATTCTCAACTAAGTTGAATGTCTATTCTTCACTAGCGGCCCGCAACGGGTTCGCTAGTGTTATATATATACATATATATAGATTTACCGTCCCTTATTCACCCGTTTAGGCGTAAAAAGAAAACAAAATAAACGCCGATCCATTAATTTCTAATCAGAAGTAATCATATTAAATTTCTTTGAAAATGACGGACTTTCATACATACAAGCGAAAATTTAATTATTAAAAGTAAAGACTGCTGAAAACGTAATTATTTTGTGTACAATCCATAACTTCCTTAAAATAAAATGCAAGTATTATAAAGTATAGCTTATAAACAGTAAGAATGCTAAAACTTATTACAATTTGTAATACTATTATACTTTAAAATGTTTATCAAATTATAAGAAACAAGACACAAGTTATTGTTCAAACAACGAAATAATAAACTGTAAAACTATACAATGAATCTCGTAAAACGAACTGACAAAGTTCAAATATAAAAGTACTTAACTTCGAACTTCTATAATTTGTAGCCGGAGTATTAGAGCGAGCAACATAGAAGCCGTGGTGTCGTGCAGAAATATCAAATGTTCCAAACTTTCAGTCGCAACGGAAACAGTTTTGCAAATTGCAAGTAATTTGCGCAGCTACCTAAAGAGGAATCTCCTAATGGCCGGCCGGAATTCACCCACATAACTACAATCCTCAAAAAGGTCCACTAATGACTTTCATAAATTATTGTTCTAGTCTAGGATTAAACGACAACTATTTTTAATTACTATAAGTTGCAAACGAATTGTGAGAAGTCTGTTACAAAACAATGAACCGAATCACGTCACGTTTAGATACTTTAACGAATTATACCAAAGAATCCGACAAATATCAAGCCAATTAATTTTGCCGCGAATAAGAAAACGTTTATATTGTTGAGTAAACACGTACGAGTATATTATTTACATGCTTATACTGTTGACTGTAATAAAAATATTATTAATAATGAGCATAACAAAAAATTATAAATAATAATTGTTCATATTATAACAAATGTTTCTACATCAGAGATTATGCTATATTATGTCGCTACGACATGTTAATTATTAATTACGATAAAAATGTGCGAAATTTAAAAAACACTTATTTGGTTCAAAATCAGTCATAATATTCATTTTTAAACAGGATACCCAAACAATAAGAGAAGTTCCTACAAAAGATAATGTTATTATTATTATTATTAATTAAACTAATGATTGATGTAGATTCAATTATTTGGACTACTAAATTATCTAAGTTCTATTTCACAGTGTGATTTTGATATTATTATACCTTTTCCGATCTACTACAAGCTAAAGTCTGTGCAAATTACTCATAACGTCGATATAATTGTATCAAATAATTCATGTCGAATCGAATATTTTAAATATTTCGAATATACGAAATTTACGAACAATTTGTAACTTTCAAATTATTCTTTTCTTTCAATAGTTCGTTTTTCACTAGGCTTCGGTCCATTAATGAAGTAATAATGAATTAAGCAGTAACTTACCCGAAAATAAAAATATATATAAATAAATAAAGCCATCTTTGTACATTTATAATTATAATTATAATTATTCGTGTTTGTATATGCAATGATTAATAGTAATACACATTTATCGATTCCATTTGAGTGATGTCGATGTTTTTCGCTTTGGCTCTGAGAAATGATAGGAAAATCTATACTTATATTATAAAGCTGAGTTTGTTTGTTTGTTTGAACGCGCTAATCTCGGGAACTTCTGCTACGAATTGAAAAATTATTTTTGTGTTAGATAGTTTATTTATTGACGAAGGCTATAGGCTATATTACATCACGCTACGACTCAAAGAGGCGAAGCTATAACCATAAATGCGAATGAAACCGCAAGCGACCGCTATTTAGAAGATAAAATTTGTAGGTATAACATTTAAAATTTTAAACGTTCATGCAATATTACGACAACAAAAACTTAGCATAGCCAATCATATCATTAAAAACTAGGTTAACCCCAATCATTATCTTACGCCGTATAGTAACGACCAATTATCGAAGTTTCTCTGAACATATACCATCTGAAACCACACACCAGACTGCGGTCAAAAACGTTAATTGAGCGAGCTTCTAGCTCTTACTTTAAAACATATTTCGTTATCAAAGTTAAGCATGAAAAATAAATTAAACCACCGTTTGTAGCACTTATATTATAAACTAGCTTTCACCCGCGACTTCGTCCTCGTGGAATAGTAAATTTAAATCCAAGATATAAGCAATCTTCATTTCACATTTCAGTCAAATCGATTCAATACTTTCTTAGTGAGTTATAGCTGTGGGAATTTAAAATTTTTTCGGGATAAAATGTAAATCCAAGATATAAGCCATCTTCATTTCAAACAATCAAATCGGTTCAGTAGTTTTTGCGTGAAAAAGTAAAAAGTAGTAGTAAGTTATTCCTGTGGGAACTTCAATTTTTTTCTGGATAAAACGTAGCCTATGTGTTCATCCAAGATATAAGCCATCTTCATTTCAAATTTCAGCCAAATCGGTTCAGTAGTTTTTGCGTGAAAGAGTAACAAACATCCATCCATCCATACATACAAACACACACATACAAACTTTCAAATTTATAATATTAGTAGGATTTTGTTTGTTTTATTGTTTAAAATGTAGACATAGCCATTTATATCAACGTAGCTGTAAAGGAATATTAGTTTTCGAATTTAACGTATCAAATTTAAACCGTCAAAATCGAATGCAGTAATTTGTAAAATACTAGTCTTAGCAAACAAAACAAACTCTCTTATCTATATTATATCTACTGGGCCAAATATAAATAAAAATTAGTCATGAAGACTATTTTTGCTTAGGATTTTTGTCGTCCTAACGTTGATATTTGTATTAACTAAAAATCAAACTTAATGTTAGGACTCGCTTACACTAGGTCGATAAGAAGAATTCGACCGCTCGCGCATGTATGATGTAAACGAACGAAACGAGCGACACAGATGCTTGCATCGACTGAACGTGACGGCCGACCGGTATATACACATCAACTATAAACTCTTTTTACGTTTCTTTAGAGTTGTTGTAAGATTCTAATCCCTTATGCAATACAAAGTGAAGATTCATATTTCATATGTACCTAGTAAGGAGACATCGATCTGCGTGTCCATTTCATTGACGAAAGGTGACAAGTGTCATTCGACAACCCAAAGGCGGCAGACCCTGCGTAAGCAATGCTCAACCGAGACGCCTTCTGCATACTGCTTTTGGCGTCGTCTGCCAACTTCACCAGGAGGTCCTCGTGTCAGCGCGCTCTTAGACCTTAAACTATAAAAAAGTCTATATAAATTATATTAATTCGTCCCGCCGACTGAGCGATACTGACATTTCTTCTATTCGGACAATACAACAGTGTCCGAATAGAAGAAATGTTACGAATAAAATATATTGATCTACATGACTATGAGGGCATAAACAAATTGTGATGGTATTAAAAGTTTGTATCAATTATCGACTGCATACGGATCATAATAAAAATTCAATATTATCTCAAAAAAATATTGTACATATAATTTAAATTATATCTAACATTTTGGCTGTTTATATCTTTTGGTATTCAGATTTTGTATGTGACTGACTAGCAGCATTTGTTTTATAATAATAACTTCAAAATGTATATATTTTAAACTTCTAACATTATCTAAAAGACACTTTTTACACTCTTCTATCAAAAAGTAACCTTTCAATTCTTGATTTTTGTGTACCATCGAGTCAGATTTCGTGCTAAATCAAATCAACCGCACACACGGCTGAAGCTGTAGGTATCTGATACATAGAATGGCTATGCTTTTGCGAAACAACTAACCTAGTTATGTTGGAAAGCGGTCCCTTCATTTTAAACTACTATTGCGTATATAGTTTGTAGCTTTTTGTCTTTATAAAGACGAAGTATGCAATTAGAAACTTAATATTTTGTTTTTATATAATCTTTAGACTGTAGATATTTTTATTTATATATCTACATTTTACTTTTTTACGTACTTAGGTGCTTATAGCGACGTGTGTGGTAGGACAGTGTCTTACTGGGTACATTACAAAAAATAAAGTATTGATTGATTAAGAGTCTATATTTACCTAAATAATACCTTGAATTTATTTATGTATTTTTCAAAAGGTTAGATCGTAGTTAACTACATTACTAATTTTTTAAACAATGCACAAATGTCACAATCCATTTGTGTGCCTTGTGTGCCCAAAGGCAATGAGGTATTAATTAATGCGTCATGCATTTAAGATTATTCAAATATTTTATCATCTAAACTAAATAGGTATGAAAAAAGTTTCTTAATTTAATGTTTTGAAGAAGTGTGTTTAATATTTTACAATATGCAATAAAATTTTAATATATTTGAAAAAGAAATTTATTCGACAACACTTTTAGTATACCAATCTAATTTTAATTCAGTATACCTTTTATCCAAACAGAAAAGAGAAAATATACGTCTTCGAATAAATTTGTTAAGGATAGATTTAACATGTTTAGCCGCCATTTTCTCAAAATGAAGTCCGTGTGGCATGATACGGTATTGCTTATCAGTGTCCAAATAAATGCCAGTCAGTATCCAAATAAAGTGAATGTAAAAAAGAATAAATGAAAATCTTATTTTATATTCATGACAATATTTGCCAAATAAAAATGATGCTTTAACATAATCGTTTTGTAATGTAATGCAAAAGTAAATATATCAATCACGTTCCATTATTTAATCAGTCAACAATAGCAAAATGATAAACCTACTAGTACATTGAAAGGATTTAGTAATACTACGATTCTGATACTCGGTCGTAATTTAAACAAAGGATCAATGTCAACAACATTTTGATTTAGTAAGTGAAAACATATGAATTTCAGTATTTGTGATGACGATTGCGGCCAAATTAATCATTAGAATCGTGATGAATTTAAGTTTGTTTACCATACCAGTAAAAAATGTTTAGTCGGCTTTTTAAAGACAATCGTAAATGACGCAACATTCCTGAAGACCTTTTCTATTAATCGTTATTCGGTTTAATGTTATCTTATACAATAAAATAAGTATTGCGATTTCAAGCGTTATATTTTTTTATTAGCTTTTGCTCCCGGCTTCTCTAGGGTTAATGTAATTATAGAATAATATTCATATATACAAACAAATAAAATTGAAGTGTCTGTTTGTAATTTTAAATTAACAGCTTTTAAGTAAATGATACGAAAGTATATACGCTTCTTATATAAAAACAGACAATTTTAATTTTCTTTATGTCTGTCTGTTTATTCAAGCTATTCCCAGAAACGGCTGAACCGATTTTGACGGGACTTTAACTCACAGATGGATAATGTTAAAAGTAATTTTAAAATAGATAATGTTAAGAGTAATTTGGGATTATATTAATGTTTTTTTTTTATTTATTAAATAAAAAATGAAGGTTACGCGCAAACAAAATTGAAACCAATGAAATAGTGTACAATATCCGATTTAAGTAGGGAAAGTAATTTAAGGAATATATTTTTGCAAAAATAAATTGAAGGATTCAATTAACTATAACTATAATAATATATGATTTTAAGTAGCTTCAATGGTACTTTATACTTTCCACACACGAGATAATTCTTTCTCTCCCTCTCTTTTATATTAAGACTAGAGATCAAACTTGGCTGTCTCTCGAAAAACATTTTTTTTGATTCAACTAATACACAAAACCTACCTAACACAACCCGAGTAATACATACAAACATTATGAAACAAAACAACAGCAAAAATGCTAAAAGAGAAATCAGAGTTAAAGAGTTTAATTTGCATATCCAACGACCGTATCAATGGTAAAGTATCGTGACGAAAATATAAAGTGCTCATTAGTCCTAAAACAACAGTAACTTGCGCGTTATTTAAACAAGACTGTGAAATCAGTGCCCGATGTATTAAACATGCGTAAAGTTTGTGCGTGGGCCGCCTATTGCCGATAAGGTGGCTGAAACGTTACAAGTTTATCAAACTGAAACTTACTATTAATAAAATTGTCATTACATTTCGACAAAGGATTAAATAAAGCGATATCATGACGCAATAATTGACTAAAATTTAAAGTTTAAAAAACCCTGGGAGGGTTTTTTAAACTTTAAATTTAATGATTGTGACCATTTCAGCGAGCCAACACGACAACTAAAGAATAGCTGAATAACCTTCATCAATGTCTGAACAGATCTTTATAAATTATAACTAAGCTCAATTTCGATTACACCAGCTTTTAAACAAAAACGATTCGAAATCGGTCCATTTATTAAGGAGCTATGATGCACATATCGATATACACTTATAACACCGCTCGTTTTGGGTCGAAAGTTAAAAATACATTTAAAAACAGAGTTTATTTTTTGTCAAAAAGGTAGTGACATAAAAAATGAACATACATTTTTTATTCAAAGCCTAAAGGTTCAACGAAGTGTAATATTTTTAAATCCAATACGACTCAATAATTTTATTCGCGACACAACAACAGACACTGCACTGGTCCGCTTGTGATATTTTAAAGGCCTGGAACGAACTCGCTCAGTTATTAAATTTCAATATCAAGCTTTATGCTTCTGGGCGATAAGAGGATTTTGATTTCCCGTTTCGTTTTTGCGATATACTCGTATAGTCCCATCTGTTCATGGTAGCGTAAAAGCGTTCGCGCTCCGCCCTATACGGATTACGACATCAATGTAAACAAGATCAGTAGAAATATTTTTCACGCGACCTACGCAAATGGCAGTCGCTCCATCATTTCCCCCATCTTCCCTTCGCATGCTAACATTTATTTCATTTCATTGTTTCGTTG
This sequence comes from Hypolimnas misippus, assembly GCA_037950945.1. Taxonomy (NCBI): domain Eukaryota; kingdom Metazoa; phylum Arthropoda; class Insecta; order Lepidoptera; family Nymphalidae; genus Hypolimnas; species Hypolimnas misippus. The sequence goes on along the minus strand of JBBEEQ010000029.1, from coordinate 9,064,099 downwards.
TTATTTTACGGGAGAAGGAATTCGTGTTTGCACAGTATTTAGGCGGGCGTGCTCCTTTCCCCTCGAACGAAATAGGTACTTAATGTCAGTAAAATTGTTTTATTGACTTCGATTTTTATAATTTTATGGGAATTGATTTACAAAATGTAACAGAAAGTGATACGACTTAGGGAACACAAAACCGTTTAGTACATTCGCATATAATACAATAATAAAATCATTTATATTATTTTTTATACATAACTGAAACTATTTAAATAAAACCTTTTCCAATAACATGACGATCCTAGCGCAGTTAACGATAAAGTGCACTTAGCCAGAGATGCCTATTCATTCTTGATTTAAAGGAACCCAAATTGCAGGAGTCAGGCAATATCGAGGTCGGGAATGTGTTTTATACCCTAGCCATGCTTATGAAGGAGAAGACAGCTAAAATGCTTTGTCGAACTATTTGAATAATATTAATAAGTGACGGAAAACTTTGTACCTATTTTAACGAAAATTTTAATGTAGTTGAGTAACAAGTATATGGTGAAAAGATACAAAAACATAACAAAATATAGTTATAGAAAACTCTTCGGAATCAAGAAAATCCTACCACTTTATAAAAGCATTACACTTGTGGGTAAGGAAAGATGAATAATTGAATGGATGGATGAATGGCTCGATTTATGAAAGAATGGAAGAACGAATGGATTATTGCTACTCTTTCACACAAAAACTATCGAGCATATTTTGGTGAAACTTACATAGCTTCCACATCAAAATAACAACATATTACAATTTTTATAAATATTGGGTAAATTGTTCAAATTATAAGGACAATCATCAAGTAGCAAAAATTCTGCGCACATAAGTCAGTAGCTTTTAGTTAATTAACGTATTTTTAACAACCAAAGAAAATTAGCTAATAACATAAATATGTCAAATGCAAATTTTGGTGTATTGAACTAATTATAGTATGACCAATTATCCGGCTAATTTCACTTTGCGGTTATGATCTTCTAATTGAAACTTAATTGATCACAGCACTTAATTAACATGCCGTCTTCACGTTCGCCTCTTGTTTTAATTACACCGTTTGCTCCATGGATCATTATGTTTTTCTCTTTCAAAACAAATTTTGATCGATAGTAGTACCCTGTTTTTATTTCTGATGGGGCGTACATCGCTAAATTAGATCAGAATCCGGAGACTCCCTGAGGGTTCGAAATTGCGGTGATGTTTTGTCAAATCAATTACGCTTATTTTCTTTTAACCCTCGACCCAAAAAAGAGTGTTATAAGTTTGACGTGTGTTTCTATGTATCTGTGTGTTTGTGTGTTGCATTGTAGCTTTCTAACGAATTAACCGATTTCGATTCGGTTTTTACAAGCTGATGTAATCGACATGTTTAGCTATAATTTTAAAACATCTGATCAAACGTTTCAAGGTTAAAAGCTCTTTCCAGTTATTCAAAGGATCTCCGATACTTCGACAACATGAATAAATATAAATATAAGCGCATCACACTCAACGGCCCCCATTAAGATCGCGTGACCTTGTGTCTGGGCTCCGGAAACACTCACAACACTAACACAAATACCCAGACCACGAAACATCCGTATGGCCAATACAGACATTTTCCGTGAGCGGGGATCGAACCCGCGAACGTTAGCGCTTGAGTCAGTTGCAGTGACCACTGCACTAACGTGTCTGTCAATGAATGAATGAATCTACTCGAAAGGAGATACCCGATTTTGGGCCCAACGTTACAAAAATGAAATTTATCCCAAAAAACTTGTTTATTTTTCCAGATAATACCTTAAAAATCTTAACTAAAATAGCAATGGCCAAGTATGAAAAAAAAGCAAATTATTACTCTGTAGTCACGAACTGGCCTTGCAAACGCTTATTTGTAAGCGTTTAGATGTAACGATCTTCGTAAAATTATTGAAACAACTGTCAATGTCAAGTATGACGAATGCAACCGAACGTGACCGAACTCTTAAATCGATACGAAATAATGTCAATCGATTACAAAATATTATGTTATTTATTTTTCTTAAAAATAAGTGTTATATTTTATTTAATATAATATTATAATCAAAATCCACATTAAGCGCCAAATGTCATGATACTGATTTTTTATTGCGTCCGTATTTGGGCTGGACTTACTGATGATCGATTAACAATCGATCATCAGTAAGTCCTTTGGCTTCCAAAGCATACAAGCTGAGGATGCGACCTAAAATGTTGGGATGGGAGAAAACCTACGGTTTGAGAGCATACAAGCTGAAGGATGCGACCTAAAATGCTGGGATGACAGAATCTGTCAGTTTGTTACTCGCATACTACTAAAACACAAGTGGATGCTGATAAGCAATACTGTGTCAAGCCACACGAACTTCATTTTGAGAAAATGGCGTCTAAAGATATCAAACCTATTCTTAATAAGTTTGTTTGAATAAGCATTTATCCATATTTTCTTTTCTTTTTTGATAAACGGTGTAATGTAATAAAAGCAGGTTGATATATTTAATATATTAACTAATAAAAAGTTTTTTTAAATATATGAGATTATTGTATAAATTACAAAACTATTGGTTTCTGGTAGCCGCCAATAATGTATAATATTGTTAAAGCCCTAATATACACAACTTTTTAAACTAAAAAAGGAATTCATTGACATAACCTCAAATATTTTTAATCATTTTTTACTGATTTGGCCATTGCAGATCAACTTGAAAATTGGCCCAGCAATAAATCTCTATATGTACTAATTACGGGCCAAATTGGAGCCCTATAACGTCAGGCCCCAGTTTGTATGGAAACTCGTGTTCTCCTTTACTATACTGTAGTCTGTAAAGGATATCAAAATAGCATAGTTGCTTAACCTTGACAACATACAACTCCTCAGCAACGTAGCAGATGTATCGTATTGGGTTTTCGTTGAAATGGTTCCAATCAATAGATTGCCGATTTTTTTTCTAATTTTAAATTTCATATTCTACTTGGATGCTGATAAGCAATAATGTGTCAACCCACCAAAAGTCAAATTCGGAGATATTTATATATTTTGATAGCGCATCACCTATTTAGCATTATTCAATAAAAAATAAAGTCATATAAACGAAATAAGTGCGGAAAAAAGATTCTTAATTCATTGTTTCGAATTTCAAGGGCGTTCCATATTTTGTAATTTATACAATAATCTCATATATTTAAAAAAAACTTTTTATTAGTTAATATATTAAATATATCAACCTGCTTTTATTACATATATACAAAAAGAAAAGAAAATATGGAGAAAACTTATTCAAACAAACTTATTAAGAATAGGTTTGATATCTTTAGACGCCATTTTCTCAAAATGAAGTTCGTGTGGCTTGACACAGTATTGCTTATCAGCATCCACTTGTGTTTTAGTAGTATGCGAGTAATTTTAGGAGAAAAGAGATTTATTTATGTACATATTATCATAAATAGCGAAATTGTACCTATATAGTTAAATATAATTGATTATTCTTTGAGATTTAAACTATTTACCATCCCTGTATTTCATATCAAGTACAAATGTAAATAATCGAAACAGGATGTGCCACAAGGTTCCGAAATAGACCAGAGAGCCGAACCTTTTGAGCAATCTTGCTCGTTACTCGTCTCTTTTGATGCCATCAATACGAACTGAAGAACATTAACGAGATATTCATGATCAGTAAATAAAATCTATAATTAATAGCTTCTACGTATATTCATCAATTTATAAGGCGCGTGTGATGGATTAAACTCAAAATCCTTCTCCTTAGTATGAGAAAAGTTATAGTCGGACATTCACCTAGATACAGTATCTGTACTCTATACCTACTGCAATAATTGCAATAAAAAAAACGAATATTTTTTTGTTCCTTAAAAAAATACGCACTTTTGCAAAATACTTTTCTTTATACTTACTGCAAACAATGTATACAATCCACTAACGTAAGAAGATTAAAGTTTTCAGGTTAATCAATCCGTTTAACTTGTGTGAGTTTTGCAATTTTTTAAATCTTTGTTCGCTCTATATCTGAAAAAAATAGCTGCGTATAAGCCGTGGAATACTAGTCTATGTTGTAATTATTTTTAATTGAGGTTAATTTTGTCACGATTTAGGATGGCGATAAGCTACACTATGTCAAGCCACACGGACTTCACTTTAAGAAAATGGCGTCTAAAGATGGCGAACCTATTATATTTTTTTGAGATAGCTTTAATAATTGAAAGCATATTGGTATAACAAAACCTTTATTTCTAATAATAAGTTATGAAAATGTATACGATTTTTATCTATTGCAAAATGTGAAACACACTGCAATATTTTAAACATTAAATTAGAAAGCCTTTACCTTTTTAATTAAGATGACTTGAATTTTTTTGAATAATGTTAAATGACACACTATTACCATCCATATATGTAAGTAACTTTCTCTATACTATTTCTCTCCTATAAAGCATTGTAACGCTCGTACTGCACGCGAGGTTCATTCAAGGCGTAAATTATATGAGAAATATAATTGACCTGTATGCAATATGACACTCGAAATTGTGTTAAACTATCGCTATCAATTCAATTCTTTAGTTAATAGCTAACTATCGTTATCAAAACATTCTATATTTTGACAGTTGAAGGAGAAAATAAGTACAAAAACCAGAAATTAACTGTTAGAATAGCATGTTTTGATAGCGATAATTTGACACAGCAGGCTATTTTCGATAAGAAATTTAAACTGTTGATTTCAGATATTTGTACTAAAACGAAACAAATCAACTGTCAATATGTATCGCATTGCAATGGTAATAGCTCCGCAAGTAATAACACTCCGATGGCGCCTCGACTCAGATGCAGCTGTCCAACATCAGACAACTAAATTAAAAGATGGTCCGTATGTATTTAAACTAAAATCTTAACGCCTTATATGGATTACTCATACCTATACCTACCTTCACGTTATTGGAACACCGTAATCCTAGGAAATAAAAGCATAAGTGAAATTGTTTGAAAGTTTATTATATGACTATATGGACGCTGATAACCAATATATAAACACTCGGATTTTTTGAGAAAATGGCTTCTAAAGATATCAAACATATTCTTAATAAATTTGTTTAAAGAATAATATATAAACCTTTTTTTCCATTTTGATAAAAGATATAATGAATGAAAAGCAAACTGATATAATTAAAAGTGTTATGTAAAAATATGTTTTTCAAACATATGAGATTATTGTGTAAATTGCAAAATATTGCACTTAAAATTCGAAACATTAAATTAAGAAAGGTTTTCTCGTACTGATTTAATTTAGACGACTTGGATTTTTATGAACAATGTTAAATATGTGACCTATTATCAAAATTCATGTATACATATTTTTTGCCTTTTTAAGCGACTTCATAATTTGAGACTATCCAAATTTATGCTAAATGAGTAACCTATGTTGTGTATTTTGTGCATTTATTTGTTCTCTAATTAACTTAGGAATTATCGAAGAAGACATTTCCAATTCATTTATGTTATACATATTCTGCACAAGTAAATAAACATAAAATTAAAATAAATTTGTTAAATTTTCTCGTACAAAAGTATCCACACTTCATTAATTCCTGTTTGTTATTTCCGCGCGATATTTGGTTTATGTTGTTATTTTAGGAGTGTCGGGATTCATGTTTATATTGCGTATGATAAAAAACCGACTTGTTAAGTTAAATTCATTATTTACTTTCCTTTTCGTTAACAGTGATTCAGGACATATTCCACAATTATGTGTTTGACGTAGTTATTTGTTAGCGATAAAAAGAAAAACCCGTTAGAGAAACTTTCGAGAAATCCAATGAAATTTATTCAAAGGAAAATAAAATCAGTCAATACCTACGTTAGGTACTTACTTATTATACAAGCAAATGGACGCTGATAATACTATGTCAAGCTACACGGACTTCATAATAATAAATAATAAACGCATCACACTCAACGGCCCCCATTTAGATCTTGTGACCTTGTGTCGGGGGTCTGGAAACATACACAACACCAATACAAACACCCAGACCACGACAAACATCCGTATGACCAATACAGACATTTGCCGTGAGCGGGGATCGAACCCGCGACCGTTAGCGCTACAGTCAATTGCAGTGACCACTGCGCCAACGTGTCTGTCACTTCATTTTGAGAAAATGGCGTCTAAACATATCAAACCTATTCTTACATTTGTTTGAAGAAGTATATGTCGATATTTGCTTTTCTATTTTGATAAAAGGTAGAGTGAATTAAAAACAGATTGGTACAATTAAAACTTTTATATAATAACAAGTGATTTTATATGTTTAAAAAAAAATTCAAATAGATGAGATTATTGTAAAAATTGTAAAATTTTATAATATGTATTTAGTTTAAATGACTTGAATTTTTTAAATTATATTAAATAACGTATTAGCGGAATACATCAATATCTCCGAATTTAATTTTTTGATTTTTAATTTTTTTGCGTTGACACATTATTGCTTATCAGCATCCATTAATAAACAAATTAAAAATATATATTTTAATAGTCGTCGACAAAATAACTCTAAAGATTGATCAATCGTGAAGTTTTTAGTTTTAAACTCATTGAATCCCATTGCTATTTAGCTTACAATTTATAAATATTTTACATATTATAAAACAGTCATATGACTATATATCTTTTACCGCAGTATCGTGCTCTTATCACCTCAATACTTCATAAGAGTAACAATGCAATTAAATTAAGTCGATAGTCTGAAGACTTAACTTCCTATTAGTGTAATCCCCTTTAAGTCTCATGGACACATCCATACTATATATCCCTACTAATAAATAAAATTGGAGTGTCTGTTTGTAATTTGAAATTAACAGCTTTTCACTAAATGCATATGAAAGTATATATGGTCCTTACATCAAAAAAAAAAAAAAAAAAACAATTTTTTTTTAATTTTTGTCTATCTGTCTGTCTGTCTCTCTGTCTATTAGTTTGTTCCGGTTAATCCTTGGAACGGCTGTACCGATATTGACATGGCTTTTTTTAAGCAGATAGCGAATGTTATAAGGAATAACATACGGTGTTTGTTTTTTTTACTCTATTTTAATTTTTCGCAGACGAAGTCACAGGCACCAACTATATAAGTAAAGCATGTAGTTTAATGAATCATAATTATGAAAGCGCAACTAAAGAACCTTACTAATATTATTACAATACTTTATACAAATGCACTAATTACTCCTAGGGCGTAATTGTGGTTCATTTATATTAATTCTTTAAAAAATATAAAAGGTTCGTAAACCCATTTCAACACTGGCTTCTTTGATAAAACGATGCACAGAAACCAAGTCAAAAGTTCTGCTATAAATAAATATATATATTATTTGATATCTTTCTGTAATCCAATTTTCTAACTGTCCGCGTGTGTCCTTAAAAATCACCACATTACCATTTATATTAGAAACTATACTTTCACTAAGTGTCCTCACAAAGCGGGTCAAATGTTCACTACGAATTAGAGTCTTGAAATGTTGAATATAAAGTTTAAAATTCAAAAAGCGACAGCCACCTTAAGCACTGCAAAGAAAGGGGTAACAAGAGTGAATTACGAGACATTTACTGAGGAATTTGTCACGGCGTACCCACGCTCGTGAAATTGTACTCATATTGTAAGGGCTAATCCTCGGCGAGAATTCATCAGATTCAGCTGTGCCCTTATCAGCACGACCCTCGCATTACACGTATTTATCACGGTCATCTTTTTGTTCAAAAATTTGAGAATATAAAAAATATTTAACGAGATTGTTAGGAATCTGACACTTATAAAAAAAATTGAGTGAAAACAATACATAAAAAAAACGTAAAAAAAAAACTCGACTTCAAAAACAAACTGCGTTCTTTCTTTTATTTGAATGGAATACTTATTTCAATTATTTTGATTTTATAACTAAGCTTCTGAACCGATTTAGATAATATTTTTTTGGGAACAATCGAAAAGTCTACCTTTAATCAAAAAAGTATTAAGTAAATCTTCGCTTTTGATTAATCGAGGAAAATACACAAAAAAATGTTAAAAATGTTGAAGTCGTAAATATATCTTTTTCAGTCTTGATTTGGTGATACAAATTACGAGTATAGTCAAGGTTAAATACTAGTATTTATATAATTATATTAAGTTAAATACGAAAATAACGCACTGGCTTTCAATTATATTTACTCATATTTCATTTCCATCATGTCCTCTTCTGACAGGTAAAAAAAAAAATAATTTCACATAAAAAGAGTTGTCTTACCGCTAATTGACCCGATTTTAAACAAAATATTATTCCTGGTGTAAGCTGCGTTAGACTACGGGAAACAAAATAACCTCTGAATTTCAATATATCCTGTTTCACTTTTTAATATATTTGTGTATTGTAATACACAACATTATTAAAAATTGAAATGTGAAATTGGTCGCATTATTGTAGATTGTGTTTTAAAATAATACACTATTAGAGATTAGACTGTAGTAAGGATTCCAAAACTAGAAAACAAAAGAAATTTGTTGAACTTAACCATGTCACTGATTTTGAAGTTAAGAAATATTGCATTTAAATATTTAAAGAATTACTTTAAGCGGCTCGATAATCGAACCTTGTAGTAAAAATATTTTTTTCACGTTTTTTTTACTTCTTGATGCAGGAATAAACAAAGTATAATAAACCGCTCCTATCGTTTAACACACTAGCCGGTTCGCGTCTGTGTCTGCGAGAAATAATTATTTTGAATAGCCTATTTCTTTGAAAAATGATTAACAAACAGAGCTGCTTTCAGAGAGAGTAAGAATCGTTAAAGGAAATTCCAAAAATTAGCACTTTCAAATAAACAAAAAACCCTTCAGCCATTATGTATACATTTTGAAGAAAAACTAAAAACATTTAAACACTTTTTCTTTAAAGAAAGAAAAAAAATTAAAATAGTATGATCCTGATATATGTGAGCCAAATCCGATTCTTTAGAGATGTCCAACATTACGCCCCCATTTTTCACCTCGTAAACTCGCTTAGGTGCGCTTTAAGAGGCAGTATTATCGCGAACCGTACTGATAAGGACGATCATAAAAAATCCGCTTAATCGACCCATGTGCCGGAACGAGCTTCGGAATACCAAGTTACAATGTGATTCTTTCTATGAACTATCGCATAACTTCGGTTAGCTACTTCTGGGACGGTCTTTTGTAACTCTTATCTATATTTTTAATTGGTGATATTTTGTATTTTATACACACTTTTGCACGTGAATATAGATTTCGTTCTGCCGGACGACCGTCTAAAAGTTATAATTCTAACTAATCGGTAGCAAGTGCAGGTCATCATTGAAATTTAATTGTAAGTTGAAAGTTTTATAACGATAAACTGATTATGATCAGGTGAACGGGTATGGTAGCGTATAAGATACGAATAAGGAAAGAAACATTAATTTTTTAAATTGGTTTGATTTATACTTCTATTAGTTGTTTCTGTTATTTCATTTAATTTTCAACAAAAGTATGGGCTACTTTTTCTACCTAAAATATTAATTTCCAAAACTTCTTTCCCAGCGGGCCGCTTCATTAGCTACATAAATTATCACATGACAAAATTTTATTATCCTTACTTTCGAAGTACTTTTTTAATTTGTGATTATTCTATTATTGTATATTATTAATCAGTTAACGTATGTATAGTATTTAATTTATACATTTTAAGTACATTTTATGCAATTTTCTTCTCTCGAATGATTAATTTAATTATCCCATTTACTCGTATTATTCTCTTGTCTGTGACTCTTGGCTTTTTGATACTGTTTGTAATATAAATAGATATACTAGATATAACAATCACAGTGAGCAAAATAATAAATTTAATTAAAATCAATTTCAATACAATTCAATAGTCCAAGCGCCGTGTTTGCTTTGATACTAAATATACATTTACAAACTACTATTTACATTACATTTACCTTTCTGTATTAAAACCATAAACAATAGCAAAATGACCCGTTACAATGAGAGGATTTACAATATTTCGACCCTAGTGTTCGGTCATAGTTCAAACAAAGGTCCAACGTCAGCGGCATTGTGATTTAGTGAGTGAGGACATACGAGTATATTCAGTATTTATGAAGGTAATTTTCCGAATCACAATATTAAAATGGTTTTGTATTGAGGTAAGGGCGCTTATTTAATACCTTTTACGCTATTTATTGTTTATATGTCCTGATATATAATGTACGAAATATACTGATATATGTATAAACAAATGAATTTATTTTCAACTGACTTAAAAAAAGGCGGTTCTCTACTCGTACAGTTTGCTTTTTTCTAATGTTTATTACCTCAGAACTCCGTCACTACTTAACTGATTTTGAAAATTCTTTATTTATTTGAAAGTGTATACTTTCAGATTGGTTCCATAGATTTTTTATTAAAATCGGATCAGTTTCAGCTTTTGAATTCGATTATTGGATGGATTACTTTTATTTTTTTGTTATTTTGTGTTAGTTTGTTTATTGGGATTGTTTATAGGTTCTATAACATCTCGCCAGAACCCATAAAAGAAGAGCGCTAAGCGAAAATGACGTTGCACGAGGCGCACAAAAACGCGAATAGTAAGATACGGCTATCATAATTATATATTTAATGCATGCGAGATCATTCCCGTATACCTTTTTTATAGTATTTTTATATTATCTACTAAGAATTATTTTATTTATATAAATAATAATTTAATCCTTAAGTATTTGATTAGCACTCGTTGCATTGAATGCAATATATCCGCACATTCTATACTATATTGATGAGAGCTACTGTATATTTATTGAAATTATTGAGATATTTAACTTTAAAAAACTACGTTTTTTTGTTTTAATAATAAAAGCAATGGTAAGAAAATTATTCATTATTTTTTTTATCAGCCATAACGTCGCTCTTTAAAAGCACGAAAGAAAGATGAAAAAGAATCTCAAACTTAAAGTACGAGATTTACATCTGTAACTGCTTAGAATTAATTCATTCATGTAAAGTCTCAAGGGATTTCCACGTAGTCATCCAGAAGTCTAAGCCCCGAAACGATTGCCAAAGTTCAGTTCGCTGACTCCAACGTAACAAGGCTCCCGGGGGAGGCAATGTCCTCTAAACTTCACTTCAACAGCTTTGGGTGGTATTAGCGAATTTAATATATTCTCAAGAAAAGATTTCGATATCACCAAAAGTCAGCCCGTGTGATCGAGTGTTGCGCAATTGTGAGAATATTTCATTTATCTGTTCCTTGCTTTCATTTTAGGTCGTGGTTAATATACAACGCTGCTTTCCGAGAATATCGAAACAATTAAAAATGATGAAATGTAGAGGATGGGGTTTTTAAATTTCTTTATTAACGTGTTGGTGCATAGCTGAAAAATATAAACAATCCCTTAATGCAACTCTCTCTCCCGCAACTCTTTTCACGTTAAAACATCAAAGATATATAAATTTTTGACATACTTAGTTATATTTGTTGGAATTTTGAATTATTACAACATTCTTGCAAATCCAGCGAAATGTGCAAACAGATAGAACTTGTGTAATAGTGATCAAATCTTCTTTAAGAACATCTTTTTTATATTTGTAATAAAAAGTAAAAATTAAATTATGTATTAACATTTGAAATTATAACAAAAATTTAGGCTACCGTTACACTTGTAGACGTCAATAAATGTATAATTTAGTCCGTATAGTTACCAATTAATTAATTGTGAAATGAATCACTATACAGTTAAGAACTTTGAAAATATTCCTTTATTGACACTCGCTTATAAAATATGTTAGGAATTTCGATATTACAAGTACATGGTCATATAATAAATTACCACAATATCCGACAGTGAAAGCCAAAGGTTGAAACAGCAAGTCGTTTTATGTAACGATTTTCAAAATAATTTTCAAAGTGAAATAAGTTTTAAACAAACTAATGCTTCACACGTCATCTAAATGTGAAACATGCGACATTGTTGTCGCAAAAAGGATTACAATTGTGTTTGAATCGGTAAACAAAATCAGTAGAAATATATTTTATACAAACAATGCCTGGCTGTCACTCAATCATTTTCTTTATCTTTGTTTAGCATTTTATAGTTGTTCGATTTCTCATTTTACAATACTATAAGAGTTTCAATAGTTTTAAAACAATAGGTTAAAGTTATAATTGTTATTCTGGAACTGAATGTCGGGATGTCAAATATAGTTAATATATAGTCGATAATAAGTCAATTAAAATCCGGAATTGGTATTCAGATATTAGATGCTTAATTAATATTTACAATAGATCTTTCAAAGCTCCGAACCTCATCGCTGCAATTAAACGATAAATTTCGTAATTTATATATTATGAAACTATGCATTGTTAGAGTTCACAAGGGAACAATAAATATGTCGTGAAATAACTTTAATTTTTATTAGAAGTCGCTAAACTGACTATGGTAGTAAAAAGGAAACGCGGTGATATTGTTGTTAGACACGTGGACAGAGTCGTGTTGGATAGTGGGGGACTGTGTCATGCACACTTACTCGTACGTTTATAAAGCCGACGAGTCTACACCTCCAAGGCGAAACTGTCGGTTTACCTTCCCAGTATTTTTGGTTATACCTACATCCAGTTTAGTTTTGATACAAAATCGTGATGGACCCCGTACCACCGTACGTAGACAAAGACACTACTATCGTTCAGCCATCGCTGTCGCCGTCAAATATAATAAGTATAAGACACTAAATTTGACAGACACGTTAGCGCAGTGGTCACTGCAACTGACTGAAGCGCTAACGGTCGCGGGTTCGATCCCCGCTCACGGCAAACGTCTCTATTGGCCATATAGATGTTTGTCGTGGTCTGGGTGTCTGTGTTAGTGTTATGTGTGTTTCCGGACTCCCGACACAAGATCATGAGATCTTAATGGGAGCAGTTGAGTTTGATGAGTTTATTATTTATTATTATTATTATTAATTGGATATGTCTTTATTTTCCAACTCTCGGAATGACATAACACCATATACATATTTCCTCTTGACATCAACCAGCCTATGCGTCACCTTCGAATCACTTATATCAGTTATTGTATACAAAATGTTTCCAAGAAAACGTTCCATCTTGTAGACTTGGTATTCCGTCAAAAACGTAAATGTGTTATGATAAATACCTTCTTTGTTGACTTCAACGACAAAAGAATTAAGAACTGTAAAGACTTACCATTTATAAGAAATAATTAATAATATATATATGTATTTCAGTTGTTTTTTTTTTCTTCTAAATATCGATTCTGTTAAAATATCTAACACATGTCCTATTAAAACCTAGAGTATATATCCTGGAATCCCGGATCATCCGAATATGTGTTAGTTTCTACTTTTTCTTTATAGAAGTAAAATACAAAATTGAACGCTTAAAAGAGGTTTCATTATATTTTATTTATTTATTATTTTGAGAAGTTGCAGACTTATTATGAACTTTTCACTAAGTAAGCATAGAGATAATTTAGTTTATGTAATAATAGTTGAAGATTATTTGGCAAGCTAGCAATCCAATATCTGGCAAGTGTATCCCATTTCAAGATGTTTTATATAAAGCTCATCACGTCAACGTAGTCAGAGAAAAAATTGAAGATCAGTTCAGAATCGCTGATCCGAAGACTACTATTACTAACTAATACTCTCATAGATACACATAGTTAAAAAGTCCCCGCTGAACTGATAACTTCATCCTTTTTTTCAGTCAGTTCAAAGCGAATAAAAATTAGCATCAATTTTATTTTGTCCAACTGATGAGTTTTTTAATTTAAAATGACGACATCAACAACTAATGAGTTGAGAATTGTTAACAAAATATAATCAATATGGGTACTAACAATAAGAAGCTCATACAATTAGGAGACAGACGCGAATGAACAATAATTTATTTTTTAATTATAGTGATTACTCTTGGGTAATATAACAAAAGTAGTTATGAACCAGTTATAAAAAGTAATAATATCTATATAAATAAATAAAAACCTACTAGTAGTAACAATACTTGGAGTATTGCTACTACTGGTAGGTTTTTATTTGTATTTTTTTGTTTATATTCCCTGACGATAACCTTGATTATTTTTTACACATAATAATTGTATAAAATTCTAATAAAATATAATTTTCGTGTAGCTGTCACGTAAGTACTATATTATAACTACATTTTACCTATGTTTCCTGTAAACTTCAGTAAAATATCTTGAATAGTTTTGGAGAAAAAAAATATAACCTGTTCAAAAAAAATCAAAGTCAAAAAATCAAATCTCTTAATAGCTCTTAACACACAACTCCTCACCTACTCTTACAACAGAAAACGCCTGAAAAAAAAAATTCCTAGCGCCTGAATTTTGGTAATTGCATAAAATCAATGACATAAAACTTTGCCAAACTTAATATAAATACTTATAATAAATACTCAAAAATATTTTCAGTATTTATTATACTAAATCTTGCAGACAATAAATATTTTTCTTTTACATAGGAATAAATAATTCCAAATTAATCGAGCTCAGAAATGGTTAATGTAAAAAATAACTTATTGTCATAACAAAATACAAAAGATTATATTTTGTTTCAAATACTGACTGTCGCGACAAATGATTAATTATTACATTTCTCGCGAATAACATTTTGTAAGTCTGACCTACTAAGAGACAAATAGTCAGTCATTATCATACTCCTATCATTATATTAAATCTTTCAAGATGTTCATTTAGTTGTAATGAAACAAGCATTTTGAAATGAAAACAGTTTATAAACTATAAAAGACTTATTTCAAAAATCATAGTTGATGTCTGTAGTTATACTAGACAAGAATTATATTAAGAATTATACTAGACAAGAAGTAGGTAGATGTTTTTAAGCGATTGGAGAGATTTTTATCAAACATAGTTAAGAACTATCCGTATTCAATTATTCCTCAAATAAAAACCGAGTACAAGTACGTGAAGCAAAACTTTGTAATACCTGCAAAAATTGTGCGGAAAGAGAAGTATGAAATTTCCCATACAAATAGATTATATAGAGAAACAACGAGGAATGCTATTTTTTTTTAATTTTGCATAAAAATACATTCTATCAAGGAAAAAAACATTACGCAAACTACCATTTAATCGACACAAATACTCATAATTTAGATTATTTATAGTCAAATTTCAACCAATAATCGCATGATTTTTTATATATTTCAAAACCAAATCCCAAAAACAAATAGACAAAGATTTTATTAACACAACAAAACCTCTTTATAGAGACTTTATGCCTTACCCACTTTCAATTCAAACAGAGTCAAAAACTCCGAAACGATGCCCTCGAGATTTGAATCTAACAATAACACGAAGATTATCTACACACAAATTTAAAATATAAATCTTTTTCGTCCCTAAGACAGGAAGTAATAAACATCCAAGTTCGCGCTTATAACACAAGTGGGAAATCTCAATTATAAAACAATGTTTGTAGACTCGGTTATAAACAACATTAATCAATCAAAGAGCCACTTTCAATTACTGAATTTATTTACATTAAAGGAAACGGGCACCGCTTATTTTTTTTTCGAAGTCAATTCAATAAGGAATAAGTATTTTCATTTCCGATCAAAAAGGAAATATAAGAATCAGTTGTGTTTAATTTTCCGAGAACATAAAATTGTGTTGATATTTCGTCAAGACTGTTTCGTTCATTTCTCTAAGAGCTGTGGGTGCGATTTATTCCGAATGAAAATACACTGTTGATTATTTACAAGGTCTTATTCTATATGAAACTAGACTATACGCTATGATTTTGACAAATATTTTTTTACTTTGTTATTCCGGACGAAATAAATTTTGCATCTGGCTGGTGCATTCGCACGATGTATAGTTTCAGTTAAGTGTGTCTGTCTGAACACGAGGTAAGTCCGACTTCGCGCATGATACAGTCGAGTAAACAAGACTTAAAACATAGAATGTTTATGATATGAAAGTACATTATTATTATCTTATTGATTATTTTCAGCCGTTATATGATTTTTATAATCAATTTACTTTACTTAACTTAAATGGTAAATAAACGCACCACGAAACAAAAATTACGACTTTTCGAACAATTACACTGTTACAATTTATTTAATTATAGTAAAATAACAACGGAACTTGAACTTGTAAATTGGGAAGCCGAGTTTTTCTCTTGCATTTGTGTTAATGAGATGGTGTCTGTATTTTATAGTATACTCAACAAAATAATAGAACAATTTGTACCAAAAAAAATTAAATTTAAATCTAAAAACTATCCTCCATGGTACACAAAGGCTTTGATTAGGCTATTGTCCGAAAAGTACAAACTTCGTCTAAGGTATCGGAAATATAACAATCCCAGAGATGAATATGAATTTCAGTTGCTACGAGATCGTTGCAATAGATTATATGATGAATGTCACCAAATATATAAGCATAAGATTCAGGAGGCTCTTACTAGAGATGGTAAAACATTTTGGCGTTTCTTTAAAAATAAGCGTTCAAATTCCTCGTCATTGCCCGCAAATATGCATTTAAACGACGTTACTGCGAAAGCTGGTTCAGAAATTGCTAATCTTTTTGCGCATCACTTCTCATCTGTGTATTCGGATAATATAATTACAAATCAAAATTGTACGACTAGTAATTACGAACAAATAAGTGAATTAAATTTTAATAAAGTGGAAGTCTACAAGGTATTGCGGGACATAGACAGTAAAAAAGGCCCTGGCCCTGATAATATTTCTCCTTATTTTATTAAAAAATGTGCGACACAATTATCACTGCCCCTTACTAAAATTATTAATAGATCTTTGACAGACGGCATATTTCCTGAACTGTGGAAAAAAGCTAGAATCATACCTATTTTTAAAAAGGGTGCACCCGATAACATCAAAAACTATAGACCAATTTCTATATTATCCAGTTTCTCTAAAATTTTTGAAAGGCTTATATATTCCAGGTTATCCTGTTTTGTTTACAAATCTTTAATACCTTTTCAACACGGTTTTAGAAAAGGATATTCTGTTCAAACAAATCTCTTATGTTTTGTCAGTGATATAGCACAAGAAGTTGATAGTGGCCATCAGGTGGATGCCATATACACCGATTTTAGTAATGCTTTTGATAAAGTACATCATCCTACATTGCTGAAAAAGTTAGAATCTATTGGCTTTGGCACTTTACTTTTGGAATGGTTCCGATCATATCTTTTCAATCGCCCACAAGTGGTTGCTGCACAGGGTTATGAATCTATTACATACTATGTAAAAACTGGGGTTCCCCAAGGATCACACCTAGGCCCATTGCTGTTTCTAATTTACATAGATGATATAAAATATTTCATACATAATTGCCATTTTGCTCTTTTTGCCGATGACCTTAAAGTATATAAAACTATTAAATCATCTTTTGACAGTACACAGCTTCAAAGTGATCTACTTGGAATTCAGCAATGGTGTGATAGTAACAATATGTTACTTAATCCAACAAAATGTTTTCATATCAAATTCTCAAAAAAAAAGACTCCCTATTACTTCTTCATACACAATTTATGGGCAATCAGTTAAAGAAGTAGCTGAGGTTAAAGATTTAGGCGTTATTATTGATAAAAAATTAACTTTTGTGCCCCATATTAACATGATAAATGCCAAGGGAGCTCAAATGATTGGATTAATTAAGAGAAATACAAAAGGATTTACGATTAAAACAAAGCTTTACCTGTACAATGCTTTTGTTAGGACAATTTTAGAGTTCGTGTCTCAGATCTGGAACCCGATATACTCTGTTAATTCACAAAGAGTTGAATCGATTCAACGCGCTTTCACTAGACATCTAGCTTTTGCATCCAGTGGAATATCCCATAGAGCGCCATACGAAAGTCGTCTAAATTTTTTTAAAATGGAAATCTTGCGAAATCGAAGAAAACTTCTCGATTTAATATTATTATTTAAAATTATGAATGGCACTGTCCAATGTGAACAGGCTCTCCATAAAATTAATATCTCAGTCCCATGTCGCCCTCCTAGAAAACCTAACAATAAATTGTTTTACATAGCGAAGTCACGCACAAATGTTGCTAAATATTCCCCGATAAATAGGATATGTGGCCAGTATAACGATTTGTGTGCATTAACACACTATATTGATGTTTTTTCCGATTCCTTGCCGAAGTTTAAGCGAAAAATTTGTGATGTTTTGTCAAGTTCTGTTAGTAAAATTTAGCTGTAGTAGTTTATTTTGCTTGTTACGTGATATTCTTTCTCCTTTTGTTATCTGTATTTTTTTTTTCGTAATATTTTTGTAATTGAAAATTCTTTTGTTATCTTTATTTTTTTTGTAATATTTTGGTAATCTCAAAAGATAAGTATTATTATTAAGCAGCTAGACAGTAAACATCAGCAGTGCTGTGTACGTCTGTAATTGGTACATACATCAGATAAGTGTCAGTTTTAAATGTTTAGTTTTAAGTGTTTAATGTATGTACTGTTGATGTGCCATTCAAATAAATAAATAAATAAATAAATTATGTAAGATGTATTTAATAACTAAAATAAAAGAAATGTATAATTTATACGACTGTCATGGTGCCTAATTTAGTGTTCTGCACAGCGTCATGCGCATAGTTCAGACCGACACACTTACGCGAAAGAAGGTATACTGGAAGTCAATTGGACTATACCGATAATATAACCTTCTCTCGAAAGACAACAATAAATTGACCAAGTTTTATCCTAATAGATGAAGTGTATCCCACTGCCGAACAAACACAAAATAATATATTTTTATATAATAAATCTCATCCACAAACACTTAAACTATATTATGTAGGAAATATTTTCTTGGTCTATTTCTGCAAATTTCGATTTAATTGAATAACTGCAGAACTGAACTAAAAAGCTACTTTCGTTTCCTGTTGAATATTTTCCATGTTCTAAAACACGGTACCAATATGAATATCCATTAGTATGTAAAAAGGTATATTACGTAAATAGAAATAATAACGGACGCATTTTAGTACGCAGCTTATCCAAAATCCCGGAATACGAGGCTGTCGTCGCGTTGTAATTATCATTTACCCAAAATTCAATTCAACGCGTCGTCCTGATGCGGTCCTTTATTAAAACCGTGAATAAGTTAATATTTACCAGTATTCACGAGGTATTACGCATTCAATAACACGGAAAATCGTATGATTTTTTTTTAATAATGTATATTAATATAATTTTAAATTTTGGGGGCCGTTGGGTGTGATGCGTTTATTGTTTTTTATTTATAACTATCTGTGCCCAGTGGTTTCACCTGCGTTAATTTGAGGAAAAATTATATTTATATAATGTTTACCTTCCCTCCTCGAATCAGATATTTTTTACTATTTCTTTGGTTTTAATTTTATTTTTCCATAACCTTCTTTTTTATTTATCAATTAAAATAAATAATTTTTATATAAAAGTAGTGAGTGACAGTCCCGTCGATAGACAGACGCACAGACAAAAATATAAAAATTGTGATTTTTATGTAAGTACTATATACTGTTTCATATGCATTTAGCGAAAAGCTGTGAATTTAAAATTACATACAGACACTTAAATTTTATTTATTTGTACAGATACTCATGTAAAATCCAGATATATGTCCATTTTAGTAAATCGTATAGCCCTCGTTTTTTCGACATAATTTCAGGTTTTTTATATTAATTTCATTTATTAAACTAGTTGAAAATATTGATCTACAGGAATCATTTACAATGCGTAGTTTTAAAAATTGCGAACTTGTGACGAGTCATTTGAATTCAAAGAGTAATTTAAAACTCGCTTTTGCCGCAGCTACACAAGCAGGGCGATATCTATCGCTACGCAATACATTTTGTTTAAACAGTGATTTTTGTACCAAAACGAAACAAATCAACAAAATGAATCGCAATGCGTTAGCAGTAACCCATGATTATAACACTCCAGCAGGTGTTAAAAGATTAAATTAACTTTATTCGTTAAATATAAATTTAAAACGAAACAGTTATTTCCTCTTTTATAATTAAGTGGATATTTCTCTTAAATAGTTACTTCAATTATTTGAAAAATGTATATACTGATTATATACTAGTTTAGATTATGTACTGTTCTAGCTTTTCTCGCGGTTTCGCTAACATTAATGCAGGTTTTGTTATGCCTCCCATGATGCGCTCGCCACCTACTGGATATCAACTGTACTATACTAATAACGTTTTCGCAAATACAAAAAATAAGTTAATAAGACTAAGTTTAATCGTACTCGGACGAAGGGTACGACGGCGCATAAGATAGAAGCAAATAAACAAACATGATTTTTATATATTAGATTCATTATTTTATATACCGAGAAACCTATTACGCCAGTTATATTGCGGAAACACTAATACCGAAGAAATAAATAAGATCATAACATTATACAGAGTGCTCCATAAAGATATTTTTATTTGATGTCAAATTACGTCTTACCAGAGTTCTTACGGTCACGGTGAGTCTTTAAAAATCGCCACATTACCATTTATATTAGAAAGTATACTCTGTTTATATGAAGGGACTCATGTTGGGGTTGGAATTGAAATCTTGACTTATGATGTATGAAGGTTATAAGAGAACTGTATTTACCTTTTTTCACATGAACAGGAAACGTAGAGCTGCGTGAGAACTGGATGTTGATTGAGCATACAGAGATAGTAATATGGTCTAAAACAATGTTCTTTTAAAGCACTAAGCATAGGTTTTTAATAATTTTATTAAACCTACCTTTCAAAACTGTAACATTCTGTATACACATTACCTACAGTAAAGGCCTCTTTTCTTATTAAAGAGAAAAATATAAAGCTTAATCGTATTGACAGTATACCCGTCAAAATTTCTACCAAAACGTACACATTTCGTCACGAAGATATTTTCCCCCGCCCAGCATGAAATAATTATAAGCATTTTATACTTGATAATCCCAGATTTGAACCCGTGACCGTTGGTTGATTTCAACGTATTAAATCCGTTTGACACTGTTGGCTCTTACTGAAAGCATTTAAAGAAATCATAAATTAAAACATAAAGGTTACCTACCTTACATAAACAGTAAGCTTCAGTAAATAAGTAATTGACTCTAACTTCTTTTATGTGTAAAAGCAATGACAAATAATGATATAATTTTATAAACGAAAATTTCAATGTATTTCTCGCCTAACAGTTATTAATTACCCGTATCTACTTAGGTATAATCATTGGTCATTATTAAACCCTGAAAGTTTGCGGGCTAAACGTTATTAGAAGAAAGTTACTTTCTGATAATAACAAGCCTTGAAAATGATTGCCCCTGGGTTCTCGGTATTCAGACGAGTATATACTGTGGGTGTTTATTTGCGTAAAAATTTTGATAAAATTCTTTCACCGATTTATCTAATTTACATTAAATCACGTTCACATTAAATAAAGATTTTTAATATAATTAAGTTTTTCGATGTAATTAATAGCTTGATGTACCAAAAAAAATTAATTTGCGAGTCAAACGATTTTGTTAAGAATAATAAAAATTTAAATGATGTCTTGTCATTACAATAAAAAAGTCGCTCCATCAATGTATTTAAACAAAATTATGATATTTTAAACTTTCGCGATTTATACTATTCATATTTAACTAGCTGACCCGGCGAACTTTGTTCCGCCTTAATGGCAATAAATAAGCAGATTGTTTTTTTTTTATTGGAAAAAATACAAAAAAAATTAAATACCTACATTAATCATTCATTATTATTTCTGTATTTTAGTACATAGGTTGCTCTTCACTAAAGTACCTTGTGATACACGACATTTTTTGTTTTATTATCAGGCGCAAAAACAAACAACGCAGATTGTCTTCCGACCCATGAACATGCCACGTATAATTGATCATGGGAAAAACATGAATGTTCTAGATTTAAATCACAAACTTTCTAGGATTAGCCTTGTGCCAAACCAACCAACCAACCATTTATTATTTTTGTAGTTAGAAATAATGTTTGGAAATACATTATTGATAAGTTCGTCTTTTGATGAGACAAAATTACAGAAATTATTTGGAAATGATATTAATCCACTCGATTCATCGACAGGTTCTTGGCCATTACCTATAGTCAGCAATTGCTAAGAGAAGTCTTCAGCAGAAGCATCATCAAGCAATGTAACTCTCATGTTTGTTGTCAACTGCAGTTTCTTCACATAGCGCAATAGATTTGACGATTTGAGGCAAGCGTTTATTTCGTCGGCAGCCGTAGATCTTGGAATTACTGGCAGTATTTGGCGGAAATCCCCAGACAGTAAAATCATTGCTCCTCCAAAATATCTCGAGTACGTATGCGTAAATCGTGGTGGAGTGGATTAATGTTCGGTTAAGTGCTTCTAATGCGCGTTTATGCGCTATTGTGCATTCGTCCCAGATGATGATTTTCGATACCGCTAAAACTTTGGCCATTGCTGAGTGTTTTGCAATATTACACGTTGGTTCTTCAATAGTTTGAAGATTTAACTGTAATTTTAATGCTGAAAGAGCCGTACGGCATCCTTGTCACAATGTGGCTGCTATTTCAGAAGAAGCAACTGCAACCGCTATGTTGGATCTCGCCCGAACAGTTGCTAAAAGTAATGACATGAGGAATGTCTTGCCAGTTCCACCAGGGGCATCTAGGAAATATACCTTCATTAAAGTATCATAAACTTCCTTTTGTTGGTAATTCAACAGTGGTACATTCGTTTGAACTACTAAATTCTTGGTGATCATATTCACGTTCCCGTTCCAATTCTCGATTAAATACGTCATTCATTTTACGATATGGCGCTGGTATTCCTAACCTGATTAATAAATTACCGCACGCACGCAATGAGGTAGGTAACACATATCTTCGATCAAGAGTAAAGCACGATTATGTATCTCCTCATTCATCTCAATATCGTGATTTCTGGAACTGACACGAATTTGATGTAAAATATCTTCTGATATATTATCCTTGTATATGTGCCACAGGTTACATGGGTTTGTGGGAAAACATGTCGAAATTATGATAGCGAATAATGTGCGTATCTGACTTGGATATGCAGAGATAATGGCTTCAGCGATTGTCGTATCCCAATGGGTATCGTTTTCTAATAAGTTCAATTCTTCACATGGAGCACGATATGTTGGGAATATTACACCATAAACAGTTCGTAGTGTCTCAAATGACGTTGGCCCACTCATATTTATGTTCATGTGCAATGTCTTGTTCTTCTTCAGTCCTTTAATTTGCAGTATTTCGTATTCTTCATGCATTACGGCTTTGTCGGGAAAGATTCGATCGTCTTAGTCGCGACATTATTAATTAAACTTCGCTTCACTTCAATTCACTTAAAAATTTATTTCAAAACGAAACTTTCAACGATATCGAGTTTTATAGATCACTTCACTGTTTATTCGAATGGGCAATGGCACTATCATTACATTATAATGGGTAATTATTTGTTTAATAGAAATAGGTGTGTATCTTTTGTTGGAGATCCTAAAATAAAATAAAATAAAATATTGATTTCTTAAAAATATTAAATTGTCATCCATACGTCATTACATAGCTGTCATTTGCGTTTTGTTATTCCAAGTCTGATTCTTTTCTGTTATACCACCTTTTATAGTGACCGACGTTTCATGTCAAGTCAAACGGGAATGCTGTCGAACGGGATAAAAAGTATCTTATGTCCGTCTCCTGGCTCTAAGCTACCTCCCTACCAATTTTCAGCCAAATCTGTTCTGCCGTTCTTGAGTTATAAGTGGTGTAACTATATATATATATATATATATATATATATATATATATATATATATGTAACAGTTCTTATCGCGATAACTAATGGTAGTAATATTAATATTGTATTATTATTATTAATATTGTATTGTGAGGGTAGGCGAAGAAAACTAGCGGACTCGCCGCCGGAGGGCGCGCGGTACACTGACTCGTGAGTCGTGACCACGATGAATGCAACGACTATCGAAACGTCAGGCAATAAAAAGGTATTACTAACATTAGTTATCGCGATAGGACCCGTTATATTAAATATGAAAAGTTATGATTAATGCCAAAACATACATATTATTCATATTTTCGCAACATGTGAAGGTGAAGCTTTACCAATATTTGTCACTGGCGAAGGGCGCTCGGGAAATTGTACTCATATAGTAAGGCCTAATCCTCGGAAAAGATTCATCAGGTTTAACTGTGGTCCATATCAGTAGGGCCCTTGCCAATGCCGTTTTTCATTATTATGTTTTATACAACTTATACTTTTGTAACCAAACAAATTGCGTTATGTGCTATATAAGTTACTATCAAAAATACCTAAATCGGTATAGGTATGCCTGCCTTGAAAGTATACCATTTCAAACAAAAAGGCGGAGTAATCGGCGAACAAACATAAATATAATATAATAAAAAATACTTTTTTAATAAAAAAAAAAAACATAAATATATATATATATATATATATATATATATATATATATATATATATATATATATATATATATATATATATATATATATATATATATATAAAGAGAGGCACTATCGTCCAGTGGATCGTGGGATATGTAGTACAACAGAAGATACAATAAAAAAATCTGCCAAGTGCGTGTCGGGCCACGCACAATGTAGGGTTCTGTAGTTGTCGGTCAAGCAATCTTCGAGTACCTACTGGGAATTTCCTTTTTTAAGTCAGTTTATACAATATACGTACTTACAATTTTCAACCTTTTATTATTATAAAATTATTTTTAATTTCTCTTTAAGAAGACAATAAGAGATAGGTACGTAATCCATATCTTTTATATTATACCATAAATGCCAAAGTGAATTCGTTTGTTTGATTGTTAACTCGCTCTTTCGCTATAACGCCGTAGGTAAATACTGAGCTAATAAACATTTTATTCTTTGGATGGATGAAATGATTATAACCTGTGAGAAGGCTTCTAATAGACTTCTCTAACACTTGTAAAATATACTTAGCGCCGATAATTTTCCTTCCTGATTAGCGCCTATGAAATCTATGGAGATTTGGTTGAAAACTTCATAAGCGCGATTCAGAATCACTCGCGACATGTATTATTGAGACATTGTTTTATACCTTATTTTATATTAATTTAAACTTATTAAATATTTATTTATTTATTCATTTAAATTCATTAATTAATTTAAAATTATTAATATTTACATAATGTGATGCTTTAAAAAGTGAAATATTTATTTTTACTTAGATCATCTATAACTCGATAACCATAAGAACCCACATAGCCGTGATAATTTTCCTTTTAAATTCATTATATGTACCATTATCGTGAATTTTTTCATATTTTTAGACGCAGCAGTTTAGTGGGTAGAGGGGGGGGGGGACACATGACTCTAAGAAAAATTGACACTTCAAAGCTTAATATTTCGGAAACAGTTCGTCGTTCGGAAAAATGGTTTTCCCACACCTATAACATTTTTAAAAGACCTATCTAACGATACCCCACAACATGAGATAAATGACAAAAAAAATTTTTGATCTCTCTTAACACATAGGGAAGACACCCTGAAAAAAAATATTTTTAAGATTTTATTGTGCGACTTTCTCGGCGTAATTCATACTCGTATGTATACTCATACCGAATTACAGCTTTCTGGTATTAAGGGTTTCGGAGCAAAGCCGCGGACAGACAGACTGACGGACATGGCGAAACTATAAGGGTTCCGTTTTTTACTACGGAACCCTAAAAAAATTAAACTTAAATATTTACATTAACAAAAAAAAACGGAGTTAATTTAAGACTTCGTGTGCCTTGTTAATAAATGTGTTCAGATGATATGTATAATGATTGGTTCTATATAATCAATACCTTTAAAAATTAATCTTCTTAAACGAATTAATTTGAACAAAAAAATGAAATGAACAATAAATATACCTATGTTCATGTTCGTCATATGTCCCATACATAAATACCTCGTTTAGTTAGTATGTAACAAAACAAATGCCTTTACCTTGTTTGCCATTAAAAATAAAGCAAAATTAATTTAAACCTCAGCGACTTCTATACTTTCAGCTTTCAGCAAGCTTCTAAAAAGTAAATTTATCAAAAGGAGCGCTTACTTGGGAGTTAATGAGCCGACATTGTGGTGATAATGTCCCCGGTACTTAACGCTTACTACGCTGCGAAAAGAAAAAATATGGTAGGCAGGATTTCTGGGTATATTGTAGAAAGTTCTTTAAATTATTACTCTAGCTGCTGAAATGGTAACTTTTTGCTATTCCAGGTTGTCCAAGTACACCTATTTTTAGCGAAAAATATGTTACGATTTAGTCTTTGTATTTCAGATCTCACACATGTAGGTATGTATACTTTACCAAGCATAAGAGCATACAGCTCATATATAGCTAACTTTCATTGATTATGTAAAAAAAAAACAATACCTACGAGTACATTTAACAAAGACAACATCAGTAGAAATATTGCTTCAAATTCTCCAATAACTAGCTCCGTCCCAGGTTTTTTTATGAATTAAACGTGTCTATACGTATGCTAATCATTACGAAAATGGCCAACGTCTGTTATAATTTAAAAATAAATGACATCATCTATTTATTTATCATAATAATGTAAGCTCAATCCAAGAATATTGTATAACTACAGACTGTTATAAGCTTATGAATTTGGCACACAAAATACTATTTTGGACGACGTTGCTTAGCAACCAGCTAGCAACTGAGTGTGACAACCAAGAGTATCTTTGGGCCAACAGATAATGAGCTTATCAAAGTTTTAAATGAGTACAGATTTTTAACGTTAAATAGTACAGTTACAGTAGTAACGTAAAGTAGTAGTTCGTAACATATTTATAGTTATATAATACATTGGCTCAATAATAAGGAAAGCTAAGTTCGAAAGTCAAATAAGACAGGCTGCTATGTCTGATATATGATCAAGTGACTAAAATTGCCATAAAATTTTTAATACTTGAGTCGTTTAAAAGAACTTTGAGTAAACGACGAGAGTCGTAAAAAGTCGTGGAATTTCAGCTTGAAAAATCTTCGGAAACACTGCGAAATATACGTATACATATATGTAGATATGTCATTAAGGTTAACTTATTTTTTGTGTCATTTATAGATTATTTCATTATTATTTGCATAAGATTATATACTCGTACATACATATATCAACAGTCTGCTCATTTGTATAATACATAAGTTCTAGTAATTTGCTTATAAACATTTCATAAAATATATTCTATATCTAAAATTACCATTATAAGGACATTTTTAAGAATTCGACAAAATAAGTTATATATAATATATATAATTAGCAAAAAACTTACAGAGAGTAAAGACATTTTAGTCGAAAACAGATCACGGGTTCACAAAGAGTTTGGTTGGAATTCTTTGCTTTAAGGAATAAGAAAAAAAAATAGAAGTATCACTTAAGATATTCGATGTCCATTTAAGAGTTCAGGTACAAGAAAGGGGACGAACTCGCTGACCATTATATATCCACTATTCACTCTGACCCATTTAAAGTTACACTGCAATATCAGCAGGTTTCAAAGTTAAATTTCCTTTTGAAGTGGTTCGATCCTTCGTGTTTTATATTAGCTTCTAGATGTAAAGTGCTGTTTGGTCAGGCGGATGTTACACTAGTAGTATTCTAGTTGTTACTAAGCAGGTTTTTTTTTTAGGTCTCAAAACATGATGACTTGGTGTTCCAGAAAATTTATCTTCATTAGGAACAACGGTTTTACTATATATATAAAATAAGTTTTTCTTTATATGATACCGAAATATGTTGTGGTGCCAAAACTCATTGCTTATTAAATGTGTATAAATTAATTTAAGATACGTCGGTGATAATCTACTCCATAGCTGAGGTTGCTTTTATAATTATAACACATGACAATTGTGAGATTAATGTGATATTAAATATCTCAACAATCAGGTTTTCAAACGCTTAAAGACTTCATACTTTTAGACTTTTAAGCAAGATTTACACTTATAAGTTTTGATCTCAGACTTTCGAAAAGATTTACATAAGTTATTATTCTATGCTATACACTTGAAATAATTTCCTGTTAGTGACTTGTTTTTGACATTCACAGCTTTCGTACCTTCTTACAACGTATCTATTGTATTACTAGGTTACAGAGTTCTTTAATATCGCTCTCGAGAAAACTTACAAATGTAATTCTCGCCTTAGACTAATACATTCAAAGAAACAAACTGTTCAGCTTTATATATTAAGTGAAGAGTAGCAATAGAGATTACATAAGCTAGAATTTACTGTATACATTATTTATGATGACGTCAAGTACTAATAAACAAGCACTCCGCTCCGAGACTTGAACTAACTAAATCAAACTATTTGATGTCGCAGAAGTTAGGGCTCAATATCCTGACCATTAAATGAACAATTATAAACAGCTGTTAGCAGTGTTAAAGTTCTATTGTAGGCTTAATGAATTGTCTATGGGGATCATTTAAACTTCTTGCAAAGTTATGATTCCTTTGTGTTCTGAGTGAATAAATAGTAATATTTTTTTTTTATTTCAGATTACCTTTTTACTGTTGACTTTTACTTTTTACTGAAACAAGTTTAATACTACATTGAATATAGTGCTCACGTTTGTTTGCGTTTGTGTTGTTCAGTTGTTAAAACATTACATCATACTACCACAATAACCATAATGCACGTTTTTTAGGGTTCCGTACCTTAAAAGGAAAAACGGAACCCTTATAGGATCACTTTGTTGTCCGTCTGTCTGTCTGTCTGTCTGTCTGTCTGTCTGTCTGTCTGTCTGTCTGTCTGTCTGTCTGTCTGTCTGTCTGTCTGTCGGGATGTCAACCCTTTTTTCTCAGAAATGCATAGACGTATCATGTTGAAATTAATATCATATACTCAAGTCTACGATGACATGCGGCCGTGAAAATATTAAAGTTCTAAGTCAACGCAATCAAAAGATAATGGAAAATATGTCGTATATTTTGACCATTTTAGCGTTTTCGCAAGGGAATCAAAACCTATAGAGTACTTCCCATTGACCTAGCACGATGAAATTTGGCAAGAAGTGAGATCTTATGGTACAAATAAAGGAAAAAATCTGAAAACTGTAAATTTTTGTATGTTTGTTTGTCTGTTTGTAAGTTTGTCTTTCAACCTTTTTCTCAGAAACGCGTGAAGGTAACAAATTTTTATCAACGTCAAGTACTCAGAGTTGTAATTACTAAGAGCTGTGAAAAAATCAAACTTCTAAGTTAACGCAATCAAAAGATACGGTCATTTATATCACATATTTTAAGTATGATAGCGTTTTTAACGTTTTCGCAAGGGAATCAAAACCTATAGGGTACTTCCCATTGACCAAGCATTATGAAATTTGGCCAGGAGCAAGGTCCTTTAGTATACATAAAGGAAAAAATCCGAAAACTGTAAATTTCTGTTCGTGTGTCTGTCAATCTGTACGTCTGTCTTTCAACCTTTTTCTCAGGAACGCGTAAATGTATCAAGTTGTAAATTGATCAAGCGGAAAATATATTAATCTTAGAATTAAAATTATATGTACTTGTAACAAATTAACATAGAAGTTGACCATGGTCAAAAAAACAATTTTACAAACACTGAGAAGAAATTTGTATCAATACGAAAACATTAAAAAGCAGCAAACCTTTATAAACAACGCAATGCAATCTATATATCGCAGCTAACAAAATGATAGCGCGATGCAGCGTACAGCTAATGCCATCTATTACAACATTATGACATTAACTGTGATATAATTCTGCTCGATTAATATATTTTTTTTATTTTAATAATAAGAGCTTCACGCGATTTGATTTAAGTACTCGTATTGACTTAGTACGAAAATTTTAAAATTAAATTGAAACAGATCGAGTTATTTAATTTACTTATTTATCTACACATATAAGTCTTCTGGTTATTAGTAATATAATTAGTTATTTATAAATAAACAATTAGTTTTGTTCGAATTAAGGACTAATTATTTTCGTCTTGGCAACACTAATATATATTTCGATATTTTGATTGATAATGTAAATCTAAATATTTTACGAACGTAGTGCAGGGGTAGTGGAGTGTAGTAGAATATAAATAAAAATAAAACGAGAATAAAATATAATATAATTATGTTGTTAATGTCAAAGTCAACAAGTTAGTTCATTGAAATTGTCAAGAGATGGCGCTAGGTGTATCCTGAATCGCGCTATAACTTTTTTTTTTTTGAAAGTATAAGGTGTATTAGTACTTAAAATAAAATTTTGTGTTTCCATGGATTGCATCCATGATTCTGTTTTAAATTAAAGTGCTCCTAAGTAGTTTCAAAATAGTTTTTGGGACGTGATCCATATTTACATAATATTTGATTATATTTAAGCGACTTCTAAAAAGGAGTGTTTTCAATTCGACCTTGTATTTAATTTTTTTTATGTTTGTTCGCCGATTACGCCGCCATTTGTGTACCGATTTTCAAATTTTTTTTTTTGTTTGAAAAGGTATACTTCCAAGGTGGTCCCATTGTCTTCAGGTCAGGATCAGATGATGGGATCCTGGAGAAATTGAGGGAACTCCTGAAATATTATAGGCAAGCGTATACCGATTTAGGTATTTTTGATAGTAACTTATGTTGGAACTGATGATGAAGACCACAAATGGCGTAGATGGGTTAGTCTTATATAGATTTCTATAAGTTTGTACGGAACCCTCGGTGCGCGAGTCCTACTCGCACTTGACCAGTTTTTTTAAATAGCTTCCAATCGAGCAGGTGGGACACTTGATGTTAAGTGAGGTTTTCAAGCGTCGAGTGTATAGACACCTTTCGCACTCGCAACGCCCCTGGTTTTGCAGATGTCCATGGGCGATAGTAACCACTTAACATCAGGTGGTACTATTTGCTCGTTTGCCCCTTTTTTATAATTAAAAAAAAAGTGATCATCGCCGCTCACGGTCAGTAGCACCAATGAAGTGTTGCCAGCTTAATAATTAATAATGGATGAAAGGAAATAAGAAGTAAGAAAAGGAATGGGAAAGAGCTTTATGCTATTGGCTCTCTCTCTCTCTCTCTCTCTCCTTCTCTCTCTCACCGTACGAAACGCAGCTTTCTCAGCTACTTTTAGGCGATTTCCTGTGAACGTCGGGCACTGCACAGTTGAGCCAGCCCGTATACGAGATGTAGTAGCTACAACTAGAGCTGATCGGTTACTTAACCAGTTCTGACCAGTATCCTTATATTTTAACGTCTCATTAACGTAATTTTATATACCTAATTATATTTCAGTAAACTAGACTATGTTGCAACACAGAAAAAATAAATCGATCAATCACTAAAAAAAGAAAAAAAATTACACCAATAACGTAAATTAATTCCAATGCACAAAACGCGCCGAAATGCTGTAAATACATATTTAAAACCCTCGGAGCCGATTTCCTTTTCAGCAAAATGCAACATCCGAGTAGCTCTTACGTGATTATCGTTTCTTTGCCGTTCATGTCTCTAGTACGTGACTTTTCCGTAGAGACAGTAGCAGCCGTCCATCGCATTTTTCACTAGAATAGAATTTGCGAGGAAAAATTGCAAATTTCTGCAACGGTGTCGAGATAAGATGTGGCGTCGCGCACTGACGTGAAGATACACTCAATAGCCGATAAAATTCTCATTACACGCTAGGCAAACTCGTTAGCTTATTTATAGGATGCATTTTAATTTTACCGGGAAAAATACGTCAAGTTTATTTAGTATTTATAATTTGAGAAACTTTAAACATTATGTTACGTACGACGTTATAAGACATGATAAATAACCTATGTTATACTCAATATTAATAATTTATTTTATAACGAGTTGTTGCGTCTTAGGTGTATAATATAGTAATGACATTTTATACTGTATGTAGTACCAATATGTATTTCTTAGCAATCCCTGAAAAACCTTTCCAGGGTGTTATTAGCATAATGTTATACTAAAATTCCGATAATTTCCACATGGTGCATGCACGAACGTATAACTAATATTCAAAAATTGTTTATAAAATAATGTTTTCTAATTATACCGATATTGTATAAGTTATAAACTTCTACGCCAGACCTAACACATTTTTTTTTTTCTGACGTTGTTTATAAATAAACAATAAATGTAAAAATTAAAGATATTCTTAGATAGTAAATAAAACTAGAAATTCATAGCTTCTTTTTTACAACAAAACATGCCATGTCTTAAATTCCACGACTTTAAAATCAAACTATGCAAGTTCACTGATGCGTGAAAAAAGAGCGCTTATCTAAAGAGATTTTATATAAAGGGGACGGATTTTCATAGACCAAATTTTCACGGTTCATATTACAAGTAGAAGCAATATTCTGCAGAGTTGAAAAAATGGGGCAATTTGGTTCACTGTGGAAAAATGACAGAGGCACACAAAATTTTACTCAGCGCTGGAAATTTAAAAGGTAAAAAATGCACTTAATTCTTATGTAATGTGACTTTCAATAACTATTCGAGAAATCTCTTTATGGATGGCAAATATCATACGAACAAAAAAGCATTTAAACTTATATTATGAAACGGAAAAATATGTTTCTTTACTTGTAAAGCTAATCCCCGGAACTACTGGACTGAGTCTGGATGAAGCCGTGGATAGAAGCTTGTTTTACATAGTTAAAGTTTAACAAAGAAGTATTGAACAAAACTCAGTAACTCGAATTTGAATCCTACTGCAGTGGAGATTTCATTACTTCACGTCAAATAATTGATTACACAGACAACTCGCTCAATAGAATCATTAATATCGTTGTATATTTCTTAAAACACATACAAGATATTTAAATAATTCTCAGATTCTTATAAAATATGACGTTATTAATAATATTCATTTATTTACTTAACATAAAACTTGCTTTCACCATTTACTATACAAATAACAATTCTACAGACATATTTGAAGTATTCAAAGAAAAGTACAATAAAAAGTACGAAAATGCAGCGGAAGAAGAAACTCGTTTTAAAACGTTTGTTAAGAATTTAAACACTGTTGACAAACTGAATGAAAATAATACTGATCGTGAAACGTTTTTTATTATTAACCAATACGGTGATTTAAATCCCGACGAGATTGAAAAGCAGTATGCCATCAAAATAAAACCGTGTAAGTAGATTTTAATAAAAAGTTTATTTCTACTCGAATTCCCTAAACTTTTAAAATTTCTTTTATTGGCAAAATACGTATTAAATATTATAATACATATTTATTATTAATTTATAAAGTAAAAAGCCACCCTGTTAATAAACAATAACAAAATATTGCAATGAACACATTTAAATAACTTTTAAGTAACTTTTTATTTTTAATTCTAAAATTATTTGTTATTAAATATTATCATAAAATACTTTTTTATATATAATATATTCTTTAATAAAATAACATTACGATTCATTTAGATTTATTTCATAGTTTTGTTTGTATTTCAGATTACAATGTTAGTAATAAAGAGGAAGCGGAAATTGTAGGCAGACAAAAGGAAAGGGAATTAAATACAACTCAACTTTTTAATTTAGATAATGCTGTGGAACTTTATAAGGATTTCATGATAAATAATAAACGGAATTACACTATAAAGCGAGATCAAACAGTACATTTTTATCGATTTGTAAAAACTCTCGTTGAGATAAATAAAAATATTTTTAAAGGGAATAAAACTTTAACGCTTGATGAACATGCTGACGTTATCAAAGAACCGAATGAGTATTTTTATTAAAAGTTTGTAAAACATAAAATTATCGTTATTTATTTTACTTTATAATCTGTCGCAGCTCTCGACCAAATGTTTTTCTATTTCTAACTTCAACTGAGATTATATAGACTGTGTTATTTTTATTTTAAATTCAAGAGAAGCGGGCAACGAACGACATGTCAAGTCTTGTTTATATCGCGCATTACATATTTAAGAACTTGGCCGCTTTTAAACCTTTTGGTAGCTAAAATCAAATGCCATTTGTAGCTAGACACTTGACATAGACTCGGACTACTAAACATGTCAAAACATTTAAGTATACAATAAATTGAAACCTATACACCTGCTACAGCTGAAAGTGTTTTTATGGCTAAGTATTGAATTTATCGTTATATAAAATAGGACAATCACGATAGGAAATATCACGATCACAATATTGAATTAACGATTTTGATGGAACTTTTGACTTTTGCTAAAATCATCAGTTTCATTTTGTCCTTGAAAATAAAAGAATTTCCAGGTGCTAATATTAAATAATGTGTTTGTATATATGCATATAAAAATATAATATGCATACATATAAACAATTTGTTAATTTTATTGACAGTATATTATAATAAATCGTGATTTTTTTTTCTTAATAACTCAGTTTTATATATATGCACGATTATCAACAGAATATTTGTTAGTCATTCATAATATTCAACATAAACATGGTAAATAAAACATGCTAACTTTTGCGTCAACAAAACTGTTGTTCAAGTAAGACAAGCAGCCACGTTTAATATTTATGATAACTTCCTTGACGTTATAACAAAATATTGTATCAATTTGAAACGACTTGGGGGGCGAGACACGTGGATGTTAACTGAAGGTCACTTATACAAATCATGAAACAAAGTATGTTTTGGGATTTCCAAGTTATAAGATGTTGAAAATTTGTCTCGAGTTTGGCGATGAAGGTCAATATTGCGGGCAAATAGACACGTGCCGGAAGAGATTAGAGACAGTAATAGAAAGAATCCTTTGACCAAATCCCTTTAAAAAATAAAGATTAAAAAAAAGAATAAATTCACAAGACACTTATATATGTAATCATCTTCGTGTGTAACCGTCTACTTATAATAATAAAGCTGCATATGAAAGTATATAAGAATCTTCTTTTAATTGATTAAATAACTAAACGTGTGTTGCTCTGTAACCAAAGATTTATTTTTAATATTTATATATTATAAATTTATTATATACATTTATTACATTACATTATTTATAACGACTTTATTACATACATACCTGTAATCAAAGAAACGGAAAGGAATATATAATATATAAATACAATTATTCCTCAAATTAACGCAGGTTAAGCTCCCGCAGCTAGTTTATAATATAAGTACTGAAACAAGGATTGTGATGTTAATAGAAATCTCAAATAAGGGGCTAATTATTATGAACTATCGCTATCAAAACATACCACATTTTGATATTTAAAGGAGGCATTTTAGTACAAAAATGAGAAATCAACTATCTGGATATATTTTAGCATTAGTGATAGTAATAGTTAAACGTGATAAGCTCGTTTATTAAAACAATTTTTACAATTTGAGGCGTTGAAACATGAAAACAGCATTAATTAGTAATAAAATATTTACGACACTGATAGAAATATATGAATTTTTAATTTGTTTTTAGATTATCCCACAAAAGTTAATTAGTAATAAAACAAATTGAATAATTTATCAACATATAATTATATAAACCATATTATTTAAACAGAAAACGTTTTATATTATGTAATATTCGGTATTTTATAAATCAAAATTAAACAAAGAATCTACGCTGGGTTTCCTATCCTTCATTTGAATTTTTAACTCTGGATCTATCTTAGTTGTACCTTCAATATTACTCCTTTCAAAATCAGATAAGTCCGCGTATAGATTCGGTCTAACTTTCTGAGATCCCGGTTGTAAATTAATCTCGTTAATGACCCTTAAAGTTTTCATAAAGTTCCTGTAACGGTCACGGTAGTCCTCTTCGCCTTTGAATGTTTTATTAAATTTTTCAACGTATTTTCTATACAGTTGCGGTCCGTCTCGCAGATTGTATATTAATGAATTAAGATCATCTGATAATATTAAATTCATATTCAAAGAGATAAACACAGTAAATAAATATATGAAATCGTTATACATCTTTACACTGATTATTTTCTAATAATACATTACCGAGAAACGAAAGCAATTATAAAGTGCAAATGGCATGAAATCTCCTAGTAAGGGTAGAAAATGATATTATCATTCAATTAAAATGAATGAATTTCACTTTAACTTCTGCTATTTCCGTCTAAGTATTTTCTCTTATCTACCTTATTACTCTAATCTTAATCTTATGAGATACGCTTTGATTAATGTTTTCAATTCTTCGTAAGTGAAATTACTGACCTAATATGCGTACAATCAAAGTAATTTATTTATACCAGTTAATGCACATTTGACACGTTGGCGCAGTGGTCGCTGCAACTGACTCAAGCGCTTACGGTCGCGGGTTCGATCCCCGCTCATGGCAAACGTCTGTATTGGCCATACGGATGTTTGTCGTGGTCTGGGTGTTTGTGTTAGTGTTGTGTGTGGTTCCGGACCCCCGACACAAGGTCACGCGATCTTAAAGGGGGCCGTTGAGTGTGATGCGTTTATTTATTTATTTATATTATTATTATTAATGCTATATGATTAATATGGATGATGATAAGCAATAATGTGTCAACCCACAAACATTTTAATTCTAAGGTATTGACGTATGATAATACGTCATGTATTTTACATTATTCAAATATTTTTCTAAATCTAAACTAAATAAGTGCGGAAAAAAGTTTCTTAATTTCTCGGAATTCGACTTTTTGTGGGTTGACAGGTTATTGCTAATCAGCATACTATTATCTCAAATATTTGAAAAACTTATTATTACACAAAACTTTTTATTATACCAATCTGCTTTTAATTCATTATACCTTTAATGAGAATAGAGAAGAAGAGATGGATATTTACTTCTTCAAACAAATTCATTAAGAATAGGCTTCCCATATTTAGACGCCATTTTCTCAAAATAAGATCCATGTGGACATACTATTGATTATCAGCGTCCAATTATGATAACCTATCGTTAGAGAAGACGACCCATTAAATTAAACGCTGAATTCCTGAAGTACTTATTACTGATGATATAAATTTGTAGTTCTTTAAAAAACAACATGAAGAGGTCTTTGCCCAGCACTCAGGATTTGCATATAATATACAGCAATATGGAGCCGAGATGGCCTAGTGGTTAGAACACGTCGATCTCAACTGATGATCGCGGGTTCAAACCCCGGCTAGCACCGCTGATTTTTCAAGTGCTAAAGGAGACAATTTATTTTCGTACCGCACCGTAACGTATATTAATGGTATTATCCTCTAAAATAATAACTTATTTTTTAATACATTTACACGAAACATGGAGTAAAAATGAAACCGGAATTATTAAATCTGAAAATATAATCAATCAATTGATTTATTTAATCAGTCAGACATTTAAAATATTATATACAAACAATTCATGTAAAGGAACGTGCTAATAGAAGAGATAGTTGTTATAAATTGAAAGCAACTATTTTATTTAATCATGAATGTAGTAAATAAGTAATGTTGAGATAAAATATTCTCTATCATTATAATATAAAATTGAATTTTACTCAATATTTTTGAATATGTTCTTGTTATGTAATTATCACCATATAAAGGAACGTAAATCTTTCGAATTAATATGACACTGGCAAATGCACATTGCTTTCTTTATCCATCAGAAAAAAAAAATTGAATTATTTTCTGTCATCTGTTGTCAAACTCTTCATAGTTTTCGGTTATTTCGAACTCTATTATAGTTTTACCCATATATTAACATGGCATCAACTACAGCTGCTTTTCCATTGAACCGCGATCGTACTACGGAGAACATGTTAGTGCATCAGGAGAGTACATAATAGGGGTACATCAATTGCCAGTCCGAGAAGTTGGTCTTAATAATTATCTCCTACGAGGTAGGATACAATAGAGACACACAAGCAGAAAAACTTACTATACGTATATTTTAGTTGACACTAATCCATCAGTTGCTAACTCAAGGGCTGCACTTGCTGAATATTGTTGTAATTGTTTGGTAGGTAGACGCACAGTTGGCTGTTGTGCACACGTAATGTCTATTGTGTGGTTTTTATCTTGGGCTCGACACCAGAATAACAGCAATCCACCTGCATCTTTTTTATCCGAGGTATTATTATTGAGAGATGATTTTGAAACTGAAGATATAATAAAAGTTTTTCCTAATCCTAAATCACATATATAAGAGGTAAATAAATCCCATGAGATATTATTATTATTTTTTTAAAAAGCCGTCTATCGAAAATAAGTCAACTGTCAATAGATGGCGTTTTAAGTTGATTATTTCTTTTAGGTTTTGATTAATTTCTGAATATTCCGGTTAGACATTAATAAATGAATTTTACCATTGTTACCTAGAGAGTTTAAGGAATTATTTGATATATATTTCATTTATATACGTTACAATTTGTGGTGGGCCCATTTCCCATACAAAAAAAATCTGTCTCCTTTGTGTTTAAAATCATCTTGAGCTCGGCGGTGAAGGAAAACATCGTGAGGAAACCTGCATGTGTCGAGAGAAATTCTGACACATGTATATCCACCAACCCGCAGTGGAGCAACGTGGTGGATTAAGCTCTAAACCTTCTCCTTAATAGGAGAGGAGGCCTTTGCCCAGCAGTTGGACATTTACAGGCTGTTACTACTACTACTATACAGCAATATAATAAACAGTTTATAGCTGTATAATCTATTTTCAGTAAACAAGAATATAGAATAACAGTTTACAGAGTATATGAAAACTAAACAACCATTAAAAATATGTTTGTAATCCAAACTAAAACATAGTTTAGACATCAACGTATCGGTTAGATAAAAAAGTTAACAGATTTCATTAATTCAGAGTATTCGTTGTTCGTTTTTAAAAACAGAATACAATTTATAACTTGTTATATAGTGTTCAATTACCGAATGCTTCTATTTCGATTTAACGGGTGAGGAAAGATTGTAATGTAGTCTGTGGTTGTGATATGTATACGCGCCAAAACTTTTTTCGTTCCTTGCCAGTATTGTCACTTATCGAACTACGTGTTCCTTTTTTTTCTAATTTGAAATATAATAATTCGTATGTACGTCAATTTTAAGTACCATTTATAAACGAAGACTATTTACGTTTTTAAAGGGACCCCAAAACTTAAATAAAAACAAATAATTCTATTATAAATAAAAAGAAAGGCGAATTAAAAATAGCTATATTAAACTTAAATAACTATCGATGTCACAGTGAGGCAAGGTGCCCAAAACACTGGCAGCATTACCTCTTTGTATGGCCAGACTGATATGCTGGCCAAGGTAGCCGCCAGCTCTTCGGTCACCTGTAGTTTCGACGAGGCGGAAAGACAGCTCTTTGTAAAACTTTTTTGCTTCCTCGCCCCAGGAACCCATGGTTTCAACGGCAAACGGCACAAATATGAAACTCCTCTCAATGTTTTGGTATTTGCGCTGGTTGACATTTTCAGCATTGGATGCCACTGCTCCCACCGTTCAGGAAGTCCCTCGTATAT
Source organism: Hypolimnas misippus (assembly GCA_037950945.1). Taxonomy (NCBI): domain Eukaryota; kingdom Metazoa; phylum Arthropoda; class Insecta; order Lepidoptera; family Nymphalidae; genus Hypolimnas; species Hypolimnas misippus. Next base: position 9,024,565 of record JBBEEQ010000029.1, on the reverse strand, counting down.
GAGATACAGCCAATGTATCGACATTTAAAACAGTATAATTTAAAATTTAATAGTCTTTAAGATAAAGTTGAAGTTATATTTGTAAGAGCTTTAAAGTTTCAAATTCAATAAGATGTTAAGAGATATGCTCTATTGACCAATATATACCAAAAAATTGTGGTTAACACTCTGTTTATAGCTTCTACCAGTACTTATAATAAGGTGACTAAAATAATCAAGGTATTAAAATTAATCCTGATTTGAGATCAATCAGCAATAAATCAGACAAACGTAAACTTTTTCATCTTATCCTTATACTAAACTAAATATAATTTATATATGCATAGATAAAATGAAAATGAATAGTAACGAATTTTATATTATACATCATCCCTATTTACACACTTTTGATTAAAAATCCCTATGTGAAACCGTGTTTTCATCAGAAAATTAATTAATAACGATTAACTAAAGCATAATAGCTAATGAAAACCGTAGTTCAAAGAACACAAGTATCATTAAAAACAATTAATAGAAGCGTTTATTTATTATTTAAAATATCATAATTAACTTTAAAACAGCAATATACATGATTAAAACGATATTTAAAATGTAACTTTATTTGGATTCAACTATATAAATTTTAAGCCTTCGTTTAATATCAATAATAATAAAATTAAGCTGCAAATGAAGCAGTTATCCCAGGCCAGGCTATAAAATTAAATTCATGCGATATTTATACTCGAAGTACTATAAAACATTTCTCAAAATGAATACCTATTCAATTCGAATAACATTTATGAAAACATAAAATGAAAATTATTTCGGTTAAAGAATTTATCCTATGTACTGTTCTACTGCATTGCGTTATAAACAAAATAACAAACGTTATATGCCTACGTGTTATTTTGTTCCTTCTACCCTATTTTTGGATGTAAATATGTACATCATCCTATTATCTCTTTTGTCGTAGTAGTAATTTTTATAACCTTTGTCCTTATTAACTTTAGCCTTGACATGTTTCCACAAAAGTATAAGGTCTGCTCTATGAACGATCTCTGTGAATGGCTGCCAAACGTCACTTGTGCCAAGTCTCCCTCTCTTTCTTCTGTCTCTTTCTATGCAAAATCTGACAGAAGCAGCTCCCTCTTCTTACAGCTCTTTCCTTAATATTTTATTACATTATATTTATTAACGTAATTTCTGGTAGAGCTTCTAGCTCAGCTCTCAGCCAACTACATACAGCACATTGTACGTGATGGCTCTATCTGACTGAATAGTGCCACAACGTAACAAATAATCCGTGTATAATAGCTTCTAAATCTTCTTTGGGTCCTGAAGACCATTCCGAAACTTACCATGAACTTACCCTTTCATCCCAATACATCTTTGGCATCTCTGGTTATCGATCACTTATTATCAGGTATATTTATATTTGACACTTTGTAAATGATGTATATCAACTACTTGGTACCCCCCGTGGGTTTACACGCGTTTACGATTACTTCACTCCTTTGACTCGTAGCCTGATATATTATAGCCTTAGGCTATATTATATCAGGCTACGAGTCTTTCTCAATAAACGTGCTATCTAACACAAAAAGAATTTTTCAAATCGGATCAGAAGATTCAGAGACTACCCTCCATATAAACCTACAAACATACAAACTTATGTACAAACAAGTAGTGTAGTTTAAGCGCACCGCAAATTAGTTTTTAGTTATAACGCACGAAAACGATTAGATTCACAATGAGGACATTCTTTCAAGCCAAATTAGCGGCAATTCTCCGCAGAGTCGAGTAAATGCGTGTAATTTGCATGAGCTATGCTCTCTCAGCTAAAGAAAAGGTTTAGTGACGCGACGTCAAACTACCATCATTTGAGCTTGAATTTTAGGGTTAATTACGTCAGTTATACGTACACATACGGTGTCTCGTGATTTGATATGTGGTATTATTTAATAATATTAAATCTCGAGTTTCCAGACTCTAGATTCTAGGTTTATATTTGTATTAATAAATAAAGCAAAAGATTTTGTTTGTTTATTTAAACACATTACCTCGAGAAAGTCCTGTTATTATTATTTATTATACTTTAATTAAATTAATAGAACACAGTTGAAAAGAAAGTCGCAATCAGAGCATTATAATCATTTTTTTTGAAAGTGACATTTACACATATTTCTATAGCTAATGCGTCAGATAAAAAGTCATATGACATTTAATACTAGCTATTGAAACGCCGATGAGCGTTCGGAAATAATGCTGGCTGGTACATTTATTTCCAGTTCGTCATGCATGTGATTAATTTTCGATGATTTATGTCTTTTCATTACATGACAAAAATTTTTTTACGCGTTTTCTATAATATGACCCACATATGTGTCGCTGATATCTGACGATATTTTGGTAATAAATCACGAAGATCCTGCGGGTACCTGTTTGATAAAAGAATATTTATTTGCGTGCAAATCCGTTACTGATAAATGAGAAAAGTCGTTAGAGTACACGAGGCATTCATTTACAAACCAATCCGCTATTGCATAATTCTTTCGTATTAGGTTTATTTAACAAACATGTTTATTGTACATATATCATAGTGAAATTTGTTTATAAAACTTATTTTATGAATATTTTTCAATGTATTTATAGTCAAACAGTTTTACATTTTCCGCTTAATAAGTATAAAGCTTATATTAAAAAATCTTTTATAGATAAAACATATATACAAGAATATTTTGATGACAAAGAGGCGTGGATTTGATACGCGTTGATTTTTTATCAAGATAACATTATTAAATTGTGATAAAATACATTATGTATAAATGATTTTAAAAGAGTTACTATCGAGTTTCTTACCGGTTCTTCTCGGTAGAGTCCGTCCGGTAGCTTTAGAAAAATCTAAATAAAAAATGTCATTTAACTTAATGATTAGAAAATGCTTCAACAGCCCGTTCGAATAAAGTATATTTTGAGTTTGAGTTTGAATTTGAGTTATTAAACTATTTGGGACTTAGGCAGATCCAACAACATGATCATAAAAGTCGGTGCAGCCCTTTGTGTGTTATAAATGGTGTAACTAACAAAACTTTGTTTTATGTATGTATATGTATATGTACATATATAGATTTTAATTATTTTTTCTAACTTAAATATTGTAGAGAAACTACTCGAGATAAAAAATATACCGAATTTGTAAAGAAAACTGCCCAAAACTTGAATTCGGGAGGACGAAAACCCTCTGGGAGTCTCGTTACGAAGGTGTCAGTGAGCTGAACTTTGGCCACGGTATCGGAATTCCAACTGGTATTTTAACTTCTAAAAGTTATTCGAACAAGTATTTTAATTTTAACAATTCAACAATTTGCCCTATAAATTCAAATGTTCCGAAATAAAAGTATTTTAAATTGAAATATATTATTACCTGCGAAAAACGAGAATTTCAACGAGAAAAAAATCAAGGTTACGTCGTTTAATTCTTAATTAATACACATTGAAATAAAACTGTTTTAAACGGGTTTAAACGCGTGTGAATTATTTCTATCACCCCGATTTTTTGAGCACTTTTCAACAATAACAAACAATAAAAGTAACGTATATATACCTACCATAAAGGTCACATTGAGCCTTTAAGCGTAATATCATATTTCACCTTTCACCGTTAGATCAACTTCCAGTTATGAATGAAAAAATTATCATAATAATATAAAATTGCAATTTTAATAAAAACCAAAATGACTCATTGAGACCATTTCAATGAGATCTCCTACTAATTCTAGGTGAAGCTGCATCATTAGTTATTTTAATATCATTTATAGTACAGTAAATTTTGAAAATATAAAAGAGCTGATATATTAATAGACTAAAACTAAGAACCATTTCGATTTCATTAATTATTAAACAAAAAAATCGCTACGAAATTAATCCATTCGTTACAGAGCTACGATGCCGGAAACAGACACACAAATACACACATCAAACACATAATACCCCACTCGTTTGGTCGGAGATTAAAACTACAAACAAGCCAACCAATAAATAAAGTTCGTAACAAAGATATATGTACATACGTTCGCAGGTATCACAAATCCTATTACGGTGTAAAATGAAAATTCGGACATGAAATACCGTGTGTTTCGGCAGTGATTGGCGTGCCGCGGGCCAGACGCACTGATTACTGCATCCGCACATGACTCTCCTAGATCGGACGTGTGTATGCAGGATACATGAATTTTTGGTTTACCAACTTTTTCACGTAAACTATAGAAATGTTTTTAAGTTTCATTTTTAACTTATAATTTATATCAATATTGTTTTTTTTTTTAAATATACGATTCATTAATAATAATTTTCATGAATAACTTGTTTCTATATTTTTTAATTTAAGAAGCAGTCAAGTGCGAGTCGGACTCACACTTGGAGGCAATTTCGTTAAAAATAACACAACAAACGCTATATACGGAATCAGTAATGAAAAACCCTTCGAGTACGATGCTTAGAGTACGAATAGCATTTGGCTGATACTATTTGTCCTTATAGCAGCAATAGAAATATGTACTCTGTAAATATCTCTCTATCTATTCATGAGATACAGCCCTCTACAGACAAACGAACGGATACGGAATATACGGAATATACCTTTTGCGTATACGGAACCTTAAAAATGACGCATTTAGCATATGAGCTTTTGTTGATTTTGCTCCTTATTTAACGCCCTCGGGGAGTAAAATTCCAACGCTGATACACCTTGCTTTTATTTGTAAAAAGAAGTTTTAAAAACAATTTCGAAATTTCTAACTTTTAAAATGACGAAGGTCCACTCAAAACTTTTTATCTGGTATTAAGCCTCCTAGGGGATGTTTTTTATAATAAACTTTTGTACATTTTTTTTCTAAACTCAACACCCGTTTATATAGTACATTGTACCTCAATGATTTGTTAGAATTCTACTTATATAGTAGAATTACTCACATTATAATAATAATTTCCTTTATACCATTTACAAGTTTAACGTCTTCTCTTACAGATTGTTCATGCAGCGGATTTAAATTAATAGATAAATTAATAGATAATTATTTCACCTCACATATAAAGTACTATCATACAAATATATAAAATAAATGTATCTGTTTGTTATTTCAAATTAACTGCTTTTTACATAATGCATACAAAAGGTACATACATCAAGAACATAATTTTTGAAATTTTTGTCTGTCTGTCTGTCCGTTTTATAAGAAGTATTTAGGATACTTTTATTTTTTTAATATTTAATTAATTAATAAATAAAAAAGATTACGGATGACACCGCGGGGCATAGCTAGTGTGAAATAAAAATTTAGTCATAAAATCCTGAGAGTCAGAGTGATGATTGCACGATGCGGATCAGGGAAGTAGATTACTAATTTTGCAACATCACGTCACACCTGTATACCAAACCCTAATTTAAAACGATTTTTAAACAAACCCTGTCTTCTATATTCAAAGTTAGCTGGTTTATAATGATATCTGATTTAGCCTGCCTTTTATTGAGTACGCCATGTCATGAAAATCAAAAACAATATCGGTGTAAAACGATTTTTCACGATTAGATATTCATCATTCAGTCATCAATTACTACGACTTAAATATTTTTTATCAACCATTCCATGGTACATCTTTAATCGATTTACTTTTTAGAAAAATTGTTTATGCATCTTTATACACGTACTTCAATACAAAAAAATAATAAAAATCTAATTTGATGCAAACATTTATTTTTATAAAACGACCAAATTTACCACGTATAGCTTCATCGCCAGATCCTTAATACCACTTGTGAGTATGACGAGATAAATCTAACATGGTCAAATACGACATGGCCAAATGCGTTTTTGTATATAGGCGACGAGACCCTATGGTCGGTCAACTTGAAGCTCCATCATTAAACCAGCTCCGATACTTCATTATGCGCTAATGTTCCACGGTTATGCCAAAACAAATTTGTTAGGCTTAAAATACAACTGCAATATTTGACCCTTACATAACAGTGACGGTAAATAAAAGCTAATAAATAAAAAACGATCGCTTTCATCTAACGGTAAAAACAAAGAAAGTAAACGTTCCAAATACGAGTATCATAATTGCCTTATTATGTTCCTTTCAGACTTAAAAATTTATTGACTCTGTGCAGAAAGCTTCTTAAAGCTATTGAACGTGTGTTTGGAAAGGCCGAAACCCTCTTGAGAGCCTCGTTATAGAGGTGTCAGTGGAATAAACTTTCCTTCGATATCGGAGTTCAAACTCTTGGAATATGGTAACGAAGTCCTTTGAGGTACACACCTTGTATTAGGATTTACGTAATGATAATATGGGACTTTATAGAAATATAAAGATTATATTTTAAACTCGAAATACATAGACATCTGTTTAGCGTCCACAGAACTTGCTATGATGATATGCAGGTACTCATAGATTAAGCAAAAATTTATTCTGGCATTTCACTAATGGCAACAGTACAGGAGGTGTAAAAATGCCAAAAATCAAATTTGAATGAACGCGACAGCTATTGGCGTGCCATTTACTAGCATGTCAATTACTTGAACATATTTTGATATAATTTGTTTCTCGTCTCAAGAACGCGAGTTCACTTTTATAAGAATTCATGATATATAAATTTGATCTTAAATCTGTTAACTTGATAACGTTCAAACCGGTAGATCGAAAAAAACGCGCAGATGACTAGCACTGTAATATTACGATAGTAAATTAATAAATTAAAAATAAATTAATAATAGCAGATTTTTATTGCGTCAATCTTGTTAGGGAATAACGAGTCAAGCGAGTCTCGTGGCCGAATGAAAATACAAATATACAGGATACAAATTGCGTCAGGCTAAGCTTTTTCTCTTACAAAAAAAATTATTTCAAAACAATGCTACGAGTTATTTTCGGTCATCCCTTATAATCCGATTGTATTTACGTGAACACTGATGGACCCTCGAAAGGACAAAGGTAAAAATATAGGGTTGTTATATTTAGGGACACTTCAGAGCCATATAATAAAAAATATCTAATTTAATATTATTAATAAATAAACGAACTCTTGAGTATAATTTAATTTATGTATACCAAGGAGTAAATAAATGTGTTCTAAGTATTTAATTTCGTAGAGTTGACGTAGACCACATGGCTACTTTGTGTGCTTAACAAAAAGGAAAATGAACAACAATCCAATGATAATCATAGATCACATACAGACGTCATGTCGTAAATAATGTAAATGGGTTTAGGAATGATAAAAATTTTAAAAATATTAACTCTAAAACAATTTTAGATTATAACTGGCGGCCCCTCACGGTTTCACTCACGCTTAACATAGGACTTTCACACAAACGTCCAACACGTTTTACCCTTTTAGAGGTCGAATTTTGCAAAATCCTGTCTTAGTGAGCACAACATTTACAAAATTTGAAACTCCTAGCACTTGTAGTGTCTGAGATGTTGTGATAAGTGAATGAGTGACCTTTCGGTTTTATATATACATATAAAAGCTGCTATATCGATTAAAATATAAAAGATAGAAATACGGTGTCAAAGATTTTTTGAAGAATTACTTAAGACGAACCAGATTATCATACATTGTTTTCAATTATTACTGTTGAGGCAGTGCATGTAAATAATTATTTTTAGAGGTATTTTTTTCCGACATGATAAAAATTATGATAGCTTGGATAATTTGCACCAAAAAAAAAGTATAGCCTATGGCACTCAGGGATAATGTAGCTTTCTACCAGTTAATTTTTTTTTATTATCCCCGATATACAAACTTATATTATTTATACTTAACTTCTTTATAAAATGAGTATAGATATAAAAAAATATAGCAACAAATATTCGGTTTACTAAGTATAATACTTATCCAACGCTCTCAAGAGAAAATCTTAAACGGGGCTTGTCGGAGGGCACTTGAGGCTGTGCGCTTGGATACCACACATTCAAGACCTCTACAAGAAAGAGGACGGAATCACTGACCATTAGGTAAGACTTGAAAGGATTATTTGACTTCAGGGCTATTTTTTATATTGAGAGGTCACAGGATTTTTCTTTTTCAATTGAAGTATTGAGGATCGGAACTCTAATAAAGAAAACTCATGATCGCACTTTTTTTTATAATTTGTAACCTTAAACTCTTTAAAATTAATTTAAAGTTTTTATAATATGAAGATTATATGTACATATAGAAATAATAAACCTTAAATTATTGTAAAAAAACTTATTAATTATTTTATGCCACAATGTTTTTGTAACACGACTTGATTTTATCAGACGGTTATCGTCTCAAATACCACCAAAAACCACAAAATATTTCATTTTATTAATTCATCTCAAAGAAATTTAGAACAGGTGAGAACATAACGAAATAACCTGCCTGTGGAACTTTTGTGACATGCATGTAATAATTACACTGTTAATTATTATATTAATGTATATTGTGTCATTATTTTCAAAAAAGAAAAATCCGCTGACCAATAATGACGTTAAAAACCAATGACATCCTATTATAAAAAAGAAAGAAAGAAAGAAGCAAATTCCAAAAGCATAGATAAATAATAAAAGAAATGTAATGATATAAAATAGAACCAAAATCGACTTCAGCTTAAGTCAGTCCTAGGCAATAATATTGAAGTTTAGCAGTTTGGTTTCGGATAAGATCGTCCAATCCATTATTCGTCGCCGCCATATCTCCAATAGGATTAGCGCACTCGTCCATTAGATACTGTTTTACTGTTCTTTTGTTTTATGGTCACACTTTCCCGATAATGTATTAAAAGTGGCCACGAAATGTCGCTATTTATTCAGATAAAATGTTTTTTCGGACTTGTATTATCATGTTTTTCGATTTTCAGTTATCGAATGTTTTATGTGCATATTCATTGAGTGTATTACTTCTGTTTTTGGTTCTTATTTTTTATAGTCCCTATAGAAAAATAACAAAGGCTGTTTTATGGTATGCCGATGATGTCTGTTTGTGTTGATTATCTAAATAAAGTATTTATCTTTCTAAAGTGAAACTTTCACTTTATTATAATGAAATTATTAAAGTATGAAAACTTTGGTTACTTCTCAATAAAAGTCGTTACTGGTATATAGGCTATCATTTTATAATTGACTTTTTTTTAATAAGCACAACTATAAGTAATTCCCTCTCACTTACGAGTAGTATGGATGTTAAATTACTATTTACTAAGAAGTGTAATGGTTAATTAGAACTTTCATAAAACATATTTTACTCATATTCCTTAATGTATCCTTACTTAAAGAGCAATGGAATCAGTATTGTAAATACTTGACGTGGTTCGCGACCTCGTTTGTGGAAAAATTACCTTCAAAAACGGATTTAAGGCTAGCTTGAAGACTTTAAGATATTAAATTTACTTAATTATTTCAACCTACACGGTTAAGGATAATGTATGAACAGAAATATTTAATTTCATTAGACAAAGCGAAATATCTAAATATATGTATTCTGTATTCTTAATTATAATATCAAGTTATTAAATTTCATGGTTTTTAATAAGTTTTTATAATTTTGTTATTTTAGTTAGGAGTTTCTTTTAGGCTTTTACGATTTTTATGATTGATATTTCACACAAAAAATAAAATAGCATTTTTTATTCATAATGAAATATGAAAAATGTCATGTCATCAATAACGAAACAATGAAATTATTCTTAACTGAATAAACAATTAATAAAAGCTTATAACATACTATAAGAATAAAAAATAATAATTCACAAGACGTAGAAACGATAAAACACTCCGCCAAAAGAAATAAAAATAAGATTTACACGTAATAGAGAAATTACACGTATCTTGTATTATTCGCCCTGAATACCCAAACGCAGAACTCGGTCCCCAATGTCTCGCCACTTTTATTTTCAGTCGGAAACTATACCCTCTAGACAATTAGATTGCACTTTGAGATAATTCTATTGAGAAATCGTTTAATACGTTTGTAATGTACTAAGTATTTAGTATTTTAGTGCTTTTCCTTGAGAGATCGTTTAATTCATATTAGATTGTCTATAATACTTAATATTGTACAATTGAAACGTTTGTTCGTTTCATCAAACGTTGAAATATTATTTAAGCTACAACCACAATCATAAAGGAATTAGTAAATATAAATGTGTGAAATAGTAATAAAATGTATCACGAGTCGAACCACGATACTCTTCTATTTTATCAACCGATATCCAAAAATGAGGACGTACTCAATTCGTCGGTGTGTTTTTGTTATAGATGTGTACCTGTTACACGAAAACTTAGTTAATTTTTTTTTTATTAAAATGATATACTCTCCGATAAATCCAAAAGAATTTTTATTAAAATTAGTTTAGTGGTTTAGTTTAAAAATGTACTAAAAATTATAAAAATAGGTTTATCATTCAACTAAACGAAATTACGTAGTTTGTGTTTTTGTTTAAAGTCGATACTCCTTTACTAACAAGACTAGTTTATATAAAAACCAGTGGATAACTTACATGAGAACAGGTAGCTTATAATTAAATATTATTACATGTCCCGTAAAAAACAACATAAAGACCATTAATGTACTTTTCAATGATTTAAAATATCCATTTCAATTTGATTCATTCTTACAACGTGAAAAATTTACCATCTTTCAAAGGTTAATGCGAAGATGAAAATTCGTGTGCAGTAAATATATTTCATAGCCGATCCCAAGCGAGCAAAGAATCATTTCTAGGCGTTCGTGTCTGCGCACACCCTTTTTATAGCCAGAGTGAATTATGACATAAAATATTTATCTCCTTTTGGGGATGTGTAATACGCCTGTTCCTTTTAGATGATAATAATATAGTGAATTTCCGTTTTATAACACAACAAAATTAATTGACTGTTGCGAATAACTTGATGGATGCGAGAAAACGATAAATATTGGAATATAAATGGCGTAGAGTATTAATTAATTTTACTTAATACTAAATTTTGTTCGCTAGTTTTTTCGCGTAAATTTAGATTTTGTTTTAAAGTAATAGGCATATATACATAAGATGTAGACTAGAATAATATATTATTCAAATGATACCTAATTTTTAAAACGTGATAAAATCTGAAACCACGAGAAACTGAAATTTTGTGGTACTAAGACTAAGTACAATTTATTAAATAACATTATACCGTATCTCATCATAATGAAATATTTATGCTACTAAAGGAATCTGGTGTATGTATTTGCGAGTAACTTGTAATTGAATTATCATTCATCTACGTGTTAAATAAAATAACAAAAAGCAGTACATTAGCCTAGAAAAGACAGACTGTATTATTTTATCTTAAATGAAATTATATTATATAAAAAATAGTGTTGATGAAAAAAAAAAAATATATATATATAGAATTATTTATTTATTTATAATATTTTCATTAACACCCTAAACCATAGAAACAAAACCTTAATTGGTATTTAAAAAACTTTCATGACTTTTAAATGAATGGGCTAGGCAAGTCGTTAAATGATGAATAAGCTAGGAAAATAGTTAATCGTTATCGATCCAAATTATTTGCCTAGCTGTTAGAGTTGCAACGGCTGATTAAACCATATTTATTTCATTATATATCGGTCTAGATGTGATAGCTCGTACATGCAAACTGTCGAACTTAACAGAAGAGACACTTCTTTCAAAGCTTTAGAGCGTAGTGAATATGTTTACATTTTTAAACGATTTAGACTTAAGATATCGTACGAAATATTATTATTATAAAAGTTAATTATTTGAATACCGTTTTCTCTGAGAAAATCCATTTTTACTTGTTAGTAACGAGGTATCATATACAGAGCGACGATGTATAACTTATAGTACGCGTGTCGAATCAGACAGATAAATAAGCTTTAGATGGTCTTCCGGTATAACAAATGATGCATTAACACGAGCCATTATTATTAATTAGTAAATAAATAACAATAACAACACACAGTGACAAAACAAAGAAATACCAAACATAATCTATCATGTATGTCGAGTCTAGACAGAGGAACGCCTGATTTATAAGAGGCATACAATATGTATGCATCGTATGCTAGCGATATTGTACGCTAATTTTCAAGCCGAAGTACCAGCGTATAAGATTAAGTTTGAGACTTGTAAATTAAGTGTACTTGTAGTTGTTGGTTTTAGTTAAGTAAGTCGTTTTGTCTGAAGTCTGTTACTTATCCAGAGCGACTTATTGGTAAACTAGGACACTTTTTCTTTTTATTTAAATAAAGAAAAGACGCAATGTGACACACATTTTACAATAATTTTAGTGATATAGGATTTCAGAATCAGGTTTGTTATCTATACTAATATTATAAAGAGATACAATTTATTAGTATTTTTTTTTTTGCATTTGATACCCCGTTTTATGAGAAAGTTTATAGGCTATATTACATCACGCTACGATTTATCGGAACAATACAATAACTATAAACGCGATCGAAACCGCGTGGATCACCTAGTTTGCTATAAGAAAAGCTTAAAACTTAAAATATTAAATAGTTGCGCCTCGAAGTTAAGCTCACGTTTATGGTTACTGCTTAGCTCCTGTGAGTTGTAGCGTGATGTTATATAGCCTACAACTTTCCTCAATAAACGGGCTGTCATCGTGATCAACAAAAATAATATGATACAACCAATTCTTACTAGGATTGGTACATGTAATCAAATAAAGAGGTTTTTGTTAATCTCTATTTATAAGCTATACATAGATATAAACAGACGTCAATAAGGAACTGATGACACGGTACTTACAGTCCAATGACCTTTCAATTACTAATTTAAGCTGCTTGAAAAGTCAATGTTAAAAAAGATGTAAACAAAAAAACATCCAATTATGCGCTTAATTCACAATTAACATTTAATTAATAATAAAATTGTCCAAAATTAATTTAAAAAATTATTACGATGCGAATTCATGAAAAAAAAAATTAAAAAATACATGAAGCTTTATTCAATATCTAATAAAGAACATTACTTAAAGTAAATTTCAAAGAAATCACATAAATCGTATTATAACATTTAAATATTAGTAAGAAGTTAATAAAACTTGATAGATACAAATATCTAAGGCAAACGATTTCAGAGAAATATTATTAAAGTTTCAATGTTATTATATATCAAGTGAAATGAAGAAGTAATTCTGACAACAATGGTGTTGAAAATGATAATAATTTAATTTTCCTTGAAAAGCGTCTATTGAGCGATAAAGAGAACGCTTGAAAATAATTACCTCTATTATTCATTTTAATTGAGATTGTTATCATTTCTTTAGCTAAGATTATTACAATTGTTAACGGTTTTATTTCAGCATTACTTTTGACCCCTTTTTGAGTGGCATATTTTAAGAACCTGTCTATCAGAATTACCTTAATTATTCAGATTTTTCTATTATACAACTTACTGTTGATTTTTTATAAGTATTATTATTTGATTATTTATTAATTAATATTAAGATTACGAAAGTAACTCCATCTGTCCCACGGCTTAATCTACCACGCGGGTCAGAATTTCTTCAGTTGAACCTATCATCATCGGCTGAGATCAATGTGTTTTAACTACTAGGTCATCTCGGCTCGTCTGCATATTTCTTTATTACGTTTTCACGCCTTAACTGCTAAATGAATTTAGTATAGATTATATAGAAGTATCGTAAATTGCGGGGTAATTACGTCTATCACCATTTGCTCTCGTTAGCACCAAATTCTTCGTTTTGATAGTTTGTACTAAAATATCTCCTGTAATGAGAGATTATCATAATTGGACGCTGTTAAGCAATACTATGTCTAAACGTGTCAAACCTATTTTTAATAAATATGTTTGAAGAAGTATTTATCCATCTTTTCTTTTCTATTTTGATAAAAGTTATAGTGAATAAAAAGCTGATTGCTTGAATAAAAACTTTTTTTCTAATAATAAGTTCTTGAAATATATCAGATTATTATATATTGCAAAATATGGAACACAATTCAATATTCGAAACGTTGAATGAAGAAACTTTTTTCCATACTTATTTAGTTCAGATGACTTGAAATTATTTTGTATAACGCTAAATGCGTGATGAATTATCAGAATACATGAATATCTCCGAAATCAACTTTTTGTGGCTTGACATATTAATATTTATCAGCATCCAATTAACCCCTAGTTGAGAAATATTTTATTACAGTCAAGTTTTTTAAAAACAAATATTATCACATTGTTTCGTGACAATTGTATTGTTTTCTTAGCGCAGTATAATCTCCATTACAACAAGTAACAAAACAGATGTAGTACTTTTAAGTTTATTATGAAAGCTAAACTTTAAACTGTTGAAATGGCAAACAACGAGTACAGTAAAGATACTCAAACTTTACAATTTATGTCCTCTGCGGTGAGGACTGGATGTACTAAATTAGAATCTAAAATATTTTGGATAATCCAAGAACAATTTTAATATGAAACTTTGAGTTCATTGCACAAACTGCAGTAAATAACAAGAATGAATGAATTTAAAATATGAAATATTTAAAAAACTATATACACCTACACATATGGCTTAACATCTCTGACTTTTTGTGTTTTTAATTTTTTTTTTTTGAAGCAGAAATAGATTGATATTTCACAATAAATGTGAATATTGAAAATGTCCGCACCGAAGCCCCTTGGACGTAGCATACGCCCTCGGCGAAGTGTACAAAACCGTCTACTCATCCCAGTCCACGGTACACTCCCTAAGCATGGAGAGGTTCACAGGCGCCCGAATACCGACGGCTCAACCGAGTACCCTATTCTTGGTCTATACGCAGGAAGAAAATAATACGGAACCGGCGATGAGTCAAGCGTCATGACCATCCATGAAGCCCAGGGACAGACCTATGAGGCGGTGATCATCATCCAGACTAAGAGCGAGAGACTCCGGGTCCACAATAGCGTACCAGACGCGGTGGTGGCGGAGTTAAGACACACCAAGACCTGTGTCTACTACGCAGACGATGGTGACGATGCCGTCGGCAGGCTCATCGGCCGAGCGGTGGGGGTTTCAAGTAAGACTATCATCGAGCATAGACTCAAGATGTCAATGAGGCGACGAGATACAAAAGCTATGGAGACTATGCTCGCAATGATTCGGAGTGGAGCAGGGTCCAAAGGTAGCAGTAATATTATATGTAAATAAAAAAATAGCCGTATTGTATTAATTGTGGTTGTAATTAATTAAAAAAGTATTTAAGTAGTAATTATAGTATCTAAGAATTATAGTATTTACTAAAAAAAAAGAATAAAATCAAACTTAAAAAACCATGCGCAATAAACAGGAAAAAAATTAAAATGTATATAATAAATAAAACAAACAAAATCGGAAACAGAAAAATATGTCAGGTTTTGGACTTACGCCCTAAGAGACTGTAAGATAGCCGTAGTTTTTAGTCCTAAGTATTTTTTCGCAAATTTAAAAAAAAATTATATTCACCAAATAATAAAGGCACGGCTCTGAGCCTATGGATGTAATCTTTTATTAAAAAAAATTATGTTGATAATGTTACTAAACTCAATTAAATGTAAAAATATTTTAGAAATTGATTATAAATAAATTAAAATTCATTGTCTTTAGTTATATTCTTATTCAAGTGAGTAATTTAAGCTTCAATATAAGTAATACGATGAGCTACGGACACTATCATTATCAGAACATTAACATCACCTACTAATGACGTAATGACATAATAAATTCCACTTCTTAAGACACAAAACACGCGAAGTGCTTTATTACTTCCCATTGAAAATTATAAAATAACTATTGAAGATTAATTGAATATTTCATTCCAAACATCAAATATGACGTCTTAAGTGTAGTGCAAATATTTATACATAAATGAAGGCTTGAAGCGGATCCGAAAATGTTATCATATCGTCAACTTTGTCGAGTTCAAGCGCCCCAACGTTTACAACTTGTGCTCGGCTGAATGTCACTTTGACACAGTTCTATTTTCCGAGAACTGCACGGTATATAACTATAGGTAATGTGAACGGAGGAACTTTGCAAAGTAACGAGTTGATGTTTTAGCTATAGACGGTACTTGGCGGGCTTTTATTGCCTTTCCCTTATAAAGTACGGGATATAAATAAGATTTCATACTCCTTCGCGTACATTCGAATACAACATTTTTCTTGTTTTATTTCAGTCGTCAATTTTTAGTATCGAATAAAATTAACTCGTTCTTGAATTTTAAATGTGGAACAACTTTAGATTTTTTTTAAAGTTTAACTTGAATAAAAACTAGATAAGCATTTGGTTATTTTATAATACCAGATTTACAAATTGTATAAGGCTTACTTGACTGGTGCAGTACTACACTCTCACAGATAATCAGCGTGAAGTGGCTAATACAGCTGAGTTGCGGACCGTGAGAAAGAAGTCTGGAAATCTAGGCCCCTTCCTATTTCTTTCCTCGCTTTCTATTCCTTTTTACAATTAAATTAGGAATAAGGGATTCATTTTTAAGCTGATAACGTATTCGTGACGATGAGCGGCGGTGATCACATAACATAAGATGATGCGCATGTTCGTTTGCCTGCTATTTCATATAAAAAAAACGAACGATCAACACATATTTCCAACTAGCTGCGGGAGCTTAACCTGCGTTAATTTGAGGAATAATTATATTTATATATTATATATTCCTTTCCGTTTCTTTGATTACAGGTATGTATGTAATAAAGTCGTTATAAATAATGTAATGTAATAAATGTATATAATAAATTTATAATATATAAATATTAAAAATAAATCTTTGGTTACAGAGCAACACACGTTTAGTTATTTAATCAATTAAAAGAAGATTCTTATATACTTTCATATGCAGCTTTATTATTATAAGTAGACGGTTACACACGAAGATGATTACGTATATAAGTGTCTTGTGAATTTATCCTTTTTTTAAATCTTTATTTTTTAAAGGAATTTGGTCAAAGGATTCTTTCTATTACTGTCTCTAATCTCTTCCGGCACGTGTCTATTTGCTCGCAATATTGACCTTCATCGCCAAACTCGAGACAAATTTTCAACAATTTATAACTTGGAAATCCCAAAACATACTTTGATTCATGATTTGTATTAGTGACCTTCAGTTAAGATCCACGTGTCTCGCCCCCCGAGTCGTTTCAGATTGATACAATATTTTGTTATAACGTCAAGGAAGTTATCATAAATATTAAACGTGGCTGCTTGTCTTACTTGAACAACAGTTTTGTTGACGCAAAAGTTAGCATGTTTTATTTACCATGTTTATGTTGAATATTATGAATGACTAACAAATATTCTGGTGATAATCGTGCATATATATAAAACTGAGTTATTAAGAAAAAAAATCACGATTTATTATAATATACTGTCAATAAAATTAACAAATTGTTTATATGTATGCATATTATATTTTTATATGCATATATACAAACACATTATTTAATACTAGCTTTTGCCTGCGACTTCGTCCGCGTTTTCCGAAAAAAAGTAGCGTATTTCCTTCCTCAGGGTTCAGTGGTTTTGATGTGACAAACAGATTAACTATCGTAATTTAATAGGGAAATATAATGTGTCAATCCACAATACTTGATTTCTATGATTTTTTTTATTAAATAGGTATAAATATTAACTTTTTTAAATTAGGGATGAGTGATAGTATTATAAACGTAAAAGTAAACAAATATAATCAAAATTCTCCGAACTGCTAACCTATCAGGAGTTACGCGTGTTATTGCGAGTCAACCATAAAAGATAGACATACGCTGTTACGGGATATTTTTTAGGAAATTTTATGTAGAATATTTCTGTCATACATGATTTCTATGTAACTTTAACCATTAAGGCTGCATACGCGACGGAAGCTTAAAAATTGGAGTAACGTCTCCCGTTTTCCCTTTATTACTCTGCTCCTATTGATTGTAACGTGATGAAAAGTATACTATAACCTGCCCAGGAGTATGAAGAATAATTGTACTAAGTTTCGTTAAAATCCGTCGAGTAGTTTTTGTTTCTATAAGGAACATACTTACAGACAGACAGACAGACAGACAGACAGACAGACAGACAGACAGACAGACAGACAGACAGACAAAAATTTTACTGATTGCATTTTTCGCATCAGTATCGATCACTAATCACCCCCTGGTAGGTATTTTGAAAATATATCTCATGTACAGAATTGACCTCTCTACAGATTTATTATAAGTATAGATAACTAACTTTGAATATTGATTATATTATAACTTTATAATCTTTTCAAATTTTAAAACGAAATTATTAAGAATACAATAGAAAAAAAATCTTTAAGAAAAACCTATTCAAACACATTTACATCGGGTTAAACAGAAATAAAGTATTGCAACTATTTTGTAACCTTTCTTTTGCTTCAAACAAAGGAAGCCAAACCAATCCCTGCGTACATTGTTATAATACTTAACACAAACCATTCGATTCTTAATAAACTTTGTTTCTTTTTAACTTCTGAGACGGTCTGGAAATAAACAAAGAGCATTTATACACAATGTCATTTCTCTCCACAATAAGTTGCGCAATTGAGCCAATATTGAAGCGATATTTTCAACTACTTATCAATAAAAAGTGATACGAGAATTCTTCTCGGAACTTCATTTTCTTTGTTTGTCACCAGTATTTTCGTATATCGAGATAAAATTGTCAAAGTATCTTTTCTAGCAGGATTTGTGGAACGATGACAATGTTAGATGGAATATATCGGTTTCTTCGCTAAATTGCTATGTGATTTTCAAGACAAATACAAATCCTGTTCGATGTTTGTTTGATATCACGATGGTGTTTTAGTGAGTGAATTTAAAATATATATTTTAAACTTTCGCGATTTATACTATTGGTATTTTATATAACTACCTTTTGCCTGTGACTTCGTTCGCGTTTTCACCGTTTTTCGTAAAAAAGTAGCGTATGTCCTTCCTCGGGGTTCACTAGTTTTGATATGACAGACAGATCGTATTTTGGTAGGTAAATATAATATTTTAATCCTCAATACTTGATTTCTATGATTTTTTTTATTTAATAGGTAATAATGTTAACTTTTTTAAATTAGGGATGAGTGAGAGTCTTATAAACGTAAGAGTAAACAAATATAATCAGAATGCTCCGAACTACTAAGCTATCACGAGTTACACATGTTATTGTGAGTCAACCATTAAAGATATACATATGCTGTTGCGAGAAATTTTAGAAAATTTTATGTAGAATATTTCTGTTGTACATGATTTCTATGTAACTTTAACCATCAAGGCAGCATACGCGACGAAAGCTTAAAAATTGGAGTAACGTCTCCCGTTTTCCCAAAGTTTACCTTCACTACTCTGCTCCTATGGATTGTAACGTGATGAAAAGTATACTTTAACCTGCCCAGGAGTATGAAGAATAATTGTACTAAGTTTCGTTAAAATCCGTCGAGTAGTTTTTGTTTCTATAAGGAACATACAAACAGACAGACAGACAGACAGACAGACAAAAATTTTACTTATTGCATTTTTGGCATCAGTATCGATCACTAATCACCCCCTGATAGTTATTTTGAAAATATATTTCATGTACAGAATTGACCTCTCTACAGATTTATTATAAGTATAGATATATAGAAGATGGGTCTTATAGCGATAACTAATGGTAGCTAGTAACTAGCTGACTGACAGACAGTCACCACGACGCTCGTGACCACGACGGATGCAACTTGGTCGAAACGTCAGGCAATAAAAAAGTATTACTGCCATTAGTTATCGCGATAAGACCCGTGATACAAAATATGAATCTAAAATATCTTGTATGGAGATTTTTGATATGTTCAATGGATAACCGAAATACAAAATACCTACATCCCTAACCTGAAATGAACATCTGATGCATTTTTTGGTGTTTTTATTGAATTGGGAACACTTTTTAATTAAGACAGGTTTAATATGGAACGCATTTAAATTTTTAATTGGAGATACATTTCAATTAAGACAGTTTTATTATGAAAAGATCTTACAACTTTTATTTATTTGATAAAATAATTATCTGCTAATTAGTACTTATATTTATATATTCCTTGAAGATCGCAATGGCATAGTGGCAAAGAACTTTCACTGCTTGCGGTTGTGGATTCAATTCCGTCTTAGGTTTTAAAGTACCTAATACTTCTACAAATTAGTTTTAATATTTGGAAGTCTGAAGAAGGCTTAAACTTCGGGTAAATAGGTGGACAATAGAAAAAAAAGGAAGCACTCCATAGGACTCGAATAATCTCAAAACCTTACTACGGCGAAAGCATAAGTTTCAATAGATTTTGTTTATATTTTCTTTTTCAACAAATCGAAATGCTCGCGTGAAAACACGTGAAAGGATTATTTTCAGTATTAAATGGATTTAAAATTTCTTGCCGTTCATTATAAGTATGTTTATAAAAATTCCTTCAGTCAATCCAAAACACGAAATATCGAAAAAGATTGCTTAATCAAGGATCCTTAACAGAACATACCAAACTGAAGCCGGCTTGATTATGCATAAAATCTCGCAAAAGAAAAACGTACTGGTGTCAAATTGACCGACAAATCCTCTAGAAAATCCGGATTCCTGACAAGAATACGTTTCAGGGACACGCGTACCCTTACCCCTTCTCTTTGTTATGTAAATATCTGTGTCTGGCAAAACTTTTCCAACAAGTATACCCTTAGAGCCCATCCATTAGAAAATGAAAGAATATTTGCTTTAAGCAAAACAAGAGCCCGTTAACCGTCATACGCGCCCTTCGATATTTATAGGAGCCACAAATTGTGTTTGTACAACGACGCGCGACGGTTAATATTGGGCTAAGCCAAATTATTCATTATCTACGCTATAGATTACAGCGACGATTCTAATTGAAACTTGATGCCTAGCATTTTTTAATATCGATATTGCATTAAATATCATTCTAATAGCCATAATTTTAATGCATTGTATTAAACATTATAGACAGAATATAGGGAATTAAATTGCTTCTTAAGAAGCAATCACTTAAAAGATCGGGCTTAAACTTCTTTTATTTTATTTAACACCAAGAAAATAAATAGAAAATAGAGTTAATTGTGTATAACTTCAAAATCGGTTACTATAGTTTCTTTCAATAAATATTTCTCTAATAGTTTCAAATTTCTCCCAACTGATCCATTTAAATGTATCAATCTGTATAAATTAATTTTTTCGTTACTTAACATGCCAATTTAATTGTTATATTTTATACTTATTTTATTTTTCTATATATAATTATTTCATATTGAGAAAAGTCATGTTTTAAAAATTTTTAAAGCAATTCTTCTTCACCATTTCTAATTAAAACATTGAAAATTGTTCAATACTGTGTTACATGAGCTGACATAAAAGTAGCAAGTAGCAACACAGCAATGCCATCTAAAACTTCAAAACCATACATAAAGAGAATCAAGACTACAATCGATATCATCACGGTGATGTCGAGCATCATCAAAATATTAGCATAGTCAAAGCCTATATTTTAATTTACAAGTTAATTGTGAATAAGTCATCACTGTTTTTCTTCGGACGTTTTCGTCAACTGTCACGTCTCGAACGGTTGCTTAATCATGAATGACACGCTTTCGTATTCAGGAGGCTCGCCAGCCGCTAACGAGAACACGAGATAAGTTTACGAACGGCGCTTCGAATACCCGAAGACGCAGACCCGGCTTTGATTATCTGGGATTTGAATTAACATAGAAACTAGATAATATCCGCGAGTCTCTTAGATTTTTATTATTTAAATATGATTTGAATATTACTGGCGATATAATGCCTCTTAACGCGTTCGACGTAGTCTTTTATATAATTTTGTATATACCAACGCATGCATACATCATCTTCACAATTGCTTGATAATTAAATTAAAATTAAGACTATCTGTTAGGGACTATGATCATTTATCTAACGAGGAAGTTCTTTTTTGCTATTTGCTTATATGCATATTTTTTGCAACTTTCATAACTACTTACGACGTTTTTGTTACTAGGTTACAGAGAAGTTATATATTGCTCTCGAGAGTAAAACTTACGAAGGCAATTCTCGCCCTAAAATAAGACTACTTTAACAAACGCTCTTACGAAAACGATCTTAAAAAATCAATTAAACAACAAATTAACATTGCTAGTGGTTCTCATTGTGTTCAACAATCTCAAAAGGACACGTGTGAGATAACGGTTCAGGATTTGATTGTAAAATCTCCTAGCAGTGTTGATGTGACGGTAAGTAACCAGGATAATGAGCATATGAGGAGAGCTCTTGAAGATGCTATTTTGAAATACAAACACGTACCGTTTAACTTAAGACCTCAATTACCACGTTTACCTATGCATAGACGTAATTTGGCGCTAGTAAGTGTTCTGGATAAAATGCTTCAACAATACTTAGATAGAACTTTAGATCTCTACGATACGCATTCGATACTATACTGCGGAGCCGTAGCGGTGTGTAATATAGCTTCAGTTAAATTTCCAAATAGAACCGTTACAACAACTAACACCACGCCGGCTTGGCAGGCTAGGATCGAAAGGCATATCTCTTTAACTAGAACACTTATAGGCAAGCTAATCTGTTTCAGAGCGGGCAATAACCGCCCGAGAGTCATGCGATTTGTGCACCAGGCGTTTGCTGGTACAAATATAAAAACCACTGAATATATGTCCTTTGTCACAGATCGCATTGACTTTCTGAAACAGAAAATTTATGCATGGGCAAAACGCATTAAACGGTATAAAAAACGCATAAATCGGTATCGTCAGAATAGCATGTTCCAGAGTGACCAACGGAAAGTGTACAGGAATTGGGAACCACGTGGTGATAGTGTGGCTAATAGCGTGTTACCGACCCCGGTTGTACTAACCAATTTTGGCGCGATATTTGGTCGACACCCATTGAGCACACTGAGGGTGACTGGATGCGCGTTGTCAGGAGACTTTGTGAATCATTTAAACCAATGGATTCTATCACAATTAATCCGGATGACGTTAGTTCTGCTATCCGTTCGACGTCTAATTGGAAATGTCCTGGCCCGGATAGATTGCAGAATTTTTGGTTGAAATGGTTCCGCAGTTCACACTCTATCCTGGCATCACGGTTCCAAGATGCCCTCATTTCAGGCTCGTTACCCACATTTATGACAACTGGCGTCACAATCCTGATATACAAATCCGGTTGTACCGCAGACCCTAAAAACTACCGCCCGATAACATGCTTACCAACCATCTATAAGCTCCTTACATCGATTCTAGCCTCAAAAATCACCAAACATATTATCAGTAACAATATTTTGGCCCCGGCTCAGAATGGATGTAGGGGTGGAAGTCGCGGTACAAAAGAACTTCTCCTCATAGACATGACCATATGCCGACAGGTACGTCGAAATCGAAAAAACCTTGTAACTGCCTGGATTGACTATAAAAAGGCTTATGATTCAATACCACATACGTGGCTTATAAGGATCATGGAGTTGTATAAAATAGATACAACTCTATGCTCTTTTCTTAGGTCATGTATGGGGCAATGGATTACATTTCTTCGTCATCCAGAGAGTAATGAGACTTTCGGGTCGACCGAGCCGATAAGGATAATGAGGGGTATCTTTCAGGGTGACAGTTTGAGCCCTTTGTGGTTTTGCCTTGCCCTTAACCCTCTTAGCTCTTTACTAGAGGATTCAGGGTTGGGCTATCGCCTTCGTAGAGGGAGCAAAAAAATATCTCATCTTCTTTACATGGATGATCTTAAGCTGTTTGCATCAAAACAACCAGAACTAGTGGAACTACTGAAGATCACAGAATCTTTTAGTAGTTGCATTGGTATGGAATTTGGTGTGGACAAATGCGCTGTCCTCCATGTAGAAAGAGGTAAAGTTGTTACGTCTACGGATGTACAATTAACAACTACTTTATCCCTTCGATCCCTCAACGAGGGTGAAACCTACAAGTATCTTGGAATGGCGGAGGCATTAGGTACCGACGACGGGTCCATAAAACAACTGGTGAAGGAACGTTTCTTTGGTCGCCTGAAAAAAGTCCTTAATAGCTTTTTATCTGGCGGAAACAAGGTGCGTGCCTTCAACGGTTGGGTTATGCCCTTACTTACCTACACCTTCGGCATTCTGAGATGGACTCAAACTGAACTAGACGACCTGGATCGCCAAGTTCGCAAACTGTTAACAACATACCGAATGCACCATCCTCGTTCATCTGTGATGAGATTATACATTCCACGAAAATGTGGTGGCCGTGGCTTTTTAAATGCTAAGAGTCTCCATAATCGTGAGGTGTATAATCTCAGAGAGTACTTTCTCAGTATTAACGAGGGTATGCACAAGGATGTTGTGGCAATTGACAAGGGTTTTACCCCGTTATCCTTAGGCAAAGAGAACTGGCGTAAACCTGTAGTATTAGACACACTTGATCGCGTGACTGTATGGAAGAGCAAGGAACTACACGGACGATTCTACAGAGCCCTAATGAGTTCAGATGTAGATCTGTCCAGCTCAATATCTTGGCTACAATATGGGGACCTCTTTGGGGAGACTGAAGGTTTTGTCTGTGCAATTATGGACGAAGTTATCAAGACGAATAACTACCGGAAATACATTATGAAAGACGGAACTCCAGATGTGTGCCGTGCATGTCACCGTCCTGGTGAATCGCTTAGGCATATTATTTCCGGTTGTTGTCATCTTGCTAACGGTGAGTATTTGCACAGACATAACCAAGTAGCCAGGATAATTCATCAACAACTTGCTCTTCGATACGGTCTCTTGGATGTCGAGGTGCCTTACTATAGGTATAATCCTACAGCGGTTCTCGAAAATGGTAATGCACTGCTCTACTGGGATCGATCAATTATCACTGACAGGTACATAACAGCCAATAAACCTGATATAGTGATAGTAGACCGGTCAGCGTGCCAAGCAATTATTGTTGATGTCACCATTCCACATGATGATAATCTCGTGAAGGCCGAAAAAGAAAAATTAAGTAAATATTTAGACCTTGCCCACGAGATGACCGCCATGTGGAGTCTGAACTCAACAATAATTGTTCCTGTTGTCGTATCGGTCAATGGCCTCTTAGCGAAGAGTTTCGATCAACACCTTAAGAAACTCTCACTAAGCAGTTGGATCAAGGGTCGGATACAGAAGGCAGTATTGTTGGAAACAGCACGCATCGTGAGGAGGTTTCTCAGCCTGGAGCCCTAGCTGCTGGTGGCCTGGGACTTACTCTGCTGCCAGTGGATTTCTATTTTTTATATTTTTAAATGTTTTTATATTTTATTTGTAAATATATTTAAAAATGTAATTGATAAGGAAAAAAATAAATAAAAGATATAATAAATAAGATAAAATTTGTTTTTAAGTTTGTACGTAGCGTGTAATATCTGAAACTACTAATCCGATTTAAATTAAAAAAAAAAAAATTTGCGTTGGATACCCTATTTATTGAGTAACGTTTCAGGCTATATTACATCACGCTGCGATTCATATTATCGAAACAGTAACCAAAAACGCAAATAAAACCGCGTCGGACATAAGAAAATTATACCGTTATATTAGTTGCAAACGTTGAGGTTGAATAAATAGTATTTAAACAGCAGATTGAAGTCTGTCGTACTCTTGCGAGCTCATAAACAATACGAATGTTTGTTGTTCGCTCCACATAGATACGGTATATGTGGTGCGCGTTTAATTAAACGCATGTCTAAACACTATCCGCTTTTAACTAGACAGTTGCTATTAACAAACGATATTAACTCTAATAGCAACTAATATTACCACCAGTATCAAATTGACTTTGTGATACGAAACACTAATTACGTTTTAAGTTTCAACGATATTAATACTGTTTTCATTTTGTCATTCATTTATTGTAATTTTGATATTGATGTAATTTTTCTATAGACTTGTTTTTTTTACCGAAGTGAAACTTCCATTTCCTATGAATCTCTATTATCGCTACTAATTAAAAAAAAAGTTTCTTAATTAATTCGTTCGTTCCATATTTTGAAATTTATACATTAATCTCAAATATTTGAAAAAGTTTTTCATATTAAATAATACATTAAATATATCAATATGCTTTTAATCCACTATATGTTTTATTAAACAAGAAAAGATCAATATATACTTCTTCAAACAGATTCATTAAGAATAGTTTTGACATCTTTAGAAACCGTTTTCTAAAAATGAAGTCCGTGTGGCTTGACACAGTATTGCTTGGCAGCATCCAATTACACATATAAATTTTGCTCTCAAACTTTTATAAATATTTACATAAGTTATTTGTCACTGTTCTACACCTGAAAGAATTTACTGTCAGAGTTTTTTGACATATCATAACTTTCGTAAGGTTACTTAGGTAACTGTTACCACATTATGGACATTATGGACATTACACATGGACATGGACAGGCTGTTACTTTACTTTACTTTTACCAGACTATAGCATTGTTTTATATCAATTACGAAAGTAAAACTTAGAAATGTAATTCTCGCCTGAATTCAAATGTGAGAAAATAATATCAAGATATCAAGCAATTTGTTAGAGATCGCAAATACGTGAAGCAAACGCGTACCGGACCTTTCACATTAACCGGCTGAAAATTTAACAAATTGTTGTACAAAAATGAAAGCCCAAAAACAAAAAAATATATATATAAAAAATTATTTAAGTAAATTAAAGTAACAGCCTGTAAATATCCCACTGCTGGGCAAGGTTTTAAAGCTTGATCAGATCAGATCATATGTCAGAATTTCACAGGACACAGGCAGGTTTCCTCACACTGTTTTCCTTCACCGCCGAGTAAAAGATGTATTTAAACACAAAATAATAAATAAATAAGATAACGACAATAAAATTGGTAGCACATAAGAAGCTGCTATTTGTCGTCTGCTGATTTGTAGTAATAGTTTGTAGATATGTCAATGTTGGCAACAGTTTTTCTGAGACGTCCACAAATTGAGATGAAGCGCAGAAGAACTTTGAGAAGCGTATCATTGGCATCCCGGAGCGTGGTAAACGAGGCCGAAAATTGCTTGCAATTTATTTCGTTCAAGGGTGACCCGGAATGAAAAGGAGGCGTTTGTCACTCACTATATTATTTGTCGCGGACATTGAGTTTATTGTGTCTCCCAAACTGATGCAGGGTATTTTATTGATAGGAATAGATATTCACGCTATCTATACTAACAGTAAAACTGTCAGCTTTACACAACTACGTATATAGGATTTGTATGTACTACTTTCGCTTTAATTTTATTGTTATTATATAAATGGTAATCATTAGCATAGTCGAGCCAACAAACAAACATTATTTTTATATATTATATACATACTTACTCAACAACGACTGCTCTGATGTAGGGGTATTCGATATACCTCTAATGTTTACGGGTTCAATCCCCGGTCAGGGCAAATATTTCTATAAATATTTGCTTCTAAGTCTAATTCTTTCGTCCCTGTGGGTTTCCTTACCGAACTTTAGACAGCACGCAGAGCTTGATAGCTCCCGTCCCGGTTGTTATTACAATCACCTGCAAATTATCGTTACATAATAGGGTCGCGGTCATAAAAACTAAAACTGCATTATTAGTTTTTGTTTAATAAATTAGCTAGGTATCGAACCCACTGGTTTCGAAAAACGAATATAAACAACACACTACCATTAAGATCCAGTTTTAGTTCTTATCAATATCGGGCCTGAGTTCGGATTTCGAATTCGGTCTACTACGGCCGGTTAAAAATATCAAACAATACATCGTTAATATTTATATACAGAATGATTTTTTGATATAACGACATATTAATAAAAATGACAAAAACATAACGATACTCACAAAATTATTTATTGTGAAAACAGAAAGTATTGTTGCAGTATTTTATTGATATTTTTCTTGAGAGCTATCAAAATACGAATGAAAGCGTATACACGAGGCCATTGTTATATTATCTGACACAATTGTCAATATTTTCAATCGGCTTCCAAAAGGGGGAGGTTCTCAATTCGTAGTTTTTTTTTGGACTCCGTGATTTCTTAACCGAATTTTGAAAGTTCTTTTATTATTTATAAGGTTATAGTTGCAGATTGGTCCCATAATATTTTTATCAAAATCGGTTTTGTATTTTGATAACTGGAATAAGTATGTCATCCAAGAAAAACGAAATTACATATTTTGCTTTAAATAACGGTTACTTTTTTTTATTGGCTTTTTATATTTTTTTGTTTTCGATTGTAGTGATTAATTTTTAATCAACATGTAATACTTGCTTGCTTATATAAAATTATATACTTATCATATTATTATGATAAATAACCGAAAGCTTAGATTATATTATTTATTGGTATAAGATAGCATATTATTTTCAGGTTTGATCATATGAAGCTAGACCTAACTCTTAAGTTTTAAATTGGGTTTACGTAACGAGTGACTGAAACGCATATAACGTGATTGTTCGAAAATAATAATAATTTCTAATTACCCTACAGCCTAGCTGCTACTGACAACAACTCGTATACGAGCTTGCTCAACCGGGGCAGTCATCTCACTCTCACTCTCACAGGAGATTGACGTGAAATAGCTAATACAGTTTTGTAGTGAGAAAGCTGAAAGCCAGCTCCATTCTCATTCCTATCCTTACTCTCTGTTCCCTTTCAGTCCTTATTCTTTTTTAAGCTGGCAATGGAGTTGTGGCTTCTCTAATGCTGCAAATGTCCATAAGCGGCAGTGATCACTTAACATAAGTCCTGACACCAGCTCGTTTGCTACTTCTTAATATCTAAAAAGAAAGAAAAATTGAACGTCGCCATTTAGTACATATACTATTTTGGTACTTTTACATGAAAAGTCTCCGAGAGTTTTAAAATTTGTATTTCTTTAGGTTGTAATGTGCTCTTTTTACTTTGCCAGCAGATTTACTGTCTAAAACAATATTTTAATAATATTTAAACACCTTATTGTACCTTATTATAAATTAATAGTTTTAGAGTATATGCAATGTCGTCTCAAAACGCTTTTCATTTTCTATTGGTTTCGTGTTATCGTGTTATCTTTTAATTAAAATTAAGTAAGTAAATCAAATAAATGAAATATTATTACACGTGTGATATACTGTCGTAATAAGCATTAAATAGAGCAATTTATGAAACCATTTGAATAACTTTATCATAACACATTATTTGTAAATGCTCTGCAACTGTAACGTTGGACTGTAAATTTTGTTATACCCATTTTTTGAATTTATGAGCTCATAATTTAGGTCTTCCTAAACGCCGTCGGAAATATGTAAAAAATATTATTTCCTTTTGTTAAATTATTATAAACATCAAATTAATTAAATATTAAGCAATCAAGCATCTAGAAAATTATCAAAATATTAACTGTCAACCTGTCGAAATTTTCTCAGCAACGCCGTAGATAACGCGCCGTTGGCGTTATCAGGAGTTTATCAGCAGGCTCACAGAAAGCAAGTCGTGCTACGTTTTCGGCGACCATTCTGTAGGTGCCCATTTCAGGTATCTTGTTGACAGATAAGCAGAAGCCAAGTCGGGTCTCACAGCGTAATTCAACGGTTTTGCGCAATGCGTGCCTCCAACCGGAGGCTGATAAACCTTTGTTGTCCTTATCTTGTGTCGCCACCGGGCCTTGTAACACCAAAATTAAAAAACCTTCTTTTGTAATTTTATGATACGTCTCTGTTACTTTTGTAATCTTTTACCGTGTCAGATCAAGATAAAATTAAATCAAAAGACGTTATTGAAAACGTAAATAATTTCCAAGGTCTTTGTGTAATAAAAATAGACAATAAACTCAAAGTAATTAATTAAAATCTTAAGCTTTAAAGATTAAAGAATCCCGTTTTTAATTCATATTTTATCTTAAAAAATCAATGATAATACCTATATACATTATTTCTCTCGTGTTGAACATAGGCTGATATGTGCTTTAATTTTTGTTCATGTAAAAATTTAATAAGTATAAATAGTATGCATAGATAATACAATATGTTATAACATTGTTTTTTTAATAACAACTGTATATATGTATGTATGCCATAAACAGTTTTAGAACAATAGGTATGTATGAGTTTTAATTTGTTTATACCATAAGTGACCGTAATTGAATAGGTGAGTAAGTAAAGCTTTTTATTTATTATTGTTTACCTATTTTTATAAAGAAAAAACCTTGAGTTTTTTGTAATTGAATTCAAGAAACACAAAAATAAAATGTTGTTTTTATTTTATAAAATGATTTTTTTTAGAGACGCAAGCCTTTGAATTAAGCCTTGTTTTTACAAGTAACTTATGGATTTACAAGTGTACTAAAGTTAACCTTCAACGGTACCGGAAGATACTAAAAACCTTGTTCAAATTAAATAATAAAGAATTGATACAATTAGAAACACAAAATTATGACCTTTGGTCCGCATAAACTTGTTCGTCGAGGTCGGACACAAAAATTAAAATTAGACAAACGCATCATATTCGTGGAGTGATTCGCACCGCGTGTGTCAAAGAAGATGAAACGATTGCTAATATTTACGATAATAGGCTTACTATTTATAAATACAAACAGTTTTGAATTCAAAGATGATGATGATGAACCATACGCGTACGAAGATGAAGACGAAACTTTAGAAGAAGAGAAACCACCTCTTTACGAACTGAAAGATGCGCCAAAGTTATTTAAAAAATTTATCGACGACTATAATAAAGAATACAAAGATAAGGAAGATCAAGATAAACATTACAAAAATTTTCTTTTAAATTTGAAATATATAAATGAAGTTAACGCAGAAGGCAGATCTTTCGCGGATATTAACTTGTTTGCGGATTTAAGTGAAGACGAGTTTAACGTGTTTTCATAGATGTTTTGTTTCCGAATCAGGTAATGTACTATGATTTCTTGTTTATAATTAAGTAAATTATAACAATTAAATTAAACTATCAATCATGTCTATTTTACCTAAAAATAGAAGAAGCTATTTTAGTTGACTACGCTAATTATTCGTAGATTTAAGAGTTATATCAGACAAAATACTTCTACTAGTCCAACTAGAAAAACCAGTCCGGTAATTATTTTTGCATTGTTTCGTTAGCAGCAAAATTAGCAACTATCCGCGAATTAATCTGGCTATCGGCAAGACTTTTTCAGTTTGACATTACTTTTATCTTTCACAATTATAGACCACTCTAAAATGGACGAGCAACAATAATGTGTAAACCTACAAAAAGTCAAATTCGAAGATATTGATGTAATTTAAATATTGCGTCAATATATTCGAACATTATTTAAAAAAAAAATTCAAATCATCTAAAGTAAATAAGGACGGAAAAAGTTTTTTTAATTTAATATTTCGAATTTCAAGTGCATTCCATATTTTGCAATTTATATAATAATCTCATGTGTTTGAAATATTTATTATTAGATAAAACTTTTAATTATGACATTCTTCTTGTAAATAAATATACCTTTTATCAAAACAGAAAAGAAAGGATGGATAAATACTTCTTCAAACAAATTACTAAGAATATGTTCAACATCTTTAGATGCCATTTTCTCAAAATGATATCCGTGTGGCTTAACACAGTATTGCTTATCAGCGTCCAAATGTCAATAACATGACTCATTATCACGACACATTTAATTTTTACATGAAACAGTAACAAACATAACACCTCCATTCTGATATTTACATTTGTAATATGTATTAAAAGCATAAAAATAATCTATTTGAAAATGGGGTGGACATCTTAGGTCACTACGACAAGAATATAACTTATAATAAAACACTCGAATATTTGTGAATAAAAATTTAAATATATCGACTGTTAATGTTTAAAGTTATCAGCCATTACTGTGTCATACGGGTATACCAAACGACATCCTTTGACATGGTTTGTTTTGTGCAAGACAAAAAAAAAACTACCTATTACTTGAGACCATTTCAACGAACTCCAACACTATACTTCTAATAAGGAGTATACTTCTAGTAAGGAGTTGTGTATTCAACTGAATTCAGATGATGCTGCAGCGTCGGGCAAAGGTTATTTTAATAGCTTAAAAGTTACAATATAAAGTAAATTTCGATGAGACCATTAGAAGTGACTCAGATCCTTTCAACAACTAGAAAAGTGCTGATAATCTTCAAACGTCTGAACCGATCCTCATAAATTATAGTGAGGAACCATCTCGGCTACATCGGCTTCAAACAAAAAAATCTACATCAAAATTCTTCCACTGGTAGGGGATCTACAATGCCACAGATATACAGATACACGGATACATAGATACACAGATACACATATACACAGATACACGCATACACTGATACGCAGATACATACTTTAAACTATATTACACCCCTCTTTTTGGGACGGGGGTTAAAAGTGTAAGGAGAGTAAGGAATGTATACAGAATGCATTATAAATGAATGAGTATAGTATAAAGAATAAGTAATGCAAATAATTTTCTAAACCACAAATAATCATCCTCCACCTTCTGAATTTTAAGATTGCTGAATCAAGTATTGTTTTTTTTCATAAAGAAAAATAAGCACTTGTGAATCAAGATATTCAAATTACCAATAAGTATGTTGAATATTTTATGAGCCGATATCAAAACTTATAAAATTTATTTTCTTTTTGCCGGAATTTAGTAGATTTCAACTTATATTATAATCTTGGGACAACGATCTATTTATTCTTAATTTGATTCGAATATAATTATAACGCAATAAAAAAATATCATTGTGTATAATATATATAAAAATACTTATGATATGAATATATAAAATAAATAATATAGAAGATTTAGTTTTTAAACCAATCTGGCGAATAATTACTTTAAAATATACACATCTCTTTTACAGTTTTATTTTATCACTTGTATTTGTTTCGTCTTTTAATTATAATTTTAATCATTTAATGACTCGCTGATAAACAGCAGAAATTGTTTGTTTATATATTTTATAAGCACAAAGAAAAATTCACTTATCGTATATCTTTATACAGCCAATGTTGTGTATATATTGAAGGGCTTTGGCGTTAAGCCTTAAGAAAGTAGATCTTGACATAATAATGGAAAAGCTTTTTACCCGTCCGTTAGTATGCATAAACATCAATAACCTTCTATAAATGGACCAGTTCAGAAGGCCTTCCACTTCAGTTATGGCTCATTCCATTTACATTTTTGATATTTTGCTCGTAATACAATATATTAGGTATATTAAAAATTGTTTAGAAACTAGGCAGAATTTTTTGGTACGACCACAAAGACGAGAAAAAGATTGTTGTTATTCATAAAGCTGATATTGTCAATTTTAAAATACCTTCTTCGATAAGTATTAGAAAATAATATAGACATCTATACTTATAATAAATCTGTAGAGAGGTCAATTCTGTACATTAAATATATTTTCAAAATAACTATCAGGGGGTGATTAGTGATCGATACTGATGCCAAAAAGGCAATCAGTAAAATTTTTGTCTGTCTGTCTGTCTGTCTGTCTGTCTGTCTGTCTGTATGTATGTTCCTTATAGAAACAAAAACTACTGGACGGATTTTAACGAAACTTAGTACAATTATTCTTCATGCTCCTGGGCAGGTTATAGTATACTTTTCATCACGTTACAATCAATAGGAGCAGAGTAATAAAGGGAAAACGGGAGACTTTACTCCAATTTTTAAGCTTCCGTCGCCTATGCAGCCTTAATGGTTAAAGTTACATAGAAATCATGTATGACGGAAATATTCTACATAAAATTTCCTAAAAAATATCCCACAACAGCATATGTCTATCTTTTATGGTTGACTCACAATAACACGTGTAACTCCTGATAGGTTAGCAGTTCGGAGAATTCTGATTATATTTGTTTACTCTTACGTTTATAATACTCTCACTCATCACTAATTTATAAAAAGTTAACATTATTACCTATAAAACAAAAAAAAATCATAGAAATCAAGTATTGTGGATTGACATATTATATTTCCCTATTAAATTACGATAGTTAATCTGTCTGTCACATCAAAATCACTGAACCCTGAGGAAGGACATACGCTACTTTTTTTCGAAAAACGACGAAAACGCGGACGAAGTCGCAGGCAAAAGCTAGTATACAATAAATGTAATTGTATAAGATTTATTTTGTTATTATTTACGTATCTGAGATAATAAATATTTTGTTTTCAAATATTGCGGACTGCTCTGGTCTAGTCGTACCGAATTTAACACCTGATAATGATCGTTACTCTTAATTGGAAAATTACTCTAGTCTAAAGGCTTGCCCTCAAGGGACGCAGGTGTTAGATGACGATCATTCTGTGTTAAAATCAGTAACTTGTCAATATCTGGACTAAAGTAATCAGCAGACCTTAGGATAACCGGAAAAATGGTATGTAGATGATGCATAATTTTATAAACATTAAATAAGTATACTTTATTAAAACCAGTTTTCGTCCAACTTTTTATTTATATTATGAATACCTATCTACTTTTTTTTATTAGTCTTATGAAATTCGAAATAAACAGTATATATTAAGTTATAAGTTATTATTTAATATAAACATTTACATCAAAATAATTCATTTAATCATTTACTTAAATATTTTTATAGAATAGCGACTGAAATGATTAAAAAGAATCGTCAAACTTGTTTTAATATAATAAAAAAATGTTGACTCGTTTCTCTTTAACGAAGTTATTATTCCTACTCAACTCTCAGCTTCATTTCATTATTCAACGCTGAATTCTTTGAGCTATGGTTATTCATTTTCTTTGATTTCCTTTGACAATAAGCTATAGGAAACAGTAAAAATCCTTCCTTTTCTTAACGTATTTGACCCGAATAAGAAATAATAAATAAAGAAATAAGAATAAATAAAACATTGAATTTAAAGGTTCCGTTCTGGAGTAAAAACAGCCAATTTTGTATTTATAGGATAACGACGGAGGCTATGTATCAAATTGTCGTGTTTATTATTTTATTTGAATTCTAATTTTACTTAATAATTTCTTCTCTGTATATTAACTAACATCGAACACATGTCAGTATCTCACAGATTACTTGCTTTAAATATTGATTGAATGAATCTTTATTAGAAATAGCAATATTATATTTACATATTGGAACATTTTTATTAAATCAGTATTTATAATTACGAAAAATTACTGTACAAATTCCATGTCCATGTGGAATTGTGGGATGAATGCTAGCAGCATTTCCAGTTTGAATTGCAATTACGATTCTCTGGGTGGAAACTGCGTCAGCCCACCACAGCGTCACCACAGTGGGAGAAATGAGACGAAGAATTGAATAATAAATTGTTATTAATTGGTGTTCTTCTACTTTCTTCCCTATTCCCCATCTTATATAGGGTCGGCAGAACACGTACTTCTCTTCCACTCTCGTCAATCAGCCGTCATCTCAGCGGTTATTTCATTCTTATTCATATCATCTATCACACAATCCATCCATCTCATCTTTTATATACCTCGACCAACATATCCTTCAACATCCATATCTAACTCACTTCTTGTCACATGCCATTCATCCCTCCTCATAACATGCCCATATGTGCTCACTGGCACCACTTTCAATCTTGCTCTGATATACTTATTTTGTACCTTATCAATTTTTAATTAGATAGATAGATAGATAGATAAGCACATTATTGCACACACAAGACAAAATATATAATAAGAGAATAAATAAGAACATTTGACAGGAAGTATAGAGAGCGCCCAAAGGTGGTCTTATTGCTAAACACAATCTCTTACTTAATTGGTATTACAATAATTTTATAGCTATACTTGTTAAGTATGTAATACATAATAGTTAACAATAAGTAAAAAGTTAATTATTTTAAACCAACTATTTTTTTCCGAGATTCTTTACATTCGCTATTATAACATAAAAATATACCCCTGTATTCAATGAATGAAAATTTTCTAACCTTGTTCTTTTATCTTACAAGTCCGATGAGAACAAAAGGTTTAGAAGCAACATTCTCATTACTCTTTTATTCTGCTTATATAATGGGCCAGCATAACGAATAATTAACTTGTTATATGTAAATGGAAAACCTAATAAGCGAAAAACATAAGAAAATGAATGGATTTTCAGCGGGTCGCATTAATATGCGCAGTTAAAGATTTTTGCATAGGGTCGTTTACGCTTTGTCGGTAAGGGTCGACAAGGCGGGGATAATGAATTAAATTAGGTCCACTGATAACCTCTCCCAATCTCGGATTCGGGTCCGGGACGCTCAAAGGTTTAGTATTAACTGAATAGGATAACATGTGCACGTCGTTGTCTTAACTCAAATTTATTTTTACAAATTTATTTAATATTTATCTCGTAATTAAAGTGCAACATAAGCAAACAACAAACATGTGTTGGACTAACATGAATAACTTTAGCGTTTCGCGTAGTACTCCGAATTTTCCGTCGAAAATATATTATTTACTTAACATTTTTGTTTGACTTCATATTACGAATAAAGTTTATTACGTCTTCTGAAAATATTAATTTAGAAAACATTTTGATAACATTTTGGTTCGACCTTAAAATTTCGACCAAAAACTCGACTCAAAATTTACGTAAAAACCTAAAATGTGCTAACCAACTCTTTAATTAAATCGCTTATTATTATCGGTTAAAAATACTAAAATAGACTTCCCAAAAAAGAAGAGGTTCCGAATTTATCGAGTATATTCTTCCATTAGCCGCGTAAAATTTTTATCAAAATCGATTTTGTATTTTGGTTTTAAGATTAAAATTACTGGAATAATATGTTATCGAAACAATAAAATTACGTATCTAGCAAAAGAAGTCGGATCCCTTTTTAAAAAGTTTTGTACTAACACTACATATTTATTTATCTCGCTTTTATCCGTTATAAATGTAAAATGAAAAAAGGACTATTTTGCTAATTCATCAAATTTTTACACCTTAACACGTACCAGAAACGGACGAGAGCTACAATTTTTTCTTATATTTTCTTTAAGAACAGGAAATAAGCATTTTCAGAGGACTAACACGTGTAAAAGACAATTTTATCCGCTAACCTGTGTTACTGTCAACATTCTTTAATGTTCCGTCACGTACGCTGTATGTGCCTTAACAAGTACCCATACACCGATTTTACTGAGATTTTCACGATTTTTCTGAATGATATAAGTGACAAAACATATGGTATGTAATAATAATATAAGAAACGTTAAGTAAAAAAGTACTTTAGTTTCAGCTAAATTAATAATTTATATACTTTTTTGTAGTAAGTTGAATAACGAATGATCTTTTACACTGTTGAATAAAAAAAGATAAACAAGATTTAATAAAGATTTTTTTTTCTTTTATAAAATGTAAGTTTAAATCAGTAAACAAAGGTAAAAATTATTTATATCAATTTTAATATAACTATACTACAAAATATGTTTTATCGTCTAAAATAAAAATATATTGACTGAATTTTTAAACAGCCATATATCATAAAATTTGTTATTTATATGTTATAGTTTATTTTTCTTAATTGTCCTTTTTGCAAACAATAGCAGGAACGATAATCACGAATTTTCGAACTTTATTTTACATGACAATATTTTATTATGAAAAATAATTCTGTCAGTCATTCGATCGACAATTTCTCATCTCTAACTCTTATGTGTTTAGAAACAAGCCATTTTGTCCGCCATATTTAGCGACAAGACAAGTAAAGAAAAATTGACTATAAATAAATGAAAAAATTATCATCACCCCATAAACTTTTGAAATAAAAAACATTGAATAACATTATCATAAATGTCGTCTTTGAAGATGTACTCAGAGAAAACCACATAGTCCGTTCATAGAATGTCGTGTCCCACAAGATATTCCGTAATGATGGATATGACTATTCCAGTAGCTAATGGTCCGTGTTAGGGGACAAGACCTTGCTAATGTCAAGTGGTCCGAAGCCGAAGAGTTATGTGCATAAACGCCTGCTCTGTGATTTATCTCGTTTGAGATTCTGACCGCATACATATGTATTGTACTGGTCACATATTTTAACTAACGCTTTTTAACCGGCATTGTAACATTCAATTTATTTATTTAGATTTGTTTATTAACTTTTATAAATATATATTTTTTCAGATATACAGTGCAAGCTCAACATGTTTTAAAGGCAAGACGAAATCCAGCTAAGAATAAATATATGTATTTCTAAAGGTCATTATTTCGATACAGTGTTAAGATTCTTACTGGTGACTTAATAAAATACCTTTTTCATGCATTTTTGTTATTTGAACTTTACTGCTATTTTTTTACTGACAATTAATTATTATTAGTCATCGATATAAAACATTATAGGTTTCATTTCTATTAAAACTATCTAATTGATTATGCTTAAATATATAACAAAACCAGACAAACTCGTAGGATCCTAATTAATACGTAGACAGGACGAGAAATGCATATTGTCAGAATGTGCTTGTGTTCATGATTTCGTACAGAGCAATCCAGCCACGAAATATGGTAGCATCTGTCTTCACACAGCGGAGCATTTATATTATGTACTGAATGTTACATAGTTAATTTTCACTATTCATGGTGCTCGTATTCGTTTGTACATTCAGTAACAAAAGCTAGGATATTATATAATGAACATAGTTTATAATGTTTCCTATTTTAATATGCAATTAAATGATTCTAGTTCATATGTATATTACATTATATTAATTATATAAAGGGCACTGAATAGTACTGGTATCAAAAATTGGAATAGAATACAATATCTGTTTAGGTATTGGATATTAAATTCATATTACTAACAATTATTTCATACATACTATTTAAGAATATTTGTACAGAAATTTGAATATACTTATGCATATTGTACTGTATGAAATATATTTTTTAGGCCTGTAAATACTGTAATTAATAAACACAACGTCATTACAAAATAAATAAATTTGTATACGTTATTAAAATAAAATAAAAAAAGTATATTTTATTTTAATACGATGTGTATGTATTTACTTTTTATTTGTAAAAGAAAAAACAATCCAGTAAGAACTAACAACAACAACAATAATATCTATGATGTTTTAAAAACTATTATAACAATAATAATATACTTTTGGTGTTAAGCTAGAATTATAAGGGATTAAAGATAATCGCGGAAGCTACTCGAAAGCCTCGATCATAATAATTTGATGAGCATATTATTGATCTTAATTAAAAAATATCTACATAATTAGAAACGCAGTAAACACGACCTTTGGTCACTATAAACTTGTTTCTCGAGGCCAGACATTATAACAAACGCATCATATACCTCCAGTCTACCGTATTGTAAACCGTACCTATGTCAAAGAGGATGTACAATTTATTAAAAATAACAATAGCGTATTTACTTTTCGTAAGTAACGCCAACGGTGTGATGAACGACGAAGACGAAGACTCTTCAGAAGAACCAGCACCCATTTACGATTTGAATAATGCACCAATGTTATTTGAAAAATTTATCGAAGACTATCACAAAGAATACAAAAATAAGGAAGATCGGGATAAACATTATAACAACTTTGTTTCAAATTTGAAGTATATTAATGAAATTAACGCCGTAAGTGGAACTTTTATTGCTGATATAAACTTGTTTACGGATTTAGAAGACGACGAGTTAAGCGACTTTGTCTAGTGTCTGTGACAATCGGGTAAGATATACGTTATATATTATATCTATTTATAAACTGTATGTACATACAGTTTATTTTTATTTAAAATCTTATCCTACTTATAAATAAGATACACTAAAAATTATTGTCAAGTACTTACACATTTTTTACTTAAGTATTATTTAAATCTAGAGATCATCAGGTCTATGTAATGAGATAAAATAAAATTTAATTTCAGTTTCAACATCAGTTTTTTTTTTTTTTATTGTACTAAAACGAACAAGTCAACCGTCAAAATGTATCACAGTGTATTTATGGTAGCTGGCCGTAATAACCCTAACTCAGGGTTTTTGACCATGACATTTTAATAATAACCGAAGCTTAACGTTCATCAATATAATATTGAATATATTACACTGGACGACATAGACATTTCTTGAAGTTTTGAACCAACTTAACAAGAAAAGATTCAGTTCTTTAACTATGTGCATATTATGCGATTATAAGCAGATTTGTTTCATTTCAATTAATTAAAGTTAATAGTAGGTAACCTATTCTAACTATCGGTTACTTGTCGTAAGAGGTCCTGTATAAATTTAAAGATACAGTGGTAACTATCAGATTTAGAGTCACGGTATATAAGGGGGAGGTTTCGGGAGTCCGGATATCACCCTCCCTCCTTAATATACGACTTACTTAAACTTAGTACATTCAACGAATGGTAACGAATGAATTTACATTTTGCACTTACAATTCCTCCCTCCCCCTTTCGGATCCTTCTTTTGGACTCCTTCCATATGAAAGCCATAGCTATGCCTGTGTTCAGAGTAATTATATTTTGAAAATCGGTTCGACTTCGACTTGGCGACCGACTAGATGAGCAACCAGTTAGGTGACTAGTTGGATTCAATCGGAGAACCATTGTTGTTATTATCACTTGAGTGACCCAACAGAAAAACGAGTTGATTGACAAATTAAGCGATCGTTGATCGAATTATAATGCAACTTGTTTGCCAACAAGTTTGGCGACCAGTCGAATATTTATTACATATTAATTAACAATTACTAGGTAACCGGTAGCAGTAAAAGTGAAAATACTTTGCACCGTTATTGTTATTAATTACGAAATCATTTTATAATATAATTTTTCAATTAAAACACTAATTTTGATGCAAAATTAATGGATACTGTACCGACATATTTATACTATTTATATGTAATATATGTATATATAATGAATAAATCTGTATGATACATACATAGAAACATACATACATACACACATGGATTTTTATATTTATATAGGAATTACATATAACAATACTTTACTCGTTTTTTTTACGACATAATAACGATTTACATAATATTATTTGTAACAATTTCTTCTTTTCAGTTTTGCAACGGAAATTCAGCATATTTAATCGACCATGACGCAAACACCAACTAAAAGAAAAGAAACAATTTATATTTTTTGAGACAAGTTAATTTTTTTTTCTTTTTCGACCTTTACAATATAACTTGTTGTAAGTTAATAATTTTGGTTCTCTTTACTTGACACAAATTATATATATATTTTTTTAACAATTTAGTTCGTGTTATTAAAATTATATAATTATTATATTATTTATAACTGAGTCAATATTAATAATAATAAATCTACTTGTGTCAAGTAAATACATATTTAAAAATAAGTTTTTTTCATTTAACTGTGTATATGAAAACAGCACCTTTATCCTTTAATCCACGGTAAACGTATAATCATATTGAATTTCTTTATTATTTAAATAAAAATAAAACCTTTAACATTTAACAATTATAATGAGGAGCATGTTTC
Source organism: Hypolimnas misippus (assembly GCA_037950945.1). Lineage (NCBI taxonomy): Eukaryota > Metazoa > Arthropoda > Insecta > Lepidoptera > Nymphalidae > Hypolimnas > Hypolimnas misippus. The sequence goes on along the minus strand of JBBEEQ010000029.1, from coordinate 8,983,012 downwards.
CCCTAAGGTTTAATTCACTTCATGTCCACCATTTAAATTATTAATTAGTAAAATATTCAAAAACCCTTAATTTTATAATACTTTTTAGGGTTCCGTGGTAAAAAACGGAACCCTTATAGTCTCGCCATGTCCGTCTATCTGTCTGTCTGTCTGTCTGTCCGCGGCTTTGCTCCGAAATCCTTAATACCAGAAAGCTGTAATTCGGTATGAGTATACATATGAATTACACCGAGAAAGTTGTACAATAAAATCTTAAAAATATTTTTTTTTTCAGGGTGTCTTCCCTATGTGTTAAGAGAGACCAAAAATTTTTTTTCTCATTTATCCCATGTTGTGGGGTATCGTTAGATAGGTCTTTTAAAAATGTTATAGGTGTGGGAAAACCATTTTTCCGAACGACGAACTGTTTCCGAAATATTAAGCTTTGAAGTGTCAATTTTTCTTAGAGTCAAGTGTCGCCCCCATCTACCCACTAAACTGCTGCGTCTAAAAATATGAAAAAATTCACGATATTGGTACATATAATGAATTAAAAGGAAAATTATCACGGCTATGTGAGTTCTTATGGTTATCGAGTTATAGATGATCTAAGTAAAAAAAATATTTCACTTTTTAAAGCATCACATTATGTAAATATTAATAATTTTAAATTAATTAATGAATTTAAATGAATAAATAAATAAATATTTAATAAGATTAAATTAAAATAAAATATAAAATAAGGTATAAAACAATGTCTCAATAAAATATGTCGCGAGTGATTCTGAATCGCGCTTATGAAAGTTTCAACCAAATCTCCATAGATTTCATAGACGCTAATCAGGAAGGAAAATTATCGGCGCTAAGTATATTTTACAAGTGTGGGAATAATAAATGTTGTGCACAATTAACATAATTTTTATTTACCTACGGTGTTATAGCGAAAGAGTGAGTTAACAATCAAACAAACGAATTCACTTTGGCATTTATGGTATAATATAAAAGATACGGATTACGTACCTATCTCTTATTCTCTTCCTAAAGAGAAATGAAAAATAATTTTATAATAATAAAAGGTTTAAAATTGTAAGTACGTATATTGTATAAACTGACTTAAAAAAGGAAATTCCCAGTTCGTCGTAAACTTTTTTACGAAAATAGGTATTCGAAGATTGCTTGTCCGATCTTGACAATTCTGACAACTACGGAACCCTACATTGTGCGTGGCCCGACACGCCCTGGGCTGATTTATTAATATATAATAAGGTAAGTTTGGTTATTTTTTTGTGCGATATCATATATATATGAGCTAATTAAATTAACTAATTGACGATAAGATACCAAAACAGAAACCATGTTTAATTCCAACCTAATATCAAAACCAAGAACGAATTGCATTATTAAATAATTTTGTAGAAAATAATAACAAAAAAAAAGATAAAGTCTAAAAAAATAAGTACGGCACAGCTTACACAGCGTGGGATTATGAGCTATCGCATATAAGGTGAAATCGAGGATATGCCTAATAGAATGAACGAACGATGAACCACTGTATCAGGCTACGCAAGCTCGGCGCATAGTCGGCTAAATACAAACAAAATAAAGCGTAGAGCACAATGACATGGCCAATAGCGAATATTGGGCAAATAGACGCATGTTTAGCAAGTTTCTTGGACCGTGAATAGGTTGGTTTCGTTCAGTCATTCGTCTGGTAGGAACTATTCAAAAGGAACGATCATGCGTGAATATTGACATTGCCCTAACAAACATATTGAGGTAAATTCATACCTGAAATGATTTTGATTAGGCCAAAGATATGACCATTGCTTGATTAATTCGAATATTCAAAATAAGATCAGTTAAAATTATTGTTGTTCACAATATTCTGCATTAACCCTTAAATAATTTGTACGATCACTTATCGTATTTCTATTTCACTAAAACTTGTTATGATAAAATTTCATAACGGAATTTTAATATTTAATTTTAACATTTTTAAATGGCAATTTCACAAAAACATATAATTAAATGTGTGTCGGAAGCTTTATAATTCGTTTCATTACATTTTCTAATTAGTCTGTGCAAATTTGATAGTAATAGATAAAATAGTGTTACCATTTTAACAAATTATTTCTATTACTAAGGAAATAATTAGGACTATTGTTAAAATTATTTATTTTACAAAAATAGATTTTATATACGGAAATGTTATTAAAATAAGATATTAAATTATTTATTGTTCACAAAGTAGGTTTGTGTCATTATTTTTATTGTTTCAGTTTTTGAAGTTTTGTTTTGTTACAGAAATTCATTGCTGACGACATTTTTATTACTACAACTGTTTTGGTTTCGTAAAATATATCTTCTTTTGCCTTTAGGTGGCCATTTAATAATTATTAGTAATTATTTTGAAATATCTGTTTGGTTTTAATTACCCACATTTAGGGACATTTTTGGGTGTATATGGTAACTCGTAGTTGATTTGTTAAAGATTAATTCGGTCATCGATCTTTTCTATTTTTAGAAACGCACGCGCCGGTTCTAAATATAGAATTTGTATTCAAACAACTTATGGTGAGTCTTGGTCTTCAAGCACGTGTTCTCACACTTCTTTAGTTTTGTAGTATTCTTATTTGATTGTTTATTTTCAGACAATTGTAGGAATATTTGCATATTCCAATAGGATAATGTCCAAAGTCGACATTTCGCCATGTGGTCTTTGAATCGCAGATTTTCGTCAAACGTTGTAAGTTGCATATATTTCCATCTAATTCATAAAGATTTAACTTTTATTCGCAAGATTATTGAGTGTTTTTATCGTATTTTCAGTATATTTCGGATTTTTAACTCCTCCGAAGTTGTAATTGTCGGCACATGGTTGGCATGGCATTAAACCTTCTGGAGGTATTTATTACATTCAAGTTATTTATTATTCTTGAGATTAGGCATTAATATTTCGTGTCCTAATATCGTTTATTTTTATTACAGGAGTTTTTTTTTTATATATATATTAAATAGAATGAATTCTTATTCATTCCTATAGGGGATTATTATTATTGATGAGAATTGGTTGATTATGTGACTAATCAAACCTTAATATTTTACTATGGAGAGAGAACGTCAATAAGAAATAAATACAAGAGAAATCCCGTTCAAATACAATATCCCACCTCGGGATATAATACAATACACACCGATGGGGTGGTGTGAATACTCTTGAAGCCTAGTGGTTCAGCTCCGTGTTCTTCAGTTCCTGTTTTAACCCGGGAGCATCAACGTCTGCCTAAGCCAGTTCCGGAAGTCTCGCATCTTAGCGGCAGACGGGTTAAACTTTCATCGAGACGGTAGTTGTAGTTCTCTGTCTTTGGTAATGTAAGGTCATGTCTTTTCCTATTTTATAATTTAATAGATCAGATTTAAATTATATTCCTTACTTATATGTTACTATTCGGCCTGACACCGAAATTTAAATATTAATGATATTGTCAGTGGCGCCTAACATTTTATATTAACATATTGTAAAGTAATTGCATTGGTGTACAACCTGGTGACCCACCCGATTGAGTTTAGCTGGCTCTTCTCTTCTCTTCACTAATAAAATTAAATTTGTTAAACTTATTTTAATAAGAATAGTTTAATTATAATTAATTGTAATCAGTTAAGATTATTTGTTGATTAATTAATTAAAAAGTAATAAATACTTTTATAACCAATAAAAACTTTATATTATTTTATTTTTATTTTTTTTATTTTTTTTAATATAACAATTGGCACACGAACGTGGGGTCACTTTACCAGGTGTAGTTGGTTCGTCTATTGCTGTACCGATTAAGCCATTGCAATTACTAATTTTGTTGGTTACATTTTTTTTACTGTATGAACACGGAGGCTTCAAATATTTTTTATGTAAACCTGCCACATATGTTATTGTATAATTAATTTTAATTCTTAGACCTACTACTTAATTATTTGTTAAGCCAGCTCGACTTATTTTTGGTTTATTTATTTAATTTGATAATAACTTAATTATCATATGGTAATAATTTAAAATTACTAAATATTTTTTGATATTATTAGGAATTCCTTAAAATTTTCTTTTAATTTTATTAAAAGTCCAGTAGGTTCAGTACCAATTAACTTTCTTTTTCAGGTAGTTTTGACTTTCTTTTTCTCATACTTATATTTTTTATTTTTTTGTTCTGTTATAGTACAAATTAATTTTCATTATGGAACGCCCAATAGCTTATCATATGCTTCGCAAGGATGAATTGATTTATGAGGTTGAAATACGGGATGAGAAACCAAAGACGACGGTTGAAGAGCTTCGTCGACAGGTTCGGGTCTTGGCAGATGCTATCCCAGCGGATGAGATCCTAGAGACTTCACATGATCCAGAGGTCGAAATTCAGGTGATCGATTCCAAACTTTCTGAGATTCTTTTAACTTTGTCTTCTCACCCTCCCTTCAAAAGTTTCAACCGATTGAGAGCAGTTGCTCATCATCTATTTCATCGATTTAGTAGGGTTGTTGCCGATGTTAGTTTGTTCAATCAAAAGGAGGAAGTCAACACAAGATTAAATAACTGCCTGGCACAAATTGATAATCTTTTTAGATCTTTTCGAAAATCTTTTGAGGAAGTAGACAATATTACTACTCCAGGTGCTGATCAACCAATTGTACGACCTACTGTTGAACATCCATCTGGTGTTTATATTTGTAATTCCTGCAGCAATGAAAGAACTCTTGCTCGCCTAAACCATTTGTATAATGGAAAGTCATGTGTAAGATTATATCTACTGAGACTGGAAGAATTATGTCTTGCTCGTAAAATTTCTGATGACATTTTGTTTCAATCTGCCATTGAACTATTTTCAGGCGATGCACTTATCTGGTTTCGAAGTATAAGATCTGAAGTTCATGACTGGACTTCATTGAAACAGAAACTAGTTGAAGAATTTTCACCTTTTGACTACGATGAGCGGCTGATGTCAGAAATTCGACGCCGTACTCAGGGTCACAGTGAGTCATGCACAATTTTCATTGCTACCATGATAAATTATTTTGCTAGGTTGTCGTATCATGTTCCTGAACTTGAGAAACTTAAAATAATTAGGAAGAATTTACGTCCTCATTTTATTAAGGCTTTGGCTCTTGAAAAAATTGAGAGTATTAAAGACCTAAAGGACAAATGTAAACTTTTAGAGTATTCGTTCGTTCAGGTTACGGAATTCCAAGAACCTCCTCCCATTACTGATCACACATTAGCAAGTGATCTTAGTTATATTAAACCGAAACCAGTTAAATGTAAAGTCGAGTCGGTGAAGGTTGTTTCAAAACCTAATTCTAGTCCCAAAGAATTATTTTGTCCTCGGTGTAGGCAAAAGGGTCATAATTTTAAAACTTGCAGGTCTAAGGAATTAGTTTGCTTTAAGTGTGGTACTAAGGGGTTTACGTTTAATAATTGTACCTCTTGCAAAGAAGGTGTTATACCGGACGGTTCAAAAAACTAGATAGCGTTCCGCCAACGCATTCTAGTAATTTTGATCCCGACGATTGGCGGAACTATTTAAAACGACTCTCTCTTTATTTCTCTCATGGCGTTGCAGCCGTTAATTATCCCCATGATATTCGTCCCCATTTATCTGTTTGTATTTTTGACGAAAATTATTCTGGTTTACTAGATTCCGGATCTAGTATTTCTATTTTAGGTTCCGATTTGGGAACTAAATTTATTGAGAATGGTGTTCAGCTATATGAGAACACCGACATTCTTGATATTGCTACGGCCAACAACTCGACTTCACGGGTGTTGGGCCATGTTTTCTTACCTGTTACTCTGAACGGTAACACTAAGGTAATTAAATTTTATGTTGTCCCAGGAGTGACAACGCCTTTGTTGCTCGGTGTCAATTTTTGGCGTGCATTTAAATTGGCCGAGGATTTATTTTTTAAGCTTTTTTCTGAGGCTTTCAAACCCAAGGAGGTTTGCGAGCTTAAATATTTGCATCCCATGGAGGATTTGTCTGCTCCACAACGTGCGATTGTGGATCAGGTTCTTCTTGATTTTCAAGATGTTTCTTTTGAAAAGGAAGGCTTAGGTCTTACGACCATTGTCTCTCATTCAATTGATACGGGGGATACGCTGCCTATTAAACAGCGTTATTTTTGCCTTTCTTCTGAACGTCTAATAGAGTTTAATAAGCAATTAGACGATATGTTACGTTTGAGGGTTGTAGAACCCAGTATTGGATATTGGAATAATCCAGTGTTATTGGTTCCGAAGGCTAAGGGTCGAAGTAAATCTTGGTTTTTTAGGAAAGAATTAAAAGTATCCTGATAGTATACATTAGTCCGGACAGGAGGGATATGAATGGTAAGGTAACATCAGTCCTGACAGTTGGTTTCTTTTTGGTTGGTATTGTCGTTAGGTTAGTATATTACATTAGTCCGGACAGGAGGGATATGAATGGTAAGGTAACATCAGTCCTGACGGTTGGTTTCTTTTTGGTTGGTATTGTCGTTAGGTTTAGTATATTACAATTAGTCCGGACAGAGGAGTTAGTTATTAATTGTTTGTTAAGATCGTTCCTGATAGATGGCATAGTTGGAAGGAATGCATTTTCGTTAGGTTTGAGTATATTCGGTTTAATTTTGTTTGTTTTGGTCAGTGGTTTTGTTTCCTTTCACATATCCTCATCCCCAACCTCTTTTCTTTCACTTGTAGAGCGGTAGGTAACTCTCTAAATAAGCCTTATACCAAATATGCTTTTCCAGTTCCACCATAAATCATAGGTGTTTACTGTTAAAGTTCTTTACTTGTTCTTTCTAGTTTCCACTGATGTGTATAGTGGTAAACTTAGGTTAAATCCTTATCCTCATCCCCAACCTCTTTTCTTTCACTTGTAGAGCGGTAGGTAACTCTTTAAATAAGCCTTATACCAAACATGCTTTTCCAGTTCCACCATATATTATAGGTGCTAACTGTTAAAGTTCTTTTCTTTATTCCTTCCAGTTTCCTCTGATTAATAAAGTGGTAAACTGAGGATAATTCCTTTTCTTTTTTTTCCTTCACTGCTAACACTACAAAGTTTACACTCAAAATTGTTAGATTGACTTAGATATAGTTAGTAAATATTATTATAGTTAGTTTATGCATAGCTGTTGTTTTGTGTGGGTTCGAATTTAGGATAGTAATTCTATTCTCCGTCTTTGGAGCTTATTTGTTGTTTTCTTAATTGCTTTAGAATAGTACTATTTAATATTTGCAGTTACTAGTTAGGTTTGCTCTGGTAAGTTGTATTTTGGTTATAGTTTAATAAGGACTAATTTTATTATAATACCTAGTGTGATATATCTCATATTATTTTTTTTTACATTTGTGATCTGCTAGTTAGCTTCACATTTTTTCTTTTTGGCTCATTGGTTAGCTGAAATACAAGTTTTGTGCTTTGTATAGTACAATTCTTATTTCTTCGGTCATGGAGACTGAGGATTATTTTTCTTTCTGGTTGTCACCAGATTGTTTCTGCATGTTAACGACTCTAATGTTGTTACATCTTGTTTAACAATGAGTAGGATCCTCATTGTTAATCTGTTTTTTTACCATGTTACAGGTAAAAAGGAGTTTTCTGAATGATAGTTAACTCCATTATATTATATTATTATTGTATAGGACTTACAGTGGTTTAAGTTCTGAACACTCCTCAGTGAGTAATTTTTTAGTCAAGTTTGTTCTGCATAGTCTGCAACTCATTCTTTACCTTCTAATAGTCTTAGAATTGGTAATTTTTCAGGATTAATTAATTAGTTAGATAATTAGCTAGTTGGTGATTCGATTTTATTCTTTAGTCTTTAGTTTAAAGAAGACTTGCTTATTGCCTTGGCACATGTTTTGTTTCTAGGCTACAGATTTTTTTTGGGTCCTGTTACCTATTTAATTACGTTAAAATACGTAAGTGAATTGAAAGGTTTTTTTGTTTCCGATGGAGACATTTATAGAATGTTTTACTTTCAGGGTTTAAACATTTTCATTGAATTTGTTTACTTGATTTAGGTTTGAGCTGGAGGGCCAGCTCGAATTTTGTTCGCTTACTCTCGCAAAATTCTTTCGGCGTGAGGGGCACTGTTATGATAAAATTTCATAACGGAATTTTAATATTTAATTTTAACATTTTTAAATGGCAATTTCACAAAAACATATAATTAAATGTGTGTCGGAAGCTTTATAATTCGTTTCATTACATTTTCTAATTAGTCTGTGCAAATTTGATAGTAATAGATAAAATAGTGTTACCATTTTAACAAATTATTTCTATTACTAAGGAAATAATTAGGACTATTGTTAAAATTATTTATTTTACAAAAATAGATTTTATATACGGAAATGTTATTAAAATAAGATATTAAATTATTTATTGTTCACAAAGTAGGTTTGTGTCATTATTTTTATTGTTTCAGTTTTTGAAGTTTTGTTTTGTTACAGAAATTCATTGCTGACGACATTTTTATTACTACAACTGTTTTGGTTTCGTAAAATATATCTTCTTTTGCCTTTAGGTGGCCATTTAATAATTATTAGTAATTATTTTGAAATATCTGTTTGGTTTTAATTACCCACATTTAGGGACATTTTTGGGTGTATATGGTAACTCGTAGTTGATTTGTTAAAGATTAATTCGGTCATCGATCTTTTCTATTTTTAGAAACGCACGCGCCGGTTCTAAATATAGAATTTGTATTCAAACAACTTATGGTGAGTCTTGGTCTTCAAGCACGTGTTCTCACACTTCTTTAGTTTTGTAGTATTCTTATTTGATTGTTTATTTTCAGACAATTGTAGGAATATTTGCATATTCCAATAGGATAATGTCCAAAGTCGACATTTCGCCATGTGGTCTTTGAATCGCAGATTTTCGTCAAACGTTGTAAGTTGCATATATTTCCATCTAATTCATAAAGATTTAACTTTTATTCGCAAGATTATTGAGTGTTTTTATCGTATTTTCAGTATATTTCGGATTTTTAACTCCTCCGAAGTTGTAATTGTCGGCACATGGTTGGCATGGCATTAAACCTTCTGGAGGTATTTATTACATTCAAGTTATTTATTATTCTTGAGATTAGGCATTAATATTTCGTGTCCTAATATCGTTTATTTTTATTACAGGAGTTTTTTTTTTATATATATATTAAATAGAATGAATTCTTATTCATTCCTATAGGGGATTATTATTATTGATGAGAATTGGTTGATTATGTGACTAATCAAACCTTAATATTTTACTATGGAGAGAGAACGTCAATAAGAAATAAATACAAGAGAAATCCCGTTCAAATACAATATCCCACCTCGGGATATAATACAATACACACCGATGGGGTGGTGTGAATACTCTTGAAGCCTAGTGGTTCAGCTCCGTGTTCTTCAGTTCCTGTTTTAACCCGGGAGCATCAACGTCTGCCTAAGCCAGTTCCGGAAGTCTCGCATCTTAGCGGCAGACGGGTTAAACTTTCATCGAGACGGTAGTTGTAGTTCTCTGTCTTTGGTAATGTAAGGTCATGTCTTTTCCTATTTTATAATTTAATAGATCAGATTTAAATTATATTCCTTACTTATATGTTACTATTCGGCCTGACACCGAAATTTAAATATTAATGATATTGTCAGTGGCGCCTAACATTTTATATTAACATATTGTAAAGTAATTGCATTGGTGTACAACCTGGTGACCCACCCGATTGAGTTTAGCTGGCTCTTCTCTTCTCTTCACTAATAAAATTAAATTTGTTAAACTTATTTTAATAAGAATAGTTTAATTATAATTAATTGTAATCAGTTAAGATTATTTGTTGATTAATTAATTAAAAAGTAATAAATACTTTTATAACCAATAAAAACTTTATATTATTTTATTTTTATTTTTTTTTTATTATTTTTTTTTTATAACAAACTTTATAGTGCCATGAAAGTCTTCACTGCTGACTAAGTTTCATGATAGTAAGTGGTAAAATATACCTATGAAAATAATAGGTATACCCATTTCAGATCGTTAGTATTAACTATGAAAAATCTGTTGTTTCGTCTGAGGCGTGTTAAATGTTACACATGAGGGATCACTCACCTTTTGCCGGAAGTACAACACATAGCACATTGTTCCTTGGCAAAAAAAATTACAAAGAGAAATAATATCATAGTTATAAAATGACTACATTTATTTTAATTTACAAGAAGCATATTGGCACCTATATCAAACAAAAAGAAAATGCAGACATACATCCGTACATAAAACCTCCTCCTTTTTTGAAGGCGATTAAGAATACAAATATTGGGCTTAAAGAGTATGAAATATTAATGCACGCAGATTTTTTCATACAACGTAAATTTCAAAAACGAACCATGAAATGCTGAAATATACACGTAATGCACGTTCGTACTAAAGCAAAAATAAGCAACATTTCGAATTCGTTCTTTCAAACAAAGCTGCATCTAGTACAAAGTAGTGTCACTCGGTAATATCGTTCGCTTAAATTTTCGCTGCAGTGTGTAAGTACGCTGCTTTAGGTGAAAACGTGAGTGGCGTTTCAATTTTCGACTGATATCTGGTAAATACGTAAGCGCGTTAGAAGAAAGATACGAAAACGTGAGTATTAAGCGATACATGCCAAGAAATCTTGGATAATATAATATTATATTATATATTTTATAGTAGTAAAAAGTATTTTCATAATATTATTTAAACCTTATTTTAATAATAACAATTGGTCGTGTTTGTTACGCAACGACAGCTAAGTCGGAGGCTGGTTTGTAAATTTTACATCCGACATTTTTCGAATAGCGAAAAAATTCAAATGTGTTTGTTGAACCATCGAACCTACACCAAACAAGCTTGAAGCCAGTAGTGCGAATAAATCCCTAACTGCATACGTATTTTGTATGCAAGCTTCATAATATGAACATTTCTAAACAAGCAATAGGTAACCGGCTGACCGGTAAACTCAAGAGAATAAATACCTATTCTCATGCAAACCCCGCTACGTACTGCTCGTGGTTTGAAATAAAAATAAAATAGCTAGTTTGTTGCTTATTGAAATCCGATTTTTCCTATGTTTTATCATTTAATGTGTTATATGTTTGTATAAAATCTGTATAAATCATTTCACATCACATCATACATCACGTTATAAATGCTTGTTTAAAACCATCCATTCATACATTACACAAAGTGTCGTCGCCTTAGAAACCATTGACCCTTTCCGTCTTTTCTTTAAAATCGTTAAGTATAATAATATATAGCTTCATCTTCTACCTGTTTTATACAAATAGTATAAAGTACTTTGTTAATATATCTTGCTTCTATCTATGTATTTGATATATTGTGCAATAATTTACTGGAGAATTTAGTAAATCCAAAAAAACTGGAAAGTGACGTAATTCTGGAACACAGTAATGAAGCTAGAAAAATCGTACCAAATTAAAATAAAAATATAAATATGATGATGAAAAATATAAATATGAAAATGATTTAAACCTAAGATATTGTAAGAATAAAGAAATATTATTATTATATAAGTAAATTATTTGAATAACGTTTTCATTGAGAAAATCTATTTTTACCGATATTGTTAGGTACGAGGTAGCACGTATAGAGTAACAATATGTTGCTGTCATATAGCTTACACGAAGTTTTGTTCTAACCAAAGAATAAATATAATATGAAATATAAATATATTGCACTCTTGTTATAATAATCATTATCTAAATTCCAAAATAATAATTAGGTTATTTTCACTCAATTTTAATTTTTGTTAAATAGTAAATACATTTTTTTTCTACATACATAATAATTATGTGGCTAATTTAAGTAAATATTATAAATCGAAATGATCTACATAAAACTACTAAAGTATATTTTTAATTGACCTAAGTTAGTGATTCTAATTGAATGTTGCCATGTAAAACGTTTCGTTACTAACTCAAATTCAATTTCATATGTTCGACCAAAAAAGCAATTTTTGATATATTGCCTTAATAGTTTACGTTAAAAACCAAGATATTTAAAACTAAAATTAAAATAGAGCACATCTTACTAAACTAAACGAATGGTTGTGTGTATGGAAGCCTTTATATTAAACGCCAGTGTCATAAAAACTGACGTTTGACGTTACAACTTTGACGTTCAACGTTGAACTTTGTGCGAAAATTAAACAGCTTACATTTAAAAAAGCTGTGTACATTGCATTTAATTTACTACAAGTATGAATGGTATGCGATTTAACGTTGTAAACTATTCTCTGAAACAGTGAACCACGAAATAATATATTGAAATTGTAAAATTACCGTATAATACGGCATAGTGTTACAGTTTACGTGGAAATCAAATCCAGTTTTGGTAAGTAATATATTAATAATATCTTTGCTATCTATGCCTGCTTCGTTCTTTTTAAAACATATTAAATATCGTCAAAATAAAACATATGTTATACATAAAATCTGTTAACCTTTATAGAAAATATACCAAGTTTTGTTCCGTAAAATGTTAACATTTATTATGCTTTATTAAATAAAATAAATAGAGTGAGTGAATTATTTCTGTGAAAAAGGGTTACTGATTTCTCATACTGTAAATGGATATGGTTATAAAATTAAAAAATATATTTATGGTTATGAGAATGATAAAAGAAACCTAGATCTTTTTAATTGAGCTATTAAGACAATCTTAAAAATATATTTAAATTATCCTACTTTATATTTTAAGTAATAAAACAAGCTAGACACTTTTTACAGAATATTAATTATTGACACAACTGTATTAGTGTTAAAGATATTATAGTATATATTATGTAAATCTTTTTTCAATAAAATTATTTACAAATTGTGTCGCATATTTTTATGTCATTTCTAATTGAATATCCTAGTTTTTCTCAGTTACTTTTTATGAATTAAACATATTTCATTAAATTTTAAAGATTGAATATTGTTGAGCTTATAATAGTTTGACCAAAGTGTATTTAATATGATGGTTACTATGATGTATTAGTCTATTTTAATGTATTATAAATATAGTCTGGAAGCCTAATTCCAGTCACGGGGTGATCCTGTCTACTCGCGATTACCTCAGCTGCAGGACAGTTAAAGCTTTGATAGCTGAATGGGTTAAAAAAATGGTTTAGCTTTATCAATATCATGTAAATGCTATGAATCAGTATAGAAATGGGTAATAAACAGTAAACACTGTTAAAAATCCAGTTGTGTTTTTAAATTGTGAATGACACATGCTGCTGATTAAATATAAAATTTTGACACTCTTCAAACAATTTAAGAGAAAGATTTGTATTAAACCTTTTTCTAAGACTTTTTTTTTAAAGACAAATATAAGGAGTGGCAGCATTTAAAAAAACTATCCTAATACTTAAAAGAGATAAATTAAATATTATAGCTGAAATTAAAAGTTTCATAAATTGTGATTCATGTAAAGCATAATATTTATAATAAATAAATTATTTTGTTAAATATGATAAATAAAATTAAAAAAAAATAGTTCAGAATTAGGCCTCCTGACTATACATATTATATTTAAATTTTAACTTTCTGCTTTTCTCTGTATATAAAACTTAAAATCTTAATACACATTCTCCTTAAATTAAAAACAGGTAAAAAATATATATATTTATAATATCACAACCTTCTTTTCAACCTTCTTTCCCTTATTTTGGATTAAACAACATTTCACCAGAATTCTTCGAACATCTTTGTGTCAAAATACTGTACTGCATGTACTTACAGAATAATAAAGTTCTTAGGTGGCAATGATAAAGTCATTATTATACTTTTTAATTTTCCCACAAAATGCTTAAGTTAACCGTGTGCTCATTTAAAAAGAAAACTTATTTAAGACAATGAAAAAAAAACAATATAAATATATAACGGAAAATTTATGATAAATAAGAAAATAAGACATCCTTTAAACAATTTATATAAATTGTTTGATTATATTTTTTTATTGTCTTATAAAAAAAGTTTTACTTTAATAACAAGTTACTATAGGAAATAAACTATTGGTAATATTTAAATAAGATATTTCTAAGAGAATCACTGTTGAACTGTCTGTCTCCATGTTCGTTTGGTTAAATTAACATAACAATGTTTTCATGACTAAATCTGTAAACCAATTTTTATGAATATTGAAGTAGCTCTAATATAGACCTTGAAGAATGACGTATTGTACCACATTTTGTGTTTTTTTTTTTTGTTAAAGAAAAAACAGTTTATCAAAGAATAGTCAAAATAATTAAATATGTTAAGTTTCATAACACTAATATGTAAACAAATCTTAATGACACTCATTATGTATTTTACAATAAAATAATTCGACGTGCATTGGTAATAATATTTTATTTATGTATTAAGAATACTTTACACGAAAATGTAATACAAAACAAGTCAGTTGAATTGTGAACGCGTTAGGACTCACACGTTCAAAAAAAATCTACTTAAATTGCAATGTCGTTAAAAGTGACGTTTTTAATACTTAATTTGTTTTAAATATCTCTCGTGGTAAGTAAACATTTATTTATTGGTATTTTCTATCGGAAGCAAGTTAACGGAAACAGTGGATACAAGCTTATATCTTTTTGTTCTACTTTAGGAAGGAACGTTTAAAATACCTTTAAACAATAATATTAATTATCTGTTGTGCTTAATTTTGAGGTTTGTGCTGTGAATTGTCCGTCGACGGTGCACACAGTTTTGTTAAAAAGATTAATTTAAACAAGGACTTTGTTTATTTCATTGTGCGAATTTCTGCTAGACGCACACGCGTGTTTCTTTACGTATTCGTATATGTACGTCAGTGCAGGGCAAGCGCAAGCGTGCGTTGAGTGCCTTCCTATGTGTAGGTGTGGATTTAGATTTGTCTCAGAGAGAAGCTTTTTTCATATGAATGTTCAGGGACTGATTTCTTTCTTTGGTATAAATTTGTTTTTTAATATATTCCAATTTTTCCTATATTTAAAGAGAAAGGGATTATTTAGCGCCTTTTTATCTTTCATTTGAACCTCTCGCCTGAATCCACGCCTGACGCACGTGTGACAAATACATATAATGCAAAAGATCATCATTAAATAAAATGTAATACTAATTTATTTAATTTGTTTATCATGAATTATTGTTAACAAGAACATTATCAATAGCCGATAATCACAAATTAATGCAACATTTTGTAGGTACGTTACGTTAGTGAGGGATGATTCCGTTTATCCACCTAAAGCGTCCACCCTAAGAGGGATAATCGGAATCGCGTGCCCGTTTAGTCGCTCCGGACGATGTGGTTGTTAATCCAATGGAATTCGTATAATTATTTTCTTCCGATTATCCCTCTCGACTACGTTCAGTCAATAACAAGATAAATTTAATTTTTCCATTAGTGTAATATGATTTTTGTTTAAGCTCGTTAATAATAATTATTCAGTTTGGTTTAACGAAATTCTAATAAAATATATTTAATACCTTGCGATATCCTGGGACGGAAAATCTAAAGAACAATTAGAAATAAATTCGGTTTACGTTTATAGACGAACACGCGATTCCGATTGTCCCTCTTACGGTATGGTACGGTATCCTTAGTGAGGAAGAATTGCTACTTGACATTTCAATCACCCATTATTATTGACAGGTGCCTCAATTCAATTCTTTGATTAATGGCTTTTAGTTGTGCCAATTAGACACAGGTTATTTCGCCAATGTCACGTGGAATGGAGAAAACACGATGGAGATTGATCGGTGGACAGGTGCCTCATTCATAGTCTTGAAAACTGATGGCTAATTGGACGCTGATAAGCAATACTGTGTCAAGCCACACAGACTCTATTTTGAGAAAACACACTTCAATATTCGAAACACTAAATTAAGATTTTTTTGCGTACTTATTTTTTTTTAATGATTTGAAAATTTTTGAATAATGTTAAATACATGACGCATTGTCGGAATACATTAATATCTCCGATTTTGTTTTTTTGTGGGATGACACAATTTTTATCAGCACCCAATTATGCATAACTATCGTCATCAATTCATGCTATATTCTGTCAGTTGATTATTTTTGTATGAAAACGCCTTATTTAACTGTCAAAAACAGAAAACATCTTTCAATTAGATACTGATAAGCAATAATACATGTGTCTAATTGGCACAACTAAAAGCCATTAACCAAAGAATTGAATTGAATTGATAAGCAATAATGTGTCCACCCACAAAAAGTTAAATTTGGAGAATTTATGTATTTTGATACTACGTCATCTATTTAATATTATTCAAAATAAAAATTTCAAGTCATCTAAACTGAATAAGTATGTAAAAAAGTTTCTTTGAGATGTTTCGAATTTCAGGTGCGTTCCATAGTTTGCAATTTATAAAATAATCTCAAATATTTAAAAACTTATTATTAGATAACAAATCTATCTGCTTTTGATTCAATATACATTTTGTAAAAATAGAAAAGAAAAGATGAATATATACGTCTTCAAACAAATTTGTTAAGAATAAAATTGCTTTGAGATCTTCAAACGCCATTTTCTCAAAATGAAGTCTGTGTGGGTTGACACAGTATTGCTTATCAGCGTCCAATTGATTTCTTCATAATTAACCCTATAGATTCGATGACACTATATATATTGGACAAAAATATATATCTTTCATTAATTATAAAGACAAAATATGAACATATTGATTAATACATATTTTATTGTGTTATTAATTAAAACTATACATTCAATTATATATTTTAAATTTGATTAAATGTTATTTTCTTATCAGTGTGAGTTTAACAGTATTCAGGTATATTTAGTACAATTTCATCTATGAGTATAAATTTTTGGTATATTTTGTAATAAAGGATATTAAAAGTTCTTTTGTTTGGAAAAAACACTAAGGTTTGTTACGAAACGCTAACATTCCTTCTCCTCACTTAACAGAAATTTCGTATTAGATTTCTCCCTCAAGTGATTGCTATTAAAGAAACTTACCCCCGCCTTTAGTAGTGTTGTTGTTAGTGGTCGAAGTAAAATAACTTATATATAGAATTTATTCTATAGTGTGAAGAACATTTTATCTTTACACAAATAAACTTTGTTTCAATATATTTCTTTAAATAATAAAACAGTTACAAGGTCGTGTCTGTTTTTGAAGTATTTTGTTTGTAGAGATCGAAAAATTGCCATAAAGATATTATTATAAAATGTTTAAAAAATTTATGAATATATTTTATATGATATTGTGGGACAAAAGCAAAGAAACTTGACATGTACACAGACAGAAAATATTCGTTTGCAGACATCAGTCTTTTTATAAATGACTAGAAGTTACTTGCGGCTTCGCCCGCGTATATTTAGAAATTTCAGCTAAATAAATCTACCAGCGAAATTGTAACCGTTTTAGGATTTAATACACCCTAGCGTCACTTTAAGGGATAATTTTGCAATTCTGGGATGCATATATTTAGTTATTCTCCCAAAGTAATGATTGTGCTGAATTTAAAGATAATTGGCCATAAAATACACTTTCTCCATACAACCCCCTTGCACCCGTTTTCTATTTTAAATTTAATTTCTACCAAGAATAAGATTTTGCATAAAAACGTTTTTACCCCTTTTCACCCTCTTAGGGTTGAATAATCAAAAAACTCTTTCTTAGTAAATGCCTACAACCTAAAAACCACCTATTGTCAAAATTTCAAGTTCATAGCCCCAGCGGTTTTGGCTCTGCCTTGATGAATCAATCAGGATAAGTGATTTTATAAGTATAGATTAGCTTTTGTAATGTAGTGTAGGCCGGATGACCGTCTAAAACTTATTTTTCTATTCCTCGGGAACAGAACTTTTTCTGGTACCCTTTATATGTATATTGTACAATATATAGGTATGTTGATTTCTGTTCTTTTATTTTGGGATAATGCTTCACACACAGATTCCGTTATATTTTTTTATAACTATTGTGTATACTACTATTGTAGATTTAGGGCTGTGCAAATGTGCATGGGTATGCTGACAGTCTGGTAACCTTCTTTTGGATGTATGCAGAATAATTTTATCATCATCACATGCAATGATTACTAGGTTATAACCTCTCTATTCCTATGTAAGACAATAGAGCTATGGATCTACGCTTAAACCTCATTGAGAATTAACGTTCATGACTGTTTAAGACGTTGTCTGGCCAAGAGCCAGTAAAGTTATACGCTAAGCCAAGATTAGTGCTTAGGTATCCCATATTAGTCTGAAGGACGAGAATTAATTATGGAATAACTGCTGCATAAGCTATCAGACCATCTTATCAAGGCATCCGCAACGAAATTACACACGTAACAATATGTTCTGCGTACAACGAGGCAATTGCTGTCAGTCATTCAGCTCCCTACTTGCCTAGTTTCACGAGTAGTTCGGCAAACGCCACAGAAGTTCAACTCCGTCTACATTCGTAAACAACGATCGTTCTGCGTAATGTTGAAATGTTTAATCGAATAACTATTTATTACGTGGCAACAGTTTATTGGTGCAATTAATTTCAATTAATTGACTACCGCCTAGAGTGTTAAGTAGGCAACTGGTTTGGTCATTTGGGGCCTTTGATTTTAGCTGGTTACCAATAACGCATTGTTTATAAATGGGAATGATCCCATTAATACATCCTTATGCTTAATTGTTGTTAACATGGACTTTAGATTTATTTTTATTTTAAACTTAAGATTGGTTAGCACTCTGAGCGCACATATTTATTTCTATAGGGTGATCCTTTAAACAAGGCGTAGGTTTAAATCCAAATTTAAAAAATGCTTAGTTCAATGCTTTTAAAATTCGCAATGCAGATTTAAGTGTCTATCGCCCTGTCTTATTATCACTTATTGTGGTTATTAAAACTGATGCAAGTTTTATCTTATACTGCATATTCTTATCGTTTTGGAATTAGGTTACTCTGATCCTGGCTTTTTTTAATAAGCCTATGATTCAGTCTACATTTTTACTTAAGGTGAAATATGTACTTAGCTTTCTCGCCCTTCTTAATCTTATAATATTTTAACACAGCATATAAACATATTATTTATATCTATAAATCCTGATCGAAACTAGAAATTAATTTTGTTGTTCATTTAAACCTAAGAGTCTCGATAACATTGACGGATCGAGGAGCGGACGGGACGCGATTGATGACCGTAGTACGTGCTGTACCGCTCGACGCCTGCGTGATGAATCGGTGACTTGTAATCGGTGGACTAACACGGCTACGGTAATTTGTTAGGGAAAAAGTCAAACTCGACCCCTGCTGATGTTGCACCATCATCTTCGACTGGACATCTCATAGATACACGAAAGACAATTTCGCATTCTCCGATTAGTAGGATCTTATGGGATTTAAAATAATAGTTGGAAACATTTCTATGAAATACAAGAATTTATAGTCCCCATCAAAATTCTAGACACCAAGACAAAGGCAACGAAGCAAAGAAACTACAAAAAACGTCCTATATGTATGTGCCGCGATAGAATAAATATAAACAAATCAACTTCAGCAAAAGTACTAAAATCTTTTATATATATACATATATATATTTTTTTGGATATATTACGACCAATACGGACTCAATTTTATCAAGACTCGAAATCTCCCTTTTTCTTTTATTCTTCTGCAAAATTAGCTTATCGCATTCTGCATAAATATAAAAGTTGTAGCAAACGGTAAAAAATGAGAAAATTCCTTCGTATTAATGACTAATACGTGTCGAGCTTGCACTTGGCGCGTAACAAATCGAAGCCTCGTAATCGACGGGCGCGCTTTCCTAGCAATTTGTTCGAGAATAAATATTTTTTGTTCGCCACTTATTTGCCACTGAAGCTTATTAGTAGAATTAATTGGATATTTCTCCAGTGATTTTCCATAGTAATAGTCGCGTGACATTCATTTTTTTAATAGTTATATGAGACTAATTACTAGAACGTAGTAGTACTGTTGTACCTATTACACGTCCAAAGTTTTTTTTACTCATAAACGGATTAGAGAACAAAACATTTAACATTTTATAACGAATGCGATTTTTAATTATACAAGTTGAAATTTTCGATATTTTTTGTTTACACTATCACCACTAAATAGTGGTTATCTTTTTGAAACCAGTTTAATTTCCATTTTGTTATCGTCCTGAAGAACTGAACGTACGAATTAAATTCATAATTAAGTAAGAACATAAAAAATAAATAAACATAATACGCACATATGATTTAGTTTAATTCTACTAATTTTTTGTGTTTTTTAGTAGAAGTTTATGAAAAAAATTATTAAATTTAAAATATCACATGAATGTTCGTTTTACCTATCGTGAAATAATATCCTTCATTAAAAAAGGGCCCCGCAATCAATGGGGGCCTCATAGTGCCTGCCATCTTTAATCTTTTCTGTAGAAGTTATTGATGATTTTGCTTCTCTTAAAGTGAGAAGGTTACCTCTCAATCCAATATTGATTTTCTGTGAAAACTAAAAGTTTTACTTTTCTGAAATATATTATTATATCTATGTAATTATCTACTAATTTAACGTGAGTGATAACAAATGAAATTAGAAGGTCAATAAATCTAGAATTTTGCTCATTTACTCTTTATACTTATTTTAACAAAACAGTCGTCTGTTAAGTCATAAGGGTCCTATTAACCTAATGTGCCCATGGCCTCAAATGGGTTAAAGATGTTCTTCTGTAACCTTAATTAAAATATCTTGTTAAATATAACATTATTATTGAAACTTTTTTATTGTTCCTACCTCAGTTATTAACTGACTGACTGATAACCTTATTGGATGCTGATAAGCAATAATGTGTCAAAACACAAAAAGTCAAATTTAAAGATAATGATCTATTCTGATAATGCATTTTGTATTTGACAAAAATTTTTCAAGTCATCTTCACTAATTAAGTATGGAAAAAACATTCTTAATCTAATGTTTAGAATATTAAAGTATTTTCTATATTTTGGATTATGCAATAATCTATTTGAAAGACCTATTATTAGATAAAAGATTTTACTAGCTAATCTGCTTTCAATTCATTGATATTATTATCAAAATAAATTATTTTCATATTAAGAATAATTTTAACTAACTTTTTCATGAAAACAATAAGATTAAATATTTATTTGTCAATAGGCTGTTTGCTTATTGCGAAATTAATTGTTATTTGTACTTAAAATATTTGGACAGTTTTAACTAAAATTTTAAATTTTAACATGATGTTACCTCTAGTAACATTAATCGAGAATTTTATCTACGTAATGTCATAATATTGTCCAGAGATGGCGCTGACTGTACGCTGAATCGCGCTATCATTTTGTTAGCTGCGGCATATAGATTGCATTGCGTTGTTTATAAAGGTTTGCTGCCCCTATGTTTTCGTTTTGATACAAATTTCTCCTCATTGATTGTAAAATTGTTTTTTGACCGTGATCAACTTCTATGTTAATTTGTTTTAAGTACATAAAATTTTAATTCTAAGATTATATTATTTTCCGCTTGATACGCTCTATTATCTCACACACAAACTTAGTTTATTTTCCAGAAATAATGCGTTTTTAATTAATTGGATACGTATTGATTTATAATTTAGGTTTTGTTAACAGCTTCAAGTGAATGCAGCTCTGAATATTTGATATAATTTACAACTTGATACATTTACGCGTTCCTGAGAAAAAGGTTGAAAGACAGATGTACAGACTGACCGACACACGAACAGAAATTTACAGTTTTCGGATTTTTTCCAATATTTATACTATAAGACCATGCTCCTGGCCAAATTTCATGATGCTAGGTTAATGGGAAGTACCCTGTAGGTTTTGATTCCTTTGTGAAAACGTTAAAAACGCTAAAATACTTAAAATATGCGACATAAATGACCGTATCTTTTGACTGTGTTAACTTAGAAGTCTGATTTTTTCACAGGTCTTAGTAATTATAGCTCTGAATACTTGACATTGATAAAAATTTGTTACCTTCACGCGTTCCTGAGAAAAAAGTTGAAAGACAAACTTACAAACAGACACTCATACATACAGAAATTTACAGTTTTCAGATTTTTTCCTTTATTCGTACCATAAGATCTTACTTCTTGCTAAATTTCGTCTTGCTAGGTCAATGGGAAGTACCCTATAGGTTTTGATTCCCTTGCGAAAACGCAAAAATGGTCAAAATATTCGACATATTTGCCATTATCTTTTGATTGCGTTGACTTAGAACTTTAATATTTTCACGGCCGCATGTCATCGTAGACTTGAGTATATGATATTAATTTCAACATGATACGTCCATGCATTTCTGAGAAAAAAGGGTTGACATCCCGACAGACAGACAGACAGACAGACAGACAGACAGACAGACAGACGGACAACAAAGTGATCCTATAAGGTTTCCGTTTTTCCTTTTAAGGTACGGAACCCTAAAAAAGAAAAGATTCTTGAGAACTTCTTTAAACTGATTTATTAAGAATAGGTTTGACATCTTTAGACGCCATTTTCTCAAAATGATATCCGTGCGGCTAGACATACTATTGGTAATCACATACATCTTTTATTTAATTTATACCACCAGCTATTCCTTACATATTTAAAATCATAAAAAATAATATTTTTATACGACATTCGTGAGCGTACATGTGTCACGGCCAGCGTCTTTAATAGCAATAACGTGGTCAAATATCGTTAACAGACATGAATGTAAAAATAGTGAATTTTTTGTGACCAAAATTATTTGAATCCCTAATAGAAAAATTGCAAATACATATTAAATTTCCATGTATAGAAAAATTTCTTTGTTTTAGTTAATCCAATATTGTTATTTATTTAAATATCGGTATTGCATTGTCGCTTACTTTTTTTATTTCAAATTAATTCTTAATAATATCTTATTTCGCATACACACGACATGTTTGTTTTGTATGTGAGTTCGTAAAACAATTATGTTGATAACATAAAACAAATTAGTCACATTATATAGCTTCAGTACCTACTTGCCAGTACCTTTTGTCGATATGAATATATTAGTCCCATTCATACTATAGAATATCACATACGCCTTTTGATACAATCCAATGATATCATGCAAGGTGTTTCCGAGAAAACGTTGGATCTTGTAGGCTGGTATAGATAGATATACGTATTGGCTTACCATTTATGTATAAGAAATTTTAATGAGTTTAGTTCAGATTCTTTACGTTGAATTTTGATAACGCAGTTAAAATATTGTACACATGTTACTTGATATGTTGTATAACTTATAGATATTTTAAACTTATGGCACCCAAAATTTCAATCACTTTAAAAGCAATAATAGTAAGTAAATTATCAAAGTTGAAATAGGTGCTGATTTTTAACGTCCATCACTATATACGTAACATATAGATATAAAATTGAATTAAAATATCATTGTATTCATACTATAATACATACACCTTTAGATTAACACGTCTCTTTCTAAAATGAAAATTAATGTGAGTTGTAACATTGAGGACACTATTCTAGGTTCCGGGATTGTCATTTTAGGTACATGAAATGTATATTGCTTGTTCTTATTATAAATCTAAAATCAGATCGATTGAGCGTTGGTTGACGAAAAGCTTATTATTTGTACAAATCAACCGTTGAAAGGACCATATTAAAATACGTGTTGTTTTGAAATGGGTACTTTTCGTATTCAAAACAGGAACACAATGAATTTATCTGTAATTTTATTTACATAACAAGTTACGAGATAATATATGGCTGTTCAATAGTTAGCATGTAAATTTTACAATTTGATGATGTAATTATTTAGATACCCACAAAATTACATGTATATTTACATGATGTCATGTCATATTAGCCACATCCAATTGCTTTAGCCGTGTATTGTGGGCTAACTGACAATTCAGCAAACACAGAGTTAATGAAAATCCTCAATCCAATAGTGCATAATTGGCCCGACAACCTGCCTGACGTAACAAAGAGCTGAACGACATTGTCTGCTATAGGTTTATTAGCTCGACGTACCATTATAGTTAACAAAGCGAAACGCAATGTTAACGAGCTATTCCGCCGATCAGCACCGCAGTGATAAAAACACTCGCTCTGCTAATTTTCGCTGACTTTTTCTTTCTTAAGAGGGGCATTGACAGTAATTGATTCGAACCCTTCGAATCCCTCACCACTAATCTTCCTTGTGAAACATTTACAAATACTATATCCCGTGTGCCCATTACGTATTTACATAGTTTTTCTGAATTACTAGAATGTTAATAATACGTATCATGATTCTGATTTTGTTATCTATATTAACAATCGTCTGGCAAATATTTTATTAGTAGGAACCGATGTATCGCTTTAAAGGGATCGACTCCATCCGAAATATAGTCATAAACGGAAATAGAAGATATTATCGTCCACACAACCCTTTGTGCCCGTCCGTTCGTTATTCCCTTCACGTTTGCGTATAGAGAACTTTTGCGTACAGTTACACGAAATGTTTCTGAAACAATAATACCTATAAGATCATCAGTTATTTTATCCCCATTACGTAAGAACTATTTTCGATCCTTTGTTTTTCGGCAGCGATGCTTACAATTGAAGCGTTTATTGAGAAATGGGGAGTGTATGACACAAAGGGTCTTAAATTAAATTAAGCCCCCGATATTCCCTACAGACAAGCTTTGTAGGTTATTAAGGAAAAGGCTTACATCCGTCGCTTTTGCTGACGCCCTTTCAAGTCCATATTGACTCAAATCATGAATCCTTTATTAAGTGAATTATATTGAAGACAATGATGTGAGCAATGATACGTTAAATATATTGCATGAAAATCTATTAAAACCATTTAATAAAATTAATAAGTATAAGTTAGGTAATAAAGTACTCAGACTCTGCAGAAATCAATCTAAGTTTTTTTTTTTTATCAAAACATAAATTACGTACCTTATAAGAGATAAGTTATCTCACAACTTTCTATTTCTAAAGAAAAAACATGTTAGAACGAATAGAAATTCTAACTTACATGTTCAACTGACATTCATTAAATTTGAATCTTAAAATCATTTTCTATCTGCGTGTACTCACTTATAAAAATAAAAAAGTTATCTGGTAGACTAAACAGGAATACGTAACGGATGAACATTGCAAACTTTGTCGCGTAATTTAATAATAATGTTTAGTTCGATATTTTAGTTTAATTGACTGTACAATGAAATATTCCTTAATATACCTAATTTTACTAAAAAAAACTTTCAAAAGAGACAATTACTGTAAATTTTATAAGGTAAGTCACTATCATTACAGTCTAATTAGTACAGCCACCTATCAGATGTACAGCGATAATCTGTCTAAATACGTATACGAAAATTCCATATGTTGTTTTTTGCAGTCTATACTTATGGTTATGATTTTTCCGGATCAAAACCCCATTACAATTTTCTCGTGTAAAAAGAAAAAAAAACACAAGTAACAAACCGAATAAAATTAAATATACTTTATTATATACAAAAACATAAGAAACCACACGTCACTAAAGACGGTCTTATCGCTAAAAGAGCGATCTCTTCCAGACAACCTTTAGATAGAGAAAATAATACTTAAGTAATGTGGTTCGCAGGTTAACATATTACAAATAATATTGTGTATATACATTAAAAGCCGATATGGTCTAGTGATTAGAACACGTCGATCTCAAACGATGATCGCGTTTCCAACCCCGGCTAGCACCGCTGACTTTTCAAGTGCTAAATTTGTGTTTAATCATCTCGTGCTCGGCGGTGAAGAACAACATCGTTAGGAAAACTACAATTATCGGGAGAAATTGTAACACATGTATATCCCGCAATCATATAGTTTGGTAGATTAAGCTCTAAACCTTCACCTTAATAGGAAAGGAGGTCTTTGCCCAGCATTTACGGGCTGTTACTTTACTATTTACTATATACATTATTATAAATACGTGTTAAACATTATGTTTATGAACAGAACGAAAAGTGCTACTTCAACCAAGCATCTAGTCTTTATTAAAATCTGTATTTATAACGATTGAATTATTACATAAATCACTAGCGATTTAACTTTATTCATTTATCACATTCATTTACGTATATAAACTATTCTATATAATAATTATTAGTATTATTAAGTATTGTTATCAAAACTAAAATAAGAATAAAAATCTAACTAAAATAAGATCTAAAATAAGAATAAAATTAGTTATGAAATTTATCTTTTAACAGGTCAAGAATAACATGTCGTCACCTTCAAAAAAACGTTTTAAAAAGCTAACGTGGTACACCAGATTAATGCATAAAAGATTACCCATTACAAAATGGCTTCCTGAATACAATTCGGAAAAAGCTCTAGCGGACTTTATAGCTGGGGTTACGGTTGGGCTTACTGTTATCCCACAGGCATTGGCTTATGCGACACTCGCTGGACTACCGCCTCAGGTAAGTAGAATGGATTCCATTACCTTATTAATTTATACACACAAATTCTACGTCTGATAATTACTATTACATAAACACACTTAAAATATATATATATGTATCTCACTAATATAAGCACTCGGACAACCATGTTTATATGTATATGTCACAGCCAACTAACTTAATTAGCTGTTCAATTAACAGTCAATTAATAATTAAGTTTAGCTACCATAATATCAGGGAACTAAGCTTAAATGAATAGACTAAGCAAGAAGTTAAACGTTATCGGACCTAGTCATATCTGTTTGATTAAATGGCTATAATAGTTTGGCGCCTTATAGTAAAGAGTCTAGCCTGTTAACTGAACGGCTTATTGAGGTAGTAGGGTGCGACGCACTCTTGTGTATTTACATAAGCTAAAGTATACATTTATATTAAATCTGACAAAATTATCAAATGTCGTGTATGTACATAAGCGTATGCAACGCTCAGTCCGAACATGGCTTATCATCTAACATCTAACACATCTAAACCACGACAAATACTCATACACAACTCGTCGCGCAGAATCATGTTGTCCATCCATTCAATCAACATATAAGAAAACATTTCGTTTTCAATCCTTTATAGAATATTGGTAGTTTCGACGGTAGTGTGAGAACATCACCTTAACATAAAACCTTGTAAGAACGCTCTCTGTAAGGAAATCCTGATTTCAATAAGAGTGAAAAAGGAATTTTGTTTTACTATAGTGGATTTCTGTACTTGTGTGTCAAGTCGTAAAAGTGAAACCCTTAATTTAGTTGGTTCGTCCCACTGCTTTCTTTTCCCTAGAGTTTACAACCTATCACGATGAAATTTCTCAGACAGATGTGCCTTGAGAATTGAAAACAAGTGAAAAAAAAATTTTACGACGTCCCATTAAATAGATAAAAAAGATTTCCCATCGGAATAATATAATATAACGTAAAATTGATATAAGAACAACAATAAGTAGGACCCTTATTGTTTGCGATAACTTTTATTGGCTTTATTTTAGGCTATGTATTATTATATTTTACAAGAAGTAGATAAGTGGTGTACAAAAGCGTTGCCACTTATTATCTGTCCACAGCCATATGTAAGCAACAAACTTAACTTCGATAATGCAACAAAAATCTATTTTTTGGTTTTCTAAAACCAGAACGCATAGCATAGCAGTTCTTGATATCGAAATTAAATAAATTAAATATAATTACATACAATTATTGTTCGTACATTTAAACATTCGTTACATTAAACAAAAAACTGATTAAAAAGCAAATACCACTGTTTTACAATCAGTATTTGGAGTTGAACATCGTAACGGGTTTTCCTTTTAAATAAGAATTTTAGAGAGGAATTATATGATCAAAGGATCCCATCAACTGTGAAGCTTTAATTTATTAAATTAGTACTTAATAAAACCGATCAAGTAGCACATGAACGGTTTCGTACTATCCTATAAGGTATAACACTATGTACGTTTTTATATATTTGCATAAAGCAAACAATTTAGACGCTATAATAATTTACAATATTATAAACCTTCGTACGAGTTCAACTCGCACTTGAACGGTTTTTATTATTTGTTCAATTCGATTCAATTCTTTGTTTTGTGGCTTTTAGTTGTGCCCTTAATTATTTGTTGGTGCATATATTTAGAGACAATAGACATAAATATTCTGTAAAAATTTTATCTCTCTACCTGTTACGATTTCCAACAAAGATGCTAAAACAATATGTAATGTAGAACCCTTGTGTGCGAGTCCGACTCGCACTTGACCGGTTTCATTGTTATTCTAACGGCAACAGAAATACACATTTTGTGAAAATTTCAACTCTACCTATTACGTTTCATAAGATATAGCCCGCTGATATACAGACGAACACCGGAGCTTTAGTTATAGGTTTCAGTAAACGTAGCGTTTACGATACTTGCCTGCATTTATTTATTAATTTAAATTATACGATGACGCACCGCCATGGATCCGCTGACCACAGGTTAGGAAACACTGCTCCATATAAAATAAAAGGACATTTTTTTACCCAAATATTTCACTTATCCGTACAACTTTTCAAACATTTTTCTTCATAAAAACCCTATACTGACAATTACAAATACAAATAACACGAATTAGCTAAATAGATGCAACCGTAATTGCAGTTTCGGTGAATTCTGTAACTATTTTTTCGGTGATTGATCAACTACTAATGTAACCGAATCGAAATTAATTAAACATTATTAAAGTTAACGAAGCTTCATTTACACTGTACATTGTTAGTAGAATACAGCTAAAGGAATTTAATTGAATACAAGCTTGTGACCGTGATTTCGATCGTATTTTTTCATATAATTTAGTACAGTCTACACATTAAATACACGTTGTCTTCCTTTTGTATAAGCCATCATGTGGATGTCTATTAAAATCTGTTTAATAGTTTCAGCGTTTATGCACGGACAGACAAACTCTCAAATTTTATAATTTGTGCTCTGGATAGGAAAACTTTACTATAAATTTTTTTCTGGATTTTCAATTAAAGAATATCTAAAATTTAACATTTTAACGAAACACTGTTCAAGTTCCTATAAAAACGGTTAAGTTGGAACAACGGACTCAAAGTACTCAATTAATACGATCTCTACAAAAAGTATTTTAATAACGAATCACCGTGTTCGGCTTGAATTCAATCACATTTTTAATTAAAAAAGATTAAAATAATATATTAAATCTGTTAATTAAAAACACCAACATTATCATTCGTATTAAAAATTGTCATCATTAACGTATGATTCATGAAGTCAGCCAAATTGATCGCTGCTGAAATTACCACTCATTACATTGAAATGAAGAGAAATGCATCTGTTTTATGACACCGATATTTTACTGCTATTTCGCGAATGCCCTACCAATTAACAGTTATGAGTGTGGACATAACATTTAATGAAATATTTATTATTGAAATATCCGCACTGTGGGTAATGAAAAACGTAGATTAATTATTAATTTTAAAGCAAGCATTTTCATCAATTTAATATAGTTTTTTTTTTCAACTACCTGTGGCCCGCGGCTTCACCCGCGTTAATTTGAGGAAAAATTATATCTCATCGTAGCGTGATGTAATATAGCCTATAACCTTCCTCATTAAATCGGTTTTCCGACGCAAAAATAATTTTTGAAATCAGAATAGTAGTTTCACAAATTACTTCTTATATAAATTTTTACCCCATTTATTATATATTATTTATTAGCTGTCCCTTGCGGTTTCGCTTGCGTTTATGGTGACTGCTTCGCTCCTATGAGTCGTAGCGTAATGTAATATAGCCTATAGGTATCCTCGATAAATAAACTAACACAAAAATATTTTTTTCAATTCGATCCAGTAGTTCCTGAAATTCGCGCATTCAAACAAACAAACAAACTCTTAAGCTATACTCACTCATCTTTATCGAGATTACTATTCTGCTATAGATATATAATTATATTTATCTCTCAATAAATCCTCTATAAATAAACAAGTTTTCGTATCATAAAATTTAATTTCAATACAAATAAAAGACATTTTATTATTAAATACAGTTAAATCACGTTTGATATTTAAACCGATTATTTGTTTCAGTATGGACTTTACTCATCATTTATGGGATGCTTTGTCTACTTAGTCCTCGGGTCATGCAAAGATATTACCTTAGGTCCAACTGCCCTCCTAGCCCTCATGACATATGAGCAAATACAAGGAAGAAACTTCGACTACGCCGTGCTATTGTGTTTCCTAACCGGTGTCGTCCAACTCGTAATGGGAATACTACATTTGGGTATGTATTTGTCTTGCAATATAGTATTACAGTATAGGAACACGTATGTAGGTCCGAGTAAGTCGTAAATAATCATATATGTACATTATTCGAATTTTAAATTAATTTCGCCTAATGATATATCATTGCAAAAAACATGTCATTTTATGTCTAAATTGGCGTTTCGTAAATATATAATATGTATTTTCAACCGACTAAAAAAAAATTGGAGGTTCGTAGCGTATTTTTTGATTTTTGTTACTTCGTGATTTATAAAGAGATTTTCTTTTTTTGTTTTTTATTATTCGGTGTTAGTAAATGTTTATAATCTACTGGAAATCAGGGCGCTTTTACTACTCGTATTGCTAATTTAGTACGATTATACTAGTAGTATATATCCAAAGCCTACTGGATTTTGCATAAGTTATATACTAAAAATGGGTACTAAGTTTTATCTTTGCGTTTTATTATGTCTATAATTATATATAGAGATAACGAACATACTATATAATTTTGAACAAAGCTTTTACAACTAAGTAGCGTTTCATGAATGACCACAACGCGAATCGGTGATCAAGTAACATTTTCTTATCTATACTAATATTATAAAGCCGCGAGCCTTGCTTGTTAGACAGATCTTAGGAGCTATAAATTAGATTTATTTGTGTTTAAGTAAAAGTAAAGTAACATCCTGTATATATCCCAATCCTGGGCAGAGGCCTCCTCTTCTATTAAGGAGAAGGTTGCGCAGTTTAATTCACCACGCTACTGCACTGCGGGTTCTTGGATATACATAAAAAACTAAGGCCGAATAATCGAAAACTTATAAATAGTTAAAAAAATAGTCAGATTAGCGTAATCTTTAAACAAAAAAAAAATTATTAAACATAAGTTTTTTATTAGCAAAAAGGAGCAATTTCTGGACATTTTAATTTTTATTAAAAATCTTTTTAAACTGTGTTTATTATATAGTTTGCGTTAAATATTACGGAATTAATACACAATATAATTCTCTCAACAGGCGTCCTCATAGATTTTATATCTGTACCAGTGACGGTAGGGTTCACTTCAGCGACGTCTGTCATAATCGCCGTGTCTCAGCTCAAGGGATTATTGGGAATTCAGTTCAAATCAAAGGGATTCATCGATACTTTGAAACAGGTAAAAGATATTATATTAATTTTATGTCGGTGGAATGGAGGCGAGGGTGTGTATAAAATAAAATTGTACTTGGGTTGTTCTTGAATAAGAAATAGGTATGTGAAAAGATTATCACATATACTTAATATAATACATAGAGGGCGAATTTTGTTATGTACAAAGTAGATTCCAATGATTATTCCAGATGGTCATAAGCTATACAACCGCTAACGAAGCCGCAAAAAAAACTTAAAGCTAGCTTTAGCTAGATAAAATGACCTTATAAAAATCTTATAGTTGCAAATTTTAACATTATCTTATTGTGATATTAATAAAATATGCATATTAAATGATTAACTACTATAAAATTAATTATCTCAAAATAATATAATATTCGATATTTAAATGTGCCTTTAACGTTTTAACGGCCATACGGAACAAAAATGTGTGTTAAAATTTTATGATGTTGAACGTATAGTTTCTGAACAAACGAATCATATTACACGTCTCACTAATTCACGATTAAACATATTTTTATAACCTAAATCATTGAAACTGTTAGACCTTCTAATTCACTCCCAAAAACAAAGACGCCGATGAATACACTTCCACGTGCTAAAATTTAATTAAATGTTGCCAAATTATTCAAATCAAAAGAAAAACTGACAATTAAAAAAAAATTGTCCATGTGATCGTCCAAAAAACCCCTTCTAAACGTGCGTTATAGCTTGTATAAGAACCTTCTTTTTAAAATACTTAACAATTTTAATTTTGTTCTAGGTATTTATTAACATACCCAATGCCAGACTAGCGGATAGCGCTTTGGGAATATCATGTATAATTATACTTCTTTTAATGAGGGTAAGTGTATATTTGTTAAGTAACAATTATAACGTAATTATTAAATAACCTTCAATTATAATTTATAAGCAAACGATTATAAGTTTCGATCGAAATAACAGAATCCATTACTTATAAACCATAAAAAGTAATAAAATTATAATTAACATCTAGGATTTAGGCCGCAGATTTTAAAGCCTATCAAGCTGCTGAAACCACTTGATGAATGCATATAAATGCCTCGTTATACCCCAGAATCTAAATAATAATAAAATTTTATTACGCACTTTAAATAATTGAATAAGACCTTTCATTTATGACGGTTAAATATTAACGATATGTTTTCAAAGTATTGGATTGCCCCACACTTATGGCCAAGCAGCTTAATACAGACCGTATGTACGTCATAAAACGCGCGTTTAATTAATCGACATATCGCGTGCATTGCGTGATAATGCTCTATCTTGAGATTATCTATTTTTAACAACACCCGTTCGGGCTCATATTACGTTATGGAAGGTAATAAAGTTGATGTGCACAAACTAATAATATTTTAGTAATCAATTTTTGGAAAATGTTTTGAGATATGACTTCAGTCTAAAATTATAAGGCTTAAAGTACTTATTCTTCAATTTGCAAATGTAAAATTAAAAGTTATATTCTATAAAAAGTAACGCTCGGTAGGAATATATATATTATAAATAATAAACAAACGCAATAGTAAAAGAATCTAGAACAAGTCACATCTCAACTCGAAGTAGACGATTACCATTTGTCTCTCTTTCATCTCTTTGTCTCATTCTCATAGCAAAACTGTCGGTCGGACACTATTCTGTTCGCGAAACGCGCGATAAGGAATTTGGTCGAAAAAATCGATAGCATAATTTAATGTACTAATAAATTATATATAAGAAAACCAAAAGAATCGAACTATTTAAATGTTGAATCCTTGTTGAAATCCGTTTTATTTATTTATCAGTGCAGTGCATCTCGTCGATTTAATAGTTATGTTTTTCAGCTTAGACTCGCCATCGGGGCGATCAAATTTATATAAATACTCGGAGCTCAAATAAAAAATAAATCAGCTTACAATCAGCAAAGATATCATGTAACATACGCGCAAAAATTCCGACAAATTCTCCTTTTTCAAATGGATCGATAAAGTTATAGGAATTTTTAATCAAAACACAATAGCATATGAATAATGTATTTATAGACACGTTTTTAAATATCACGAATTGATAATGAAGCAATTATACAACTTAATATGTATTACTTTTTTTTTCGTCGCAGATTTATTAACGTAAAAATTTGTGAGAATAGAGGGATAAATTTTTGATACTAGTTCACGTTAACACGACTAATAGAATGACGATTAAACTTGAAAATATTATAAGTTGAACATAAGACAATAATTTTAAAATTCATATAAAAATCGTTAGAATTATAACGGAAACTCAAGTAAATTAAAAAAATCCTGCTCAAACAAAGTCGTGAGTTGAATACCCATAATTCGATAGTACACGTAAAAGTATTAGTACATTGATTTATGGATGCCGATAAACAATAATGTGTCATCTCCAAAAAGTGGAATTCTGAAATATTGATGTATTCTGATAATGCGTCATGTATGTAAACTTATTAGATAAAACTTTTTATTATATCGATCTGATTTTAATTCATTTTATTTTTTAACAAGATATAAAAGATGTATGGATACGTGTTGTAATTATACTACTAAATAATAGGGTATACAGTTTGAACAGTTTATTTAAATACGACGGATGGAAAATGAATGACAATTACTTTCTTTCAACAATACGTCTTCAAAAAAATTGTTAAGAATAGGCTTGACATTTTCAGGCGCCATTTTCTCAAAATGAAGTCCGTGTGGCTTGACACAGTATTGCTTATCAGCGTCCGTATGTATGTACATATCCTTCCTTTATCCCTTTACAAAGCATTTAACTATCTTAAAGCCTTTACCGGAACAGGTAAAGTTAGATAACATCGCGCAAAGTCCTTTGACAACACAGTTAGCGATTGTATCTTTGCTGACACGCGATAGCAGCGTGACAGTCGCGATACTATTGCGCGTTTGTTTTCACATTACGAGCGCGACTGTACCAGCACAAAATACCTTTGTATTTGCCTGTTCTAGTTAATCTGATATTGCACGTGGAAGATTTCTTATAACGAAATCATTTTTAATTGCAAAAAACTTCAAAAATTGGGATTTCAAATTCAAAAAGATTGATTAATTTATTTTTTTTCGTTGCGTACTTTTTGTGATTTGGAGTTATAAATGTTTTGCCTATAGAGCTCGGAACAATCATGAAAGCATAAAGAGTTTGTTTACTGTTCAAATGGATAAGATAAGTGAGTGCAATTGCTAAGTTTTTCAGTAAATGGACTAGATACGATGTTTGCACCCGCATTGAAATATCATAACCAACTTCACAGATAATACAGATACTTTGCGGTTAGATAATATGGTGGATAATAATGGAACTGTAAAAATATTCAATAGGGTAGGCACACTTATATTTTAACTATATATTAATACGTGAAGAAAAAACTTGGTACTCCTTTTAACGATAATTGCGCCAACGGCGGAGTATGAAATTTCGCACACTTATTACTATTATAGAGAAGGAATACAGAATGCTAATAATTGTTAAAGTCCATGGTCAAATTGTAAATTTATTAATATTGTTTGTCTTTACTGAATGTCAAAAATAACGAATTTAATTATCATCTAATTTCAACCACTGGGCTACCACTATAACTGTAGATAGATGTTATTAGTGCATGGATTTTGACAACTAAAATGTCGTCCAATTTTGGAAGACCCCGCATATAGTCGTTGCCTAGCTAACAGATAACAATTCAGTTCCCAAACTTGCATATGGACACATATTTTCAAAGTTAAATAGTATATCTATATAGTTTTAAAATTATTCAATAAGGTAGGAGAAGTAATGCATCAATATTATAAAGAATTTTCAGTATTTCATAATGTCATTACTCAATTTGCTAGATAGATCGCTTTTTCATAAATTATGTTACCTTAGTTATTATATTGTTACGACGGTCGACAAGAAGGATAGATAAGAAAAAATATATATACGTGTCACAATAGCACTTATTCAGAAATTGAAGCATGTGGGCGTCCAATAACTCGTTCAGGAAAAAAAGCAAGGTATAAAATATAAGAATTTAAATATGGAAATATAATACACTTTATTTCCTGTCTCACGCTCCATCACACTTCCCCTCGGATACTCGAAGTGTATAAATAAACTTTGTTTGCAGAAAATGAAAGATATGAATATATCGCCGAATAAAAAAAGTTTGAAGAAGACGTTATGGCTGTTATCAACTTCGCGGAACGCCATAATTGTTCTAGTGTGCTCTCTAATGGCCTTCACATGGGATTCGCATTCAGTATCGCCGTTCAAGCTCACCGGCACTGTGAAGTAGGTTAATACTTTTAAACTCTTTTATAACAACCGTTAATCATACATTTAGGTGTATATTTTCAACTGGTATACGTAAAAGTTAATTTCTAAATGTTCCAATGTTAGGCAAAATAGTGGCTCTATTATAATAAAGAAAGATATGTCGACGGGGATAGTTCAAAACCGCGTAACTAGCTAATGAAATAAGGTCCATCTATGAATCAAATGTTAAATTTCATTATTAATAAAAACATGCTAGTTAAAAAATAATATAATAGACAGTTGTAATAATTAATAATTAACATAAATAAATTTTGACATATCGTTGGTGACACTACAAATACAATACACTGCGTAATGGTAAATGCGAAAAAAGTTGTTATTTTTATTATCAATGTAATTTAATATAAGGTTCAAATTTAGACTTTAAAGAAAAACTAATGGTGACATTTCGACGAAGTTGCATTTGTCGTGGTCGTGGTCGCGGTCGTCGAAACGTCGAGCAATAAAATAGGTATTACTACCATTAGTTATCGCGATAAGACCCCTTATATTAAATAAAGTATTATAGTATCAATCGCGAAAGTTTAAAATATAAAATTTATAGAAAAAGCTAGATACGTGGTTTTGCAGTATCCCCGATGATGTGTGCTTTTAATACGATGCCGCTCTTTTACGGGTTGACGGATATAAATACTAAGACATTTCTCCCGACGCATAAACACAAGTACTTGATAACTAAGACTTAAAAAAATGAGCACTTTTCAAGAGCAAAATACACAATTTCGTCTGCTTGCATGACATGTCATTCCATTTTTTTTTATTATTAAATCGATTTTGATAAAAACTCTATAGGATCAATCTGAGATAAATACTTTCGAGTAAAAAAATATTTTAAAAACGATAAAGAAACGACGAAGTTCTGAAGTAACAGACATAAAAAACATACAGCTGCGAATTGAGAACCTTCTCCTTTTTTGAAGTCGGTTGAAAATATCAAAAGATTCACGTGCTCTAATTTTTCTAACAAATACGTAACAAAGACGTTTCCATTAACCCAGTAAACAATAACATTTCTGTCATTTTTATTTTATAGATTAAATACTCTAATTCAAAATGAAATTGATAATGAAAAATAACACTTATTTTTTGATAAAAAAATCTACCATTCTTGAATTACAATCCGAATCACCAACATCGCGCGTTGATCCTTTGATATCAAACGAAAACCAGCGCCTCTTTATCTACTCGCAAAATAAACTCACAAAGACGATAAAAAATATACAAATAAATATAAAAAAGAAATGTAATTTCGACCAAACCAAGCGTTTAGCGCGAACTAAACAGCTTTGAAAAATATCAAAGAGTGTTTGTCCTTTAGATACGATGTCGGAAATTTTATGTAAACAGACAAGAACGGTTTGCCGTAGAATGTTAAACATAATTTGTTTTTTTTTTTTTTCTAAATATGTCATTTAATACATATTTTTATTTACAATTATCTACTACTAGTGTATTTTATTACTGCTTTGCTTCTATGAGTCGCAACTTGATGTAATATACCCTTCCTCAATAATCATGTTATCGAACGCAAAAAAGTATTCAAGTTGGATTATTAGTTTTAGAGATTACCCCCTACATACAAACTTACAAACAAATTTTACCTCTTTATAATATTAATATTCTAGAGTACTAGTTGCCCTTGCGGTTTAACTTGTGTTTATGGTGACCACTTCGCTCCTACAAGTCGCAGAGTGATGTAATATAGCCCATCACGTTCCTCATTAAACACTCTATCCAACATAAATATCGATACCTCCCACGTAAGTTGTTGTAACCCCAAAATTACAATTTTACAGTAGAGCACTTTTAATCCGTTTTAGTTTGAAAGTTACAACAAAATACGCCTTTTTTTAGGCGTTTTTTTTTTTAATTTTGTTGTAACTTTCCTTGAAAAAAAAAAAGATTTTTTGGTATTTTTTCATGCATTAATGCAAATTCGTGTAGTATTCAGTAAAAACGCTAACGGCAATTTTGTGGCTTACAATAACTTACGTGGGATATTTTTAATTAGTTCAGTAGTTTCAGATATCACCCTCTATATACAAACTTACAAATATATTAACAAATTTTATCACTTTATTATATTAGTAAAGATCATTTTTGTAGGAAATATAAAGTAAGTAGGCAAAAACGGCCTTCGTTACTAAAGAATGTTAAGGATACTCCTTTTTTAACGTAGTTATATAATTGATTTGTATGAAGTCTCAAAATTTAAGGTATTAGATAAAGACAAAACAAAAAATCATGAGAAATTAAATATCACCTTATTCTGAAATGAGATATATTTAAATTAAAATGACCTAATGTACTTAAAATCAGCATAATATACAAAAAAAACAACAAATTAAATAGCAATTCACTGTAACTATTAAACCAAATGTTTAGATATTTTAACCGACTTCATAAAAAGATGATCTAGTGGGTAGAACACGCCAATCTCAACCGATGATCGCAGGTTCAAAACCCCGGCTCAAGTAATAAATTTGTGTTTAAGTTCATGTCCTGATCGGCGGTGAAGGGAAACATCGTTAGAAAACCTGCATGTGCCGGGATAAATTCTGACACATGCAGGTTTCTGCCAAACCGCAGTGAAGCAGTGTAGTGGGTAAAGTTCTAAACCTTCTCCTTAATAGGAGAGGAGGCCTTTGCCCAGCAGTGGGACATTTACAGGCTGTTAGTTTACTTTAATTTTTATACTACTATTTTATATATAACGTTGACGTTACAATTCGAAAATTAAGAAACTTTCAAGAGGCAAAATCAGCAGACAACCTAAAAAAAATCATTTATTTAAAAACATTATGAAGACTTTTGAAGATTTAACTTACTCAGCGATTACAGATTTATAGGCTGTTACTTTAGTTTTTACTAAAATAAATAGCAGTTGTCGTGATTAAATGATCTTCATACTACATTTAGCGACTTGTTCCAGAGAAGGGCTGCCCTCGTTATCGATACCGCCGTTTAGTACCGAGTACGGTGGGAGGAATGTTACGTTTATCGAAATGTGTTCAGAATTGGGTTCTTCAATAGTACTCGTTCCAATTATCGGAGTACTGGGAAACGTCGCTATTGCTAAAGCCTTCGGTAAGCGACTACGTTGTATTAAGTGTTGTCTATAGCCTTTTGGTTCGTGGAAATTGAGGTTTCATTCTGCCATTGTTTACGATTTTACGTTTACTGAGTTTAAATTGGAAATTGATTATTTGTAATATGTATTATGATTTTTTTAATGGATTTTATATTTATGAATAATTCCAGAATGTTATTTAATTACACTATTTTAATAGATAAGTTATTAAATTACATAGGTAGTTAGTTCTATACACTAATTTGTAAAAAAAATCATAATTTTGTTTGACGTAATTACTAAGAATAAACAAAAAAAAAAATAATAGAAGCACGTGAAAACACATTTATTTAATAAATGTTTTTCTCTTGATTTTAGCAAATGTTCATTTTATGAACAAATTTTTTTTTTTTATTTCAGCCAGTGGTGAGTCAGTGGATGCCACTCAAGAGTTACTGACTCTGTCTTTTTCGAATATCTTGGGATCATTTGTAAGCGCAATGCCAATCACTGGCTCATTTTCACGCAGCGCTGTAAACCATGCCAGTGGGGTTGCCACTCAATTTGGAAGCATTTATACAGGTAAATTAAATATTATTATTTTTACTCATTGATTTTTGTCTTTCAAACGGTATAATATTAAAAAAAAATGGTATCTTTTTAGGATTTAGTTATGATTAAATATTAGCATTTTATGTCATGTTATTGTTTTATTACAAACTTCGAATTTTTCTCTCCATAAAGCTTAACGAATGGCCTTTCATTTTTATTTATAAAAATTCTTTGTTAGTAACGTGTGTAAATGTTACTGTATAACACCATTTAATTAAAACAATGAACATTTTAACATATAAATTATTTTGTGTATACAAACATTAGTTCAACCGTTCAAAATTGAGACTTTAACTTATGAAAACATAAGTTATATAGGTTATACATTAATACGTCTTGAAATATAAGCTACCACTATCCATCGGCGAACTTACCGTTTTTATTTTTGTCGATACCTTAAAAAGCGCCGAGGTAATCTAATATACGAACGTGACGGACATACGTCATACTGAGACTGGGTAGGACATGTCCAAACACGTATGAAATACTTTCAATGAATACCAATATTTACAATCCACAAGAAGTTACGATGTCATAAAAATATATCTTACTACTATAATAAACGAAAAAGTTTGTGATGATGAAAATGCTCTTTAACCGCAAAGACAACTAAACGAATATTGAATAAAACGTTACAATTATAAAGGTTACTACTAATTATATGCTGTATATAGCTTACTAACTGTCCGTCGAGGTGTCGAGGTTTCACTTGCGTTTTTGATTACTGCTTCGCTCCTATGAGTCACGTGTTGTAGTATAGCCTCTAACCTTCCTTGACAAACAGGCTATCCAACGCAATGATTTACCTATAATAGATTACCTATAAATACAAACTTAGCCGATTTTTGAGCCGAGATAGCCTAGTGGTTAGAACACATCGATCTGAACCGATGGAAATCAGTAGTGCTTAGCTAGCCGGGTTCAAACCCCGGCTAGCTAGCACCACTGATTTTCCAAGTGCTAAATTAGTGTTTAAATACATCTCGAGCTCGGCGGTGAAGGAAACCATCG
This sequence comes from Hypolimnas misippus, assembly GCA_037950945.1. NCBI lineage: Eukaryota > Metazoa > Arthropoda > Insecta > Lepidoptera > Nymphalidae > Hypolimnas > Hypolimnas misippus. The sequence continues at coordinate 8,942,566 of JBBEEQ010000029.1, read as the reverse complement.
TGAAGAAACCTGTATGTGCCGGGAGAAATTCTGACACATGTATATCCGCCAACCCGCAGTGGAGCAGCTTGGTGGATTAAGCTGTAAACCTTCTCCTTAATAGGAGAGGAGGCCTTTGCCCAGCAGTGAGATATTTGGACGCTGATAAGCAATAATGTGTCAAGCCACATGGACTTCGTTTTGAGAAAATGGCGTCTAAAGATGTCAAAGCTATTCTTAATAAATTTGTTTGAAGTCGTATATATTCATTTTCTCTGTTCTATTTTGATAAAATGTATAATGAATCAAAAGTAGATAGGTTTATTTAATATGTTATCTCATAATAAGTTTTTAAATATTTGATATTATTTTATAAATTGCAAAATATGGAACGCATCTGAAATTCGAAACATTGAGTAAAAAACTTTTTTTCATACTTATTTAGTTTAGATGACTTGATTTTTTTTAATAGTGTTATATAGGTAACGTAGATTTAAAATACATTTGACTTTTTGTGCGTTAACACATTATTGCTTATCAGCATCCATTCATAGGCTGTTACTTTACTTTTTTACTTTAAAAAGTACCTTACAAACAAATATTACCTTTTTATAATATTAGTGTGGATACATCAGAATAACACATAGGCTATTAGTCTTTTTAGGAAGCTAGTTTTGTATAAAAATATAATTGTGTCATAGATCGACTTATCTTTATTAACTTTTGTCGTTGATTGTCTTCGGCATCATGGTCTCATTTACTAGTACAATCTTGGGGAAAGTGATTCTAGTCAACAGTCTTTAACGTCTTTAGTTCCAGCTTTGTTATTTTCAACTTCAGCTCTGCATATTTACATAGTATAGAACAAGAGTCTCTTCTCGCTGTCTGTAGATCTTTTAAACTATGCAACGGATTTTAATGCGGTTTTCATTAATAAGCAGAGTGATTTAATAGGAAGGTTTATATGTATAATACATGCAGAGTAGAGAAAAGTGAGTAAAGTCGTAAAAAACTACTGCCTTGCGATGCCGGAGCAGGTCACTAGTATATGAACGCTGGTAAGCAATACTGTGTCAAGCCACACGGCCTTCATTAAGAAAATGGTGTCTAAAGATGTCAAACCTATTCTTAATATGTTTGAAGAAGTATATATCCATTTTTCTTTTATTTTTTGATAAAGGGTATAAAGAATTAAAATTAGATTAATGTATTTTTAATATATTATCTAATGAAACGTTTTTCAAATATTTGACATTATTATATAAATTGCAAATTATGGAACGCACTTGAAATTTGAAACAATTGATTAAGATACTTTTTTACTACCTACTTATTTAGTTTATATGATTTAAAATTTTTATTAATGATAAATAGGTGATGCAGTATCAAGATACATTAATATCTGCAAATTTAACTTTTTGTGGGTTGATACATTATTGCTTATCAGCATCAATATATAATATTTAGTTTGGTCTATATAGATATTTGAACACGAACGGAGTGACCACTGCGCTAATATTTCATCATTATAAATAAAGAATACAATAGTTATTTATCATTATAACCGATATTGTAACTATAAATATAAATATATATATTATACATATATATATGTATGGATAATCATATATCTATATATATTTGTATCAATTTGTGTTTTATATAATATGTAATATATATATTATTAAGTGTGTACACCTCCAAACCCCTCTTGTTTAGTATTAAACGTCCTCTATCCAAAGGTTGTCTGGAAGAGATCGCTCTTTTAGCGATAAGACCGCCTTTTGTGTATCATGTTTGTTTTTTTATTCTGTTGCGTTGTTACTTGTGCTTTTTTTTGGTGTACAATAAAGTATATTTGTATTGTATTTGTAGTCCCTTTTTTTCAGTTACCTCTTACTATTGTGTTGTAATATGTGTCAGGTAGACTTACACTTAGGGTTCCTATTGTGATTAACCACTAAAAGTTACCCAGATTATTTAAAGAACTAAAAAAGAGCTCATTACATTCAAAGATCTAAACAGATCTTCATAAATTATATCTGAGAATCATCTCGGCGACAACAATTTTTAAACAAAAAAAAAGCATCAAAATCGGTCAACTCATTAGGAAATTACGATTCACAGACAGATACGCGTCAAATTCATATCACCCTCTTTTTTAGTCGATAGTTAAAAAAATATCTCTATCGATAATGTTAGCTAAAAAACATTTATTTAATTTAAATGATAAAAAGAAAAAAAAATAGGTATATTATTATTTTATTTTATGAGACATATTGATAGTACACAAAAAGAATCCGGAAATGATTGTCCAAACTTAAATGTTACTTCGCTATCATTTCAAGTTTACAAATTGATTTTTTTATTTATTCGTGATAGATATATTAATGTTTGAGTACTAACAATTTTCGACTAATGCACTTAATAAAATCATTTGTTACACATTTATACGCTGCTGTATAACACTTTCAGTCTTATTATATTTTTAACACTTTTATTTTGCAAAATGTTTTTGTGGGACGATTACAAAATACAATCATCTTTTTCACATATAAATTTAACAAAACATTAGTATTTAATGTGTTATAGAGATTCTACTGTCAAATATTGATTTTATTATTGCTTGACCACCTCAGTCAGGTGTCTTTTAAAATATTTTTTAATTAAACCAGAATTAATAAAGATATCAATGAACATACATACAGACATGAAACCTCTTTACTGTCGATTAAAAATAATAACACTATCATATCGTACTACTATCTATATAAACGCAAAAGTTTGTGAGGATGAATGGATGAATGTGTGGTTAGGCTAAATTATAACAATAAATCTCAAATAAGACTAAAATATTCCTGTTTGTACGCAGACGAATTCGCGGCTGATACTTTAAATGGATGCCTAAAATGTTTGTCTAATTTATTGTAAAAATAATTACAATATCGATACCTCCCACGTAAGTTATTGTAAGCCACAAAATTGCCGTTAGCGTTTTTACTGAATACTACACGAATGTGCATTGCTTAATGCATTCAAAGTCAAAAAATTTCAAAAATCTTTTATTTTTCAAGGAAAATTACAACAAAATACGCCTGAAAAAAGGCGTATTTTGTTGTAACTTTCAAACTAAAACGGATTAAAAGTGCTCTACTGTAAAATTGTAATTTTGGGGTTACAACAACTTACGTGGGAGGTATCGATATAATGTCTGTTTAAAATGTATTTACAAAACCATGCCTTACGTATAAATAGTAGAAATCTTTAAGGAGATTAAATCTCCTTATTTCCTTAGTTATATAGTCCGTTTTTATTTGCTTAAGTAGAAGGAACAAAACTAGTTAAAGAGGACAAACTTAAGACAAAACAACTTAAACAAGTTAAGAAGGATTCAGTGTTTAAACCGCCACGCTACTCACGCCACACAGTTGACAAGATACATACCTTTGAAATTCTATTAAGACGTGCAGCTCCCTTGCGATGTTTCTGTTTGCTGCAAACTACGAGATGTATTGTAGATATAATTTAATTACTCTAAAAACTAAAACTTTAAAAAAAAGTATCAATTTCGTTCAATAAGATTATCTATATTTTTTTTCGTACAATTACCTTGGGTGAGAAACTAAAGGACCAAAATAAATTCATAATATTATATTGTGCCTTCTTACCTCAATGACTTAAGAAAGACCATTTTCATTTTACGAAAATCGAAATAAAATACTTTTATGACTTGTATCTAGTATTGCTTTAATTATATTAATATAAACTTTTTGTTTTCAGGTATATTAGTTCTCTTGGCTCTAAGTCTCTTAACGCCGTACTTCTACTATATACCGAAAGCATCGCTTGCCGCCGTTGTGATCTGCGCAGTTGTGTTTATGATCGAATATGAGGTTTGTTTCGTATATTATACTTATCATAGAAAAATATTTATTTTCGTCGATTAGAAATCATTCTGTTATTTATTTATTCGTACAGATATACATATAAAAAATACAAAGAATTTTTTTTACTTATGCATTAATATTATTTAAATGTAATAAATTATCAACAATAAAAAAGGTATTTGAAATAATTTTTATATAAATATACGCCCTTGTTACATTATTAAAATATTTTTTTTAATTGTGTTTAAAAAGTTTAGATTATAGATTCAATATTATTAGTATTTTCATCAAAATCTTTGCTTAGTTAAAAGTTAGTTTGGTTTTTAAATCAAAATAACTGTAATTAGTATGTCATATGAGTAAAGGAATTTGTGTATACTTATTTTGTAGTCGGTTTCTATTAAAAAAGTCTTAGATATAGAAAATCTATAAACGTTATTACTACAAAATGATATCGTAAACCTTTTATCAAAATTGTATAACCTTGTCCATTCTATCTAAACAAAAACTACGCCTAGGAACACGTTATTCATTTTTTTTATTTAATTATTTATAAATATCAATTTAGCACGTTGACTTCGTTTGAAATTGAATATTAAATTAATTTTATAGGTAGTGAAACCGATGTGGCGTTCGCGTCGAGCTGACCTTGTACCGGCATTCGCTACATTCGTTCTGTGCCTTATCGTTGGAGTGGAACTCGGTATAGTGGCTGGGGTTCTTCTTAATGTTCTATTACTGCTATATCCGAGTGCCAGACCGACTATGGAAGCTGAAATTGTTACGGTAAATATTTCTACAGCAACGTTATATGGGATCCGTAAAAAAAACCCGAACTATTTCAAGAAAAGAATGGTATGGCCGTAGATGGTTTGCTCGACTTGGCGAGAGCACTGCTGTGCCCCTAAATCTGTTTTTAGGCATTTTTTTTATTTTCATAGTCGATGCTGGATGTGTATAATTAAGTATTCTGTTATCGAAATAAAAAAATGGACATAGACAAATCAATCTAAATACAAGCACAATACAAGCTTTTTCTGGTGACTTAGCTCACGTTTATGTAGTTTTTATTTTAAAACAATAAACTATATTTTATGTTTACGAGGGCACATTAAATATACGAGTATATATAAAATATAATATATGATTATACAGAATAACGTACCTTTTAAATGTTATTATAGTTTTAAAATAGTTTCAGTAGTTCCGGAGTTTACTTTGCACATACATTTACATACATTTGCTTTCTCTTTATTATATTGTATAGATAATAATTTATTTCATTTGTGCGTGCCGGTCGCGGTAACTAACAGACCATAATAAAATATATTTCTATATTAGGTAACTTAATAAACTAAGGAAAGTTAAAGACTAATACATTATTAATCTGGCCAAAATATAATACAGTTAATATAGCTATACATAGATTCATTATTGTTAGGAATATATCATAAAAGTAAATAATACTGTATTTTGTTTATGGTAGCTCGTTGATCAGTTAGTTATTATTACATATCGGCAGTACGCACCCTCCCTCTCTCTAGGATAGATTGCTCGTCTTTACTCTTAGAAATATATTAATAATTATGAATAAACTAGTTACTAGAACCTCAGAGTTAACTTAACAATTATATCCTAAATCTCATATCACAGTCGTTAATTATCATCATATATAAATCAAATTTAATTAGATAACTTTTTTATCAGATTCCAATTTAATTGATAACTTTCAATGCAATTATCAATAAAAAGTCTACTTCACATATCTTAAAATCTTTATAATTATAAAACTGCAATTGTTGTGTAATTTTCAAGGCCATCTTAATCAACGCATGCTAAATCACTGCAATAAACACATTGGACACGCGCAGTCAGGGTTACTTCTGACAATTCACATCAAAACGACCCCATCATCATTTATTATGTTTGTCAATGACCCACATTTACTTAGAACTTTATTAAAAAGCCTAGCTGAATTTTACCCGTGTTAAATTTTGGTACTTGTCAGTTTTTTCTAATACATACTACAACTAAAACAATATCAGGTAACCTAAAGTGGTCACTGAGCTCTTGCACTCATTGAACTAAATTAAGCTGTATAACTTACTTTACGCTAATTTTCGGTAAGTGTTTCAAGTCAGGGTCTCAATTTCAAGTCAATCTAGGCTCTATCACAATAATTGCTAGAAATTTATGGCCTCCTAATGGTTCATAGCCTCTTCCTCAATATACCAAAAAATAACTCTTAAATTGAATAGTTTCTGAAATTAGCGCGTTCAAACAACCAAACCCATCGGCTTTATAATATTACTGTCAGAGTATTTAATTTGGCACATAAAGAAATAAATTAGTATAGAATTATATATGGTAATAAAAATCAATTTTTATTATTAATTGGTATACATTTCTTTATTGCAGAACGCTGCAGGTTTTAGTTATTTGCTAATAACAGTTGGAAACAGCCTTTACTTTCCCGGCGTAGAATATATTAGGCAATATGTCAGCCGGGCTGCTAAAAAACAGGGTGGTTGTAGCATGCCTGTCGTTATTGACTGCAGATTTGTATTAGGTAAGTACATGTCTTATCAAATGTCCGAGATTTGATACCATATAGGCTGGATAGTATTTTCATAAACACTAGCTCATTTTCGCTCCGTGACTTAATGTCGGCGACATTTTATTTTCAATTTATATTTTTATGAATATTGCAAATATTAAATATCTTTAAATTCGTTTTAATTATAGGAATGACTTATATATTTATAATTATTTTACTTTATTTTTTATATTAATTACTTCATTTTTACACATATAGGTGCAGATTTCACCGCAGCGAAGGGTATATGTGCGTTATCAAACTCATTATCATCTCGCGGTCAGCCTTTAGTGCTTTTATCTCCGAGATCCAGTGTAGCATCCGTCTTCAGTGGGGCTGGGTCTAGTGTAGTTGTTGTTATGACTTCCGCTGAACTAGAGACAACATTACAGAGTAAGTATACTAAAAAAACAACCACGGCTTCATTTGCCTAGAATAATTACTTTAAATAACTTTTTCTTGAGGAATAACAAGTTTCCCAAAAAGTTTAAAGAAATACTAATCTTTTCAGATCTCACAGGCCGAATAGCATTATCTGAGCTAAATGATACTGACAGGAAGCCGATCACTCCACCGCCATCTTACAAATCATTGAGTCAAATGGACGAAGAAACGATCGAAGTTGTTATAACAGAAGACAAAAACACACCATTGTTAACCAGCTCAAAATCACTTAAATCTTTATCAAGAGAAATTAACGATACATGACAGTATTTTATTGAAAACTCTTAATTGCCCGTTAGAAGGCCTAATTGATGCTACCAGTAAATCTTATTATATTTTACGTATATAAACAATTGGAGACATATGATGACTTCATTTGTATAATTAAGTAGATAAACTTTTACCTTTTATAGATAAAACTATATTAAGTAGCAAAAATATTTTATTATAGGCCAAAATAATTTTTTATCTGGGTACCGCAGTAATTAATATATAATCAAATCTTATACCGATCAAGTGAGAGCCTTAGAAATATTTACTTCGTCACAAGGAAGCTAAAACTACGTTATATATGATAATTTCCGATGTATTTCACCATGCTTTCCAAAGAAATGGGTATAACCAATGATATTATTACATACTTAGTAATACGATATATATCCTTAGGCAGTATACATATCAGCGATGGGCGAGGAAATTAAGCGTAATGTTTTTTTTTTTATCGCACACATTCCTTCCTGATGTCCCTCACACACATTCCTTCCTCATGTCCCTCGAACAAATTCCTTTCTCATGTCCCTCGCACTCATTCCTTCCTCATGTCCCTCGTACACATTCCTTCCTCATGTCCCTCGCACACATTCCTTCCTCATGTCCTTCGTACACATTCCTTCCTCATGCCCCTCGCACACATTCCTTCCTCATGTTCCTCGTACACATTCCTTCCTCATGTCCCTCGTACAAATTCCTTTCTCATGTCCCTCGCACTCATTCCTTCCTCATGTCTCTCGTACACATTCCTTCCTCATGTCCCTCGCACACATTCCTTCCTCATGTCCTTCGTACACATTCCTTCCTCATGCCCCTCGCACACATTCCTTCCTCATGTTCCTCGTACAGATTCCTTCCTCATGTCCCTCGTACACATTCCTTCCTCATGCCCCTCGTACAAATTCCTTTCTCATGTCCCTCGCACACATTCCTTCCTCATGTCCCTCGTACACATTCCTTCCTCATGTCCCTCGCACACATTCCTTCCTCATGTCCTTCGTACACATTCCTTCCTCATGCCCCTCGCACACATTCCTTCCTCATGTTCCTCGTACACATTCCTTCCTCATGTCTTTCGTACACATTCCTTCCTCATGCCCCTCGCATACATTCCTTCCTCATGTTCCTCGTACACATTCCTTCCTCATGTTCCTCGTAGACATTCCTTCCTCATGTCCCTCGTACACATTCCTTCCTCATGTTCCTCGTACACATTCCTTCCTCATGTCCCTCGTACACATTCCTTCCTCATGCCCCTCGCATACATTCCTTCCTCATGTCCTTCGTACACATTCCTTCCTCATGCCCCTCGCACACATTCCTTCCTCATGTTCCTCGTACACATTCCTTCCTCATGTCTTTCGTACACATTCCTTCCTCATGCCCCTCGCATACATTCCTTCCTCATGTTCCTCGTACACATTCCTTCCTCATGTTCCTCGTAGACATTCCTTCCTCATGTCCCTCGTACACATTCCTTCCTCATGTTCCTCGTACACATTCCTTCCTCATGTCCCTCGTACACATTCCTTCCTCATGCCCCTCGCATACATTCCTTCCTCATGTTCCTCGTACACATTCCTTCCTCATGTTCCTCGTAGACATTCCTTCCTCATGTCCCTCGTACACATTCCTTCCTCATGCCCCTCGCACACATTCCTTCCTCATGTTCCTCGTACACATTCCTTCCTCATGTCCCTCGCACACATTCCTTCCTCATGTCCTTCGCACACATTCCTTCCTCATGCTCCTCGTACACATTCCTTCCTCATGTCCCTCGCACACATTCCTTCCTCATGTCCTTCGCACACATTCCTTCCTCATGCCCCTCGTACACATTCCTTCCTCATGTCCCTCGCACACATTCCTTCCTCATGTCCTTCGCCCACATTCCTTCCTCATGCCCCTCGCACACATTCCTTCCTCATGTCCCTCACACATATCCCTTCGTACATTTTCCTTGCTTTCGTCCTTTGCGTTTTAGGAGTCCGTACCCGAATTGTGTCAACGAGATTACTGTCAACTACAACATTTGCTGTCTGTCTGACTCTGTATGTCTATGTCTGTCGGTCCATCCGTCCGTCGATATGTCCATCTATCCGGCCATCTGCCTGCCTGCTGTAACCGTAATAGATAGAAAGTTGATGTTTTCACAGAATGTATATATCTATTGCCGCCATAACAACAAATAATAAACTGTTATGTGCGAGTTAAACTTTAAACATTTTATAGCTCCTCACTTGTTTCTTTAACAAAAATTAAAAAAGACATAAGACTTATATAATGGTACGGAACCTATTGCAAGTCTTGCACACGTAAAAGAATTTACTATCAGAGCCTTTATTGTTGACAGCCACAACTTGTAAAAATACCTAGGTAACTGTTACTTACACAAAGTTATTTTATATCATTTACGAGTGTAAAACTTACAAATTAAATTCTCGCCTTAAAATTGAAAATGTTCCCTCATAACGTAAACTGTTTAACTTACCGCAAAATAAAATAAATATGGCTGATTCTTTTACGACTGTTGTCATCAAAGCGACTCATTTTTAAAAACTGTTTACTTTAAAACTTCTAATTTTAAATAAATCCGTTTAAATAGTTATTATAGGAATTCATTCTAGGCATAGCCAAGCACAATTTATTGCCATTAAAATAGTTACCAATCATACCTCATAGATAAAAAAATAATTGCCGCAGCGTCTAGAATTTTTTTAACATGTTATTAAAATATTGATGTTTAAAATTTAAACAATATATATGTAATGAATTCGTTTCAGTGTATTTACTTTAATAATGTTGTTGTTTTCTATGTAATAGGTAAGTCAGTTTTTTTTTCTCTTTAAAACAAAAAATAAATAATATTTAACAATGACAATATTTGTTTAATTTCCTTTTTTATTTATTTATAAGCTATTTCTAATTTTCAACTTGAAACAACATTTTGCATATAAAAATATGTTTAATCATTCTTTAAAAATTTTTAATTATAGAGCATAAATATATTTAATATATAGAGAAAAAAATAATTAATTGTATTTGATAATATTACAAGTATTTTGTGACGGACAACTGTCCTACGTACATTAATACGTCGTCTGAGCAAGATATTATACTCATTGATCGATAATTTTGTTAACACAAAGTATCAATAGAAAATAAAATAAAACGTTTTGAATTTATTATAGATATATTCAATTATTAATATCTTAGCACCATTAAGTTACAATAATAAATGCATCTTCTGACTATTCAGTTATGAGTATCAAAAAATCTTCTCTGTTGCACCTTACATAAGAAATAAATAAATCTTACAACACTACAGTATCCTAATCCAGTCGTTTTACATCCTATAAATGCTTAAAATCATTTTTAATACTAATTCGTCGCAAACAACACACTGGTCTACTAATAATTTAAAATTAAAAAATAGCTACCAATTTTTCATCAAGCAACCAACACTTCTTTTAGATTTTCTAAAAAGAGGACCTACTGCCTGTCAACACTTTGATTGAAAAACATTGGTTTTGATGCAGATCTTAATTTAGCGGATACTACGTGGGCGATTCTTGCACTTCGTTGCCAGACCAACTCACGCGTTCTCTCGTGATTGCTATCCACACGAACCTAAAATAAGTAACACGCTTTTATTAGCTTCACCACAAATATGCATGTAAACAAATATTGAAAGGCGAATTAAATCAATTTCTAATTGTCATATCGACTTGAAATTTTGCAAATGCGTGTAATACCGGTGATGGCAATACAGTTATTTGATTCGATTGAGCTGATATAATGATGGAATAACTAAATGGATATCGTGTTATTTAGTTTTTAAAAACTACCTGTTCAGCATTAACCACCAAATTAGACATTTAGTGAAATTTGTAGTTGACAATTTGTTGTCTTTTGAAATAAGCATTTCATTTGTATGGTGTATTCCTTAATGGTTAAACTTTTAACTGTCCTTAAAACAGTTTTATATTAATATTAAGTTTAGTTTAAAGATTTAAATATTTTTATATAATAATTTAATTAGATATATACATTATAAATTACCTGTTTGGGCTGTAAAACTTTAATTGAATGTAAAGATGCAACGCCTTGGTTGTTAACTCGTAGTGTAATTTTACCCATCATTTCAGCAGTTGTTGCCGTTGCTGATTTCAATTCCTTCTTAGCTCCACGCCCGACCTGACGAAAAAACACATTTAGTATTCGTTTGACTATTTATCAAATTGTTTTCAAAAAAATGTTCAATGTACCTCTTTTTCTACTCGCAATATTAAAGGTCCAACAGCAAAATTACTTTTTACAGTCGTATAATCCGCCAAAATGTTAACTGCAACATCACCGCTTCTCTTTAGGGTTGAAAGTCCGTACAAAGTACCTTTAGCTCTCGGTTTACTCTTCTCACTAGTTTTTGTTTTATTTTTGTTCGTTGGTGGTTTCTTGGTAGTCGCTTTAGTGGGTGGTTTAGGTTTTGGTTTAGCTAGCTTAATAGGTTTAGGCTTAACAGTAGTGGTTTTAGCTTTGGTGCTTGTTGCTTTATCTTTGACGGCTCTTGACTCGGCTACAGATTCTTTTGTTAGAATATTATTAATAGTCTCGTCCATAGCCATATTGTTTTCTTCGATTTTGTTCGTTTCGTTTCCGTTTATGGTGGCACTTTCTTTTTTATCGGTTAATCCTCCACGTGCTGAATTTTTCTTTTTGTTAGAAGTTTTTCTAAAATTATAATTTTATTATTAGATACTTATTAGATATATGTTTTACCCTAATTTAAACATCAACAAACCAATACGATAAATGCGATCGTTCGTAAATTTTATCACGTTGTAACGGTTCAAAGGATTTTAGTGAAATCCGGAATGGAGAGTAATTAAACGTCCGGGATTAACACATAAGCGCGTTTTTTACACTTTAAAGTGTAAAGATTAATTTTGTAAATACGTGTATTTGCTATTATTGTTTTTGTTACCTTTTATTAGTCTTCGGCTTATTTTTCTTAGGTTTTGTAGTCTTCTTGTTTGCATCTATTGGTTGTAGTTTTACGTTAACGGGATCGTAGGAACGTCGCAATATTTCGTTCATTTTTTCGAGAATATTATCCACGAATTTGTTGTATTTAACTATATAAATGGCAGGAACAGTGACTGGTTTCTTTGCCGGTTCATCAGTTAACGCACCTGAATTCATGGACGAAATTGAATATATTATTTTTCAATTTCTTACACATTTTTTTCATTTTAGTTCTTTAGATATGATGTACAAAAGATACAAATGAAAATAATAAGAAAATATTTTAAAAATCCATAGACACCCCTAACTAATAACTGTAAATGTATTAAACACAACTTATTCGGTGCCAAATAAAGACCTGTAATGTATTTCCTACGACTATTATGGATAGATATCCAATTCCTGTATTATTATATTAAGTACAGCAAAGATATGTACACATTAATCTCATATCCTAACTAATGTTAATAATATGTATAAAGACTCGCTTTTTAAATTATTTAAATTTTAAGATATATATTATCATAGAAAAATATAATTGTCTTTTTTCAAATCATTAAGTTGAATTAGACGGTTCTAAGTTCTTCTTTTTAAAATCTATTAACTAATAAAAAGTGCGAGTAACTTATTATTGTTTAAATAAATATTCATTATTGTTTTCGTGTTTAACTGTATTACTTCCTTTACCAACAACAAGACTATTTTTAGACAAAAATTAAGTTAATTATATAATTAACTATAATTGACATGTCTAACAGACACGAAATTATTAACGAGCATAACTTCATCATATACTTTTAACGCCATCTTAACAAATATTTACTCGTATTTTCATGCTATCACGCACCTCAATTAGTGTCTGTAATTAGGTATGCATTGACTAATAATTCATACAGCAACACATCTAATGCTATTCACGTAGAATGGGCACGCCAACAAGTAACTGTTTCAGCCTCTGCGAGCCCGTTTGAATTCTAATAGCCAATAACAATTAATAGGACCAGTCAACAGTGGATTTTCTATTTTCCACACGTAAAAGAAACTGCGTGCCGAGTCGCGTACATTCAAAGAAATCTAATTATGGAATACATGTTATACCAACAGAGACTTTGACTCTTGTTTTTTAGAATGTCAGAATATTTGTTTTAACTTTATAACTATGTATACGACAAGTGTATCTTACAAGGCTATTCGAAAAATTTCTTTCCCATGAATGGGATCGAGAACGATCGCCATCGAGTTGTTTTAGGTATGACTCGTTATAAACAAGTTTCATTTAGGTCGAATATGGCTCCTCGCAACTCTCCCAGAATTTCTCAACAACAAATATTTAAAAATTTCTCTTTTAGTATTTCATTATGTCGTTTTCACTCGGTAGGCAAATTTTACGGCGATTTCGTCATTTAGTGAGAGTAAATATTCGTTTCGATTTACTTTCTATCGATAGTTTCGATGATTATAAGGTTCGTCAAGGTCACTTCCTTAGAAATATCCGAGCAAGGTCAAAGAAAGTGTCAAGGTTGGAGAAGAAATCGGGTGGGTTCAACGAACTAACTCCGGATGGGAAAGTAAGCGGGCAGCAGCGCGCTCCTCGCTGCCGACCCCTTAACATACATCGAGCTACGAGAAACTAGTTCTTCCTTGACAATTTCTATGGCACACTGCTCGTCCCTATAAGATATGCGCAGGATTACTAAATTGATATCGGCCGACACTCGCCACTATCTTCGCATGAACATTAATTGGTACATGATATGACTTTGCTGATAATACTTCAGCATTTAAGGTGTAGGAAATAGGATCAGGGATTTCTTTGTGCGTTAAACTACATACGTAAATCGGTCAAAAAGCTAGTTACTTGTGTTACATTGAATTTACATATGCAATATTAATTTATAGCCTATGTAGAAGAATTATGAAAAAATATATAGAGTTGAAAATTAAGCATATTATAGCAAATATAGACGATATATAATTATGCTGTTATTTATGAGGAGGGAAAATTTATATAAATACATATAGGATTTTTGACTAGTATACGTTTATTTTTTTTACAATCAAAATTAAATTAATACAACTAGATAATGTCACTCTTATCTGACAATAAGAACTAGAGTTCTGACCGATAATCTTCAGTTTTCAGATTTTTACAATCTATATCTTCTAGACGCACAATTCGCAACAAAGGTTTGTAATACGAAAGTATAATAAATTTTACACATAAATTAGAACAAACAGATTTATTTCAAAAAATTTGCCACGGAACTGTTGTGACATGATCTAGACATTAATTTAATTTTTAACTCTCTTTCCCCATACTTACACTTTCACACATCAAGCACGCACACTTAATAAATAAAATAAATAGAGTAAATAAATAGTCAATAAATAGTTAAGCTAAGGAGGGGACCGCGGGGGTCTCTCAGGTGGATGTTTGGGCGAGTCTCGCCCGATCTCCGGCGCCTTCTAACTATCTGAACTTTTTATGCTCGACGGCAGCGGCCGCGGCGGATGTCGCTTTGGTTTTCTTTACTTTGATGTGGCTAGATTTTTTCCCACTCTTTTTCGCATACGCCGCGCCGTTCGCCTTCAGTTTTTTTGACTCACGTGCTTGTTTATTCCTGCCGAGAGCATCAGAAATATCATCGTCGTCGTCATCGTCGTCATCCTCCTCCTCGTCGTCATCGTCATCGTCCTCAGGGTCGAGTGCATCAGTGATATCATCGTCTTCCTCTTCGTCATCATCAGAATCACTAGCAGCGGCGACTTCGGAGCTGGCGGCAACGGGGGCCTCTACTTCGGCGCTAGCGGGTTCCTTTTGTCCAGCTTCGGGCTCCTCGCCTTCCGCAGCACCTTCTACGGCTTCGGAAGCTTCTACTTCCTCAGAAGCTGCGGCGACTTCTTCGATTGGAGCAGCTGGAGCAGGTGCAGCAGCAACGGTGTCAGCTGTCGCTACTACAGATTGTACTCCTGTGGATTCATCGTCGTCGTCATCGTCGTCTCCGCCTGAGTAAAGAAGATTTGTTAAGAAAATAACCTTATCCACATGATTATCGCTTATTTAAGAGATTTTTTGTAAGGTATTTGATTAAGTTTTGCGGATACAGATTTTACTATCTTACCTCCTAAGATATCATCGAAGAATCTTTCCAAATAATCATCATCTTCATCATCATCCGCTTCATCCTCTTCATCATCATCGTCATCGTCGTCGTCGTCATCATCGTCATCATCTCCTATAAAAGAAAAAAAGTACCAATAAGTTTTCTTTTAATGCCTAAAAATATTAAACTGTGCGGTCGACGTTTTGCAAAGTTATTTCCTTTTTCTATACTTGAAACTATTAAACACGTTTTAATATCTTAATTATTATTTATTATTGCAATACATCTTTGTGCAAATAAGCTATTCAAACAGTTAATCGGATTCCGCGCTGGTGATTGGTGCGTGACGTCCGGAGCAAGGCTTTCGACTGTGGAAAGCAGAGTAGCTTCAATTTCTCTGATTGAGTTTTTCTGTTTAAATTAATTAGCAAATGAGAACACCTGTCACGCTGTACGACTCACATTCCGTTGGACTGCGTCCTGATTCATTGGAATTTTTATCGACTGCACGTAACACTTTTCATGTTGAGTTAAATTAAATCCTTTTGTTTTTATTTATATAGAAACAATGTATATGAAAGCAGTTACTTATATTGCAAATAAAAAATAAACTTTTTAATCAAAATATTATTATCATATAACGATATTTTACTTTGAAATAAAAATAAAATATGAACAAAACAACTAGAGAGATTAAAAAAAAACTGTTTTAGTAAAGTGTGTTAATCACATCAATATACCGTAAAAACGTAATGTTTACGACTTTAATGCCATAATAATAGACGGGATTCTCAGGTGTTCATAAAAAGTAATAGATATGTTCCATAATTGATATATCGGTACAGTAATTACAAGCTATCTTGCTTTATTAAAGACTGATATAAAGATAAAATTTTCTTTATATTTTATACTACCATTATTACATTTTATTTTACTTGCCGAAATGTTTAACCGCCTTTTATAGACTTATCTATAATTCGAAGAAATACAAAATGTATTTATTGCATCCAATGATAATTTTAATAAAACCAATATAATTGTTTTTTATGAAATATTATAAATAAACTAAGTCAATAACGCAATTTTAAGGAAAATTATTAAAGTTCACGTTATTCAAATAACCGTCCATTATAAATAAACTTTTATTGTAAATTCATTATAAATTATTATTTTTAATGAATTATTTTTTTATATGCCATATTAATAATTATGATCTGTCTTAAATAATTTTACTAATTTATTAATTATCTTCACAAGGAAAATGTTATTGTAATAACTGTTACCATTAGTAGTTAATTACTCAAGCGTACCTGATAGTGGATCTAGGTCGACATCGTCATCATCATCGTCATCATCATCGTCATCATCGTCAGAGGAAGCTGCGGGAGCTGGTGCAGCTGCAGCGCCAGATTGCCTGCCTACTTCTTTATCCTGGTCTGCATCAGGCCTCGAAATTGGGCTCCCGTAAGTCGACAACACTAGGCAGCACAACGCCGCTAATATCAACAACGACCTCATCTCGTATCTGAAACAAACAGAGGCCTTTAATCATCACCGTCAACATGACCGCGATTGCGACAGTGCCGGTCAGTCCCGCCACTATCACGGTCACTGCTATCACGATATCACAGCACTATCACGAACACATGATCACTAAAGTCCTAAGGGCACTTCACCTTTGACTTTCACTGTTGAGTCCTTTGGGGCTCTAGCGGAAAAGGTTCCGCTCGCGTCCTTCTATGTCGGTGAACGGGACGCTATGACCGAGGTTGGCGATCGGAAACGATATAGCGGCGGCGTCTTCATGGCACTCTCTTTTATAGCGTTACGTCACTCGCGGGGAAGGAAAGTGGTGATGGTATCCACATTGGACATAGATCAGCGACCGCGAAGACTTTCACCGCCCATTGAGTTTACTAGTTTATCTAGCAAACATGTTTATCTATCAAACGTAATTCAAAAAATACTTACACAATTTCTGATTATTGTAACGATTACGAATTTCTCCGTTCCAGCCGGCACGCTTTGAAATAAGTTATTGTTACGTTCAAATTACGCTTCAGAATTTATTTGACATGAATTATAAAATGCCACCTCTGTTTTTATACTACTCTATTCTTTAGAATTGAAGAGGGGTTGGTTAAGTTCGATTGACTAATTTATTCAACTTATTTGCCGACTCGGTATGTCTGGTTAGAGAAAAGTGCGGTGGCGTGTGGTTTCGGAATCTTAAAACGGTTTTAAGACATTAGTATGTGGGGACCAGCCCCATACTTTCACTTAAGGTTATGTATATAAAACTTGATGATGGCTAAACTTTTTAGATATTATTTAAAAAACTAAATTGTCTCATTAATTATCTAACGTGGAAAGTTAGTTCTCATATAAATATTTGTGTATTTTATTCATATTTTGGCGCTTTCTTTTCTCATAAGCTATATTATACATATATTTTAACATATTTTAGAAACACGCAGGTTTGTTTTGTCACCATTTTAATTGACTTTGTTTTTCGTAAAAGTCTTGTTTTACAGATTTGTATGAATCTATTATGAATCTATAACCTGTAAAAGCAATTTGACATCTCTTAGACAACATTATAAAAAATTTATAAGAAAAAAATAAAAGGAAAAATTGCAGTTAAAAAGTGATTAAATAAAATGTATGATTGATTCTTTTAAAATGGTGTATGTGAAACGTAACACACCTATGAAATATTTTTAAGAAAGGTGTGTGTATGTATAGAAATAATTTATTATTCTTAAATTCCTGACAAAAAGACTTAGCCGAGAAAATATTTTACTTAACTACATATTTATGTAATATTTTTTACTGTAACTAGCAAGTTGGAATTAAAAACTGATAAGTGGGTAAAACGTCAAAACGCTATCAGATGCTGGAAAACGATTTGTAATTTTTCAGAACATACATTCTGTTAAAACTGTCAATTATCTAAAAACCTCGAAATCATATACACCTGTGTAAACCGACCTATATATTGTGCAGTTTTCTTATTTTATAGTCGCCAAAAATTAAATTCTAACACAACCAAATTTCTCAGGACAACCCACTGGGCGAATATGAACATTTTCATCAAAATGGCTTTAGCCGTTTTGGAGTCCTAGTCAATATAGATATTTTGTATGTACCTACACAAATAACATTAATAAAGGCAACAATTTTATAAATGTACTATATTTTTTGACCTGATTGCGCGACGCAAAGGAAGGTAATGTGTTTATCAGCCATGTGTAATGTATGTATGTACATATGTATGCGTTTGTAACTTGGTGGGCCGATTTTGAAAAATGATACGTTTAATTTGTCATGATAGCGCGAATGTCGTAGAAAGCCATAGTTTTGAACGCCATAATGTGAGATAGAAAAAAATTAAAACCCACGAATTATGTCAAGTGGGGTAAAATCATTTTTATGTTTTTCATATCGTTTATTAATCAGAATTACCGTTTAGGATGTATAACGATATAAAGTTGCTTAGTAACGATTCTTACTTATAGGCTTTTAGATAGAATATTGATTCAGTACTGATGATTGTAGATATTCTTGCTACTCAGTCGGATTTTTGTTTTTTTTTTTTAAGTATTTACTTGTTTTACACTTTATGTTTTATTTATTTTACACGCTATGCAAACGCCGCATAAAATTTAATACATTTCAAGGAACTTTTTAAAGACAATTACTCGCATTGAAACATATAATACCTAATACACATTAAGCATTGGAGTCAATCAACAGGTTAATATCGCGATAGCTTCTAAGCCGAGAAAGGTCTAAACCCGTTTTCGGTATAGTAGGCGGCTACAAATATT
This sequence comes from Hypolimnas misippus, assembly GCA_037950945.1. Taxonomy (NCBI): domain Eukaryota; kingdom Metazoa; phylum Arthropoda; class Insecta; order Lepidoptera; family Nymphalidae; genus Hypolimnas; species Hypolimnas misippus. The sequence continues at coordinate 8,923,431 of JBBEEQ010000029.1, read as the reverse complement.
TGTATGCGGCTTGTGAATGGACCTCGAAGACTTTCTCTCGCACTAACTGAGTCTCTAACACTCACACAAGGAAACACTCCTGTAAACATTATGTGTTGTTTGGGAAATCAAAAAAAAAGTTATTATTTTTTAAGAAATTTTCAAAACGTTGTTTTTATTACCAAGCTTGACAATTTGTTTTTTTTTTAGATTTATAATATCTAACAGAATATTTTTTACCTACTCAGTATATGATAATAATTTTGAATTTTTTAATTTGTATTGTCATTAATTCTACTATACTTTCAAGTGTGTATTAAGACGTAAAATGAAAGAATTACAAAAGGATTAGTTTAATTTTTCAATAATATATGTATATAAAAATATTTTTTATTTATTTTATAAACTAAATAAATAGGTCATCTCGTCAAGAACTATTATGTACTTTCTAACTTTTATACCAAGAAATAACTATGATTTTAATGAAAATATTTTTTTAATTTAAATCACCCTAATAAATGGTCAAATATCTACTTTTCTTTCAAACTACAACATTAGCGCTCTCATACACCCAAAGCAACCACGGTTGTCGCTGTAAGGTCAACGTATTTGCAATACGGTACTTTAACTCTAAATATTTGTGCTACTCATTATTGTCTACATTTTAACATTTTCATAAAATGATAAGTCAAAATGTGTATTGTAAATAGGAGGTTTTATTTTCAAAACTTTTAAAATTTCTGAAGATATAATAATAGAATGATATTCAGAAACATCTATTATAATACTTAATTAACAATTAATACGCAACTAGAAATAAAAAGACCAACTTTAAAAGCAAAACAACTAAATTCGTTTACTCTAGCGACATTCTAGTTATTTTGATTTTAAACTGAACTACTAAATCGATTTGATGAAAATTCTGTGAGACCAATTGGAAGAGTATATCCTCTTTCAAACAAAAATGAATAAACCAATTTAGTCAAGCCGTTTTCGAGTAATCGAAGACCATAAATCCTCGGCGATTTGAGAACTTCCTCCTTTTTAGAAGTCGGTTAAGAAAAGATACTTATTACTTTCTTAAGTTTCATTTATCTGTCTGTTACTTCTGAATAGTAAAACTAAGTAAGAAGTCTGTGCTCCAACAAGAATCCTTAAATTATCTCCGTTGCAAAGTCATGTTTTTATATCTTACAATTGCCACATATAAATTTTTATTTTATTAAAGTTTTGATGCAATTAGGAACAAGCAAATAAGACAATAAAATAAAATAAGCTATTTGTCACCAGATACGCTCTGCTCAATTGAAATTGCTTTTAAAATTAGTCATTGCTAGTTCTTGTTACTGCTATCAATATTAACGTCGCGGTAATGTAGATTTCGTTTAAAAATGTTACGCATAGATACAAAGAATATAACTGTGATCATGTGGAACAATTAACCTTTCAAATTGTATCATATTTTTTTAAATAAGTTCAATGGCTCGAAATTTTATTTCGCATATTCAAAATTCGCTCTCTCTATATTATATACCATTTTTTCCTGGCGGTTTCACTTGCAGTTATGGTTATGTCTTTACTCCTAAGTCCTAGCGTGAGGTAATATAGCCTATAACCTCCCTCAATTAAGGAGCTATCTAACGCGAATATATTTTTCAAATCGGATCAATAGTTTTCGTGATTACCCCTCACATACACACAAATTGTGCCTTTTTATAATATTAGTATATACAACATAAAATATCTAGCTATTACACTTAAACTACAGGAAAAAAACATTAATGTGTATTTAGATAGGTACATTAAGTTTAATTAAGGCGTGTATTTTCCAAAAACGCTATTAAATATCCATTATCTAAAACAGCTTTCTTAATACCGTTTGAAATAAAAACGATTTCCAAGAAAGAAAGCCAACATAACATCGTCATTCTTATGTAACCGAAGAATTCTCTTAAAAGTAAAATTTCAAAAGACATAATATTCTCGATTCTTTCTTCGCGGATATTAAATGAAAGTCGTTCACGTTTCATTTATAATCCAGATGACATTTTTGGTTGAAGATTTTTTGTTTATTTCATTTGATGTTCTAATACGGATAATAATAGTAAATGCAATCGAGTTACAAAATAATAGAGAATATATATTAATATAAATATTATAAGAAATAAGAGAGAAACAAAATTTGTGTATTTGGTGCTGTTTGTAATGCGTAATATAAAAATCTATAGAAACTGGTTCGATAAAAAAAAATACTAAAAAGTTATTCTTTTTTGTATGGACATAGTTACGATGAAATTTTAACATCACGTAAGACAAAATTATAAGCTGTAAGGGAGAGTAAAAAATTGCATAATTTTACATAAACACATAATTACGAATCAATAACAAATCAAATTTTAGGTACACGAAGTTAAAAATATATCATGTAAAATGACATATTTATTTATTTCAAAATACTGTCTATGAAAAATTATGTAGTTTTTTCGCTCTTTTAAAGCCGCTTATTTTATTTTACGTGCTGTTAGATTTTTATTGACTAGGCTTCATAGTGTGCTTAACATTCTAACAGTATTAATACCTAGATCTAGGTATATGTATGTATGTCATTTATTTTGAAGACACAATCAGTGTCGATGATGATATCACATCATACAAATACAATAATTCAAGTATAATAAAAGTATAATAAAGACAATATATAATAAGCATATGAGCAATAATACCATAAACGATCTCATTTATGAGTAATTTCTATAAGAAATATTAATTAATGCAAAACAATAAGGATAATTTTAATGCAAATTAATTTAATTTACCGTATATTACTATCACATTTTGTACTATTTTAATATAGCTTTAATCTGAACTCTGAGTCACTTTACTGCTGAATGTACAGTTCAATCAATTATAGCAGCGCACATTGTAGAATTTTATCAATCAAAAAATTTGATGGCTATCAAACTTAAGTTTTTTTTAATATTTTATTCACATTTACGTAGGAATAATGAGATAATATCCACTTTAAATACATGTACAATGTACATACATATATCTAGTATTGTGTGTTATTATCAACCGCTATTATTTAACCTGACTAACAAAAGAAGGTTAAGTTTTAAAGCATATGTATGGGTGTAATATCTATGTAAATTTAATTATTGGGTACGGCGTATAGTCTAAAATTTAAGCTATATTTTTAGGCTCAAAACCGCCTGGCGTATCAAATATTAAATAGATACCTATCATGTATTATAAAATTAATCTCAGTTAATTTAATCTCAGTTTATTTACTTATATTTTTAGGCATTCAGGTTCAATTTTTTTTAATAAGAAGAATAAGAATATCACCTAGTATAAAACATCAATATGTATATATCCATATCAAATTACAAATCATTCCTCATAAATTATCAATGTGAAAGTTAGATTCTTTATTTATTCGTCCTGAGCCCGAATTCACGCAAAAACAGCGATATCAATCTACCGTGAATGTCAAATATAAAAGCAAATACATATACACTATTAATTTCTTAGCTTTCGGCTAAGGGCGTTGCACCAGTGCTTATACAATAAAATATTGCCAAACTATGCTCAAAATGAGACCTAGGAAAAGTTCCAAAATGTATATAAAGACTTCAAGATACATTTGGAACAGAATTAAAATTAGAAACTGTAGATCCGATCAGTTGATACTGAATCTCCAATATGCGGTTATATTCAGAGCTCGAGCGAGACGTGTAGTGTAATGCGTTATGTCAACCTAACGTCATGTACCGTCAGAAACATGTGTCAGTTCAATAGTGGTCAAGTTAACTGTAACGGTCTTGACGTGACTCGCGAAGAACTATGCATTCTCGCGACCTACCCGGTTTCGTTTTTAGTATTATGATTTCTCCTACATTTCTCACGAATTTCTAACAAAAAATTTAAATAATATAATAGGATATTGTATTTTAGAGAGCTAAATAAGAAAATAAAATATTGTTCCAAATATAAAAGGAAAAATTTAAGACGTTTGTCGATCATCTCTTTAGGGAAATATTCCGCAAATTCCATGAAACCACAATGCTAGTATTGAGTGTTTGGAAATTATAACTTTCAATTTGGGGGCTTGGGGTAAAACAAGTGCCGGGAGATACTTAGACACGTGTATATCCGTCGACACGCAGTAGAGCAGCTTGGTGGATTGGACTTTACACCTTCTTCTTAACAGGAGAGGCCTTGTCCAACATGTAGTTATGACAAATAATTTTATTACTATTTATCAAACTCTATTGAAAATATTAAGAAACGGTTTCCAACAGTTCGATACACCCACATTTTAACAGACCCAGAAACATTTTTTATCAAAACCAGTATATGAAATTGAAGAGTTTGTTCGTTTGTTGGTCAAAGAAGAACTTTTCATTTGATACCTCGTTTAGTAAGGAAATATTGCTTTACGACTGATATCACAAGATCCCACTGCTTTTCATACCCATCCATTATTTATTTAAAATACAATTTTTATGAATAATTAGGTAAGAGGAGAACATACTCCAGCAGGGTTATCTATCAAAATTTAATTGCAATTTAATTTAGGAAATTGGCACTTTTACAAAGGCAACCCTATCCCGTCGTGTAGGGTATATTATAGAAGGAAAATTACTACTAGTATAAATTTGACAAATACAGAAACCAAAAGAACCGCACGGAACAGCTAGTTCAATCATAACAAAATGTATATATTTATCTATAGTACATTACATAACAATTAATCATGTATCTCGTGATATCTATATAAAATAATATCAAGATTGTCTGTCAGTGTTGTGTACGACCTAATATCTCTGACTGGCATGTTCCAATGCGACCTTGATGTCAGCTACTCGTACGTGAACTAACGGAGCCGAAGACTAGTACAGCAAAGACGCAGACTATATAATAGTTAAAGGTATAAAATATATTATATGGGGCTGAATTGTAACTATTTTTGAAAAAAATAGAAGATTTTTAGATTTTTTTATATAAGTTTATTTCTCTATCCCTCCGCTAATTATGCTCAGGTTTTTCTTTTCAGTATGTTTCTATTCGACTTAAAAACATCTCCATTTTCTAATAAACTTTTCTTGAAATGTGTCCTCATCATTATCCAACTTAAAAAAATGATTAGGTGTGTTTCAACTCTCGAGCCAAATATCAGGGACATTATATCATAGATAGACCAACAAACTCAAAAACAATATTTAAAAAAAGCACCCGTTTTAAAAATAATTATTACAATTGACGAAAACATTACAAACATTCGTGTCTCTTATCGATGTCTAAATACAAAAACTTTTAATTTGTTTTATGAATAAGCTGGTATTTTTAATCTGTGGTGACATTGGCGCGGACCTGCTACTGGCCCACTAACGACCGGTTGTGAGTACTTTCTTTCTGGGCTTCTCACTTCCGCCTGCGCGCCTCCACGCGCAAGGACTTGACTCACACACATATCATAAAGTAGCTAGAGTTATATACGTATCTAGCTCAAATAAAATTTGGCAAAAATGAAATTGTTTTCTTTTATTAGATAAACTATGATGCCAGTGGGATTTCCATTCGACGGTTTTTTAAAAATTTATATAATATAAGGGTTGACAGCCCGACAGACAGACAGACAGACAGACAGACGGACAACAAATTGATCCTATAAGGGTTCCGTTTTTCCTTTTAAGGTACGGAACCCTAAAAATGGCGCAATCCCGCTTTCATAAAAACTTATAATTATTTCTTGGTTTACCCTTTTTGGCAAATGAGTTCAAAACAAGCATTGATAGGTATTTTATATATACACTTCTGTTTAAACCTTACCTAAGGATTCAGTCTATAAAAATTCTTTCTATGCGCTTACATACATTACGTAAGAAACTCTTGTACACAATTTTATACTTCCAGACACCAGACACCCACAGATTGAGCAGTAATTTCTGTTAGACAATAAATTGATTTTATATGTATTACATATAACATTTTTTTTTTATTTTAGTAACAAAAATATTGCAAAAACATTGGACGCTCTTTCGGTTAAACTCAACTGTGGGTCAACCAAAACCAAGATTTCCTCCATTTGAACTACATTTAACATATGCATATACGATCTATGGTAAAACGAGTTCCGAAAAACTTATTTGAAACCCTTATTTTATTAAATAAGCATATTTCATTTTACCCCATTTAGAAAATAAACGTTAAAATTTTCTCACGTAGAAAGCTACAAGCGGCCAAAACATATATTAGTACTAATAATAATATGCAACGAATACATATAGAGAATGCCAGAAGTCTAACCCCTTTCCCATTCTTTTTCTTATTCCGTTTCATCCCTAATTCCTTTTTAAGCTGGCATCGCATTTGCGCCTCCTCTGGTGCTGCAAATGCGGTGATCACTTAACATCAGGTATCCTGCCTGCCTGTTTCCCAGCTATTTTTATAAAATAAAAAATATATAACTTTAGTACTTAAGAATACTTACGGTAACACCCTATACATTAAGAGGTAAATAGGTTAATATTACACTACATTGTATTTTAAGAATGTGACATACATTTAAATCCACATACACTATTGTTTTTAAACTCACACGTCATTTTTAATGACCTTTCTTAAACCTGAACAAAAAAGTATATTCCATTAAATTTATTTACCTACTAAATTTGAGAATCATATCCGTAATAAAATATAATTAAAATAATAAATATAGAAATATAAAAAAAATATAAATTTTTAATATTATTTATGCATCATTTATGTTAATGTAGATCAATTATGATTAGAAACTTTATTATGAAATCGATTACTTTCTTGAATATAACATATCAAACACTGACTTTTTCTGTTATAAAAATATTTAAAAGCCTATTAATACAACACTACATAAAAGAGCCACCTACTGGTAATAACGAGAATTGTTAAGCATACATTTCAACTTAAAGTTTAGTCAAGTATTTTCTTTACAGATTAACTTACACGTAAGATATCATGCTTAGACGTTTCAGGTGCGTAACATAGATGGCGTTGGCAACAAAAGTTAAGATTAAGATATTGATTAAGTACATTATAATTTATTATAAAACTTAAAAATAAAGTACAAGATTTTTAATTAAATGTACTACTATATTTAAAAATAATTTATTTAAAATATCTTAACTCCCTCAGAATGTTATGAGTGTCAGTACTTAATGGTATATTTTATTATGACTTACCATTAGGATAACATAAAAATACAAATATAAAAAAGGAGTTTTAAATGAATGCACATTATATGAAATTATAAATATTTTTTATTTATATAATAACACTATTATAAAAAGCAAAAGATCTCGCTGATCTTATCTATGATCTTATCTTATCTATTGATTATATAAAGATTACCTAAAAATTTCAACAAAAACTTTCCAGCCCTTTTGGAGTCGAAAGGATTAACATACACACATTGATTTATGTATATAAACAAACAAACAAATCCGTTTTCATTTTAATAAAAAAAAGTAAAACCTCAATAACAAATCAAATGTTACACATAATATTTTTTGTCCTTATAACGAACAATATATTGCTCATAACAACAATAAATTATTTCGAAATCCTGTTCTATCAGAAACAAACAAACGACAAAGAAGCCGTGATCTATATTTACTCATCGCAAAACAATGACACCTCACGTAATAAAAACAAGGATGTGTGCTAATCTTTTTCATCGAGAATATCGGAATGTGGCGGCCGTTCTGAGTAATCGGAACTATATAAATATTGGTAAAGCGTCGCTAGGCTGAACTAGTCCTCCACGTACCAATTGAATTGATCCTTTGTCATTTAATTAAATTAGCTGAACAGGTTAGTTCGAATCTGGGCTAGCACTTCTAAATTTTCTAGTGTTAAAGTTTAAATTGATCTTGTAGTTTGTGAAGGAAAACTATATAACTTAAAAAAAATTATGTATTGTTAATGATATGCAGTAGTGGAGAAGCGTGGTAATTTAGGGTCCATATCTTCTCGTCTTAAATGAATGCTTTTGCTACGAAATGGTACATTTATAGACTGTTACAGTATTGTATGTACCAAACCAAAGAAAACGGTCTAATAAAATTTTTTATACATATATTATACTGTATTCCTGGTGGGAAATCGGGATATGTGGAGATTTCTATTCACTAAAACCCCTGCAACAGCTGTCATCAGCACAGAAATGGAGAGACCGCGGGACCGGTTGCATGAGCATTCCTTGCTGCTCCCGACATATTAGTCTTACCAAAAGCTGATTGATGAATTTATTCGCCTTCTAAAGAGTATGCAATATAAGTTAGTCGCCTATAAAAAAATCGTAGCAAACACGCAAATCGTATTACACTGACAAGTGACAGGGCAGATTAAGCTCTAAGTCCTTCTTAACAAAAGAGAATGGCCTTTGCCCAGCGTTTGACATTTAAAGTTTGTTTTTATTTACTTTTTACATCTTTGTTAATACGCTCACTTGTATTGGCACATTATAAATTCCAAACTATAAGTATAAATAAAAAAAAATGAATATGAAAAACTTTTTTTACAATACAATTTGTCGTTTTTTCTGGAGATTTAAAGTAGTACAAACATTATGTTATAGACGAAAATAGCTAAAATGTAAATTTTCTTCCTTAATACCAAGACAAGAGAACATAATCACACAGAAGCTTATCTTAATCTTTTATTATTGTTATAAACATACAATAATTTGGAAGCATTCTAGCGGATCAAATCTGTACAAACCTCGAGCTCATGTGATTTAGTCATGTGACGGCGAGACAATGACAGCCTTGACATTTTCAAAGAGGACGATACCGACCTTAAGCTTTGGTTTCCTAAAACGGTGGTTCTATCATTTGTGAGTAACTACTTTACGGTGCTAAAACGCACTCTTTAAACCTTTGGTTTACTAGTTAAACGTGTCGTTGTACATCGGGTGCAATATGGCGGACCTAAAAAAGTTTTGAAAAACTGGTGAATTTGAAAAATGTATGTTAAAATCTTTCTTATTGGCTTTGGTTTCCCAGTATACCAAACCTTTACGTAGCGAAGAAGATACCACCACACCACAGTTTTTTAACCTTATTGAACATTATAAAACGGTTTAATAACGATCACCGCTATCCCAGGAAACCGAAGCTTAAAGTTATTGTCATGTCTTTGTAAATAGCTAGTGGCCCTTAATTCTCTTATAATAAAGACTACCTTCGTATAGAAACTAAGCTGTTATGTACTTAAAAAGTGGAGGTTACCTGATGTTGATATTGGAAAAATGTTAGAAAAATTAATAATTTCACTTATGTATATATCATATAGATTAGACATTGGATCTGTCATAACCTCCTATAGAATAAGTCTGTATTGTCTAGTCTCTCAATGCTTGCCAGATTGATAATGAAAGCGGTCATTAATTAAAAAGTAAAGTATCAGCCTGTAAATGTCCCAATGCTAAGAAAAGGCCTCCTCTACTATTAAGGAGAAGATTTTAGAACTTAATTCACCACACTACTCCACTACAGGTTGGCGGATATACATGTGTCATGTTTTTGGGGCAGATGCAGGTTTCACGATGTTTTCCTTCAGCGCCGAGCACGAGATGAATTTAAACACAAATTTAGCATTTCAAAACACAGCGGTGCTAGGCGGGGCTTGAACCCGCGAGTATCGGTTGAGATCGACGTGTTCGAAACACCAGGCCATCTTTGATCCCTAATTTACTCTTACATTACTAATTACTCTTGATTATTACCAAAATAAGTAAAGATTATAAATCATTTCTCAATAATTCGGCTATGTAGCGCAAGTTTTGCATCAATTTTCATAATTAAAATTTTAACCTAAACAGATCCTCCGCTATATTTATCTACTGGCTTCACTTTGTGTCATAAAAAGTACCTTACACGTTAATATGGCGTATAATCTATAAAACTATTAAGTTTTATCAAAATATTTTTAGCATTTTGTGTGTGAAAGAAGAACAAACATCCATCCACCGTTAGGAACTTTTATATTTTTTAAACATTTAAATATAAAAGTAGTTACATAAGAAGTAAAATATCATAATACACAAATTACATAGGTAAGTGGATAAATAAAATCTATAGTAATATTATAAAACTGAAGAATTTGTTTGTTGGCTTGTCTTGACGTGCTAATCTCAGGAAGTACTCTGGTTGAAATTGAAAAATTATTTTGTGTTAGATAGTTTATTTATTGAGGAAGGCTATAGGCTATATTACATCACGCTACGGCTCATAGGACCGAAGCAGCACCCAAAAACACGAGTGAAACCGCAAGAGACAGCTAGTAAATTGTAATATCAAATAATATTTTTATCCACTTATACTTAAAGATAAATGAAATGGAAAAATATGTAGGATTAATTCATATTTCATGTCTGTATCTATGAATAAAAGTTTTTATATGATCTGTAAATTGTTATATCCAAATAACATTTTAAAAGGTTAAATTTTAACCAAGACGGCCTATTCATTCAATAATGTGAATCCGTTAACCGAAGGTCGTTGTTTAAATCCGGGCAGTAACCCGTAACTTAGTTGGTAAGTTATAACTAAGTTTTTTCCATAGTAAAGCTACGCTACCGAATATAAAACCTCCTCTTTTTCGAAGTCGCTTATAAATGTTGCGAGGGTCTACGTGATACATAGTTGAAATCGGTAATCTTTAAATTACTCTTAACGAAATAGATTATTTTGCTCAACTTATAATATTTACAGTTTTAAAAGTTTTCAACAGACTTCAGGAGAGGAAGATTTCATAATTCTTGTACCGTTTTAGATATATATTAAAGCCGTTTATTTTTTATTATAAAGTCTCCCAAGAAGGCTTGAATTGAGAAGTTGGTCATGTTTTAATACCAACTTACTGCCTTTTTCATACGAACTACATAATTAATAACATATTACTGGGTGATAAAATATTTGCAAGCAGGTGGTGCTGCCCAGACTATGTACCTTGGAAAGGTCCCTATCACCAGTATTCCTTGCGCAATTAATAATAAACTATGTCAATGAAACTATTGTAACCTGTTTTTATAAATGAACCACAGAATATGCAATTTTATGTAAACTATACGTAAACTTGTAATTTTATAATTAAATATAAATCGTCTTAAGAGTTAACTACGTTTTCTCAGTTATGTACAAAAATAGCTTTTTTAATTACGATACACGCAAATATCTATAATCCGGTTTGAAATTAAGAAAAAATTTATAGGATTTCAAAAAAACTATAATGGGCTTATCTCAGTTTGTACCCTAATCATTTTTCGGCGGCAAATATTTGTGAGATTTTTTTCTTGCTGATTGTAATTTTTTTTGCGAACATTATAAATATATGAACGTCGGAAGTATGATTCGAAGGGGCTTCGCGGATGTACTCGCAGACACGCGTGTATATATGTATTATCAAAACATTCTTAATCCCTCATTCATGATACTTTTAGTTTCCCCATTTCTTTCCATTATGTATGTAATTTATGTAATTATTTTGTTATTATATGAAATTGTAATTTTCGAACGGTCATATTATGAAATTATCCCTTAGTTAACTTAATTTTAATAACTGACAATTAAGTAATTTTAATAATTAATTATACTCTAATTAGTAAGTTATCAATACATAATTAAAAATCTATATTATTTTTTTAAATTTCAATGGAAAAAATAATTATGTATGTATTATTTATTTCTAATTAAATTTTTCAAAGCTCATTTGTTTTGGATTAATCGGATTTTAAAATAATTTCTTATTATATGACATTAAGTATTAACGAAACTTACTAAATAAGCAAAAAAAAATTTCATGTGATTATATTTTATATCTATCTATACTAATAATAAAATTCTAGCGGGTCGCTGTCTGTACATGGAAGATATATGAAAAAAAATATTATAGGGGGCCTATACCAACGCAATAGAACCCAAAACAATGATTTTTAGAATTTTTATCTGTTTGTCTGTTTATCTGTGCGTTTGTGCACGCTAATCTCAGAAACGGCTTATCCGATTTAGATGCGGTTTTCACTAATATATTGTAGTAAGCTTCACTTAACATTTAGGGTTTGTTTCATGTCAATCGGTCCATAAATAAAAAAGTTATGTCAATTTAAGGAATCACGTTAAACATTTTTTTTGTGTCTATAAATAAATACATGAAAGTATATACAGTAATTACATAAAAAATACATTTTTAAAAATTTTGTCTGTCAGTCTGTCTGTCTATTTGATTGTTCCGACTAATCTCTGAAACGACTTAACCGGTTCTGATGGTACTTTTTGCAGTTAGCAAATGTTATAAGGTGTGGCTACTTCTATTTTAGATATTTTTAAATCTATATATATGAAAAAAATTCTAACGGGTCGCTGTCTGTACATGTAAGATATATGAAATAAAATTATTGGAGACCTTTATCTACGCAATAGAACCCAAAACAAAATTTGTTAGAATTTTTGTCTGTTTGTCTGTTTATCTGTGCGTTTGTGCCCGCTAAAAAAGATATGTCAACTTCTGGGGTCACGTCGAACATTATTTTGTGATTTTCACTAAATACATGAAAGAACTTACATCAAGTACTGTCAATCTGTTTCTTACGACTAATCTCTGAAACTGCTGAATCAAATTTGATGGGACTTTCACTCGCAGTTAGAGGATGTCCATTAATCACGTGAGGCCCAGAGAAGGGAGTGGGAATGGAAGAAAACAATCACAAAATCTCACAAAGTCTAAAAAGTTCTTAAAAATATTACAGCAGCCCCTATAGCTAATATTATAAGGATTAAATTAGGCTACTTATATTAAAAAATATATTTATTTTAATCAATAAGTAAAAGAGAGAATTACACGATAACAAAATATTGGAGAAACCAATAAAATAGTGAACATTTTCCGATTTAAGAGTGGAAGGTATACATCTATACAAATAAATAAAATTGATATGTTTGTTTGTAATTTTAAATAAATGCATATGAAAGTATACACGGTACTTACAACAAAATTACCAATTTTAAAATTTTTGTCTGTCTATCTGTCACTCGGTTTGTTTCGGCTAATATCTGAAACAGCTGGACCGATTTTGATGAAACTTTCACTAACAGAAAGCCAATTTAAAATAAGTTTTCCTAGCCAGAAACGAACACGTTAATTTTGCAAAAAAATAACATTCTGTATTATTGCACCATCTGATACCTTCACAAATTATAAAGATCAACTTTAGTGAGGTACATACAGTAAACTGCAATAAAAAGAAAAGGCTATTTTTTTTTACAAAATTCTATCAAATTCTTACATAAATTAAATCTTTAGCAACGGGATGTTGTAACGCTAATAGCGGGTGAGTACAATAGCCGAGTCCAGTGAAATGTAGATTTTCAACAAATTAATTCATCTTTTTAAGAATTATCTAAACCTACCTAGGTAACTGAGAAGGTGACGGGGACCATAACAAACGTGACATTCTATCAACTTTGTATAACTCACATAGAAAAAAAAGACAAATATAAAAGAAGTTACTGTGAGTAATTCATTTTTTATATTTTCGATTGTATTGTTCACACTCTTCCTCACTTTAGTAGGTGACTAGCATTTTGATGCAATTTATAAAGAAATCGTTCGAAGTAACGCACATTTTTTTCTAAACTTACCGGAACCCATGATTTAACCCACATATTTGATTATGTCTATGTAGAATCGAATACTTAACTTAATTAATGTATAGATTTAATGTTATTTTGTAAAAAAAACCTTTTTCCTTTAATTTGCCGCTTACTATTACTTTCCAAAAGTTGATCTTTACAAGTGACCCTATTAGGTGGTGCAATAATACAGAATGTATTTTTTTTAATTAGTGGGTTCTATTTCTGGCCAGGAAAATCATGAAATAAAAAAAAGAATTATGATGCAGTTTTAGATTTTTCAAAATCGGACACGAGACTCCATTAAGTATCTTTCGCGATTCCTTATAGTTCCGGATTTGGCCTATTAAGCCCAGCAGAAAAAGTCACCCGATATATAATACAAGGTGCAAACTTACCGTTTTGCAGTCGATATTTTAAAGACTACCACAAAACAACTTTTCTTCAACATTTATAGTGAAAACCGTGGAGGAATACCATATATGAGTTAGTATGAGTTAGTGTCTGCTTATAAATACTACCAGAAAGTTCCCAGATTCAAAGTAAAAAGCTCCTTTCTTGAGCACCACTGCAGACTATTAGAACCTTGCTTTGCAGGAGACATGCCAAGCATTCTATAATCCACGCGAACGAAGTCGCGGGCACAGCTAGTTTCCTAAATAAACTTAATCATTTCTCAAATATATTATTTCCTAATCATAATATTAGTGTCAATATCTTACCTCATTATTCACGTGACTTTAGCGAATATTTATTTCTCCTTTTATAAGTTTAAGAAATATGCAATAATATTCTGTAATACATAGGTATTGTTGAGATTTATTACAAAATGTTAAAATTTATTTACACATACTTTATGTAATAAAACTAACAATCTCTCAGTTCCTCTTTTCAAAAAAAAATACAATCTGAGTTTGAAACACAAAGTAAAGAAAGAATAAAAGGCACTTGTTTAGATGGATATAACTCGCGTTTATTTCTTTTTATTCTCTAAGATTCTAAGTCATGGTCAAAATGGTCAAAATGTTTGAAATAATTGAATTATTTCAAACATTTTGACCATTTTTCAGCGACCACACACAAATGATCGCTAAAATGCTTTAAAATTATTGATACGCGATTTCAAATTAATTGCAGTAATCTAAGAAAACAAAATAAAACTAGCAACAATCTGATAAAAAATAATAATCTATTAACTAACTAATACCACTCTTCTCTGTGTTACTATCTCCGGCCCATAGAAACGACGCCGCGTGATACACGTCATAAATTAATATGAATACTAAATCAATTATACACGGTATATTTACTCGTTTTTAATTTTAAGTTTTTTTTTATATCATCTATTATAAATAACTATGAATTCACGTCCGTTTTATTTTAACTATAAGGAAACGGAGATGGATATAATGAAAAATATTGTGTGTATTTTTGTGTATGTAATCATTGTTTACCTCAAAAGTCCCATTGATACGGTTTTTAACGTTCGGTTCGGTTTAACGTTAGCCGGCAAGGAGTAAAAATAATAACCCAAGTAAATAATAATGTCAACAGTGTACATGTATTTTGTTAGGTCTTTTATTTTATTTTATTAATATTATTTATTATATAATTTGTAGGTAATTCTAATGACCATATACTCCCGAAATAAAGTGTAATATTATTCATAATATTCTATTTTTATGATTATGAAATCACTTTTTAGTATGTATTGCATACATATGCGTATATGTATGTATGCAATATATTGCATGCTTCATACAATTGCACAATGTTAATAAATTATACACAACCAAATAAAGCTGTTTTTATTTATATTTTTTAATGCAAATTATATAAATATTAAACAATGCAAAGCAAGGAATATCACAACAAAAAACTGTTGCATATCTACATATGTTTTTTTCCTTTTATAGGCCTTTTAAAATTCCATTTGAAAAAAAACTACAATCGTTTAGGTGCATTATTGTTTTAATACCTATCAACAACGATAAATTATATTATATATAATTCATTTATTTGTTTTATATACTTAGATTTATTTATAAAGGTTATAGATGTATTTAAAAAATTCTGTAATTGACTTCTGTAACAGTCCACTTCCAGACAAACCCGGTAGTTCTATAAACACGATTTTTTTACGAAAGTATCATATATAATGTAATTAGCAAATTGTTATTATTAAGAGAAAATTGTACTCTTTCTCATCCTTTTTTCTATTCTTAAAAAGTAGAGCTGTTGCAATAAAACTATTTTTATTTCAATGAATAACAATCGCAAAAATCTAAGACAACGATAGAGCAGTTGCATTGCTTACAAATCCACAGCAACTCAAAATTTTTAAAATTTGACATCAGTGTAAAAAAAAGAAACTGTAATCTAAAATGACTTTTATGTGCATATATTTATATATCTCTAATTCATTCATTCTTATTTATATAAATTACTTTGAAACAACATTGTTTCACTGTAAATGTGTGCATTAACTACGATGTCTATTTACGTTTTTTATATAGTCATAAAAAAGATTAGTCCGTCTGTATTGGATTCTGACTCAAGTCATGCGGAAATATATTAAATATAACGGATCTTCCTGCTATAAGTGACGAGCCTCCTTAATACAAGTATGATGCAATAACTTGTACACTTGTAATAAGTAAAGGACACAATTGCTATTCGCATTTTATATTATAAATGATGATAGATATGTAATAGCTATAGATATGTAGTAAATCTTATGGGTTTTCACACCCAGGATGTAGTCTACTTTGGATGACATTAGAGACTTGTAACAGACAAGAGTATCTTTGGACCAACATGACCATTGACGAGCATGTTAAAATTAGAAATAGGTACAGATTTTTACAGTCAAATAGTATTAACGTAACATAAAAAAATTAAATATATTTATAAAATACTAATAACTGTAAATAAAAATACAGTATTTAAAATTGTTATTGTAAGCTACTAACTACCGCTAATTAAAAATATTTTAACTACATTTGTAGGTATTTATAGTAATTACAAGACATTCTAACATATATAAAAGTTATATATATAATAAAAATGTTTGTCCTCTAAATCTACCACTATATCGCAATATGTGCTCCTATTAAGTTTTATTTAGAATAAATACCTCATGTTCGTTTTTAAAACGCGTCCATCTTGTTGTTGGAGCCTAGCCAGTTAACAGTGACAGACCAAGTAAAAAATTGATAGATCTATCTCTATCGATCTTGTTTTAATAATATAAAACCTAAACTTTCTATAAATATTCTTTTTTACACAGTGAACATTCAATAGGAAATTTTAATATATTTTGGTGAAGAAAATTGAGACAATAATTTTACTATTGATAAATACTTTAAATATTTTAAGGTGTTTTACGATCTCTCCTTTCGCAATTTTTGATTTGAAGGTTAAAGTTTATATAACACGAGAATCAGTAAGTAGCCAACAAAAGACATATGCAGTCTAAACGCAATACCGTAGTAACGACTGTCTGTACGTAATCGACCATTTAGCGTTTCTTTTAATGTTGTTTTACCAGCAACCTATGATGCGGGTTGGTACTGTCAAATAGAATAGTACAATACATTGTAATAATTATAGAATGAATGCATTATGATATTTTTGAATTATTCAATTGTTATAGAAAATAATTAAATGAGCTACTTCACGCCGAATCTTCTGTGAGAGTGAGGTACTGCCCCGGCCTAGTCAACCCGTATACGCGCTGTAGTCATTAAGCTAAAGCTAGGCTCTACCTCAATAAAATAGGCAATAAATATATAATATAATAACATTTATAAGTACGCAAGCCTTAAAGGCAACCACACATTTTAAAAATTAAAGTATGTATTATGAGATTTAAAAATATGTAACTTTTTCTCGTGACTTTGCTCGCATCATTGTCGATTTTATTACGCCAGACGAACGTCTTCAACCTTATTTTTCTGTCTGGCTGATTCTTAATATGCGTAACGTGCCAGAAGTCATTTATAATATGCCTCACTATTAATACTAGATTTATTTACGCAGGGGGATTCCAGGAGTATCGGGTTATGTGAAAATTTACACCCACTAAAACCCTTGCGATGGCCGTGCTCGGCATGGAAACGGAGATGATCCGCGGGATCGTTTGCGCATGCGCATCCGCAGACCCTCTCGTGTGACGCTCCGACCGTGGCTGGCGGAGCTCCCGCAAACTTCGCTCTCAGCTGCCATCCACCTCTGGACCGTAGAAAAATGTACGGGGCCTCCACGGTTCCAGGTTGAGTCCTATTTGTTCTACCCAGGGCGCTGGTGGGGTTATAATACTAGGTATAATATATATTTCACAGGTGTATAAACAACAAGTTGACAAAATGCTATCGCACTCGGATGAAAGGTATAGCAGCATATAAAATGCTGACGAACAATTTATTAAATTAACTATAACTGGAATTAGTATGCCATCCAAGCAAATTAAATTCCATATTTTGTTTTTAAGGTTGTTTAGTTATAAAGTGTAAATTAGATGTTTAATGAAGAAAACTTTATCTCGATATCTAACATCTAACTCCACGTAAACAAAATCGTAGGTAACATAGCTTGTTCCTGTTTGTAATACATGATATAATATATGAAACCCAAATGTTTAGTTCTTAATTCGTACAAAAGAGTTCAACGCGTCCTCGTTCCAACTGACTAAATATTGTATGCATGTTATGACCTAACAATTTTGATATGAAAACAACTTTTTAAATAAACCTAGTATTAATAGTGAGGCATATTATAAATGACTTCTGGCACGTTACGCACATTAAAAAACCTTTTACTTTAATAGTTAAAAATAAAAATTTCAAATCATTTTTACTTACGATTAATTAAATAAATTTATATTTTAAAAATATGTCATTAATCTAGAATCAACTAATTTAAATTAAAAGAAAATATATTATAATAATATTATAATTATATCGTAAAGATTTTTGTATATTTATTCTACAATTTGAAATAATTATAAACAAGAATGTAAGTAATACAAAGAAATCATATTTGGACTCAAACAAAATTTTAAATCCAAAATATATCGTATAGCGGTCGTGTCTAATTAAAGGCACTTATTTATTTTTATTCACAATAAAAAAAGACAGTGATATTCTCGACTGTACCTATCGGATTGATCCGGCTCGATTTGCACGTGCAAGGTTTCCTCGGCATTAGCAGCATATGACTAAACTTATTTAACATGTATAGGTAACGCGTGTGCGTATATTATATAAAAGCAAATGTCTGTTTGTTCGATCATATGTGTCTCATACACTGTCACTCCGTTTGGTCGATTGCGATAAAACTTTGTCGCAATTTACTTGCACTTGCTAGGAGGTTATAAACGGTTAACTTCAGGTAGGTGGCGGTGTCGTACCGGACAGAAAAATAAGTTTAAGATGATCATAAAATTATTATTATCAGTAAAATTATAAAACTTTAGTTTGTTCTTTTGAATGGGTATGAAGGAACCTCTCTGAAAATATTAAAAAAAATATTTTTGCCTCTAATCGCCAATTTATGAGGAAGGTATTAAGCGTCTCACGATCACTTAAAGGAGCAGAGCAATAAATATAAACGGCTACATCGCACTACTTGTAATCTAACCAGCTGCAGGTAAAACCACGAGATAGAGCATACATACATCATTTGTAAAATTATTTCTTGGTACGTTTCATCTTTATTCTTTGATATGTAAAAACAATCCCGGAACAATTATTGACGATATTTTTTATGAATGAAATACTACGTACGTAAAGCTCACACGTAAACTGATCACTTGATATTGAGTGTCTACGCCCAACATCATCATTAAAAATGTTAATATTATAATTAAGACTTAAAAAAAAACAATCGACTTTAAAATCAAAAACCCAATTTCGTTTACGTGGACGACATGCTTGTACCAGTTACTTAGTTTTTAAAACCAAACACCTAAACCAATTTTGAATTCTATGGGACAAATCTGAAAGTATACCCTTAAAAAAACTATTTTCAAAATCGGTTAAAAATGACGGAGTTCTGAAGTAACAAACATTAGAAATAATAATAATAATAATAATGTACATACATACGCTACAAATTCAGAACCTCCCCGTTTTTGAAGTCGGTTGATAACCTATAATAATTATTAATTGCTAATGGCATCCGTGAAACGAAAAGTAGTCTTGCGAATATCATTGAATAGGTTTTGTTACTTATAGCAATTTTCAGTTCATATATTTCATACTTAAGATCAGAATTTTTTTAATCTAATGAAATGGGTTACAATAAAAACTTTTTAACGCTATTAAAATTGTAATAATGAACGTAGCATTTGTAAAATAAATGTACAAATTGATAGCACAATTTTGTAGTAATATTATAATGTAATACAAGTTTTATATATAATGTTTAATGTCATTTTAAGGTTTTATAAGTTAATTTCATGTTTTAACATTCTTTATAATGCAATAGATTTTAAAATGCCACTATTTTATTACCTATATTAAAGATAGCTTTAAGTGTTTTTAATTGCAATAATATTTTGCCATTCGCAACTTTAGCAAACATAATTGTTATTGCTCTAATTTAATTGGGTATTATTACTGTATTTCTATTATTTAGGTCATTTTGGTCGCCTTTTCAACTAAATATGTTTCAGTGTTATTTTTTAAAAGATACATTGTATAAAATTATCAATTGCGAAGTGTAAATACAAAATACTCGTATGAATATAAATAGGTATGTTTTTAATGAAATATATTATATATATTATTTAAATATATGAAAAAAAATCCATAAAGTGACAACTAATTGTTACTTAATAAAAGCTACTTAACCAAGAAAAGGTTAATATTAGACAATATTGCATTGAAAAAAAACAAGAACGTTCCTAAACTGTTTTATTCTCATGAATGTAAACACTTTAATTAGTATTGTGAAACCATTTTGTATGTCAATAAAGCACATGTTAGAAATACAAAATAACACGTAACGCGAACGTAACGTTAGCCCAGTTTACGTATAGTTTTCGCAACAATATACTACACGAATATTGTTAAAAAATCAAGAAGTACATAGGAAAACGGCTCCTATTGTATTCTCGATAGGTGTAGGAAATGTGTGTACGTATTCGAAGTTTTTAGCAATCTGCCGTGGATACACGAGAAGCATTGTGTACCTCTCGCCCGCAGTCACATGAGCGGAGTCACATGCTCCCGCGCCGGTTGCATTTGCGGAAGCGTCGACTTTCTCCCGCCATTTTACATATTTGAACGCCCCCCGCTCTTCGTAAAGGGCAACCGTTTTATCTGGTAATAAGTCAATAAATTATTAGTTTGGTTTTAAATTGTGAAATGTTTAAAATTATTATGGAAAATGATGATAACGAATGATGATATTCTAAGTTTATACAAAAAATCTACACAATCTAGACTGACGCTGAAAGAAATATTTGCTCCACTACAGACATAAGTTTTAATTAAGCTAAACGTCTTAACCAGGCATACTCTATTCTCAGTTCTCATTTTGGATGTAATAGAAACATAAATAAGTTAAATTATTGTTTCTTTACTTTGTAAAGTCAATGTATTCTTTCTGGGGCAAGGTATTGTAATAGATTTTATTACACACATATGTACATTTTAAACCGACTTCAAGAAATGAGGAGGTTTTCAATACGTAGCGTATGTTTCTCTTTTTATTAATGTTTGTTACCTCAGAATTAGTTATTTCGTAAAGGATTTTGACAATTCTTTTTGTTTATTCGAAAGGGTATACTTTCAGATTAGTCTCATGAATTTTTACCAAAATCGGTCCAGTAGCTTGATTATGACATTTTTCAAAATAACTGAAATAAGTATGTTATCTAAGGAAACGAAATTGACTATTTTTAAGTCGATTTATTTTATATAATTCACTTGAATAGTTAAAGATAATCTAAAAGAAATATTGAGAAAAAAATACAAAATTGCTATATGTAGATTTCATGCAGGAAAAACCAACTCTTTCCCTTACGCTTGTCGGTTCTTAGAAATAACATTTGAAACATGTACCTCTTTATTTCACCTAATACTAACAAATTTATAAAATACAGTGATTTACTTATAAAAAGTATAATTTTGTCAGTTTGTATTTTCATTAAAAAATACGTCGTTGTTTCATACTAATAATGTCTCATAAATTTTAATAACATTCAACTTAATTCTTTAATTCATATCTGTTTATAAAAAATAAAAACATTTATCATTCAACATATATTATATCACGAGGTCCCATTCAAAATAAATAAATTATACGTTTAACAAGAATCATTAAATTATTAGACGATTACAGAGATTATCTTGAAGAATTCACATAAACCCAGTATATGTTAAGATTAATAATAAACCTACTTGCTTACTCGTCCGCGTCTTTTAATTGGTGTCTTAGCTTGCGTCGACTCCGCGAATAATTTTATTACATTCCATTTGCATAGTCATGTGACTTGTTAAAACATTGCAGTTATTCTGAACCTCGTGGTCGACGTTATGTAAGACGTTTTTATCGCCACCTGGGAACCGGTTGAGATAGGGCCCGCACACAACATTCAAAATATAACAAGTATTTATTATTAACATGTGTTTATTTAAAACGTGTATTTTAAACCATTACTTTATTCCGACTGTTAGGGTGTTGTCATATTTTATACAATAACAGCAGATAAATAGATAATTGTTGAAATGTGCCTTTAGGTACTCTTATATATTTTTAATTATAATTCCAAATCAGATAGGAAAAAAAAAATACTTCACACTATAATTTCACGCCTGCCTTAATAAGTTTTGTCACTTTGGAGCACGAGATTAATACCTAGTTCTGTAGATATTATTATTTAATTTCCTTAAATATTACAAAACGTTGGTGTTATTTTCATCCCATTTAAAACGAAATATTCCAGAAACATGTTTTTGTGTACGAGACCTTATTCCGGTTCACAATAGAGTCACTTGTGAAAATCCGTTGCAAAAATCCGAATTTAATCATCCCAAAAAAAAACTACAAATCACGCGGTATAAAATTCGTATCGGTCATCGATCGCTGGTAATTTTCATCCAATTAATATTTATTTTTAGGAATCATATACATATAGGTATTTGTCTTGACGGCCATAATTAATTATTATGCCGAAAATCAAGTTTGATCTGAGCTAAAATATAAGAAACTATGTAATTATTATTAAACAACCTTCAAAGCATTCTCCATACAAACTTTGAACCTCTGTATTATCCCTTGAGGGGGTGAATTTTAGAAAATCCATTCTTAGCGAATGCCTACGTCCTAAAGTATCTGCATGCCAAATCTGATTAATGCTTTCAGATGTGTGATGATAGATCAGTGACTCAGTAACGGTTGGTTTTTACGAGTTTGTATATAGATAACTTCTAGCATAGCAACAAAAGCGTAGGTGGTATCGACGTTAAAAATCTCCTTCATATTCTCATATAGTCGTATAATAAGCACGCATAATAATAAGAACACAAAATTATTTCAAATAAAATATTTTAATTCCAATATTTATAAGTAGAAAAAATTGCGTTTTTACCAGCTAAATAAAATGCAGTCTATTATTTTTTCATGATAGTAATATCGGTAACGATATCCATTTCATGCTCATATGCTCACTCACAAAATTTAAGATTTTTATATTCGGTGATTGGTTTTAAATGGAAAACGACAATGTTTATTATACATATTTCAGTAATATATTTTGTTTATTTTAAAGATGATCGATTCATAGATAAACATATAACTCCAAGAAAAATCATACTGTTTTTTATATCAAAACTCATTTTAAGATCTTCGATTTCGGTCGTAAGCTAAGCTTTCTTTTAATTCCAAAAATTCGTCAACCACTTTTCCAAATACCTACTGCACCATCACCTTACATGTGCTACAAGAAACAGGACGTAGTTTTGCACGTAGGCGGCTAATTGAGCAAAAGTTTTTGTCTGTGTGTAAGTATATATATGTACGTATGTATTATATTATAAAAACTATATTTTATATTTTAGACAAATCAATGAGTAAAACCAACAATTTATTATGAAATTAATTTAACCCACAGTTTCTCATGTATACAAAACGTTTTACTTTTTCATTAATTTCTTAGCACTGGGATAGTTCACGTCATGCGCAATATTTAGTTGCTAATGACGTCGTGCAATTATATCACAGTGTAATCGCGACGCAGAACTAGTGTCGCGAAAGCATTTTTGTATTTTTCCCAGCAATACTGTCCTTACGACACTATTTTTAAGAAATAAATTACATAAGTAGGTACTGCAATTAATTTTATGAATATAATTTTATCGTGTACGATAATTGTTCTGTAATGTAAATTCGGTTTTATATAAATTACCAGTGATAGCAGAATGGATATTTATAAATAAAAATGTAACATTTTTTTTAAATTTTTTTTATACATAGTAAGCCATATATGTATACGTTTATCAATACGAGTCTACAGGATCCAACGTTTCCTCGGAAACAACTTTATATGTTGATTTATAATATTTATTTTTGACAGACGCGTTGGCGCAATGGTCACTGTAACTGACTAAAGCGCTAACGGTCGCGGGTTCGATCCCCGCTCACGGCAAACGTGTGTATTGGCCATACAGATGTTTGTCGTTGTCTGGGTGAGTGTTTCCGGACCCCCGACACAAGATCATGAGATCTTAATGGGTGCCGTTGAGTGTGATGCGTTGAGTGTGATGCGTTATTTACTTATTTATAGTGACGTACATAAAATAATTGCAAATACATATCTTACTTGAAATTTATTGTAGAAAACTCAAAATGTATGGAAAATGACATAAGACTTGGAAAAGTCACGTGATTGAGTGAATAATGATTGGAGGAAATAAAATGCATAGAAAATTGCTTATTTTTAAGCAACTTATTTGTTCGTTACCATATATATAGCTTATCGAATGACATGGAAATGTTAGAGACCTAATATTTTTATTTATTGTCTATCAACGAAACTCTTCGATAAATAAAGTGACTAATCTTAAAAATGTATAGAAAGGCTTATGTCGAAGTTACGTGACTTTTCGATTGAGTTTTCAATAAAAATGCTCTATCTGTTTTTAAAGCACATTTAATTTTCTTAAGTCGAAAATAATAATATTAACATTAATTCTTACCTTTACTTTTTTATTAATAAATTTATTTTAATCCTTAACAAATAAAATAATTGTTTTGTAATTAAAAAACCTTATATGTATTTAACAGTTTTAATTTTATAGCCTTAAGAAATAATTTAAAAAACATTAAAATAATTATGTAAATAAAAAACAGAAAAACTCTTCAGGAAGTGTGATATGTATGTATTTTCGTT
The DNA here is from genome assembly GCA_037950945.1 of Hypolimnas misippus. NCBI lineage: Eukaryota > Metazoa > Arthropoda > Insecta > Lepidoptera > Nymphalidae > Hypolimnas > Hypolimnas misippus. Next base: position 8,898,378 of record JBBEEQ010000029.1, on the reverse strand, counting down.
TGGCAATAGAATATTTATTACTCAATTGTATATTGCATATTTTTCAATCTTAATTATATTTTACTAGATGACTCTCGCGGTTTACTCGCGTTGATGGTTACTGCTCCTACGAGTCGTAGCGTGACCTTATATAGTGTTTTAGGTTATAATCTTCCTCAATAAATGGGCTAACCAACGCAAAAAAAAAGAGTCTAGTAGTTTCGGAGCCTATTCAATAACAAACAAACGATCAAATCTTTCATCTTCATAATCGTTTACGTTTATCACTTCGCTCCTGTAAATCATTCATTAATTATCAACTATTATAGTCTGTATCTAACAATAAAAATGTCTTAACAAATTGAAAATCAATTTTCTAATTGGGCTTTTCTTTACCGTGCCCAAACAAATTTTACAATTTTATAGTACTTTCGTTTCCGTTTGCTTCCGCTCGCGGCACAAAGTATCCTACATGCTATTCAAAAAAAAATAATATATTCAGTTCAGTTCAGTTCATTCAATAATATATGAGTTTCGTCGAAATTATATAAATAGTTTTTGCGTAAAAGATCCAAACATCCATCCGTCCTCACAAACTTTCGCATTTATAATAAAAACAAAATAAGTTCTCCGTTTAATATATATATTTATATAGTGGAAAATATTTGTAATACATGTAATTATTATGCAAAATTGGGTTTTACTACCGTCGGCGGACGCTTATGCGATATTATCTCAACGGGCGATTCCAAATGTCCCGTGTTTTCGGTAATAGTAAAAAGAATATTATACTCAAAGGACGTTAAGAATCCGGGTTGATGAACCCGGAAAGATGGTTACAGTGAATGGTGTGGAGACATGAAAACTAGAATGTAAGGGCAAATGCAAAACGATGTAAGGAGAGTACCAAGGCCGACTTCTGGTAAAATTAAGGTTAAAACATTGAACGTTGTAGTTAAGTCATTTGCAAATTTTGATATGTATGTATGAATATGTATTTAATTTGTATTGTGAAAATACACTTTATAAAAAAAACTACTTTTGAGAGCCGAAATGGAAAAGGGGTTAGAACATGTCTACTTCAATCTATGTCAACGTGTTCAAGCCCCGACTAACACCGCTAAGCTATCAAGTGTTAATTTTTTTTTTAATTTATCTCGTGCTCGACTTAAAAAAACATCGTGATCTGCTTGTGTCGGTAGAAATTCTGATACATGTATATCCGTCAACCCGCAGTTGAATATATAGCAGTATTTATACCGATATATATCCTACTATCAAATAAAAAAAAATTGTAAGAAGTAGAAACATCGATGACTTTAACTCGAGCAAATCTCCGAGTTTTCGAAGCAATTTTCGCAAAAAAAAATAGTTTCCCAGTCCCTGTATCTTAGTTACCGTTTTACTTATACTATCCCAGTTAAAGAAAACACTAAAACTATAACTCTATACACATAGTAAGTGTCTATTTAAGTTACGTCCACACAAAGAATCACGCTTTAAAAAAGAATCCTTTCATTACACATTTATCTGTCTATTAAAACAATCCACATAATTACATAGAAACCAAAGTATATATACCGCGTTTACTATTAAGCTGAGCCTGTACTACCTAGTACATATCAGTAAATCATTTAGGAGCATTGATGCTGCGGTCACGAGTGCACGCGTATCCTTCGCTATATAGCCCGTTCTCCTATTGCTTGACCCTGAAGGATTACTTATAGCTACTTTGTTTTTATTGCTAAGCCTCAAATGTATAGTAAATGAATCTGTACATATGTACCCGCATTTCAAGTCTTTCTGTTTTAATCTGTGATTAATACCTTCTATATTATTGTTATCAATCTCTTTTTATAAAAAAAATACCGATTTTATTAATAATCTAAAAACCAAACGGGACCATCGTAGATGTATAAATACTCAATAATCGAGGTATGGTTAAAATTGATTCCCAATGGCACACTCATTACATACCATAGACAAAATATATTCGACCAAATTCAGTACAGCTTTTTATAATTAAACAATGCTCTCTTTGATGTTGTACACTGTTTAGTGTTAATAATTTAATGTTAAATTATAATAAAACTAAATACATAAAATTTACAACGCCCAATGTTAAAAATGTACAAGTCTCTGTTGGAACCGATGGAAACTACAGTATTTCTTGGTATTACTGTAGATTTCAAACTACAAAGGGCCCCCTATATTGAAAGGTTAGCGAATGAACTTAGCTCTATAATTTTTGCTATTAAAATAATTAGAAAATTAACAGATGTTCAAACGGGACGCTTAGTTTATATCAGCTATTTCCATAGTATAATTTCATTTTATAGTATAATTAATACAGTATTTTTTCTGCGGATAAATGGCTGTTCGCGCTAATTATAGCTTTGGCCATAAAGAATCTTTAAGAGAACAATTTAAAGAAATTAAGATATTGACTGGTACTTCTCAATTCATTCTTGAAAATGTAATATATGTTCATAGAAACATTGACACATTAAAAAAATGTGATAACCATCATATCAATACAAGGAACAACGAGTAAGTAATTCTTTTGTTGGGAGGCGAATGAGATTTTACAACAGGATCCCAGAATACGTTCAAAATGCTTCTATAAGAAAGTTAAAAAATATTGTAAAGAAGCGTTTGTGTGTTAGAGGTTATTATAATATTAAAGATTTCATTGATGGACACACACCTTGGAAATAATGCGATCGCTTCAAGGCTGTGTCAATACATTTTGCGTATTGTAACCAGTCTTGACGTTGTTAATAAAATTTTTAAAACAAACGTCACTTTGATTTTGTTTCGCGGTTTCTTCTCAGGCCTCAGGTTTTACTTTTCCGAAACCGTGGTAGATTCATTTTCTTGACGTTCAAAAAAAGAATGTAAATTCCTATTTTGAATAAAAATACTTTGATTTTAATTTTTTTATTTTATTAAAAATCGATCAAATTGCATATTACATTCCGCGACATTTCACTTAATTTATTATTTAAGTAAAGTAAATAAATATCATAGTCCATTTTTAGGTACACTGATAATTGAAATAATCTTGTCTGAGAGACCATAAGTTACGAACACAGTTTCGCCCGAGGCAATTTTTTTACACGAAATTAAGGATATTATTGCAGCTGCTCAATTTATGATCTTTAAATATATTTTTCATTTAACTACTTATTTTTATGTATAATTCACATATAAATAAGATATTTTTAATTTCATAGATATCGTCCTTGAATGATCGAAATAAGTTAAATAGATTATAAAACATGCGGAAACAGTTATGGGCCACGATTCATAATATACAACACGGAGTGTAATAAAATATAAGCACGCCGTTAAAATACGGCATGCACTGAGTATATTGTTTGATATCTGATAACAATTTTTCGTAACCGAAAATATAGGTAATCAACCATTTGAAGTTCATGATTTATTGTATGCAACCGTATAATTTGAAATGTTTACTCCAGGCGGGTTATGAAGCCGGGCGTATTTCGAAGATATAGGAGGTTTAATTCCCTTTCACCGGCCATGTTATACCTCGTGACTCGTACAGCGTTCCTTGTTTTGTTATTCTTGATTGGTGTATACTCTGTTCGTCTAGATTTTATTCCTTTTTTTTCTTAAAACCATGAATGATGTTATTGAGATTTATAATAATTATAGGTAATACGGTAATGTCTTTGGAAAGAGTGATGTATTCTGATAACGCGTCACATATTTAAGGTTATTCAAAAAAATTTCAAGTCATCTAAACTAAATAGTTACGGAAAAAAGTTTCTAAATCAGTAAAAAAGGCCGTGTGGCTTGACATAATATTGCTTATCTGCGTCTATATATAGTAACTAGATCGTGGTCGCGACTTCGTCTGCAATGTCTGTAATGCCTACGTCATAGTAGCTTTATGCATGCAAAGTCTCAGCCCGATCGGTTTAAAATTGACAAAGTTTCATACAAACTTTTATCCCCTATTTTATCCCCTTGGGGGTAGAATTAATCAAAATCTTTTGTTAGTGGTTGCCTACGTCATCTATTTATAAGCCAAATTTCGGTCCGATCCGTCCTGTGGTTTGGGTTGTGCGTTGATAGATCACTATGTCAGTCATCACCTTTGAGTTATATATATTTAGATAGATACGCGAACATGACTATGATATATGTACCCATTAACATGTCAGATCTGTGCAGTAATGGTCGAAAATATGCGCTATCAAAATAAGTAACATACTCACTATTAAAGTTGTTAATTTGTTGATATTGTAAATAAGAATAAAAAATAACTGGTCAAGTGCGAGTAGGACTCGCGCACCCAGGGTTCCGTACAAACTTATAGAAATCTATATAAGACTAACCCATCTACGCCATTTGTGGTCTTCATCATCAGTTCCAACATAAGTTACTATCAAAAATACCTAAATCGGTATACGCTTGACTATAATATTTGAGGAGTTCCCTCAATTTCTCCAGGATCCCATCATCTGATCCTGACCTGAAGACAATGGGACCACCTTGGAAGTATACCTTTTCAAACAAAAAAAAAATTTGAAAATCGGTACCCAAATGGCGGCGTAATCGGCGACCATTTGTACCATAAGATCTTACTTCTTGCCAAATTTCATCGTGCTAGGTCAATGGGAAGTACCCTATAGGTTTTGATTCCCTTGCGAAAACGCTAAAATGGTCAAAATATACGACATATTTTCCATTATCTTTTGATTGCGTTGACTTAGAACTTTAATATTTTCACGGCCGCATGTCATCGTAGACTTGAGTATATGATATTAATTTCAACATGATACGTCTATGCATTTCTGAGAAAAAAGGGTTGACATCCCGACAGACAGACAGACAGACAGACAGACGGACAACAAAGTGATCCTATAAGGGTTCCGTTTTTCCTTTTAAGGTACGGGACCCTAAAAACCAAAAACAAAAATACGAACCCACAAAAGACGAACGGGGATTAAACTAAAACTTTATTTATAGGAGGGTCAAGAATTTTAATAATAATTGACATTGTAATTTACTTGCCCACTAAACTGGAATAGGCTATATTTATTTTACATCACTTGGATGATTTATTTTTACCTACCATACTACTTGAAATGACGCAATGACTTTCTCGTGTATTATTATGACTTTTTGATTAATCAAATCTGAGGCATGCCTCTCATGTGTAAAGAGTCAGTACTTAATTAGTTCAAAGTAAAGACGGCTCGCCTGTCCTCGTCTGTGGAGGCAGAATAGTTCTCTTAAATAGTAATAATATCTTTATTTTATTAATCACAAAACACTTTTATATTACGAATCGATAGTAGCTTTTCTTTAACTAAAATAATATAAAAAGATTTACATTGTAAAATTAAGGTAAAATGTGTGTTTTTATAATATTGTATTTTTTATTAAATAAAATAATAATTTATATTAATAAAAATAAACAAAGGGTTAAAAAAATGAGCGTCACATCGATTTCATACCAGAGGCGCCAAATTACTAATACTACTTTTAATTATTATAACTTTCACGAATGAACCTCTTTTATTTTATTGTTTCTATCGATTTTCTATCAACTATTCTATTCTATATTACACAAACTAGAAAGTAAGTGCCAGGCTTTTAACTACCGTTTAAACGTTCGCCAAAAACAATTTTATAAAAAAATTTTGACGCCCCGTAAATGTAAAACATAAAACTTAATGGTAGAGTCTATAAACAATTAATTAATAATAAAATTAAAAACACACACTTTAAACCAAAGTTAGTCCAAATCTCACACATATATTATATAATTTTTATCTAGCTCGTTTTAACATTTGATTTAAAGATATATCTTATTGTAAAAGCTACACGCATAATATTTGTCAGTAATGAAATTTACCATTTCATGATGTGTGGACACACTTAGGGAGAGATAAGGGAATCGAGAGTAGTAATGGGAGAGGGCAAGACATGAGATCGTCATGCCGTTTCCCGTCTTGGCATTTAACTCTATTATGCTGCCAAGGTGCGCTAATGTGTAAGATCTATTTAGATCTTTTACATCAGAATTTATAAATACAACATAACAACCTTTTTATTGTATAATAAACATAATTAATCTTGACCTAATTTTTTTACACCATTTCAAAATCTATATACAATAGGCTGTTTAATTTTGTAGGCAAAATATAAAATGTAATTTTATTACTGACTTTTCTTGCCCCTGCGTCTTAGTGATGTAATAGTTACCAATATCAAATTTCATGAAGATTGGAGAATATTTAGAGATCGCACATTTTGGCTGCTTTCGTCTTATACTGGCGAAATACGTAATACTGCAAATAAAGGGAAACAAGGCCCTCAAAAATCAGCAATTGCCACATTTTCAATAGCCAAACATTATTTAGTTACTATTTTGAATTTCTATTATTTACCTGCAAAAAAATAAGAAAAACACACATAAAAATTAGAAAAACACATACACTATTACAAAACACTTCAGTATTACGTATTTCATTAGAATGAGATAAAAGTGGCCAATGTGTGCAACCTCTAAATATTATTCAATCTTCATGAAATTTGGTATATATGTCTTTTGTGACAGTACGACTTAAACATCCTAATATAGGATTATACATACGTATATATATATATATATATATATATATATATATATATATATATATATATATATATGATTATATGACTGATTGCTCTATTAACGCCCAGCCAAACTACTGAACGTATTGGATTGAGACACAGTAAGTTAAAATGACGTAAGCATTCGCTAAGAACTGATTGTAAACATTCGATCCCTAAAGGAATGAAACGGTGAGTCAAACATTGTATGAAGATATAAAACTTAGCGCAAGCGAAGTCGCGGGCAAAAGCTAGTGAATACGCATATTACTATGTATACATCTTAATTATTTTGTATTTTAATATTTGTATAAAATATGTGTATGCTATTTTTTAATGTTTGTAGTATTAAATTAATTACCTAGATGAATGAGCTTTGGTCGATGTTTTTTTTTTTGTAAACGACGTTTCTAAAAATGTAGCTAGATCGATTTTGTCACCCTAAAACACCATATATACTAAATTTTATCATATATATTTTATTGTATTCATGATATTATGTACAATAATTGCTCGTTTACACGAATTTATTATAATAAGTTGAAAATGTTTTGAAAGACTAACTTTACAAGAATCAAACTTGGTAACTTAGTCAAGGGTACACATATTTAACGCGGAGTGAAAATATAAAACGTAAACAGTTAATGCTTATTTCGTAACGTCTCTTTCAGTGTCCTTAGATACCTACTACTTAACGGATTTTAGTTGAAGCTGATAAATATAAAAATTGATTTGTTCATGTTTGTTCGCTATGGAAATGGCTGGAGTGATTTTGATAAAATTTTTAGGTAATTTTCAGCTTAGACCAATGGATGATCGTCTGAAGGTAACAATTAGATTCTTGTTAATGTTGCTGTATATTTGGCACAATTAATTAGCATTATATTTTAATATTACCGTGACGGATAAACGCACTACGGATTCCAAACACGATCCTTCATTCTTCTTATTACTAATATTTTTGTTATCCACAATCAGATATCGATTAATTTTAACTACAATGTGTAAAATATTTTATCCCAAAAATTAAATTGATAAGCGGATAGACGAAATGCGAAATCTCTTTATGAACATTACCATTTACTTTTATTGAAACATATAATTGAAATTCATACACGAAATTTTATTTCTGTTATGTGAACTAGCTGATGTCCGCTAGTGCGGCTGCGCAGAATTATCACTTCGAGTAACTTTTTTTTTCTCGAATGTCCTATCTATCTTCATACCAAAGTTCATCAAACCGCTTTTGCTATTAAGTCGTGAAGGATTAACAGAGAAATAAAGTTACTTTGAGCGACCCTTCATCAAGATTATCATTTCTAATATACATTATATACGTGTAACTGTAACGGTTTTTGCAACACACATCAATGGCAAATGGCAGAATTTATTCGTACTTACTTGGCACTTACCGTTATATTTTGGACAATTCACACAATATTTTTATAAATTATAGCCTATGTGTTATATATTATTTTAAAGTTTTAATAAAATCCAATCAATACATTCAAACTTTTGCGTTTATAATATTTGTGAGGATTTAATTTTGACATATATTTTTGAATATAATTATGTAAAACTTCACCATTGAATAAAATGTTTGTGCCCTCTGAATATTACTAGGTATACTAAATATTAAAATGAATATAATTAAAATATATATAATTATATATACGAACCAAACGTTACGTGGAAAGCGAAGCTACTTAGCATTCTTTTGATAAAACGTCAACAGAAAAGCTTGACGAATTTCTGAATACGACAACTCATTAAGAAAGGTTGAAAGTGAAAATTTTCGTCAATATTTGACTTCAAATCCATGCAGTGTTACCTTTTGTTTAAATATAACTCTTTTGTGGTAGAATTAAGGCTCAGAGTTAATATTGCTTTTTGATGGAAAAAAATTGCGAAACAACCTTAATATGTTCGTTTGCTTAAACTTTGAACTCATTACGCTTTGTTATAAGAAAGCGCACTATTAAGTAATATTTTTTTACCGATAATCTCATGTACAAATAAGCAAGATTTTGATAAATGTAGATCTACACCATTATTATAAAGAGGAAAGATATGAATGTTTATTTATTTGCATTGTTTTAGTAGTTTCGGAGCCTATTCAGGCCTATTCAGGCGCCTACACTACTAAACCGATATAAAAATATTTCTGCGTTTGTTAGATCATTTCACTAAGGAAGTTTATAGGCTGTATTACATCATGCTATGACTCACAGGAACGAAGGAGTAACTATAAACACGAGTGAAATCGAAAGGGGCAGCTTATATACTTTAATCTATACAAGTTTTTCAGCTTCCGACAACGTTATTATTACGTCATTCTCTTAAACACTATAAATAAACCAAAATTAACGTAGCTCATACTAATTGCGAGTGGGAAAAAATGTTTTGATCATTTAGTGTAATGAAAATATTACTAATATGTAAAAAAAGATAACCGATTTTAAAAGCAAAATGTGCCATTTAGTTGACTTGGCTGATTAATTCCAGTTATTTTAATATCAAAAAGGAACCTAATGAACTGAGGTTAAAAAAAATCTATAGACCAATTTAAAAGAATAAAATCCTTTCAAATAATAAAAATTAAAAACAGTTATTAAATGCCGGACTTCCAAAGTAACAAACATTTCAATCACACAAACGAATAGAGAAGCTTCTACTCTTTCAAAATTGGTTAGAACAGTTTTAAAACTACTAATCTCATGATTAATTGACGTTGGCTCTATCCCTATGCTTAACATACCTTAAGTAATTGCGTTCGAAATTATGTAATTTCGTAATTGTTATAAGCTAGTTGAGATGACACGATGTCACCGGACTGGTTTGGAGGCGATCTCTACTTTCACTTGATGTTCATGTCACCTGAGTACTTGATTGTCTCGGGGACCTCATTATGTTATCCAGATTATCATTACTTAACCGAATCTTAGGACACCTACAAACAAAAGACAATGTTCGTTATTTGTTAAATTATTATTAGGCGAAAATTACACTTGTAAGTTTTAGTCTTGAAACAACTCTGTAATCTGATAATATTTACCTAGGTAACATTACGTAAGCTGTGAGTCATCATCATCATTTACTTAGCGTTATCCCGGTTTGCGAGTCTCCCGCTCGCGCGGAGGTCTACTACTTTTGCTACTCCATTTCACACAATCTTTAGCATTCCTTTTTTTTCACCGCTTGGGCCATCCTCTTCTGAGTGTCAACAAATAAGTCACAGGCAATAAGTTCTTTCATAGGTATGTGTACGAGTATATTAATTTTATGTAATTCCGTGAACAAAACTTATAAGTGGAATTTTCGCCTTATGGCTATTGTAAATTTTTTAATTTTGTTATACTTAAATATAAGTTCTATCAAACCATAATAGTTCCTTGTTTAAGTGAGTATTAGTACGATTGCAATTATTACAAGCGATTTGCTATCGTCCGTGAACTAGTTACGTTAACAATAACCGATGTGTTTCAAACCTTCATGAAAAGCTGATCTTGATCAAATTATCATGCCACCACATCCTTGACTTTTTACTATTTAGTAAAATAAGGAAACTATAAAATCATTCAGAACAGGTAGAAATATCGTGTAACAATACCGTGTAAATTAAACCATCTCTTTTTGGAAAGTCGAATTTAAAAAGAGACGATATTATTATTTCTATCACTCTTTTCTATGTATCATGCCTTAACCTTAAATTAAATCCGAAGAAGCTGACGTTGATATATTTTCTTCAATGTACTTTAATAATTCTGATAATGTTTTTTTTAATATCAGTCAAAATTGTTTTTATATCTATACGTTTATGTGAAGCTGACGAGTTTGTTTGTATATTGGAACGTGCTGATCTCATGAACTAAAAAACTTTTAAAATAAAAAAATGTTTTTGGGTTAAATAAACAACTTACGAGTATTGAGACATATATAAAGCTATAAAATATGAGATTACGATTCAAAGAACCGGAGCATTTTATCTATTACAAAGTAAAACCCTTCTTCTGGAGAATTAGTGTCTCGTCTATGTTATGCGATATTCTATATGTTCTATTTCGACTTAGTCATTAAGAGCATTTTAAAGAGCCCCAACATGTTACTTCTGCTGTAATATGGTCTGAATAGATCGAGAAATTGGTCCATTCGTTAAGAAGCTACGTCACAGACAGTCACACATCAAACTTATAACATTCCTTTATATGAGTGGGGGAGTTAGAAAAGTACCCTGAACATTGTACCACGTCTGCGCAGGCCTTTAAGGTAAACCAATCAGGACAGTTCTTATGCGGGCATAACCGCAAAGCATGTCTGGGTATTTTATATTAATAGTATCTTCATATGTACAGTTATCGCTATAAAAAATGTAATATTCATGACATAATCTCTTTGGCTTATAAAAAATCTTCCAATAAACTCGGCCGCGTACCACGTTTCTTATAATAACATTATGTAATGACTTACTATATAATATATGATTAAATAAAAACATATGATAAAGTACTTAAACTTTATAATATTAAATACTTTTTATACCAAACTCATCGTTTGGAACATAAGAATAATTTCTAATTGAAGATAAATCAAACATAACCTTTTAAAAATCGGTTATCTGCGTAAAAATTTACAGCGGTACTTAGCAGATATATTTGCTGTCTTCATAACTAAACTTTACACACGACATATATCTACACTTCAAAAAAAGCATGTTTTTAATTAGGTCATTGTTGTGTAAAAATTTCTATCGGTCGAACTATGTACGTGTACATAAAGATAATTGCGATAATCTCAGTGACAACTATGTTCATTTATAATTTTTTTTCGGTAACATAGCTTATTTAATAGCTGAGAATTATGATGATTAACATTCATTAATATAAACGAATCTAAAAAATACAGAAATTTAATACAAGTGAAGTCGCGATGCATTATTAAGAATATAAAAATATATAGTCAACAACGTAAGTCAAAATTAGCAACTTTACGGGAAAAATATACAATTATAGAATATAATTAATATTTTTATTTCTAATAATAACTATATAGGATCTTAATTACGTTGATTTTTTATAATCCTATAATTTTACTAGTTTTGACTTTTGGTGTATTAGAAGTTAAGCGATGATATATTAGTATGTTTTCATACATTTTCGCTATAGTTTATGTTATCATACCCGTGAAAGTGAAAGCCAACGCCACTCACAATCGAATAATATTTAACCCACGTGTTACGTAATAAGCGATCAACTTAATGACCGCTCTTTCTCCAATCCAATGTTTATATTTATAACGAGCATAAAAAGAATGTTTTTGACTTGTATTTTATTGATATTGATATATAAATTACTTAAACCCTTCATTTCTATTGAAGAAAGCGATGCGTCTTTCAAATAACCAATGTAATGAATCCTAAATATTATTAATAACTGGTCAAGTGCGAGTAGGACTCGCGCACCGAGGGTTCCGTACAAACTTATAGCAATCTATATAAGACTAACCCATCTACGTCATTTGTGGTCTTCATCATCAGTTACTATCAAAAATACCTAAATCGGTATACGCTTGCCTATAATATTTGAGGAGTTCCCTCAATTTCTCCAGGATCCCATCATCTGATCCTGACCTGAAGACAATGGGACCACCTTGGAAGTATACCTTTTCAAACAAAAAAAAAATTTTGAAAATCGGTACACAAATGGCGGCGTAATCGGCGAACAAACATAAAAAAAAATTAAATACAAGGTCGAATTCAAAACACTCCTTTTTAGAAGTCGCTTAAATTTAATCAAATATTATGTAAATATGGATCACGTCCCAAAAACTATTTTGAAACTACTTAGGAGCACTTTAATTTAAAACACAATAATGGATGCTATCCATGGAAACACAAAATTTTATTTTAAGTACTAATACACCTTATACTTTCAAAAAAGCAAAGTTATAGCGCGATTCAGGATACACTCAGCGTCATCTCTTGACAATTTCAATGAACTAACTTGTTGACTTTGACATTAACAACATAATTGTATTATATTTTATTCGCGTTTTATTTTTATTTATATTCTACTACACTCCACTACTCCTGCACTACGTTCGTAAAATATTTAGATTTACATTATCAATCAAAATATCAAAATATATATTAGTGTTGCCAAGACGAAAATAATTAGTCCTTAATTCGAACAAAACTAATTGCTTATTTATAAATAACTAATTATATTACTAATAACCAGAAGATGTAAACTAATACCATATGTGTAGATAAATAAGTAAATTAAATAACTCGATCTGTTTGAATTTAATTTTAAAATTTTCGCACTAAGTCAATACGAGTACTTAAATCAAATCGCGTGAAGCTCTTATATTGAATGTTAATTACGTAATGACGTTATAAATCGACGATAAAAATGAAAAGTTTATTTTATTATTTTTAGCGCGTTTAAATAATAATTAAAATAAAAAAAATATATTAATCAAGCAGAATTATATCACAGTTAATGTCATAATGTTGTAATAGATGGCATTAGCTGTACGCTACATCGCGCTATCATTTTGTTAGCTGCGATATATAGATTGCATTGCGTTGTTTATAAAGGTTTGCTGCTTTTTAATGTTTTCGTATTGATACAAATTTCTTCTAAGTGTTTGTAAAATTGTTTTTTTTTACCATGGTCAACTTCTATGTTAATTTGTTACAAGTACATATAATTTTAATTTTAAGATTAATATATTTTCCGCTTGATCAATTTACAACTTGATACATTTACGCGTTCCGGAGAAAAAGTTTGAAAGACAGACGTACAGACTGACAGACACACGAACAGAAATTTACAGTTTTCGGATTTTTTCCTTTATGTATACTAAAGGACCTTGCTCCTGGCCAAATTTCATAATGCTTGGTCAATGGGAAGTACCTTATAGGTTTTGATTCCCTTGCGAAAACGTTAAAAACGCTATCATACTTAAAATATGTGATATAAATGACCGTATCTTTTGATTGCGTTAACTTAGAAGTTTGATTTTTTCACAGCTCTTAGTAATTACAACTCTGAGTACTTGACGTTGATAAAAATTTGTTACCTTCACGCGTTTCTGAGAAAAAGGTTGAAAGACAAACTTACAAACCGACAAACATACATACAAAAATTTACAGTTTTCAGATTTTTTCCTTTATTTGTACCATAAGATCTTACTTTTTGCCAAATTTCATCGTGCTAGGTTAATGGGAAGTACCCTATAGGTTTTGATTCCCTTGCGAAAACGCTAAAATGGTCAAAATATACGACATATTTTCCATTATCTTTTGATTGCGTTGACTTAGAACTTTAATATTTTCACGGCCGCATGTCATCGTAGACTTGAGTATATGATATTAATTTCAACATGATACGTCTATGCATTTCTGAGAAAAAAGGGTTGACATCCCGACAGACAGACAGACAGACAGACAGACGGACAACAAAGTGATCCTATAAGGGTTCCGTTTTTCCTTTTAAGGTACGGAACCCTAAAAAAAGAGGTAAATCGTGAGTCGGATCGACTACACCCGACTCATTCTTGAGCGGGTTTTATTATGTGTTGTTTTATTTTAGACTTTGGACTTTTATCTATATATAAATGCTTTATCCTGTGTTACGAATCAATGCACAACTCAAACTTGAAACTTGAAATTTGGAAGACGTATTCCTTACATGATTTAGACCTCCGATAAGAAAGGATTTTCGAAAATTCATTATCAAAAGAGGTGAAAAAGGTTCGAGTGCAAAATTTTATTCCGTGGTCATATTTACTTCAAAATTAGTACAAATACTTACTGGATGCCTATGAAAAAATATTAAACACAAAACGTTACAATATCATACCCTATTGAGGTACGATGAGGTGTTGAAGTTTATATGGAGAAAAAGTATTACTTTATCCGATTAACCTTAAAATTAGCATGAATATTCTTTGTGATGGATCACTTAACACTATATCAATAACTTTCAAAATCGTCCGTTACCTAGTTGGTAGAGGGTGTTGAATTTTTTAAATGTTTATGCTTTCTATGACATTTGCGCCGTCGTGACGAATTAATCGACATTTATTAAAATCGGCCTACGCGTTTTGCCTAAATATGTACCACAAAGGTACGATGCTATGATGCATGCACAAAAACTATACGTACATACGTACACTGATAAACATATTACCTTCCTTTGGGTCACGTAGTCGGTTAAAAAGAAATATAAGCTTATTGCGTTTGTTTCAAGAATAATATCCATTAAATTTAATATTTGCAAAAAAAGTAAATTTTAGAGACCACTATAATATACAAATTATACGTCATCATTAAAAAGTTATTTATAATAAATGATATTTAAAAGATATTATTAATGATAATACCTTTATTTCTTCGTAGAAATACAATAACAGATATGGAAAGTCGATAACGATCAGTCGAATTTTTAGAATAGCGAGAAAACATACACAAGGATGCTGTGTTGATTTTCTAAAATCAATTTTAAATAATACATACCTACATCCGTCAAAATATACAAAATTTATCTAAGAGCTAACAATTTTTTCGTCACATTATATTTATAAGGCGAATTTTGATACATCCCTCCATTTTTGTAGCCTTAAAGGAATCCCTAATTCTTAGTCTACTAATATTTGTTATGGCCATAAATTTTACGATGAATAAAACAATTAGTCACTAAATATATATATTCACTTTGGAATCAAGTTAGAAATCAAGATTTTATGTTTATATATTCTTATATAATAGAGAATATTGAAGACTATAGTCTTTACCGAGAAGAACCGGCAAGAAACTCGATAGTAATTATTTTAAAATCAATTCAAATATTAATATTCATTACAACATCATATTATCTTAAAGACCACTATCATATTACCATTTAAAACAGTAAAAGAAGTTCAGTTTAAGACAGAAATAAAGATTAACACAAACCTAGGCCTACTTCAGCAATCTGTCTTAATCAGAATATTTATTATTGTGCTTTAATTAACTCCGCGGTAATTATTTCTACGTTTTTCGAGATTGACATTTCTCTCTTCGTTTTGGCGCCATTAGCTTTTCTTCTAATGGTTCCAAAAGATAAAGGGAACAATTTATACAGCCAAAAATAGTTTTACTTTTAAATTAAATTTAATTAATATATCTTTTAATATAGGTTTTTGTACTAAGATTTTTGGATTATAAAAGAAAGATTAATTAAGTATAATGTAGTTTGGACGTTGTTACCTCTTAGTTCAAAATAATGAAAAATATAATATTTCTAAAAACAATAAGAATATAAAATTAAGTTTTTAAAGGGAAACGCCTCATTAAATGAGTCAAAGAATCGAGCTAGCAAATTGCTCAAATAATTAGATTCTAATGAAAAAAAGGATAATACATTTAAAATTTACAAGTTACATATGATTCATACCGGATTTACCAAAATAGTTTATTTATAAAATTGTGTTGAATTATTAAATTTTATCTATTATTATTATTAAGTTCCTATATTGTTCCCTAATTGGGACAAAGAAAATTTAAGAAATGAGTATTTCCTGTTTGTTCAATGTGATGACATAACTGCTTAACGGCACGAAACCTTTTTCAGTAACAAGCTCTTATCAAAACTAAGGCTTATTGCCTTTTACTTTTACAAACCATACAGTCTAGAAAAGAAAATACAGATAGATGGCAGTTACGAGTAAAGTTAGGCTCTTTATACACGTTTGTATCACGTTTGCATCGGACCCTTGATAAGACGAAACAATCCTCAAATAGATATCGTTCAAGGATATGTTTTTATTTTGTATATTACATACTAAGAACAGCAAGAAATTCCCCAAAGTCTGTAATTTCTCCTACTTCCTACTCACCTTAATTTCTTGTTCCCTTTTAATCCGACAATACGTTTTTTTTGGATCTTGTACTACAAATGTTTATGGACGGCGGTAATCACTTCTTCATGTATTATCATAAAACGTCGATGGTGTACTTAGAAAAGTTTTTGTAGGTTAAACTTTTTATCATCCAAATTTAAGATGTTTATTCTGATGCTCAATATGTTATACCAACTTAAGAAATTAAAAAAATATATAATAAAACATATCTCATTTTATAAATGGATAAAAATTTGTTACCCTCATAGACCATCTTCAATTTTGATTTTAAAAAATGTGAATTTTAAGATATACATTTTTAATAAATGATTCTATCCAAAGTGTCCATTTCAAAAATATATCGATTTATAAATACACAAATGCTTGAAAGTTCCGTTGATATATTGAATTGGCCTACGTGCAATTATTCACGATGTCAATTAGTCTGGTAACAAGTAACCTATAATAAACCTAATATAATACATATAACTATATTATAAATAGACGTTTAAGTCTAACACAAGATCGTACATTTAATAGTTAATTGATATTCCTTCTTTCCTCAATCAAGCTTAACATCCTGCTATTAAAACGATCACATGACTTAAACGATTATTCTCCGCTATTTACTCAAATAAGAATATTTAAAGAATTTATTTAAATCATAAGTTCACTTTATATAAAGTCGCGATGAGATAATAGTAAACAAAACTAAAGTAGGGCTACTTATACGGCGTCAGTTCACCGTGTCAGTGGCGCGTAAATCTCTGAGACGCGAAAATTTAATTTGTCACCGAATACGCAATCGGTGAAGATAGCGTCATCATCGAACGTAACCGCGAAGTTTGATAACTGCTCACTTTCTCTCTCAGCGGCTGTTCGCTGTACAGTCGGAGGAAGCCTGCGTCAGCCTCACTCCGCGATAGTCGACGAGCCAGCACGTTCGTCGAACGGCGCGCGCTCGCACCGAACGCGTTCTAAAATTCTAAATTAGAACATTGGTTAAAAAGGCATAGTGACATAAATTTTATCAGCCAGTTCTGTTTTTGTTTCTCATGTTTGTATTTTAATAATATTGAGTGTTTGTTACGTCGTGTTTCTGAGGAGGCAACATGGGATCCTATAAAACGTAAGTTTATTTTTATTTTTAATTTAAAATAAGAAAATATTAATTTTTACAACTAATTTCCCTAGCATTCCAATAATAAGAAACCTTTGTTCACATTAAATATACATATCCTCTCATTTATAAATGTAGGACAATGCCAGATGCAAGTTCAACTCATGTTAAGCTTTGTCTGAATGGCGCTTATGTTATTCTAATTATACATATTACGAAATTTAAATAGCAATGTTTAAAAAAATTTTAACAATTGAATTTAAGTAGTCGCGGAAAGCACTCGACCTCGATGGAGTAACCTTCTAGACAAATATTCGTTTTTTTTTAGAAGCAGTAGGTAAAAGTTGAAAAGTTTAAGCGATCTAAAGATCCTTGTCAATTTGCATTACTCTACGCGTCTACACTGACTAATTTGGCCTACTTTTCATTTAGTTTACATAATATTTCAACTCAAATCACTAAATATTGCCTAAAATACAGGTTTTCGTTTGATTCTAATTTGGATAATGTTAGCATAAAGATATTGATTATTATTTTGTACTCTGTAAAATTATATTGCTATTTTAATCAAAACAGTAAAGTTTTCCCATAAATATTCGATACAATTTATATATTCAAAAGCCTTTTAAGTAAATATAGTTTAAGACTCTTTTAGGAAAACAAAAATAACTGTTATTTGTGTAGAATTTCGTTTAATGATTATCTGGGTGAATAAGACAATATAAAGGACTTTTACCATTACGGGGCTCCAATAAGGCTGGGGACCCTCAACGGGGCTACTACCCCTATTGTCCTATTGCCCTTAGGACATAGATAGGTACGTAATCATTAGTAATATGTATTAATCAATACTTAAGATAAATTTACAAGAGCTATTAAATTAAGAAAATTTCTTTTATCAATTATTATAAGTAAGAATATTTGATTCATGTTCTATAGTAGCTTCGGTAGATTCGTTACTTCAAATTATTTATAAGACTATAAACGATTGATTTAATAAAACGATTTGTATTCGTTACCACGTGTTTAACTTGTTTTTTTTTCACATTTATTTGAATTAACACGAGAAAAAATACTTTTATTTTTATTAAGTCTTAACACAAAGTAAGGTTTATCAAAATTATTATTTAAATTTAATATAGAAATACTAGTTCTCCTTTAAGATTATGTAAAATAATTACTGCATAATAATAATTCAACATTCAGACAGATCGTTTAGCGACGATTATATCATCAACCGGACATTAGCCTTTTTTAGCGACAATCGTGTCTTTTTTTAGACAATTCAAATATAAAATTAAGAAATCGTCTTTAATTGCACAATGGTTCACTGAATATGTAAAAAAACTCAATCAAAAACGTCTTGACGTAAAAACCACGATTCTAATTTTAAAAACATATTTTGTTGTAATATATGAATTATTATTTTCGACCAGTTCTGTTTTAAGAAAAAAGAAAAATAACTGTGATATACATTTGATATATCCTTAAATCTCTCGTCACATGCTTACATTGAGTATTAAAATATATTACATTTTCTGACTTTTATTATTATTTTTTAAAATAAATTGTAGTATTTATGAAAAAAAAATTAAAATAGTTTTTCTGAGCTAGCGTGACGCCTCAATTAATCACTTGCTTTTGTATTTTAGTATGAAAATGATAAAATGCAACTCGTTACGGAAACTTACTAGTTTTCCGGTAACTCAACCGGATAAATTAACTTGTTTTCTGCAATATATTCAAATAACATTTGTTTATATCTTTAGAGTTTAAGTGTGTGAAAGATACTATACTTTTAAGCTTATTATTTTAATAAATATTAACAATTAAAGTTTTTATTTAATTTTACACGTTATATTAAAATTCAAAAAACGCTACAACGTATACACAAATGTGTCAATTTAGTGTAAAATATGTTGTTAAGAGGGTCATGACAAATAAATAATAAATAAAAAAAACGCCATTTGTACCAATTCACACTTTACACTTCTTATTTACGTCGATAGGTAAATTGACGTGTTAGGCAATAATAATATATGGTGCTTGGTATTTAGGTCGAGGACGCTCTAAAATTACCCCTTTATATTTGTAATATTTTTATATTTTAATGTATTATGCTACGAGTATTTAATTTTATCTAGGAACTTTAAGATGAAGTATGAATTCAATAATTTTCTTATTTTATTAAATTTATTTTAAACGTGACATCTAAAGGTTTCGTGTACAAGGACATTTAGCCTGTAAATGTAAATAAATATTTTGATATTGAAGATAAGTATGCAAGCGTAATCCACCATGCCATTTTTTAACGGATTGGAAGTTATCTGTATAATATGTCACAGATTATCTCCCGACGTGTAAAATTCCTCGCGATATTTCATTATTAGACATTTTTTTCCGAATTATTAAAAACCTTTTATACTTACACATATTACAGATCCAAATTACGAAAGATTAAAAAAATATATGATTACATATTAATTCTTTCTTCCTTTACAATTTTGTTTTAAATACGCATATAATTAATTAGGTTACACACTAACCTAAAGTATAATTATCGATTATTGTTACACATTATATTATAGGTTATTTCATGCTATGTGTTGCGATTTCTATTTATGTATAATTATATAAGACATTAGTTTTATTTTGCCCATCATTATTTCTTACCTCTTGTAATTTTTAATATCGTCATAGTTTTCTCACTTGGCATCAACCACACGTTGCTAGGCAACTGTCTAGGCCACGTGTATATGAGCCCCATTACATTTGTATTGCGGAATTCCGAAATATGAGATTATAATCTGTTTTCTTTCCTTTTCAAGATAAATATAAACCGTACAAGGAAAATTACCCGTGTACTCGGAAATTCAAAAGAAGAATCCTGATGTGTTATTTATAATTTATTGCTTATAAACATGAATAAGGAACGAAATTTCCTAAGTAATTCTTACTTGTTAAGGATTTCCCATATTAGTAATTGTTTTTCAAAAATAATGCAACATTAACGTTTTTATGAATCTGTTAACAGAAAAAAAATGTAAAACCTCTTTCAACTTATATAATATAGATTAAAATGTAAAAAAAGAATATTTACATTGTAACATCCAAGAAAAACTTGTAACAGTATTAAAATAATTTTATAATCGTATTTAATTAATTTAATTAGATAAAATGAATGTGCAAAATATTTATTTAAAAAATTTTAAAAGTTTGTATATTCTTTTATGTATGTTCAAGATATTCTATTTTTTTGTATAAAATTGTAACACTCGTACAACTACAGGGCTGTTTACGTATCCCCACCGGATAAAGAATTCAGAAGAGAATCATAATATATAATCTTCATCGTGTTCATAACTACATTAATCTTTTAAAATTTATATTCTATAGGAATATTATAAAGTATAAATGATTGATATTTTTGTTTGTAATGAATAAACTACCATTCCGATTGCGATACAATTTTTTTAATCTCTTGAAAGGGCATAAGCTACTTATAACTCCGAAAAAATGCATGGTCCTAGCAGGAATGTGGTGTAAACGAGAACACGATATTACCAAATTCGACGCGAACGAAGCAGCGAACGGAATTGTAGTCATTAATATTTATTGACATCAAAAATCCATTCGTTAGGGCCACCTTCATATCATGGACATTTATAATGTCTATTATTTAAAATAGTTGTATAGGTCGTATTTCCTCTAATAAATAATATATAATGTATATTCTAAGGCGAAAATTACACTTTTAAGTTTAGCTTTCAGACTTTCATAGAGATTTACATAACATGTTTGTCATTGCTTTACACCTGAAAGAATATACAGTGCCTTTATTTTTGACAGCGACAGCTTTCGAAATATCGTCTTTTCTTAGTTCTGATGTCAATTACGAGAGTATTAGTTACAAATATTCAATTCGTAGTAGTCTTGGAAATATTGAATTTACATGAAAAATAACAAGATAAAATCAAAACTATAAAATTACTTTGTAATAATTAATATATCTCGTTGTTCATTACTTAGTATTTCAAGAATTTGTGATTACATTATGCAGATATATAATTAGATGTGCAATTGATAAACTTCCTCATCGCTTCCTGCATATATAAGTTTAAAGATGTAAGGTGTTATTGCATGGTAGGAATATATATTTTATTTCATCTAGCATATTCCCCGGCTTTACAAAGGTCTGCTAATAATGACGAGCTTTAGTGTTATCTATTAAATTATTTTATTAACACTTAATTTTTAATAATATATATATAGGAAAAGACAAAACCACATCAACGATTTTTTTATCTTTTCCAATTGAACTTTCGATCTTGGTGTACTGTTTACAATGATGGATTTATTGCATTCATCGTGAGAGTTTTGCACTCATGTATTAATGAGTTTTATCCCTATCATAAAAGGTTTAATCGGATCTTAACCAATAATATGATTCTTAAATTATATTAATAAAAGATAATAAAATAATAATTCAAAAATATATCAATAAAACAGAATAGTTATTCCGTCTGTTGAATTTAACCATCTAGTCATTACTCGCAGTTACCAGTGCTACCGAGTTACACCTTTAATATTTGTCAACAATAATGTAACTATTACATGATTTTATTCACATATTAATTATAATTGAAATCAATTCACAATCGCGAGATATATCGTGTAACATACAAAACAAATTAGTTTAATTGATTTTTTTCTTTTTAAAGTCGGTTAGAACAGCGAGTTAAAGGCTTGATCAGGATGTAAGCCAAGATTTGCTTTTATGCAGCATAGATACAATATTGTACGTCTACTGAATGATTTATAATGACATAAATAAATATTATTTAAACATACAACATGTGTGTTTGTTTTTTCTCTATTATTGAGAATTTGTAAACAATATTGACCTTTGAAAATAAAATTAATATAAATATAGTCTAGAAAAAAACTTAATTATTAAATTCTATTTATATGATATTCTTATTATACAGAAAATATATCCATATAATTTTTTTTTGTTTGTATTTGCGTTGTATGAAGTACGTGATGGGAACTGTGAAATCATTCTAAGATATAACGCACGCTGAAAACAAGTCAGGTTACGTGAGGACAAGCCTAACTCCCCTATCCCTTGCCTTACCCCCTCATTCATTCATTTCTTTTTAAGCTGGCAAACACATTTGTGGCTCTCTGATGCTACAAATGTTTATGGGCGACAATGATAACTTAACATTAGGTAACTCACCTGCCCGTTTTCCCAAAATTTTAATAAATAAAAAAACAAAATACGTCAATTGCAAACAAATACTTTGACGTACGACACTATAATACATTAATTTGCTAATATATATAAAATGACTGATATTTATGTAACTGTGAACAATATTACGGGGCCTGCTAATGCATTTTAACAAATTATAAGAAAATATGATACTTATTATTGTAGTTTCTTTGTTCTCAAAATCATATACATATATATAAGTATATAAGTAAATGCTATATTAAGGTTCTTGTGATAAACAAGCGTAGATTGATATCAAATAGCATATAGATTACTATTTCATAATGTGTGTCAAGTTTTGGTATAAACCTACTTTGACGATAGATAGAAATTAATTTATTAAAATAATTGACTTGTTTATCACTGCTAAGATTACAAATTTGTAATGATATAACAGCTAATAGACCTAGATATGAGGGTCTAAACAAACCTGATGCAATGGCACTAAATTGAAATGCAGGTCGCCATTAAAACCTAAAGCACGTACGGCGCCATCTTCGATGCTTCAAATCGCTTATTGCGTAAACGGTGGTTATTTAAATGGTTTTTGCGTGACTTAATTTTTACTTTCTATGACAAATATGTAAATTATATACAATTTGTTATTAAAAGACCCAAAAATGAAGCAACGAACGAACGAAGTCTGAAAATTTTAAACCTTTAACTTAAACACTATCATATTGTCTTTTATTTATTGTAAATTACTTCGAAAAATGAAAAAATCAAGGTTTTCGCGTGTTATTTTTATTATATTTGAATTTTCAATAAAAACTTATTCAGATATAAAGTTTAGGGAAGTATTATAATAATTAAAGGATAATAATCGATAAAATGGAATACGTTTTTTTTTTTTAATTTATTTAAGAATAATACAAAAAATAAATACAAAATATTATTTAGTATTCCAACTATGATAATTATATTAAATACCTTATATGTAAAAATCGATATTACCATGTCATTTACATACAAGATATATACAATTAAACATATATTATAGACAATTTATGTTACAATGGGAAAATAAGATTTGCTTAGGTTTTATATCACTAGAATTATTTAGACAGTTTAATATTCATCCTTCGCCCAAAAAAATATCTACCTAAACCCACAATGCTTTTTCCTTCCATTACTTCCTCATCCTTCCTCATCCCTTATTCCTTTTAAACCGGCAGCTCTATTCATGCTGGCAATGTTCATCGGCGGCGATAATAACTTAACATCAAGCGTCTCTCCAACTCCTCTGTATTATCACAAAAAAAATACAAGTACACGACTCATATGCACATGACAACGGTCCTGACCGGTAACGCAACTTTACGCAATACGGGGACCTCTTTACTTTCCGCTTACATAATACGTTTTCGATTTCTTCCACTGCCAGATTCACTTTCGTTAATGACATATGTAAATGAACACTTTACTTCATCGGTGGTAGACATTAAAATGTAAAGTTAATTATCCGTAATAATAAAAGCTAAAAAGAACACTAATGAAACCAACTGAAGATTTACTGGTAAATATTATTTTGGGTAGAGTAGAGTATTTTTTCATAGTTATTTTTACTATTATTTATATGTATATCGTTTAACGTATTTTGTTCCGTTTTAATTTTAACAAACATAACTTTCTCTCGCACTAACATTTATATATTTTACTTGAAAGCACATAACAACCCAGGAATTTAATGTTTGACAATCGTATGTTATAACAAAAAAAAGATAAGTTTTGATTTAAATGATTAGCAAAGCATTTGATACAATGTTTTGTTTATCTTTATAATGACACTCACTTGATGCATAACTATAGTGTATGAATTATTCAGAAAAATGTTAAGGACGAAATAACTTATAACTAAACCAAACAAATATTTTATATTTTTGTTTATGTGTGTTTGGTCTTTCTTTCTGAATGACTAACACATATCGATATTTTCAAACAATGAAGAACTTTTAGAATCTATAATATAATGTAATATTTCCTAACAAAAACAAATGATTGTTACGAAAAAAAATTGAATTCTTATATACGAGCTAATACAGTGTACATCAAGATCTTTAACATTACACATCAAATATTTAATTGGATTTTAAGGTCAGTCGGTTTGTTTGATATCTAATAATACCTATATAATAATACCTATATAAACTAGTTAAATATTCAATTGTAACAAAACTGTTGACTTATGTTAAGACTATAATAAAATTATATTTATTAAAGTCTTTATTACGCCGAAGTTTCGACTCCGCAAAGTCAACGTTACCTTCTTGGGGCAAGGTTTTCGTCTTTATAATAAAAATCCGCAAAAAGTGTTACAGTTTATAGTTAGTTTTAAAAAAGAAATTTAAAGTACATATTAAAAATCCTTAGTAGCTAAAGCATATTATTCTGTTCAAGATTATATAGATGATAAAGATGCTTGGATTTAGTATAAGCTGGATCCACACACGTATTTAATATATTTGTAACTCATAAATGTATGTACCCATCGTAAAACTATTAAAAAGAGTAACTATCGAGTTTCTTGCCGGTTCTTCTCGGTAGAATCTACATTCCGAACTGGTGCTAAATTAATTAATTAATTAGTGTTTTTTCTGTATTGACGATTCAAAAGTGCTTGTAAAAGATGATTGATTAAAACTTTAATAATGTTTTAATTAAATTGCATATCATAATAATCTTGAATCTTCATTAAATATTACTATTGTATTTTTTCTGAAAATATATTTATTATAAATTAAAGTAATACTTTATGTAAACTATTATTTAGTATCTAACAGTAACTTATAAACTATAATAATATCAGTTAAAGCTAGTTATAGAACAAACCGGTTGAGAGTAACTTAGGCAAATGTCAAAATTAAATGTATTTATTTCAACTGCAACCTATATTTAATACATAATTTAATCGATGGAGGAAGTGTTTGAAGGTCTAATTTATATAGTGTGGTAGCTGAAAACACCAAGGTCGTATTGTAAATAAGACCAGCAACTTTTGTATAATTATGTTTTTCAAAGTATATTTACTTCGGTAAACCCTGATAAGCATTATTAGTAATGGTAATTTATCTAAAACCCTTAACAGTATACTTTTAACTGTTTTTAAACATTTTATTTAAAAAATTCCTATCATTGTCATCCGGACTTAATACGTGTGCAAAATTTCTAATTATTTATTTACGCTTATGAAAGTTCCTGACTTGTAAAATCCCATTACACTTATACAATATTTTATATGAAATTAATATATAAAATCGCGTTAAAACAATCGAAATTGCTTAGTATACATACATATATGTACTCCAGTTCAGAAATTGATTTTCAAGGTAAAGAAGTTTTATTTAATTAAAAAATAATTTTGAGGTGAATACATAAATATGACAATTTATTGACATTTTAAATTCACCAATAACTTTTAACTTTTATAACTTTAAGTGTTTATACATATACATCGCGCACTTACTATTAAAGAGACCAGCACAAAATGTACTTTTACTTGGAACTTCGACGTTTTTTTAATACGTTTATGTCACAAAATATTGATAAAATTGTTTTTTTGTTCTTTTCAAAATCTTAGATTATGAACAAAATTATTTGAAACTAAATTTTAATTATTAACTTAGCTAATTTGTTTTACACAGATTTTGATTTCGGTCACTTATAACATCAACATACACAGTATAGTACATAAATAACGAAAGATCGTTTACTAACTCATGAAATCTCAAAAATTACTTGATAGTTTATATCTAGCAGGCGTCATTTAAGAACCAAAACCAAACTTAACGTAGGCGAACCTGTTCGCAAAAGCTAGTACGGAAAGTTGAAGAATAAATTTTAACGCCTCTAATCAGAATGTACAATTTCAATTCCAAAAATAATTTTTGAACTACATAGCCTGTTCTTACGTAAGTTAAAGTTAATATAATGTCACGCATCCACCCACAAGAGCGCAGTAATAACCATGAATGATAAAACCGCAAGGGACAGCTAATACCATCATAAGTACTAATGTATGTAGGTGAATGCAAACATTGTTGTGGTTTGAGTGGCTATTGACCGATGTTACGAGTACGGTCGTAGTCTTAGGTAAGCCCGCGTGATCAACATTACCGCATAACCACTGTTAATATGCTTCCTTCCTCACCTATTACACAATATTTCACGCTATACCATTTGATAACATTCGAACTCATTGTGTATACGTTTGGATTACAAATTATGATATAATTAACTCAAAATAGGCTTAAGAGAAAATATTAAATTAGTCATCTTTACTTTGAGGGTAGAGTATAGTATACTTATGTATGTATGTATAATGTACTTATTGTATTAAGTGTGATTTAATATGGTTCTCTCATCAGCTCTGTAAATTATTTGTTTGCTTACGTTATATTTTATTTACATAAAAATATGTTAATCTAAAATTTGTTTACTATGTAACGATTTGATTATTTATATTAATTGAAAATGGTTTTTGTGAAACAATGATTAAATGTAAATTACATCTGTTTAGATGTTATATGTTATAAAAATGTTTATTTACTAAATGCGAAAAATATGAACATTACTATACAAAGAAATGTATCAAAACACATTAAATTTATAAAAAATATTTTAAAAATACAGCTAGAGATGCTTAAAAAAATGCATATTATACAATAAAATCAATGCTTGTCTGTTGATTTGGAAATCTGTTTCTTGATAGGTTTTTAAGACTGCCTTTTTTAAGTTGATTATATGATCATAATAAAGAACTTCTGAATTCATAAATTAAATATTTTATTTTATCATTTAAAAATTTGTCTATATCGTAATAAAAAAATAATCTGTGATTTGAATGGTTTCCATAGCACTAGCCGCGTTGCCACTTTTCTTTTGATATATCGCCTTAATAAATTTATACTGATTAGTATCAGACAACGCAAAGCGTAAGCTACACCTTGAACTGCATCCCCAATCTTGCATACTTCTAATGGTTTAGACCAGACCTGTACGCAAGCTTAAATGAGCACAAACATAGGACTTCTAAATATACATATCCAAAGGGTTTTTTTAGCGCTTTGGGAAAACCTCAGGAGGTAGATCATTTCACAGGGAGCACTTACGCGGGAAGAAAGATCGTGAAGCCCGCACATTATATACCGACCATACTTCCAAGTAGTGTGAAGTAGAATTATAATATCGAGTCCTAAGACGAAGAGTGCAATGGTAAAAGCGAGACGATGGCACCCTGTTAAAAACTTCATCAGAAAACTTCCAATTGACAGAAATACAGAAATACAGACAGTAAAAAACTCACAGAGAGCCTACGCTCCCCATACATTTAAAGGTTCGTTAACAAGGAGGCTTTTAAGTTTATATAGAAATTTATTATATTTTATGTTAGTAAAATGAAAAAATAAGTCTAGTTTTGATTTGTAGAAATAATCTCTCTAAATATATTCGTCTGTTATAAAAATGTATGTACCTAAACATAAAGAAGCAAAATTAATTCACAACAATGAATCTGTTCCGATTCAATTATACACAGCACGGCTAAATCAAAATGCAAATTAAATCTGTATCAGCTAATGACTAACACAAATGAAATGAATAAATGACTACAATTAAACGTACGTTTTGACGCTTTTATTTAGATGTGCAAAACGAAATACTTGTATAATTTAATACATATATGATACTTTTAAGTATATACTTGTTACGGCTTATCAAAGCAAATATATTGATAAAGAAACAATTTTTATTATTTTATAATAATCATACAGAGAGTAGACAAAATATACCAAGTCTGGTATGGTATGGTATACCACTTAAACTTATTTTTGTCTACTCTCTGTACAATTATCATAAGATAATAAAAATTGTTCGTTAATGATGAGGTATGTAAGCAGGCACAATGCAAACACTTTTAAAATGTCATAAATTATGATATAAAGGCAAATCATGTCATTATTTCTTTATTTATCATCATAAACAGCTAACATTCTGGCGTTAATTTACTTCGAAACTTTGACCTCATAGACATAACGAAGGCTACAGAAGCGATTAGCCTAAAACTTGAAAATCTAACTTATAACCTCAAATATTCTATCCACATTTACGTTATAAATTAACTCACGATATTACAATTTTGCATGAGTAATAAGACAAAGGAATTAGCGTTATCCTTGTGACTCAAGCGGATATAATTTTGATAGAGTAACAGCATGACGTGATAGGTAGAGTGACTATTAAAAATTTCGATTTAGCATAATTTCCAACCACCGCTAAGACCACGATCCAAGTATGTAGAAATTACAAATTACGCTTTAATTAGTCTTTACAGTAATTTTTAGAAAATTAATAAATAAAAAGAAGCGCCTATTTTATCTATTTCATATTGTTTTGGCTCGTTTCTTCGAATAAACTTTATTTTTCTAGTAAAAATGTATATTTCACTGTTTTTAAAATTAATACAAACCAATCTTGTAACCGATGGCATCACAAATTTAATCCTTTTTCAAGTAATTTCTAACTGCCTTACTACAAAAGATTTAAAAATACGTTAAACATGTTTTTATAAGATCCATACTACAAATCCGCGTCTAAGAACAGTTTTGACACGCTTCAGACATTAAGTTTAATTATATATAAATAAAGCTTAAGTAAGTTTAATACATTATTAATAAGTTCTTTATGATTTTACTTGCAGTAAAACAGTTTGGAGAAGATTTTAGACAATGTTTTATTAAACATTGTTTAGATAGACATTTGTTAAACAAGGTTTTATTTCACCTTTTTTAGTATGACAGTAAATGTTTAAGATACCTGTCATATATAAGCAAATATCAAGAATTACATTGCACAATAGGGCACGAAGAAATTAAGTCAAATAGAACTTAATACCACAATCAACTAATACAA
This sequence comes from Hypolimnas misippus, assembly GCA_037950945.1. NCBI lineage: Eukaryota > Metazoa > Arthropoda > Insecta > Lepidoptera > Nymphalidae > Hypolimnas > Hypolimnas misippus. The sequence goes on along the minus strand of JBBEEQ010000029.1, from coordinate 8,868,577 downwards.
TGAAACAATGCAATCGCTTTAAGATCTGCTTAAGCAATACTATCATTTTCTTTCTCATTAATGTCTGCAGCTGTGTCTGTTTCGACGGCCTGAATACTAAGCTTATATAAGACGTAAAATTACATTAAATTAAGGAAATCTTGATAATGATCCATTTTTAGTAACCTTAATAAACATTTTTAAAGAGTGCGCTACGAATGAGAACCTCTATCTTTTTGATGTCGGTTGAAAATAACTTTATGCAAGATAAATTGTGAGATCTTTAAAAAACGCAAGATATCACAATATTGTATAACAGATAAGAATATTATTAATTAACAAGGAAGCCTATTTGAAAGTACTAGGAAGTAAAACTATAATTAACTGATTTCAGCTTGTAGCGCTCTTGAATAATTTTAACAATAAGATGAGATTTACGCACACTTAAGCTAAATATACACACAACATTACCTATGAGAATTATTTCTAGGAAACCTATAATTATCCAAGATAAACAGTGTTAATGTAGCATGAAAAATAATTCGATAGCTTTCACGTTATGCTTAGATATAAAGACAGAAAATTTTCAAAAATTGAGTTTACTTTGTTACGATGATGTTTCTCAATAGTCCGAAAAAATACATAAAAACCCTACAAAGTTACAAGTAAAACTGTCTCGTAATATTTTATGAAACCTGAACGATCGTCAATAATCCGTGAAATTATTATATTACTTGTGAAATAGTATTATAACACCAAATGGACATAAATCTACATTAGTGCGTAAAATGCTCATTCATTCTGAAGTGACCGAGAACAAAACTAAAATAACGAATTTAATTTTAAAATAAGTTCATTCCTGTGTGCATATTTATGGTTAAAACATTAAATATGCGCAGAAGAATGAACTTTCCAGTTGCCTATCCGTTTATATCAAATTGAAGTAACTGGACATAAATAGGGCTTAATTGACTATGTCTTATATGGATGCTTGTAAGCAAAAATGTATCAACCCACAAAAAGTCGAATTCGGAGATATTGATGTATTCTGAAAATGCGTCACGTATTTAATATTATTCAAAAAAGTTTCAAATTTTCTAAATTGAAAAATTTCTTAATTTAATGTTTCGAATATTGACGCATGTTACATATTTTTCAATATGAAATAATCTCATATATTTTAAAAACTTATTATTAGATAAAAAATTTTATTATAACAATCTGCTTTTAATTCGTTATACATTTTTTTTACAAAATTGAAAAGAAAAGATAGATAAATACTTTTTCAAACAGATTAATTAAGAATAGCTTTGACACTTTTAGACGCCATTTTCTCAAAATGAAGCCAGTGTGGCTTGACATACTATTCGTTATCAGCGTCCATATATCCTTAGACGATTAAGCATATAATAGCTGATATACTACCGTGAAGTATTACACAATGCGCAGTCTTGTTTATCTGCGTCAAGTTCTTAATCTGCGCAGTGATATGATTTGTGTTACTTAATATTATCTTATATGTTTTGGACACAAGGAATGAATTGGTCGATAAACTGAATATTCCTTTATAACATTTTTCATTCATTCATTAGAATTTAACTTAAGCATTTTTAAGTTTTATTTTAGTACATATAGGTACAAAATCATCACTTTAAAACAAAATCTCGAAAGGAATAATAAATAAAAAAATACATTCATAATTATTATATTTACTCATATTATTCCAATAAATACAATTATAAAATTATAATATAATAGTTATAATACAATAATAATATAAATTACAATATTAATAATGCCTATGCCTGTAATCTAATTATTACATAACTTTCAAGTAAGTCATAGATATGTGAACAATTTATAATTAATGATTATAATTTTATAAAATATCATTAAATAACTTTTATCAACGTAAAAGTATTGTTAAAATAAATCAAAAATTGTTTCAACTTTTTTTACATCCATCTCCAATGTTAGAGTACGCACATTATCGCGAAATTTTTCAATTGCCATGATTCAAAATAAATATGTATTCACTTTATGCGTTCCCGAAACTAATTTTTTTTTGTCGAAAAATGTCTTTGCGTGCAAATCAAGTTCATTGCAACTACATAACACTTTTATAGAAAATCACTTATAAAATGAGTAAAGCGTCAGAATCCAATTCATATTTATATATCATAGACACGTTGATGCAGTGGTCACTGCAACTGACTGAAGCGCTACCGATCGCGGGTCTGACCTGCGCTCACGGGAAACATCTGTATTAACCATACAGATGTTTGTATTGTGTGTGTTTCTGGACCATCCGTACAGTATTATAAAATCCTAAGGGGCCGTTAAATGTAATGCATTTTATATATTTTTTGATATACGTCAACGTATGAAATATTAAAAATTAAAACGTATAAGAAATCTAGTACTTTTTTAAATGAACAAAGGCATATTTTTCTTATAAGCAACTATAGAAAAAAATACATAAAAAAAATATATGCAATAGACTCAACATTAATTTGCATTATCTAACATTGTGTGACTTTGTTATATATCTCCAAATATGGATATCGACTCGCCCATAAAGGTCGTGCGTACGATTCACATGTTAGGAAGTAATTAGAGGGCAATCAACCTATCTTAGGTATTGACAAGTTAATTGCCAAGTCACTGTAAAAACTGCTGATAAAAACACCTAAACAAAAGAACGGAACTTACCTTGAATCTTCGCTTTCTGCACACTTGGCGTTAATTTTAGACAACTTTAAGATAATTTAATAAAAAAATATTGAGCCGGATCTGTATTTAAAATATTTTTCCGGATTATAATATGAGGTGGAACCTAATACCTGAAGTAAGGCCTACCTGAAGCCCATAGACTACATCTCGTATATGGGCTGGCTCGATTACATTGGCTCAATCTCACAAATTATCGTGAAATAGCTAGTATCGCTGTGTTTGCATTCCTTCCCTTGCATCTCTTATCCATTTTTAAGCTGGCAATTGCGGTTCCTCTGGCTCTGCTGTTGATGGGTTACCACTTATCATCAGGTGTTCCGCTAAAAAAACTAGCTGGTACTCGCGACTTCGTCTGCGATGTCTGTGATGCCTACATCATAGTAGCTTTATGCAGGCAAAGTCTAAGCCCGATCGACTTAAATTGACAAAGTTTCATAAAAACTTTCATCCCCTTTTTATCCCTTCGGGGGTAGAATTATTCAAAATCCTTTCTTAGCGGATACCTAAGTCATAACATCTACCTGAATGCCAAATTTCAGCCCTATCCGTCCAGTAGTGTGGACTGTGCGTTGATAGATCAGTCAGTCAGTCATCTTTGAGTTACATATATGTATGTATTTATATGCTAATTCGTAAAATCTAATTTTTGTATGTCATCGTTTACATTTTTATAGATTGGTTATGTTTAATTCATTTAATTAATTATGGTATAAAACAAAAGTGTTTAATACGTTTTTAGATTTTTTGGCATTACTTTAAAAACGTTTTACCTACTAAATTAATTTAACTATTTATGTCCACATCACGCAGTATGTAAATACCTATCAACTATCAATAGGTTTACATTACATTAAGCATAAAACAAGCAACATTGTATGAGGTAACGTTTTTCCCCGCGCCAGTTGATTTTCGCAAGATTCCGTTGCCTCATCTGGAGTCATGTTAATCTTCACGAGTAAGAGTTGTCCGTTCATTATTCATTCTGTTGTTTGAACATGGTATTCAATTCGGCCGGGTTATACCGTCACGTGATGTGCAAACCTGCAATAGGTGAGCCAATCAAGCATGACAGATCAATAATTATCACCAGTTTCCGTCGAAAATTAGCTTTTAAATTGTTTTTGCTTTTCTTTAGATATTTTTTTAATTTATCTTTCATCTTCTTTAATGACCTTTTATATTTATACAAGAAAAATTAATTAATGATATGTCTGTATGGAATAAGCCTTTCCCTACCTCGAATCGGGACGAATTAAATAACAACAACAACTGAAAATATTAAATACGTTCACTTACAACATTCACGACTTATAGTCGAGGGAAAGAAGTGTTTTTCTCACTTAAATCTATAGATACCACAATGCTCTATTTCCTCGTTCATTTTTAAGGGTCCTTACTCGAAGAGTGCCGCCGGCACCTTAACACTAGGCCTCCGCTGTTCGTCCATTTATCAGCGGGCTGTTTATCATGTGATAGGTATGCTCTATTTTTCTTTAGTTGTTTTATTTAGCAGACAAATATGATGGTAATCTAGCCACAAATAAAAGTTAGATAAAATATCGATGAAATGATTGAACTTAATCATTTTTTATAAATTATAATAAAAAAAAATCGAAAATTCGTAATTTTCTTTCGGGGTATTGTTACCAAATAACGACAATTATGAAAAATAGAGGATGGAGAATTAAAATTTTTATAATGTGTACTTCTATTGGTGCTGTAGGAACAAATAATATAAATAAAAACCGGTCAAGTGTCTCTATCGAATCTACTCGAGATTGATAAAAATTTATACATAATGTTATAGTGCCTCTCGTGTTTTATAATAAAAACGTTTTAAAGTTAGTTTGTATGATAGTACGGTACCATTCATTTCCGAGTCCGACTCGCACTTAACAGTTTTTTTGATAGACCAGTAACGTGTGTAGTTAAAACTCACTAGGCAATTATTAAAAACTATACTCGAACAATCTTATATCAACAAGCATTGCGTGCGAACTTCGCGAATAAAACGCCATTCAATTATTTCTTCATTATCTAATTATGTACAGACAGTGTTTTAAATAAGGATATATGAACATTACCCATTTAGTTTGCATAATTATATTATGGTAAATAAATATTAATATCATAATTTTCATTTAACATTTACATGGTGAATAAAATTGAATATAAAATTATTTATAAGGAAAAATATTTGTACTTATAAACTCAAAACTCAAAATATACTTTATTCAAATGGGCTTTAACGCACTTTCGAATCTTAGGTTAAAAATTGTTTTCACTGAGTGACGAACATACTTTAAATTTAAATTATGTCCTAATTGACATCTACATAGCAATAAAAACCGTAATTGGACTCATCACAGAGATGATAAATGTAGGAATATAACGTAATCCAATTGTCTCTACCAAACGCGGTTGCAAGCGATTTCTCTTTTATTTACAATAGATTTATTGTTAACTTGTAAATATTAATAGAAATACTTTTGTATGATCAATTGTTATCGAAAATTTTTAAACTCAACTTTAGTAAACTACAATTTTTGAAATACATTTTTAAGATATATATAATAAAAATATATACAACTTATATTTCTATCATAATAAGGTATATAGAGGATGGATTTTTAAAATGGCACAGTGACGGCTACCTTTACACATACATGAAAACCTTTTCAGGAGACTATCCCTAATTTTTGGCAAATTTTCGGTAAATTATTTAGAACTCTTAGAGTGCCATCTCAAAAACCCATCCTATATAATTTTAAAATACAGATATTCTCTTATTGACGTATATAAAATATTGCATCTAAAGAGTTTTTCAAACATTATCTTGTAAAACTAGTATAATTTTCTGGTAATTCTCGCTTTGTCCTTATTATTGTCTCGGAGTTGCGCATATTTGAATTGATATTTCTAGACGAAAGGATTGTATTAAACCTCACTTGATACTAGTTTGTCCTAGAAACGTGAATTTAAAGGAAACTTTGCTTTGTTTTAAAAACTAGATTGATGTAGGCATTGGTATATCCAAGAACGTATTTGTATTTTATATAAAAATATGTATTATTGATATCTTATTTTATAACTACCTTTTCAAACTTTACTTTTTAACCATATTTTTATTATATGTATTTGTTTTTAGTACGTAATAATTTTCATACTATAAAGGTAGCACGTAGCTTAATTCATTTACAAGAATTGTAAATGAAGAAGCTAAGTGTCGAAGCGGTGTATTTATCATTATATACAATTATATTATATATTAAAGTCAGAATATTGATGATTCAAATGATAATTGATAAATTATTGAAAATTAATTGAAATTTATACATTCAAACGTATAAAATAATACATTAAATTAAAATACTATATACCTACATATATTTTATTTACTTAAAATAAACCAATGAAAAAGGATATATATTTTTATTCAACATTTTCAAATCTATCTTCCGATAGGATACAGTGATTTGATTCCATTTATATTTCAACTAAATAACTACAAAATATTTCAAATGTATCAACTATTTATCACACCAATCAATTTTCCTAGAAAAAAAAAGTAATGTTTGCTTTGACATCATCACGTTCTACCTTTGTATTTTTATCCGGAAAAATGCACGAGGCTCTCACGCGTTCTTATTGAAATCGTTTAAAATGAATCGAAGAAACCGTTTAAATAATTATAATACTTAAGAATACCAGTAATAAATATTTATTACAAATAATACGTTATCATCTTTTAGACCTGTAGTTTTAATTGTTTTACTCTAGCACGATGTTTACACCAAAATGTTGAAGCCGTATTCCGCCTCACGACAGAGGTCGTCTGGTCCGGCATGTGAGGTCATCACCACGTGACTGGAAATCGTTATTTTTTTCATCTTTACGCTTAAGGCAAATTAAGATCGATTCTGAGTATCTTTAGCAACGTATATTTAACCCATCGTCGGTTAATTGATTCGTATTGCCATCAGTGAATTCCCAAATCGTGATTATTGACAATGTATCGAGAATGTATGTTTTCGTTTGTGAAATTCTTACGTGTTATTATGAACTATAGATTATTCGACTATTGTGATTATGAATTTCTTACTATTATATTCAATATACACATATAACGAAATTCAATGTAGTTAACAACTTATAAAGCTTCTTATCAAAATTAAATAAAATGTATACTTGTATATGTATTTATATTTTTAAATTTTAGTTAATCACGTGTATATTTGTTAATCTAACGAAGGCTGGAACGACGAAATTCTGAAGAAATCATTTGAGTGTTTTCGTAACCTACTCTAAAGAACAATGGGTTATCTTGAGAATTCTTGATGACGTTAACTTAAATTATTTCGAAAAAATAGTCCAATAAGAAATTCCATGCTTGATGTATTTAATACAATTGAAAAATGTCCCAAAAGTTGCAATACAATATAACTGACTCTTCATATTAAAAAATTTACTTTGTCTTAACATTTACAATTATTATCAAAATACGCAAATAGTCTTAATAGGATAAGCACCTTTTGTCTAATCGCGAGAAAATTTTAAACTATGACTAAACTGCATTTAGATAATAATCATCAATTTGTTAAATAAGAACAACCCGTTTTAGAACGTTTAAAAAAATATCCAAGAGAGTAAGCACTCTTTTCAGTCGTAGTTCGTAAAATGCACTTAATTCTTGTTAATAGATTTTTAGAGAAAACCTAGTCTTATATAATTTAACCATAAACGAGTTTTCCAATATTTGTACTGACTTGAATATATTTGGACAGTAAATGGTTGGCTGCGCCAGAAAATAGTCAATCGAGTCTTGAGTAGAGCAACAAAAATTACCATATTTCCTAACATACAAGCGTTGATGTTATAATTTAAATGTCAACCATTGAATATCAATTTTACTACGATTAGTACACACAGCTTATCCAACCAAACTTTTCCTGATAGTTTCGTCACTACGACCTTGCACAATGCGTTTTTAAGCTGTAGTATTCTCACTTTAGTCACGTATTGTTGGCGAATACGACGCACTTTCGTTTCACGTCGCGCGTCGTATCAATCGAGGCTGCTTATTCATTTCCATTGCGTTTTTGACATTGGCACTATAATGCTGAGCCATTCGGGTCAGTGTCGTAGACGGTTATAAGCGAGATATTTTAAATGATTACATTTATAAGTCTACTAAATGTATTAAGTGGTTCATTGAACTTCATGAGTGGGCCATAAATATTGAATGAGCTCTAATCTCTATCAGCTATGACGCAAGTCTCGAAGATGCTGTCGGTTACGTTTTTCTTTTTAACCCGTCATGGGGAAACCAATAAACTGCTCGATATTTATAATAGTTATGAAACTCAATCGTATTATTTAAAGACCGAGATTATTTGAATATTAATTTGACTCGCATAGCTGTTGCGTCTACAAGCTGTAAAGGTTTCAACCAGCTAGGGGAGTGATTAAAAATAAATCATCAGAAATATCTCAGTTGTAAGTGAAAGTCGTAATTGACATTGCAAATGTCGAGGCTCACGAGTTAACGACTAGTCCTCAAGGATTTTTAGCTGAGCTTTTTTTATACATCTAAACACTATTTTTTACGCCTTTACTCGTAAATATGTAGGAAGTAACGTATATATAAATACTAATCTTATATAGCTTATCTAAAGCAAAGCATTCAAAATATATATTTAATATTTTGTGATGTATGCTATTTATTAAACGTTCTATACACGAAAAATGTGGGTATATATTTCATGGTCAAAATTTAAATACGTATAAACGGCTAAGTAAGTCGTAAATGTTTTCTTTTGAAATGCAGAAAATTAGTTAAGTAAAAGGTTTTGTTATTCAAATAAGATGTTCCCCATAAACAATTATCTTAAACTTTCTTTTAAGTCAAATAGTTAAAACAGAGGTAACTTTACTTTTAAATAACCATGGTTAAGCTGAAGCTATAACAGTGCTGAAGGAATAAGAACAGTATACGACTATATTGTTTTTCATTTTATTTTTCTATATTTTTGGTTACTCATATTCTTTATGACTGTTCTTTATATACAAAGGAATACTATACATATAAATTTATTTTGACTGCGTATTTCAATGAAGCCGACATATATATGGCGAATATAGCATACATGTGTCAAAATTTCTCCGATACATGCAGATTTCCTCACGATGTTTTCCTTCACCGCCGAGCTCGAGATGAATTTAAACACAAATTGAGCAGTTGAAAACTCAGCGATGTAGCTAGGGTTTGAACCCGCGATGGTCGGTTGAATGCGCAGTGTTCTAACCACAAGGCCATATCGGCTCTATAAAATATATAATTATGAAGTTACTCAAATTTCATTTAATGACATATGATTACCGATTACTATGAGATATTTGTGAATTTGTAATACCAACCGAGACCGACGACTTGACGTCTCCAGCGAGACGAAGATCCGTTCAAGAACAACACCGAATAAAATGAAATTACTTAAGATCCTAATGAACAAATTTATATAAATTGTGCAATGCATAACTTATGTGGCTATTATAGTACATATCTTTTTTTTTAAAGAATAAAACAAGTTTGAATGAAGCATAGTATATAAACGCTGTTTGGTTCAAATTGTTATACGTATGTACAAGCAAATTTAGTCGTCAAAATATATTTATATAATCAAATATCTTTTTTTATTGTTGTATCTTTACTTCACCCTTGCGGGTCATAGCTTACGCATTTAAGGGTAGGTTCACCATATTTAACAAACAGAGAAAGTCAGGCGAAATATTAAAAAGCTTAGTTGGACACTGATAAGCAATAATGTGCTAACCCACGTGTTTAATATTTTTCAAAAATTTTCAAATTATTGTACTAAACTAGTACAAAAAAAAAGTTTCTTAATCTAATGTTTAGAATATTGAAGTGTTTTTCATATTTTGAAATATGTCATAATCTCTAATATTTGAAAAACATATTATTAGATAAAACTTTTTCTTATACCAACCCGCTTTTAATTTATTATACCTTTTATCAAAATAGAAAGAAAACATAGACATGTACTCCTTCAAACAAATTTATTAAGAATAGGTTTGACATCTTTAGACGCCATTTTCTTAAAATAAAGTTCGTGTGACTTGACACAGTACCAGTATCAGTAGTAACACAGTATCAGCGTCCAGTTAATATAACCTTGCATAGCTTAAATCAATACAATAACAATAACAGCTGTTCAGTTATTATATTTAGGGTTAATTACGTTGAGAGTAGCGCGTAGCCGACCAGTATTTTGTCACTTCCTGAATCAGAACCAGTCACGTGAATTAAATGTGATCAATCTTGTCGCAATGCAAATCGAAGCCATAGTTTCATAGACTCTTGCGCCAAGCCCTTGCGCCGACGATTATGTAGCAAGTTATTCTGTGAATATAATATTAATCATTATTTTATTTATTTAATGCACTACCAATAAATGTTTCATTGCTAGGAATACATCAAGTGCTTAGGGTAATGTTTAGGCTAATCAAAATGGATTATTATTTTTTTCTTAAAATCTACACATACTCAACAATATATACAACAGGCATAAAAGGTTGTGTTATATTAACGTCAATAGTAAAATATCGATACAATGAAGTTAAACCTTTTTATTGTTTCATTATATTTTGTCCTTATTCAATTTACGTTGCCTAACTTTTTGCTGTGACGTTTTTGTTACAAAGAAAAACTTTAAGGAAAAATGCATTCAATTTTGATATAAGCTTGTTATGAAATGATGATGTTTTTTATTGAAGATACACGTTTAATATATACAAGTATTATAAACGTTTTCTATACCATCTTTTAAAACGATCAGTAACATGCACTATAAATTAACTATACTTTTTTTTAATGCACTTGCACAATTTTAAAATTACAATAAACATCTTAGTTTCATCTAACCAATCCATTTGTTAAAATGAAAAAAGAAACAGATAAATAAGCGACACCACGATACATAACACTATCAACAATTTTATAAAAAAAATATTTTATGGAAACAGCATATAATTATTTTTACCATATACAATTTCCTCTTCAATGGTATTCTCCTTAAGTCGAGCATAAAATTTTATTAAGTAACATTTTTTGCTCGAGTAACTTAACCTGACCGACTTTGAACTAGGAAACTTTATCAAGGTTCTGTGGCGGTATACTTTTCCTTTAATCTCAGAGGTCATTCATCTATCATGTGCAGGGACGTTATTGTTCCGTATAAATACGTTTCACTTATTTAATTTTATCTATATTGTATTGCGTAATTTGTACTTTTGTATTACATAATATGAATAAACGATTTTATTAATTATGTTTATGCCCACGTGTGAAACATTAGGTATATTTTTTGTATAACTGATAAACGACTTTTCTATAGACAGTATATTTACTGTTATGATACATTCCTAACAATTTCGAGGGATCTTTTATTCACGAGGATAAATCAATTTATATAACCCTTAAATCTAATTAGAATCGAATAAAATGGAAAAAATTTTAACTAACCTATATCATTTTCTATTATATTTATTAATATTCACAAAAATAAATATATTATGTGTGAATTTTATGATTTTAATTGATAAGTTGCAATCAATGACTCTAAATCTCTAATATAAATATTATTTAAATTTATTAAAAAGAAACTATAATAATAACGTCATGATTAATAGAATTTCCTTTGGTTGCAGGTTATGGCGATGTCTTTTGCTTTTGGCGATTGTATCGATAGAGACACAAGCGCAAAAAACCAAATCAGAAGATAGCAGTATTCAAGCGGTTCCGAGCGACCTGAGGAGGGCTGTCAGCGAAGCCTTAGCCTTAGAAAAAAGATTTCTTCTCGGAGCTAGTGATGCGTAAGTTAATAAAATAAATGTAGAATTGTATTATTATTGATTTATTTATTAAAGGTTACCAACGAGGCACACATTTGTTACATAGATGTATTTATATCTGTGTAACAAATGTGTGTCTTGTAATTTTATTTTAAAAATGTAATACTTTTCTAAAAAGGTGCCTCAATTATAGGTTTTCCGCATTCACTAAATAAATTTAAGCTAAATTAAATTAAAATTATAAATAATACTAATTATTAAAATTTATACACAAGTAGTAATTGGAAATCCCTTTACGTTTTAAAATATTGTATTAGTTCTACAATGTTTCTAGTTTAATAAGCCGTGTTTTATAAACAATTCTTCAAAATCGAATGTTCTAATCAACAAAAAAAAGCATAAGATTCCTATTTTATTTTTACGACACTATAATATATATAAAAAAAATTGTATATATCTCTAATATATAAAATTCTCGTGTCACAGTTTTCGTTGCCATACTCCTCCGAAACGGCTTGACCGATTTTGATGAAATTTTTTGTGCTTATCCGGTATCTATGAGAATCGGCCAACATCTATTTTTCATCCCCCTAAATGTTAGGGGTAGTCCACCCCTAAATTTTTATTTTTATTTTTTAGACAAAATTTTTAATTTCTCTTTTTTTATGATACAACATACAAAAATACATACAATCCTCAATTTTCACCCTTCTACGATCAACCCTTATTTTTTAATAGCCATTTTAGTAATTTAATCATTTTTCCTCTCCGGTCGAAAACTGATCAATCGTGGCAAAACAACGTTTGCCGGGTCAGCTAGTATATATATATATCGATACCTTCCACGTAAGTTATTGTAAGCCACAAAAATGCTGTTAGCGTTTTTACTGAATACTACACGAATTTGCATTGCTTAATGCATTCAAAGTGAAAAAATACCAAAAATCTTTTTTTTTTTCAAGGAAAGTTACAACAAAATACGCCTGAAAAAAGGCGTATTTTGTTGTAACTTTCAAACTAAAACGGATTAAAAGTGCTCTACTGTAAAATTAAAAGGTAGAAAGAAAAAGCAGATTTATTTTGTTTTCTTTTTCGTAGACACAATTGTTCACAAGCTGAGGAGGATGAAATAGGCAACACTCCGTGTCCTCCCAGCAAGTATCGCAGCGCGAGTGGCGAGTGTAACAATGTGAGACACCGCCCGTGGGGACGAAGAGGCGATGTATTCCTGAGACTATTACCCCCAAATTATGCGGATGGTCAGTAATTAATGTTTTTTTTTTCATTTTTTAAATTAATACTTCGATATACATATGTATATATATAGAAGAGTTAGCTTGTTTCAACGCGATAAAAACAGAATAGATTCAAATTATTTTATCGTCAAGTAAGCTTTAAAGCACTTTTTAATTGTCAATTTACATTTTTTTTAATATAAAGTTACCATCGGTTTGGAATGTAGAACTTTAAATATATTCCTTTTTTTATAAAAGCCTTTCGTAAAAGTCAATCCGTAAATAAGCGACATTGTATTTGTAAAGAACAAAATAAAAAATTCGAACTTTATACTTAATATATAATATAATTCATTTGAATGTATCAAATGTATAGATTTCTATTAGAATGTTGTTTCTGGTATTTATACTAAACGATAGACATTTGACCTCTAAATTCTTATCGATGAGAAAAAGATTGATTACTGTTCGAGTTCATTGATCGACTCTATGAATATTTAGGAATTAACGTATAAATTCTTTCAGAAATTGACGTGTTGATATAATTAATGATGCATGTAATATCATTTTCAATCTATTTAGGCAATAAAATTAATTGACTCATAGAGAGTTGTGTATTCAATATATTATTAATAATAGAAATCAACAACATATGTTTGAGTTAATAAATCTAGTTTTAGTTTGAGTTAGGACTCGTTTATCTTCAAAGATATAAATTTTTACACTATGGTATAGGAACAAAATATCGAGATCCAACTACTGGGCAAAGGCTTATTCTTCTAAGTGGTATTATTTTTGATGTGCATATCTATACACGCACGTATGTATGTATGTTTAATCATCTTTAATACGCTCTATAACCAAAAAGGAAAGTTTTTAACATTTATCGTTATATTCATTTTCATAGTGTGTGTGTGTGTGTGTGTGTGAGGGAGTGGAGTACAAAGCTCGTAATCGAGTTTTTTAATTTTTTGATATTCCCTTGCTTAGAAATATATTGAAATAAGTATCTTGTTATTTGTTCTACATATTAAAATGTTAATTAAGTACTTGACGTAGCTGCCAATATTCGATCTACATTAAGTTTAATTTGCATATTAGAACGAGGGTCTGAGAAATATGTAGGCCAGTTGCAGGTCTTGAACTTTATTAACTATATTTTGTAATAAAATTGCAGTGAAAGTAGTAGCGCTCACTAGGCGCAGCATTTAATATTATTATTACAAAATTTGGTATCATTAATGTATAATAAATTATATTTACTAGGTAACAACATTTCTTAATACTATTTCTATTAATCTACTTTACGGTACAGTATCAAATTGTCGAGATTCTACTGCTAGTTAAAGGCCTATAATTTATATAAGGAATTTTAAACTATATCCACCCCTATCGATCTGTTTGTATGAAGACATCAAAACGTTTGAAGCAAATTTTAGGCAATCATATTCGCCCAGTGGATGATCCTGTGAAGTTAAACACATTAAATACATATTATTTTCGTTTTTTGACGAGGGCATCACTAGTATCTTGTAATTTCTCCCAATAAAAGCAGGTTGTCTCACAATGATTCTCCATTGCCGAACACGGCATGAATTTAAACACAAAAACACTTGAAAGCTCAATGGTGCTCCGTGCTGTCAACATCGGTTGAGCTCGACATGTCCTACTACAGTCAGTACTAATGTAAAAATTTATCTTCTACCAGGTATTTCCCAACCGCTTGCCCCACCTCGTCTTCCGGAACCGGCGCTGGCCATCCAAGCGGTGTCGCAGTTAGCGCAACCTGTAGAACATGACTTCGTGACCAGCATGTTGGCAGCTTGGGGGCAGTTCCTCATGGATGATCTTATCGCCACTGCTAATGGCAACAAAGTAAGACTATACTTGTTTAGGCCTTCTAATCCACAAGGCAAATCATGCGTAAATACCAAAATAAAATAATATTGACTTTTTTTTATGTTTTTGCGGGCAACGGGTACGTCCTTGTAGTCTGCTTCGTTTTTAAAGGTTAATTATTAGTTTTTTACAAAAAAAGCTTTCCTCCTTGAAAATACTTAGATAAAACATAAAACTCTTCAAGACGCTTAAACATTTTGGAAGAATATAACTTAATACTAATAAATAAAATTAAATTTTCAATCCGTCTTAATATGCCTCGGTCGGTGTACATTTCGTATTTTCTATTAAACTGTGGTAATCAATTACGAGTCTTGTCGCATCGTGAATGTTTCACACGTCGTGGGCAGCGGTGCGAAGGTCGGCGGACGTAGTTTTTGTTAGGAACGGCCCAAGTTACTATGTCGTAACGCACGCATAGGCCACAACACAGAGTAATCATCCGAATAATGATGCGAGCTTGATTTTTAATCTTGAACTTGGCCGAAATATCGGTGAATTACGTTTAATTGTATTGTCTGGCCGTCATGTGCATCTCCAAATTGCTCATTGACACGAAAACTAATATTGATTTTTGCATTGTATGAAATATTTATTTAATTTTGATTTAAGCTAGCTCAATTTGCGCTATCAATTATTTATTTTGGTATCTTGGGTTAGGCATGTAACGTAATAATTTATAAACTCTTTTCTCAACAGCAGATAAGGTCTCTACCAAATAATGTAGTACCAGTATGGGCTATTGAATTAAGCGAATCGCAAATTGATAATTTTCTTTTAAAAATAGAAATATCCCTAAATATTAAGGTTAAACACACGTTGTTTTAAAAAAATAATTCATCGAAATCAAGTTTTATTTTTAAGTGACATCTCATAGTTCGTGATAGTTCGCGGGGTCACGTGGGGAAAGGTTACAAGTTATTACCTGTCAGAGAAAGCTGTGACGCAATAGTAATCGCAGTTCCTAATGCCACGCCTCTCCTATGTTATAATCAGCTGACTGACATCTAATCCGATCGCAGATCGGAAATAGGAACTATAGATTCTTTCACATGTGGTGGTGTACATATCTTTGAGATTTCTATGAAATTACGTAACTAGCGGAAATATTATTTAGTATTAAGATACGGTAGGTTTAGGCTTTAGAAGATAAAGTATATTGTTTACAAACATTAAATTAATTTTATAAAGGCGAAAGTTATGAGTACGTGTGGCGACTTATTGTTCCGTACATGAAACTGCAGGATACAGCTGGTTTCTTACTAACATATTTTTAATTTAAAAATCTCAATTTACAAACAAATAAGATATTTCCTAAAAGGCTATTGTTAAAGATATTCACAAACTATAAATGATTATAAAGTCGAAAAGATTTCAATTATGACAATTTTAAATTTGAACTCGTCAAAATGTTACGAAACATACAAAAATAATAAATGACGATTACGTCTTCTTTATATATACATTTTGTGTGAAAGTTTGTTCACGCCATAAGACATTACTTAAGATAACTTGAATGATTAACGATTGAATGAAGTTTTTTTGTTTACTAATGCTTTGTTTGTTGACGACGTGTTATGATGAATGTTTTACATTAATTAATTCATTCTACTTTTTTAGCATAATACCATGCTTCATCCGGTTCTGGTGTCTTTCTTCCGTATAAATGAGAAGGTTATTAATAAGTTAGTGACCAGAATAAAAAAAAGTTGTAAAATATTTTATCATAAGATTTTGTTTTCAGAAATGTGAAGGTATAAATTGCGAGTACGTACGTTCGGCGCCAACTAGAAATATAGATTCCTGTGGATTTGGTAAGCAATTTTCTTCAATAAATATCAAAGCTTGTTTTAGTATTATAAATATAATAAATTTTAAATAAAATAATGAAATACTAATTCACGTAAATATTTTTAAAAACAATTTACATTTCATGTAGCGAAATGCTAGATAAGTCTTAAATATTAATATACGTGATTTAAAAGTCAACATTTTCAATAGTAATTATTGTATTTTAGCATTGCGAAAATATAAACTGCAATAGCAAATTCAAATTATAAATACATTTATTATTCATAGAACACAGAGACCAGATGAATTTAGCGACGTCTGTCCTTGACGGATCCGCTCTTTACGGAAGCTCTGAAAAAGAGTTACGTTCACTGCGCTTATATGATGCTGGGAAAATGGACGTTGCTTCCTGTCGCAAGTGAGTTTTATTACCACGTATAGATACAAAACATTTACTTTTTATAACTTTTTACCTGCAATGTCTATTTAAAGACATAATAACTACAGTACATAATTCCCTTACAACTTAAAACTTGCGCTAAAAATAGGTTTCACAATAACTTAAAAAGTCAAATTCGAAGCTAGAACTCAGCTTTAATATTTATAATTGGTGAAATCGTTATAAAATTTAAAATAACGTCAAGTAAACTAAACAAGCACTTACAAGCTTTAAATGTTAAACAGCAGTTAAATTAAAATCTACTATGTCGAAATATGCTCATTTATCAGAAAATTGCATTAAAATGAGCTTTGGAATTTATTTTCTTGATTCGGCCCTGAACTATAGGCCGAGAGAGTATGTACTTATGTTAGGCAATCGATCAAGCGACTCCTTGTAATAATACTTTTTATTGTCGTCAATATTATGCTTAGATAAAACCAACATTTAAATAACAAATAACTTTCAAGTTAATTTGAATGATGATAATGGAAAAGGAATTCCATCATGCCGTCACAGAAATGGATTGTATGCAAACAAGGGCAATCCAACCTTCACATGATTTGCATTCCTCTAAAGATTTTAATCTCACTCACGGTTTGGCTAATATTGAGTACAAATTGCAAGAAACCTAAACGTTAGTATCAGATCGATCATTTCTTATTCGATGTAGTAATATATTCAAACGTTGTTAAGATTAAAAAACAAATATTTATAACAATTAATTTATGTTTCAGGTGCAATGATGGTTCTCCTACCGCTCCACTTTACAAAACCCTTTTGTCTGAACACAACCGCATTGCTGGTGAACTGTACTCATTAAATCCTTTCTGGGAAGACAATGCATTATTCTTAGAGGCTCGTCGAGCAATAGCTGCGATTATCCAACACATCACCTACAATGAATTTCTTCCAGTATTATTAGGAGAAGTAAGTAATGTGACATGTAAAAATGATTATAAATTTATATGAATGTACTATTAATATACCAATATCAATAGGACTACCTATTAATAAACTAATTAGAATATAATTTAATTTAAGGTTGGTATGGCTAAAGCTGAATTGAAATTAATTTCTCTTGGATTCTGGCGTGGATATTCAAGCTCCAATCGCGCTGGTGCTTACGCTGAACTCGTTTCAGTTGCTCCTATTTTCAATGCAATGATGAATGAAAAACTGGTAAGTTTTTACAACAAAAGTCGTTATTTGTAGTTGTGGAACGGATTTGTTTTAAATTTTTAAATCGATAATACTGAATACAATGTATCTTAACTTTTAGATAAACAAAACTGTAACACTGAGAGACCTTGTAAAGACAAGCGCGCATCAAGTCTCTAAATTTACGCCATCAGCTCAGTGGGATCTTAACCGAGCTCGTGATCATGGTGTGCCGTCTTACTTAAAAGTTCTACGCGTGTGTGATCCAATGGCTAACATCAAATCCTATGCTGATTTCGAAAAACTAGGCTTTGACAGAACTCATCAAGAAATGATGGCCGATATGTACAGGTATGCCTGTTATTCAAACCACTAACGAGTATTAGTACAATAATTAATGAATATGTAAGTAAATTTTTGAAAAAAATATCTTCTTATAAGTTATACCAATATTTTCAGAAATGCTGACGATATTGAACTGATGATAGGAGGGGCTATGGAAAAACCAGCTTCTGGCGCGGTTATTGGGTCGACATTAGCATGTGTATTAGCGATGCAGTTCGCTAACTTGAAAAAAAGTGACAGGTAAACAGCAGCTATATTTCTTTTATTATAGACATTGTATTCCATTTAAAAAATTGACAGACGCGTTGGCGCAATGGTCTTTGCAACTGACTAAAGCGCTAACGGTCGCGGGTTCGATCCCTGCTCACCGCAAACGTGGGTATTGGCCATACAGATGTTTGTCGTGGCCTGAGTGTTTGTGTTACTGTTGTGAGTGTTTCCCAACCCCCTACACATAGGATCTTAGTGGGATCTTAATGGGGGCCGTTGAGTTGCGATATTTATTTATAAAACAAAAAAAAATAATAATAACTACGTAATTTTACCTAATGTTATCTTTGATTTCTTTTCAGTATAAATCTTTTATTCTATGTTTTTTTTTAACTAGGTTTTGGTACGAAAACGATATTCCACCATCATCGTTCGCTCCTGAACAATTAGCGGCCATCAGAAAAGTGTCACTTTCTGGACTTTTGTGTGCTTCTGACGATTCTTTAGACAACGTACAACCCAAAGCTTTTGTCAAGGAAGATCCCTATTTGTAAGTTATTTTAAATCTACATGAACACTTGAAAAAAGAAAACCACAGTGTAGAACTGATAACGATTTTATTCAGGAATGCAGCTCAACAATGCTCCCAACACACTCGTCTCGAATTATCAGCTTGGCGCGATGAAAACGGCGCACGAGCAGCTGAGCGGCTCTCACAGGATATGCTTGCTGCTGCTCTGCAGAAGGCCAAACAGGAAATGGCTGATAGAAAGAAACTTGAGTACATGCTGTGGGAATCCCGTAAGTTTCACTTCTTAACCAATTTAAAGATAACATCCTATTATTGTTTTTCAATTTAAACCATAGCTCCATTAATATTTAGATTTTTTTCTTAGTAAGCGATCGCTTTAAACCACAATTACATATTGATTTACAGAAGGAGGAGCTGATCCAAAATCTCCAGTAGGAACCGCGGCTTCGTTCTCAAAAGCAAACAAATACGCTTTGAAACTTGCCAATACTTCTCTATTCTTTGAATTTGCAACAAATGAATTACTAAATTCTGTTAACGGGTAAGAAAAAAAATGTAGTGCAAAGTATTGCTTCTAGTTATAGAAGTACCTTTAAAAAAGGTTCAGTTTTAGTAACGTAAAATAACTTGATTTTAGGCGCCGTCGTAAACGTCAAATTTTTGATGATTCCCTTGGGTTTGGTACCGCCAATGAGTTTGTGGATTCTTTACAATCAGTCGATGTGAGCAGCTTCCTTGGACAGGATCAAGTTGGACCTATTATTGAACCTCAATGTGATGACAGCGGAAGTTGTGATCCAGACAGCCCATTTAGAACTTATACCGGATACTGTAATAATTTACGCAATCCTAATTTGGGTAAAAGTTTGACAACTTTCGCGAGATTACTGCCACCAGTTTATGAAGATGGTAATTATATACTCAATACAATTAGGTATTATTTAATTAGTACCAGGCCCTAATAGATACTGCGCAGAAAAAAACTAAAATGTCGAAACTCCATTATCATTTCAGGTGTAAGCCGTCCTCGTATCAACTCTGTAACTGGAACTCCATTGCCTTCACCTCGTATTGTCTCTACAGTGATTCATCCCGATATTTCAAATCTTCACACTAGATATACATTGATGGTTATGCAGTTCGCGCAGTTTCTTGACCACGAACTAACTATGACCCCCATTCATAAAGGTAAATCTTTTATTTCTTATATAAATATAATTTTCTTTATATATAAAGATAACTGCCAAAAGAGCAGACGGATATTAAGTGATCTAGCGTCCATGGACATTTGCAGTAAAGAGGAGCCACAGATGTGGTGCCAGTTAAAAAAGGAATAAGGGATGAAAAGGAATAGAAAGTAAGGAAATGAATGGGGAAGGGCGTTAGATTTCTGGTTTCCTTGCTAACCATACGAAACGTAGGTGCGTAGATGCGTATTAGCTACTTCGTGCCGATCTTTTGTAAGAGTGAGGTACTGCCTAGATTGAACCAACGCGAATATGAGTTGTAGTTAGTAGGAACAGTCAAACTCTGCCACAGTGGAAAACATATTACATAATGTATCTAAACATACACAGACAATACCAATGATTCTGCGCCCAAAACTAAAAAATTTTTACTCTTCAGGTTTTCATGAATCCATACCAGACTGCAGATCATGTGACTCACCGCGTACTGTTCACCCTGAATGCAACCCGTTCCCTGTTCCACGTGGTGACCACTACTACCCAGAAGTTAACATAACCTCAGGCGAGCGACTCTGCTTCCCCTTCATGAGAAGTTTGCCAGGACAACAACAATTAGGTTAGACAATATAATTTTATGAACTCCATTTCATCCGTTATACTAAACTTTTAAATTCATTGAATCTTTACTTAACCTCCTCTTCAAAGGGATATTATTTGCCTTAAATATTCCTTTCTTCAAAAATCTTCATATTACATTAAAATCGTTTTAGCCGTTTAGGTTTGGAAACATTACCGACAGACAGTAAGAATCATTCTCTTATTTGCAATAATAGCTTGGATATGTGTAATGACTAATTAACTACTGATAAAATACAAGTTATGGTTTTTACTACATCGAATTTTCCTTAATAATAATAAGCAACATCACAAAAACAGACATGCGAATATTGAATTAGTATCTGAAGTTATTAACCTCATTCAAGGACATTTAAAAAACATCAAATCATTAGGTGTCCTCCCGGTGCATATCTATAAATAATAACAATTTATTTGTATTAAATTGAAGGTTATTTCAATAATTATAAAAAAAAATTACATCCAGGCCCACGTGAACAAGTTAATCAGAACACCGCTTTCCTCGACGGTTCGGTCATCTACGGAGAAAATCCTTGTATCGTCCGAAAACTACGAGGATTTAACGGCCGTTTAAATGCTACCTCCAACCCTCACAATGGCAGAGAATTGTTGCCACGGTCCGACAGTCACCCTGAGTGTAAGGCACCTAGCGGATTTTGTTTCATTGCCGGTAAGTAAATATTTTATAATATAGAAACATTGACGATTGATAATGTCAAACACAAAAAAAGATTTCAAATTGAGAAACCCTTTACAAAACATTTTATTATTTATTATGATAGATATTATGAAATTGAAACGAGAAAGTTAGTAAAAACAGTTACATTCTCGACTACTATAAATCAATATGGTAAATATTTTACTGTATATGCCATAGTCAAAGTTAGATATGTGTAAGAAAGCCAAAATCTTGAAAAGATTCTTTTATTTTTACTTATGGTACTGTCTGGAACCTTTACAATGAGTTTTCTCACCACAACCACTAATATTCCTCAGGTGACGGTAGAGCGTCCGAACAGCCCGGTCTGACTGCCATACACACTATCTTCATGCGTGAACACAACCGCCTGGTCGAAGGATTACGCGGAGTCAACCCGCACTGGGACGCGGACTTGCTCTTCGAACACGCTCGTCGTATTGTTGCAGCGCAGTTTTCACACATCATTTACAATGAATTCCTTCCTAGATTGTTATCTTGGAACGCTGTTAACCTTTATGGATTGAAATTATTGCCTTCAGGTAAGTTACTAATCCAAAACCAAATATTTATTGCAATTTGTAAAAGCTATTCCTCCAACGTTTATCGACAACAAACCCATGTTTTGCAGGTTACTATAAAGAATATTCACCCACCTGTAATCCCGCTATTGTGACCGAGTTCGCTGCCGCTTCATTCCGATTTGGACACTCGCTCTTGAGACCACATTTACCACGTTTGTCACCAACTTTCCAACCCGTCGACCCGCCTATCCTGCTCAGAGATGGTTTCTTCAGACCCGATATGTTCATGAACGTAAGTGCTTTATTTATTTATTGAAATGCTTTATTGTCTAATATTAAATAATTTCTTTAAGAAAATCATCTTTATTTTTAATGATGTACTAACGTAATAATTCAATTACCTTTCAGCACCCACCGTTGGTCGACGAACTGATGCGTGGTCTCTCGTCCACTCCTATGGAAACTCTTGATCAATTCATTACTGGTGAAGTCACGAATCATTTATTCGAAGATCGTCGTATACCTTTCTCTGGCATTGATTTAGTCGCTCTTAATATACAAAGAGCAAGAGACCACGGAATTCCAAGCTATAACAACTACAGAGCATTATGTAATCTTAAGAGGGCTACTACTTTCGAAGACTTGGCTAGAGAAATTCCGGATGAAGTGATTGCTAGGTAATTATTTGAAAGGAAAAGCATAGATAGATAGTTTTGGTATTATTGAGTTACCTCAGCGCATGAGTATGAAATTGTTAAGCGCGCCTATAGTAAACACAAAATTTGTTCTTCATAAAAGTATTACTTTTATAAAGACTAACAGTTAGAAAACTTAAGTAATAAACGAATTAATACATTTAAATTTTTAGTTATTATTACAACTTAATGAACACTCTTAAACATAATATTGCAGATTCAAGAGAATATACGCAACTGTGGACGACATTGATCTTTTCCCGGGTGGTATGAGCGAGCGTCCTCTGCAAGGAGGTCTTGTGGGTCCAACATTCGCTTGCATCATCGCTATTCAGTTCCGTCAGCTAAGAAAATGCGATCGTTTCTGGTAACTATTTATTAATTAGCAAAACCAAAAATTGGACAACCAATGATCTTTCAATCACATTTCTTATTCTTTAACACGTTTTATAAATTCTTAACAGGTACGAAAACGATAATAGAGCAGCTCGGTTTACTGAGCAACAACTCTCAGAAATCCGTAAATCGACTCTTTCCAAAGTGATATGCGATAACTTCGACATCGCCAGTGATATCCAACGCGCTGCTTTTGACCTTCCCAGCAATTTCCTGTAAGTTAATGATTATGAGAAAAAATATTATCTATACATATAATACATTTGTCTTCGTTTTGTAAAATGAACGTATTAATCTTTTAAATAGCGAAATTCAAAAGTTGAGGAAATCATGAGGAACATTATTCAATTTATCGCCTGTTAACCTTCTTCTTAATAGAAGACGCCTTGCCCAGCAGTGAGACATTCACGGGCTGTTACTTTACTTTCTATTTTTTTTACTAATTAATTTATTAACCATTTCATTACAGCAATCCCAGAGTTCCTTGCGCATCTTTACCAAAACTGGATCTGTCGGCGTGGCGCGAGAGCTCCACTCAGGGTTGCCTTATCGCGGGCCGCTCTGTGCCTCTCGGTGATTCCGCCTTCCCATCCCCTTGTACATCGTGCATTTGCACCGTCGAAGGGGTAAGATTTTAAAGATTTTCTTTTATTTTAATATGTGCTCGTATGAAAACTCTTTGATCAGTTAGATACTATATATTGGCAGTACGCACCCTCCCTCTCGCTAGGATAGATTGCTCGTCCTCCCTCTCGTTAATATATCAAAGTAACTAAAGACAGTAATCAAAACCGACGCACATTTAAACTGTCAAATAAATTGCATCGTATTTATTTCCAAACAGGCCCAGTGTGCGTCACTGCGTATAACCGACTGCGCGCAGCTGTGGCGCGAGTGGCCGCGCGAGGCGGTGCTGCGAGACGACGTGTGCACGGCGCAGTGCGGCGCCGTGCCCACGCAACCGCGCGCTCCACGACGGCCGCACCTTAACTTCAAATTCCCAGACTTGACACCTTTTATCGCCAAGTGAAACCGTTTTAATTATAGAACCGAATAGAGCGAAACACTTACTCAGTGTATAATGATATTCTATCTTATAATTACGTCGATAAAATAGGCTGTTTAGCCTACCTCAAACCTTGATAGTTAACTATTTATGTACATAGTTTACGTATACGTCTATTTTGTTTGTTCATAAGTTTAACAGAACATATAGTTTTAAACACCAGAAAAGTTATTACGCCGAGCTATAGCTATCGAAACGCGATACATTTTGACGATTGAATTGTTTCGTTTGAGTACAAGGAATCAGAAATCAACTGTCGAAATGTAACTCGATTTAGCAGATAGCTCATCGTAATTAGCCAGCTGGTAAATAATTTATTTATAAGATTTAATATCATTGTCATTGTAAGCAAGAACGTACAATTCCAGTTGAGCCAAAAAATCGTTTATCTCTTTCAATTACACAACATTAGAAAGAGACAACTGATCTTACATCTCGACTAGAGCCCTGTTTTTAGGGCTACTTACCCGCTCTATCTATCGCGGTAAATGTGATAAGTGATGTGACATAAACCCAGTGATGAGTGTCTGAAAACTTAGCAATATTTTGTGTTTACCATCGGTCATAGCTAAAACTATGTTTCAAGCGTAGTAATTATTATAATTTATCGTTTCAAATTCAAACGTGCTAGATATTTACAACGTTTGACAGTCACAAAACAGTTTAATTTTATAAAAAATATTGTATATTTTTTTTTAATAATTGTATGAACGGCGGAGTCTTGTATGAAATGCTTAATGATAATATTTCTACTGTATAAATGGTCATAAATGAATTGCATGCGCATTACAAAGCCGACGACTGATTGATATCTGTAAAAAATCACTTCATTTTCAATAAATAATGGACATTATTAAGTCAAGTTTTCTTAAACAAATAAATCAAGCACAAGGTACATTAAATAAAATGATCAATAACTGATAATGCGCATTTACGGCCATCTTAAGCTTTAATTTAAAAAATGAAATGATACAAAATAATTTAAGGTAATATAAGTCTCAAATATCAGAACCACCAATAAATGTTACTTTTTAACAGAATTTTACCAACCATGTTACCATTAAATGTACAAGCAACATAGAGAACGATTAATCATATAAAAATAATCCTTTGTAAAATATTACTTCTCACTGCCTAGGTTTCTATCTAATGTTAAGTTGATGTAAATTATTTTTGTAAAATATTGGCATAATTATTTTTACTTAGTCTTAATTAATACAAAGTAATATTAGGGAATAAAAAATATAACAAATAGTCAAATAAGTGTTTCATTTTACATCCAAAAAAATGTATATTACATTAATTTTAATTTACTACACGTTCAGTAAGCCTATGTATACACAACTACATATACAATAAAAAAATGAAACTTAAAACATTATTTACAAATCACTTTATTTCGTTTCATAATATTATCAAGTCTATTTAAGTTTCTTTTTTACAATAAATACATTGCATTTGAGTATAAAAGTAGTGTTGCAATAAAATAAACAACACGAACACTGGACAATCGTTTAAAGTCTTGATTACGTCCCGCACATATTACATGCACATTAAACACTTGGCCCGGAAACAGGTACTTTCACGTTCACAATACGTCATATACCACCAAGCGCTCAATATTGATTGCACATTGTCTTCTCTTTACTTCTGGAATAGGAATAGAAATATTTTATAATTTGTTGCGGAAAACATAATTAAACTGAACATGTACTATAGAAAGACGAATAACAAACACACTAAACTGTATAATACACAATATAAAGACACACATTATATAGTATTTTCTTAGATTTTCATGATTACATTGAAATAAAACTAAACATGTTGAAATAAAAATGTCTTAAAAACCGTAAATTCGCGGCTTTTGTTTATTATAATGGGCATGTAACTATACTAATATTATAAAGAGGTAAAATTTGTTTGTAAGTTTGTGGGGGAGAAATGTAGGGGAGAAATTTCTTTTTACGTTAAATAGCCCGTTTAGTGAGGAAACTTATAGGCTATATTACATGACTACAACTTATAGGAGCGAAGCAGTAATCATAAACGTCAGTGAAGCCGCGAGAAGCATCTACTTACACATATAAAGCGACTTTGTTTTATACTATGTAAATATTAATAATGTGTTATAAACTTAAGGTTCTTTTTAATATTAGCTTAGCAAAAACTTAATCTAGGTAGGACAGGTAATAAGAAAGTTTAAACTTAATATTTTTGTTGTAAAAACCATTGACCAGTTAATTATTACATTCGTAATTTTGAATTGTGATCTCTGGTCTAACAACTCCAAGTTTCCTGATTAGGCATAGTCATCGCTGTTATTCTCTCGCAATCTGATGGAATTACTCTCATTTATTATATAGTGTCAACCTCTACTTTTGTCTCCTATTACGAATAACTAAGATCACTTTCTATATTACGAAAGGTAATTTAGCTTGGAGTCACGTCCATCCACCCCGCCCGTCCACTCCCTATATATATGGGGTATACTTAACCAACAGCTAGTCCATATGTGTGCATGTATCCGTAGCGCACTAAATATAGATTAAACTCAAACTCAAACTCAAACTCAAAATATACTTTATTCAAATGGGCTTTTTAAGCACTTTCGAATCGTCAAGTTACATGTCATATTTTAATTTTAGACTTTATAAAGCTACCACCGGTTCGGAATGTAGTCTCTACCGAGAAGAACCGTTATATACCGAAATCGTTTATACATAATGTATTTTTATTACATTTTAATTATGTTATCCGGATAGAAAATCAACGCTTGTCAAATCCACGCATCTTTGTTTTCAAAATATTCATGTATGGTATAATATGCTTTATTTATTAAAGATTTTTTAACATAGGCTTTAAACTTATTAAGTGGCAAATGTAAAACTGTTTGCGGGATTTTATTATAGATGCGAATATCAAACCCTAGAAACGATGAACTGACTTTATGAAGACGAAAGTTTGGTACGAAAAGTTTATTTTTTCTTCTAGTGTTTACCCAATGCCTGTCACTGTTCTTAGGAAAACCATCACTATTTTGAAAGATATATAAAATATTAACGTAAATGTATTGTGACGCAACCGTGAGAATATCTATCTTCTTAAAAACATCCCTAAGGGAGTCCCCAGCTCCGAGACTATATATTGCTCGAATAGCTCTTTTTTGTAAGACGAATACAGTCTCAATGTCTGTGGCATTATCCCAAAGTAATAAACCATAAGAATATTCAGAGCAATACGGATATTACATACCAGTGCTAGGTATTTTGTGTGCCCCACCTTTAACTACTCTAGCCACAAAAAAAAATCTTTACACAAAAACAACATATGATACGCGGTATTTTAGTAACTTTTTACGCCTCATTTCTGCCTTGGTAGCACATGGTGAGGTTTTTAAGGTTAGGTTAACTCCTTGTGATATTTGCTAATATTTTTCCCAAATCCCCTTTTAGGCCTCACATGATTAATGGACAGCCCCTAAACCTACACCAGCACTATTCCGGTCAGTTTGTGCATCATTGCTTACCCTTTCAGATCCCCTTATCAAACGATCGTTCTATATTCTACGTTGAACAAGTGCAACTCACGGGCGCGTACGAGTAGTGTCAGTTGGCGGCGACCTCCTTGAACCCGTTGGCGACGGGCTGGTGCTCGTTGCTGCGGCGCCACAGCCCGTACACGCGGCCCGGCACCGCCTGCCACAGCCGCACCGTGCCGTCCTCCGAGCCCGTCGCGTACAGCTCCCCGTCGGGCGACCAGCGCACGCAGTGCACGGGCCCGAAGTGACCCTTGTTCGATTCTGAAAATTAAAAAAAAGATTTATTTTTTTTAAACTTATACTGCCTTACTACAAAAGATTTTAACAGACGTTAAATGCGTGTTTATAAAAATCCGTACTACGAATCCGCGTCTAAGCACAGTTTTGAGTTAAACATGCTTTAGATATAGATTAACATATGTATAACGTGTAAGTGAGTGTAATAGATGTCTAAAACTTATTTCAGCTGTCGAATGTAACATATAACATTTTATCAATAAGTTTTTTTGTGAGTTTATTCGCTGTTAAGCAATTTATATTATATTTTAAGCAATGTTTAATTTTTAAACACTGTTTAGCTAGACACGTGTTCAACATGCGTCTTTTGTAGTATGACAGAGTGTTTCAAGTGTATTGAAGTCATCCAATTACAAAAAAAAACTATTACTTATAGCTTTTTTGAGACATTGTTGTCTTGATAAGGATGTGAGTAAAAAACAGTCCTATCGATCTAATAAAATAACAGACAGGTAGGCGCAGTGGTCACTGCAACTGACTTAAGTGTTAACAATCAGGGGTCGATTCACGCTAACAGCAAACATAGTGGCCATATGGATGTTTTCTATGTTCTGAGTGTTTGTGTTATGTTTACAACCCCCGACAAAAGATCATTAGATACTAATAGAGGCCGTTGAATGTGACGACTTTATTATTTTTTTGTTTACTATTATAATGAATACTAAATAATGACTCGTTTTTACTAATTTTACTATTCCTTATTGTGTGATATTAATACACAATTTAATGTAATATAAATACATAACATATAGACATATGTATATTTAAAACAGTCCTTTTATCAACTAACTTAAAAATATTCAACTGTATGTATCTTTACTTTTATATTCACAAATTTCTCCATCAATTGTGAACGCAATTAAATTTTTTTAATTTCTATTTGATAAATTCAACTTACCAAGTTCAGTGCCAGTGTTGTAGTCAAACTTGTACACCTTGAGATCTTCTCCGCCGCAGGCAAAAGTAGCTCGACTTGGAGCCAGCGAAGCAGAGTAACATTTAGTGGGTACTATGAATTCACGCATCTTGCGCATAGTATCCGATGAGTAGAATGACACATTGGTACCTAATAATTGGACAAAAAAAAATATTCAAATAATTTATTTTATTGTGGTAGAGAATAGCTGACTATACAAGGTGTCAACTGAATATGTGTTGGATATTTTACCAGTGTTTACAGAATATATAAAAGTAAAATAACTGAAATAAATTTTTTTAGTTCGTTTTCATAAATGGTAAATCTATATGTATATCTATATGAGCCTATAAGATTCAATGTTTCCAAGGAAATCGTAATTAAAGAAATTTACCATGTGCCACAGTCAATACTGCCCCATCTCTTGACAGTTCTAAACTGTTTGGTATAGTCGGGAACTCAATTTTATGGACCTCCTGAAATTAACAAAATCATCAATCATTAAATGATTAATTTTAGTAAAATCATTCATTATAATTAAATAATTTTAGGTACAATGTTAAAACATTATTTACGATAATTACATAAAAATCTTAAACTTGCATTTCATAAGTTTGTATAGAGAGAAATACTATAAAAGATTGCACTCTTTGTGCTTAAGATAAGAACTAATATATAATTGAGTTAATATTGCGTTGTTAGGCAAGCGGGCGTCAAAAAAAAAATTACTTTATTTCATCTCTGTAAAATAATTAATTAATTTATGTAAAATATGTAAATATATCTTGTAAATAACTAAAGGTTATTATCATTGATCTATATTACTAACGATCCCCCGCAATATAGTCTAATGGGCTAATCATATGTCTCAAATACACTTTTAAAGTAATAGACTAAGAATGCAAATCTTCAAATACAAATTTTTTATTGAAAATTTTTACACAATCAAAATTTTAAATCTCACCTGGCCGCTTGTGCGGTCCCATACACGCATAGTAAGGTCATCACTAACGCTCACTATACGCGAGTTGTGCAGGAAAACAGCATGTCTTATGCTGCTTGTGTGCGCACTTATCTTTTCAAGGGCTGGAAAGTATAAGAAATTTTAATATTTAATTAGTCAGTATGGAACAAAATTCCTTATCACATTTCCGTTTCCGACAGAATATACAAAATGTGACGAGGACTGAAAGAAGAATAAGAAAACAGAGATATTCATTTACAGCTTGTATGTACATTTATTTTAAAATTTAGCAAAACGAACTTCGTTCTTACTATATTTACAAAAAAAAAAAACACTGAATATAAACGCAGGATATTTTTTATTACTTTGTTATTTTCAGTGATTTAATTAAAATATTTTTCAAATGATATATTAAAACTGTATAGTAAAAGATTTGTATTTAAAAAGAAGTGTTCGAAGCTTTTTGCATAAAAATTCTTGACTGCAATTTTCCTTAAAGTGTTTTCCTTCAGCACCACAAAAACAGGAAATGTAAATTCAAATAAAGAACTTGGGAAACTAAATAGCTTGCTTTGATTTCAATCTGTGACCTTTAGTAAACACTAGCTGCCCTTTGCGGATTCTCTCGCATTTATGTTTATTGCTTTACTCCAATGAGATGCTTGATGTAAAATAGCTTATAACCTTTTTTGATAAACAAAATATCTATTGCAAAAAGAATTATTCAAATCAGATCAGTAGTTTCCCAGATTACGCCATACATACAAACTTACAAACAGATTTTACCTCTTTTTAATATAGTATAGATTTACATTTTTTTCCCACTAGGTTACATTGACAAAATATTAATAATACATAAATACTTACACCCAACATCGGGCTTGTTAAGATCAAATACTCGTATTATTTTCTCATTGCTTGCGGTCAGCAGAAAAGTGTCATCAGCATTAAAGTTGACGCTTTTCACTATGTGTTCATGTTCAAATGTGTGAACCACTTCACCATATCGTGCATCCCATAATTTTGCTGAAAATAAAATATAAAAACAAATTCATAACATTCTTACAAAATAATACAAAAAACAGCCATAAACAAATTATAAAACATATTTAGTGAATATAAATATTATTTATATTTATATAACTAGTATATATTGTTCAGATGTTCACTCTGTCTATATATTTTGTAAAATTTTTTGACAAATAAAAAAAATCCACTTTTGTAGATGTAGATGAGTATGTTTTGTAGTTTTGTAGATGAGATGTCCCCTAGCGCCATTCATATCATTCTTCATATCTGTATCAAAAAACTTTTTTTTTAATGTGTTCTAAATTCAGTGTTGTGTATTTTTGGTTTAACTTTTGTATTTTTGGTACAATAGCTTGTCAGGTACAGATTGCTTATTACAATAAAACCACATTTGTGCATCGTTATTTCTCTGTACTCTTTCTTTTTTACTGTATTTCCTTCTGTTGAATGTGGGTGCAATGTTTGTATCTATATCCTATCTATAAATACACAGTTATAGTAATAGCAGAAAAAATTAACACACCTGTGAAGTCCGCTGCTCCGCTAGCTGCTAGATTAGCATTTTGTGTTAGAGCTACCCCCCACACAGCACCTTTGTGGCCTTCAAAGGTTCCAATCCAATCTCCAGTCTCACCTTGTCTCAACATAGGCTTGCCATCTACAGGGAAACAAATTATGTGTAACATATGCATTATGTATAGATAGTGACTTTGAAACACAGTGAAGGCAAGTGGTTACTGTAAACAAGGTTAACATGAATAATGGGTACAAGAAAATTATAGGTATTGATTTAAAATATATTGAAAGAAGTTTCAAATATCTCAATTCCATATTGTTAATAGAATTATCTATTTGTTTCTTGTTAATGTGTTTCTATATTAAAAATACTGTGGTATAGTAAAAAAATTAATAATTTATGAAATTATCTATGAAGATGTTTTCATATTGATAGTTTTTATGTTATGAATAAAATAATAAGCTAAATTCTTATTAGAAATAATATTAAGAATGAAAAAAAAGTAGTGAAATAGATTATGAACAATAGAAAACTAAATAACTAACTACTGCATATTCAAAATATTCTTATTTTGAAATAAAAAAAAACTGAAAAGTAAATATTTTTTATAGATATTTACAATTTTTATTCTAATAAGGATTGTATTAGAATATGATGTGTTTTAATGTGCTTTTTAATTAAAAATACTTTAAAATACATGCATTTGAAAGTAGATTTATAAAGATAACAAATTGTGAACATCTGTTTTGCCATAAGACTTATAAGGTCATCCATTGTCACAAAACCAATGAAACATTAATTATATTATTACAAATACTTAAAAGTCTTTCCTTGTAAGACACAATGAAAGTAACTGATGTTTATTTAACATGCTATGTTGTAAACATTAATGTCAAGACTTACACCTTGAAGAAATACAAGGTGACCCAGACTGTATCAGAGAAATGTCAACAGGCTCCACAGGAAAGAAATAATGAATGTTTAACCCTAGAGCAATTTTGTATTTGCAATAAGAATGTAAGTCATGTCCAAGATACAAGAATAAAAAGCTCAACTTGTCTATCAAGGCAAGCTACCGCCGCGAGGAAATATACAAACGGAACCTCAAGGTACTTCCGGCATATCCGGAAAGAGAAGGTCATTAAAGCCTCTACAGAAATTACACCGACCGAACCGACTGTTGAAGAAAAATAAAAAAAAAAGTGAAGGCCTTTCGAATATTTCTTCACGCTTAACATCTGTCACGTGAAACCCAAACAAATACGCCCAAACACACTTGCAAGTCTTCCACCTACATGTAGGCCAAGGCAAAAGGGCACCCTGAGTGCAAAGCAATTATTAAACTTACCTTTGCAAGCCGAAATCAAAAAATATCCATCTTTTGTAACGTCACTGAAGTCCAAATGAACAACTGGTCTAGTATGGCCACCACATGTGAGAGGAACTTGTTTGAAAGTTGACATTTTTTTAAATTAAATTTTTTAGTTTGTTGTACTTTTGCAAAATAAAACTAGTTATTTTAAAAATTAACCTAATGAGTCTGATCGTTCTGAATGTTGACAATCGACTGACGGTAAACTACACTGTGGTGTTGCAACAAACCTGTATTTTAAAAATAATATTAAAATTGACTATTGATATTTTTCTTGCTATCAATGATTTTTATAACAATAGATATTTTACGTTCATACTATTTGACGTTAAAATCTCAACATTTTCAATTTTAATAAACTCATCAATTGATTTGTTGGCCCAAAAAAACTGTCCCCTTTTCTACTCAGTCACTAGTTGGCTGGCTAGGCAACGACGTCCAAAGTGGTCGTTAGGATGATTCCGTTCATCCATCTCATAGTGTTCATCCTAAGGGGGATAATAGAAATCGCGTGTCCATTTTGGGTGGACCTATGTCCATAAACGGAATGTATATCTGATCGGTCGTCTGATTATCCACTCCACGATATAATGAAATATTAAATTATATACTTTATTAGAATTTCGTTAAACATAGTAAACCAAATTTAGTAATTAGCTTAAACAAAAGTCATATAACTCAAATAAAATAAAAATAATAGTGTTATAAGAACTTTTCTAGAATATATTTCTGACCGTTTTCTAAATGTCTTCGATACGGTAGATGTGGTAACGAAAAGTTGGTAAGAGTTTTTTTAATGCCCCAACGATAATTAATCTATTTATTAATTGGGTACATTTTAGCTACTTCTTAAATAATTTATGAAAGTAATTTTTTTATAAAAATTACTAGACAGATTTCAATTAAATTTCATTCTTTCGTTTTGATCTAATTAAATCAAACTAAAAAAACTTTTATTATAATTTATATTTTAGAATAACACATATTTTACAATTTATTATAATCTATTATAAATATATTAAGAAGCACACGCAGATGTACGATAAAGTGATAATGTGTAATAATATTCGTGTTTGAATATACTTAGTTGAGGGGGATAATCGAGACCGTTTATTCAACTTTCGCCCTGACCGGGATAAACATGATTCCGATTATCCGTCTTAAGATAAACGGATGGATAAACGGAATCATCTGTCGACATTCGATTTTGTTGAATACATGAATCTCAGTTCCTCATTACTGGTTCGATTAAAAAAATATATTTTTGCGTTGAATAATATATTAATTGACGAAGGCTATAGGCTAAACAACATTACGCCACGACCAATAAAAGCGGGACATCAATGAAGTGTTGCAAAAACGAGAAAAAATATTTAAATAGCTTCCGTTGCGTTCGCTGTGTAAATATAAGGAATATATTTTAGTATGCTTTTATTTTAGTTTTTTAAAATATGTTATGTTCATACAATTTGACATATAAAAAAATCCTCATTCGCTTCTAATTTTGACAAAGTTTTCAATTGTCTTGGTGGCTCAAGAAATCACACGCCTCGTCATATTGTCTCTAGCTGGTTACTAGGTAACGTCGTCCAAAATGATCAGCATCCTGGATACCAAAATCCGGAAGCTTATAACATATCTATTAATATTATTGGTATATTTGTACTTTTTAAAATAATTTAAAAAAAATTAGTAGATCAACACTAAATATATTTTTTATCTTTGTTTAAGTTTCTCGAATAATTGACGTGTTTGTCTACGTCGCGTAACTTGTCAATTTGTGATTTTTGTAACAAGGATTCTATTCAGTTAAAAAGTAACTCAGTTTTGAAAATAAATAAAATGGATATTTTTACGTCTATCCCAACACACATAGATTATGTTGGACAGGCCAAAGCAGAAAAACTGTACAGAGCTATTATAACATTGTTCAGCATTGTCGGTTTTATTTGGGGTTATATTGTTCAACAATTTTCTCAATCAGTGTATATTTTGGGCGCTGGATTTATCCTTGCAGCTATTTTAACATTACCACCCTGGCCGATGTACCGCAGAAATCCTCTGAATTGGCAAAATCCTAAGAATACGGAAGAGAAAACATCGAACAAGAAGGGAAAGAAGTAATATGATGTATTTACATGACGTGTCGCTATATTATTGATCTTATTTGTTTCTAATAAATAAATAGCTTTTAAGGTAAAAATCTTTTATTTTTCAATAAATTTAATATCAGTTTATTACAGTATAATTGACATATAATATTCAAAAAAAAATTGGGCCATTATTTTGTAAAATATATTTCTATTTGAGATGTTTGCAATATTCTTACATACAATGATGTAGCTAAAATTAGAATAAACATGGCTAATTGTAAAACAAAACAACAGTATTATTACTAAAAAAAGAATTAACTCAAATAATAAAATTGAAAAAAATATATTAATTCAAGTTTCATATAAGCAGGACTAGTTTAAAATTAAAATTTAATACAAGTAATTTTTTCTTTTAATAAAAATATTAAGTATTGGGCAAACACGGGTCTTCTAATAAATCCCTTTCATGGTAATTGTTTACATACTAATTCATACTCTTTACAATATTTCCTTTATAGTTACCTTAAAATCTCTATAATAATACTCAAAGTAATAAAATAATCTTGTTGAATTTCACTAGGATATAAAATAATAATTTCCAAAAAGAAATTATTATAGATTATTATATTATCAATGTTCCAAGCTTTCGCTGAAACTAAACTTCTCTCTTAGATTTTTAAACATATTGTAAATCCTGTTTTCACTACATACGTCACAGTCACTGGGACCTTCTTTACTGTCATTGACATTTTCACTATCAGCATCTTCACACTTTGGTTCACTATTAGATTCAGCTTCGTCATTAGTAGTTTCAGCTTCTAAGTCCATTTTATTAGAATGTTTTTCTTGTTTTGTATCATCTGTATTTTGTGAATTCTCTACAGTTTCTTCTACTTTATCTTCAATGTCATATAATTGTTGTATTGTGATAATTGTAAACATAAATGTCACACCATAGTTAACGATGGAAAGTGAAAACGGTCCTAAGGCTAAAATAAAGACTGCCATTGTAAAGAGCAAAGCGGCAACTGCTTCATAATTTTTCCTAAAAGTAATAAGACCAGAATTAATTAAAGTTCACCAATAAATAGACTGGGTAATTTAAAAAGATTTTTATTAACATTATTATTAATTGCTTTACATTAAAATTGGTAGTTTATTCATAAATCGAACAAAATATTATTTATTTTAGTAAGCTTTAACAAGCATTTTCGAATCATCAAAACAGAGCAAAAAATATATTATACTTGCTTCCGCCCGCGACTTCGTCCGCGTGAAATAGTTACTTTGGGCTAATAATGAATTATTTTAGAACAAATTTGGTTAGCGTAAAAAGGGTTATAGTGAGCTAACCTTAAAAGATAGACCTATGCTGTCGCGAACTTTTTTTAGAACTTTAAAGGGGAACAATTCTGTCATACATAATTTTTGCGAAACTTTAACCGTTTATGCAGCATAAGCTCTCTGAATAGGAAAATATCCCCAGATTTTGAAACATTCTTCATTGGTGCTCCGCTCCTTTTGGTCTTAGCGTTATAATATATAGCCTATAGCCTTCCTCGATAAATAGGCTATCTAACACTGCAAAAAATTTTCAATTCGGACCAGTAGTTCCTGAGATTAGCGCGTTCAAGCAAACAATCAAACAAACAAACTCTTCAGCTTTATAATATTAGTATAGATATTGAAGCTACTATCATACTACTATACTTTCAAATTTATTTTCACTTGAATTTGATTGTAGAATTCATTTGATGTTTAAAGACAAATCTCCTTAATAGCGAGGGAT
The DNA here is from genome assembly GCA_037950945.1 of Hypolimnas misippus. Taxonomy (NCBI): domain Eukaryota; kingdom Metazoa; phylum Arthropoda; class Insecta; order Lepidoptera; family Nymphalidae; genus Hypolimnas; species Hypolimnas misippus. The sequence continues at coordinate 8,831,666 of JBBEEQ010000029.1, read as the reverse complement.
TAAAAAATTAATAGTATTGTGCTAATTCAAAATACTATTGATATACAAATTCATACACAATACAGATTATTAAATGAATTATCTACAATAAATCTTCATAGGGGTGATTACTGTGCGTATGGTGATAAGCAATAATGTGTCAACCTAGAAAAAGTCAAATTTAGAGATATTGATGTATTCTGATAATGCATACATTAATTAAAAAAATTGTCAAGTCAACTAAACTAAATAAGTACTTTTTTTTTAAACATAATGTTTTGCATATTTAAGTGTGCTCAATTTTCAATATACACTAATATTTGATAAAAAAAATGTACCAATTTGCTTTTAATTCATAATAACTTTTATGAAAATAGAAAAGGAAAGATGGATTTTGATATGTTATATATTATGTATTTTGATGGGGATGGACAAATTTGATATGTTATATATTATGTATTTTGATGGGTTTTGATGCCATTTTTTTAAGATGAAGTCCGTGTGGTTGACAGAGTATTAGTGTCCATATATGTATGTAGGTGCAGAAGCTTTCACAATACTTTAATAATTAAATTTTATTGTAATTATTTTACTTACAAATTCCTCCTAGGTCCATCCATTTGCCAAACAATTGCTGAACATGCTGACATGACAAATCCTGTGTGGTAGGATGTATCTGGTTTCAAAACCATACTATGCCTAGAATTAAAAAAAAATCGATTTTACAGTGAGACAGAAATAACAAACTGTGTCCACACAAAAAAAAAACACAAAATAACACTGTTAGTGTTATTTAGTGCTTTTTTCTAGGCTATTATATTACACTTGTAAGTTTTACTCACCAACTTACATATGATTTACATTTAATTGTTTATCATTGTTTTTATACAAGAAAGACCTTACAATAAATGATTTATTTATTGAAACTCATAGCTTATGTAAGGTTTGTTTTACATCGGTTATGATAGTAAAAACTTACAGGTGTAATTCTCGCCATATAATAAACGCATGCAAAATCATGCTATCTATACCATAAAGAACTTCTTAGACTGTCATCCAATATTTGGACATTAAAAAATATAAATACACAAGTAAGAGAATTTACACAAGCATTTTGTTTTGCTAGTTATTACTACCAGGCATAATATAGGTAAGCGTATAGTACTAAAGTATTACAAAAAAAAATTACTTGAAATTTCGAGCCCAAGTCAGTAAAGCAGGTATGTTAACAATAGTCACCGCCATCCATAAGAAAAACAGCATCATGTGAAAGTTTATGTTATTCAAATCGTCATCTAAATGCGTCATTACATTTGTGTTACAATTTTTATTTTTTCCCTTTGTAGCTGTTTTTGGTATTAATGCTTTTGAACTATCTTTATCTGTGTCAGTTGACTTGTCATCTGCTATAGAGTCATTCTCATTTACATGTTCTTTGTTGTCTATGGCCTTTTCTGATAAATTCGTTTTTATTAATGCTTGTTGCTGATCGAGACTCGTTTTCGATTCATTTTTACTTTCTTTAGATTTAAACATACGACACATACGACTGCCTATTCTCGACATCAGTCTGTAAACATAATCTTCAAGATATTCTTCGTACATTTTGGATAGCTAGAAAGAAAAAAAAAATGATATACAAATTGATTGAGTTCAGGTAACTCTCAAACGACGGTCGCGAGTTCAAACCCGGGAAAACTTCTTTGAGTGTTGATGTGATTTTGTGTTTGAATTATTGTATTATGATTGATAATGAATAAATGTATTTGCAAAATTTATAATAAAATATGTTGTATATTTTATTATATATTTTGCAAATACATTTTATAGTGACTAGCTACTATAAAATACATATATTTACCATAAACGCATAAAATGCTGCTCCAGCAGCTAATGAAGCAGCTCCACATGAAAGTGGAACAGCACAGACGAGGGCAGCACTCATTATCATGGGCACTTTTTGTAGTCCAGTGGCCATCTTTTCAGCCAGCCCTGTACCACCACGCCATACTATCCTAAAATATATTATTAATAGTTTTTTTTAAGACTTGAATTTTTTACTTAATTACATATGTTTTAAATAACATACAGTATTAGTGAGCCTTCATATTTTATTGCAATTGAGTAGTCCAACAGGAGACATCAAGTTTTTTTTTTTACAAGAATCATGAGATGTTTATATCAGATTTTTTTTTATCGATTAACACAAACGGGCACATAGAACGCTATGGCAAATCATTGTTTTAAACAACAGTGGACAGTGATATGAACCCCCCTCCTGTGTATTTATTATTGACAAAATCTAGAACAATATTCTGGCTATGATAATGATGTAATTGTATATAATTATAGACGTAAAATTAAATATGATGCCTTAGATTTTTTATAGTTTTTACATCAAAAGCATTTAATGTACAACTTTCCTTAAATAATACTTCACATACCTTAATAATAAACGATGTGTCAATTGAGATGAAAACACCATCACAATTAATGTTGCTGCAGCGACGATATTAAGTATGCCCAAGGCCGTCATGTACACAGGCAACACTAATAGTGACCGTGTAAAGTATTGCAATTCGAGATTCTTCCAACTGGCATTCTCTAAAAGAAATGCCAGAAATGGCACCGACCTGTAAAAAAAACAGATTTTAATGTTAATATAATCCATCCATACAAATATTGTAATTGAGAAACTCATTCTTTCTCTCTCTCAGTCTTTCTGTTAAGGTTTTATATCGTAACCGCTAAACCAATTTTGATAAATTTTAATATAGAATCTATAATTCGACCTTGGAGAGGAACAAAAAATTACTATTTATTTGGCAAATAAAACTTGAAGAACATTTTGTATGAAGAAGACATCATTTCTCAAAATTCAAAATAATTATTCCATGCAGACAAAGTTGCCAGTATCTATATGTTTTGTCTATAAAAGAAGGTATTTACGAAATGCAAAATTTTATAATTAAATACTAGATGATTCAATTGCCATAAAACATGTATGATTGAGTTTTAACGTATTTTCAACTTAATATATTATAATAGTATTTTTCTGAAAAATATAAATATAATTTTACAAGTAACATTTAAAAACACAGTAAAACTATGTTAGTTACAAGAAACTTGTATATTGACACAGTTCGAGTTTCATCCTAAGTAATACAAAACCATCTTTAAGCATTATGAGAGTTACATCCTATTACTCCAATTAGGGTCAGTCAACTTGTTTAACTAAATGTTCGACACATTTTTATTACTATGGGGTGTTACAATTCCTTCGCCACTAGATAAGAGTTACTTTACGTGAAAATAAAAAATTCCAAAATATTAAGGTGACATGCTTTTTTAAGAAAAGATGCAATGAGATCTGAAGAGATTAATTCAAAATTGTTTTTTGTTTAAATTACAACTTCTACAAAACTATTCTAACTTTATTACGTAAGTGTAAAGCTACTTTCCCAACATTTACTTTTTTAGCATTTTGATCTTTCAACTTAAGTAAAAATAGGACATACTTTTTAATAAGTATGTTAGTTGTATATTGCTAATAATTTTGGAGCATATAAAATAGGATCTTTCCGAGTTTTGAATACAATTCATTCTTAAATAACCATAAATGAAACTTACATCAAAGTCATGCTTCCCAATCTCCCAAACACCAAGGCGTAATAAGGTTTCACGCCTTCACTCATCAAAGCGTGATGTATCGAAATACTCGTCCCATGTTCTTTCAAGTTGAGTATATTGCTTCTCGCTGCTAGTAAAATTATTGCTGCTACATAAGGCACTAATATTGGAGTGTAGTTACGTGATAATTGCGCCAAACGATGGTACCACGATGTCGAGATACTGTTGGAAATAATTATTATACAATAACTGATCCAGGAGGGGGCTTATGGGGCTCAAAAAGTAAGGAATTTAGGTTCATCTCATCATAAGTTAAAGCCTCATCTTTCACACATTTATGATTAAGCTTTTTAAAAATTCAAATCTAATAGCAAGTTACTACCTATAAGTTATAATACCTTTAATTTATAATACCAATAGTAATATTATCATCAGTTTTCAAATAGATATGATTCCAAACTTAATGACTGAATAGTAAAATAAAATTTTGTGTACTATGTACTCTGGGTTTTTCTGTTTACATTGACAAAACTTTATCCTTAACCAAAATTTAAACTACTAAAAATTCCACTTTTCAAACAATCCTCGATCCGTTACTTTACATCGAGTCAATATATGTAGATATAGAATAATATAGAAGGGCACTTATAGAAAAAATTTATCTTGATATTTCTAAGAAAAAATTAAGATGTTTGATAGAGATATTAAGTTTAAAGATTTTATATACATTCTAAATGTTACTTTTGTTTCACCATACTGAAATAAGTACGATAATCTATCGACCTCGAGTCTTATCACATTAAATAAACATGTAAGAGTTAAGTACAGGAAGGAAAATTTATTTTAATCTTTCAATGATTCATTTATAAAAGAGGATTCGAAGTATCTATCAATATGAAAATCAGGAACAAAACTGTTTTATAAGCAAAATAAAGAGCACATATGTATTTAATTACAATAAAACATACTTACCTAATACTAAATGTGCATTTTGGATCTAATAAAAGCGTAATCTTTACTTTTTCTACAGCTTCTAAACCTAATGTGATGTTGGGATTACTTTTAAATAATCGTAATTTCATTGGCGTATGTTTCAAGTGGCTGAAAATTAACAGAAAATGTGTAATAGACAACATCTTAAGTACAAAGAGAAACATCTAGTATACAATTATTTTTTTTAGAGTTTATGACTATAAAACCTTTTTTATTATACTCTGTGTATAAGATATTTCATTCACATAATTGAAATTCGTTTTAGAAACCAGAAAATAGTCAAAACACTATTTTTTACTCTATATACTATACCTCGTAACTAACAATTTTTGTAAAAATGGATTTTCTCAAGGAAAATGGTATTCAAATAGTTTACTTTTATAATAATAATATTTCTTACAATATCTTAAGTATAAGTCATTTAAAAATGTAAACATATTTATTACAATTAGCTTTAAAAGAAGTTTTTTGTTTCTCCTGTAAAGTTCAGCACTTTGCATGTACGAGCTAACTATAGACCGACAATATGTAAAATAATTTAAATGTAATTTACTTTATAGCAATTGAAAGCAACTTACGTGAAATAATGGTAGGATTCATGATTACTCGCCCAGGGTACATGTAACTCTGCAGACACATGATATTGAGCCGTTTGACAGTTACTTGTTGGCTCCACATATAGCAAATATGCTTGATGTATCACATTGAAATCTGACAGGATTAATTCATAATACAGGCTGTTAGCTTCTGTTTCAGCTTTTATTATTTGCTTCCCAAATGAGAAATCCGAGGGTAGTTTAACATCTATCTCTCTTGATGCATGATCGTTGATGTCAACGTTTAGTACTATCTGTGAACAGTTATATAATTATTTTAGTTTCATTATGACCATAACAGATTATCACAGTAAATTTAAATATTATAAACTTATGTTAATCTCATTTAAGTTTACAAATCAATAATTATACATAAATATTTCAGTAAAAACAAGAATGACAGCCAAATCCTCAAATACTGCAAAATTTTTAGTGTTGCTATTTGTCAAATTAAGTGTGAAAAGAAGATATTGTATTAGTAGGAACATAAAATTAAGAAACGTTTAAGAATTTGGGTGCTAGTCATACAATTTTAAACTTTAGAAAATAATTGTAAATATCCTAAAAAATGTAATCTTCAAAAGCTTAAATATTTTTTTATTAATAGCTTACCGGTTTTCTAGTAGGTGATACTTTGACAATAACATGCGTCCAATCCGGCTGTGTTTCCATTAGTTTGTGTAAATGTACTGTAGCTAGCTTTCTCTTGCCGAACTCAGGAGCTGCTGCCGTCCAACGACTCAGTTCGGTTAGTGATGTCGCTTCCTTACTATCGATTAATATTAACTTTTAAACAAATGAATACTATTAGATTCGTATTATTTCTATGTGGACTCATTATAAAAATTATAAGATAGATATAGGATCATGAAAAAAGAACATGTTAATCGACAGTAACAATACGTAATTTAGTGTATTACAAAGTTTTTACGAAACCGTAAAATAACCGAATTTTTACATGAATTGCCATTTTAACTACACAAATAAAAAAAAACTTATAATTATTAATGTTGTTGGGAAAATATATCGTTCCAAAGAACAAAAATATATAGTTATCTATATTATATGTTTATTAATTTCCCCCATATTTCCATACGAAACAAATTGTTCCTTGTTCCTTGCATATTATTTTAAATTTATACTTTAGACACAATTGATAAACGCCCAGCGCCAATATAGTGGCATTGTTATGTTGTCATTAACAATATTGATAAAAGAAAATGTACCTATAAAATACAAATTTAATAATTGCAATTATCAATTAACTGCATAGATACGTTTAATCAAATATAAATCGCAGTCAAAAAGATAACACTTTTATTTAGCTCGATAAAATCTTTAAAAAAATTTATTTATCTATTTTTAACTTTTATACATGATGATATGATAATTAATAAGATATAAATAAGAGACAGTCCCGATTTTGACCAGTTTGTCCCACCTTCCGAAAGAAATTTGGATCTAATCTCTATTATGTAAAGAATTTACGACAAATTAGGAAAACAGTGGGAGATTAAAGGAATATCCTGCTTTTCAGCGACTATATTTGTTCAGCGAATTTGTTTACAACCACTATTTACCTCCCAGATATGAGTTTTATACTATATAGATCAAATGATTTATGACAACGCCAAAGTCAATGGTTTGGGTAGTTTTAGTCATGTTAATTAACAATAGCCCAAAAAATCATTGTCTTACCAATATCTGTATAAGTTGTATACGTCTTTCGCATTACATCCGAATATCCAGTCTTTATCGTCAACGTTCACAGATTCAACCGCCACAAATCGGTTTTGGGGGAAGCTTACGAGTCTTATCATCAAATGGGTAGTCCTAAAAAAGAATGACCGATTTTTTTATCTGTAGACTCTCGATATCTTTACATATTGGTAAATATTACGGAAGCATCATATGTAAAACAATATTTTATACTGTAATTTTTAAATTGAAATAACGTTCACGCCAAATAATATTAAAATTATATTCAATTCAATTCTTTGGTTAATGACTATTCAATTCAATTCTTTGATTTGTGGTTGATGACTATTAAAATTATATTGAAAAATTATTGAAATTATTATTTTAAACGGATTTAAATCGCGTATATTAATTATTTTTATTATACGGGTAGTCTACCCGTGACCACAATCGCTGTAAAGTGCTCGAAACGTCGGTTAAAAATAATTAATATACGTGATTTTAATCCGTTTAAAATAGTTTTATTTCAATGAGTAATAATCGCAAAAATCTAAGACAACGTTATTTGAAAAATTATGAAATTCTTTTGACATTTCTGGAATCCATTGCGTAGTTCATAAACTTAAGTTTTTCGTATTACTGAAAAACAGTGCTCTTAAATATTTTGCGTCTTTTTATCCATAGCGTTCAGGTAGAATTACATAATTACCATAATAAAGAAAATATTTTCAAAATTAAGTTTCAGTTTTAATGAAATGCATACCAACGATAGAAGTTTATTCAGTTTTTGCTTATTTAATTAAATGTAGTACATTTTTCAGTGAATCAAGAAAATTCATTAACGACGATGACATAAGAGCTCTTGGTGTAATGATAATTATTTCGAGGTCTGGAGAAATGCCAGCTATGTGATGCATTTGTTACCAAACATAATACATCAGTAAGATAAATATAACAGTTACGTACATTTAGTAAACTGATCTTAAATAAAACCATTATACATAGTTATATAAAGTGGGTGATAGTGACTGGGTAACTTACTGCGAACTCTCCTAACCCAAAAATGTAACTTACTAGCTACCAACAACAAATTTCTTTGAATTCTAGGCTTTTCTCTACTATAAAATGCATCTGTTATTAATATAAATCTTTCTCTGAAACCACTCCGTTTATTGATGAAAATCGCATAAAGTCCGTTGCGTAGTTTTAAAGATCTATGCTTAAAGATGACGAGAAGCCACTTTGTTTTATACTATCTAAAGACCTTTCGATATAAGGATCTTTGTTTAGGTTGATAATTTCGTCTTACATTTAATATTTAGATGATATTATAAATGGAAAGAATAAAAACAAATGCCAAAATTCCACCAAGTTTTCCTTACTGTCCTTATAATCATTAGTTTATAATCTATTCTTCTGTTCTAGTTATTTTAGCAGACAAATATTGCGTACTTCTAAATACACATAAGAGTTATTGATGAGAAATTATCAACCGAATGAAAAAACTGAATCATTTTTATAAGGAAAAATTATAATAAAAATTATTTTCGAAAATTCATGATTTTCGTTCCAGGTATTGCTATCTTATAAGTCAAAAAAAGAAAAACGAACTTATATAAACAATATATAAACATATTAATATTGGTCAATTAAATGTTTCCACAACGAGTTTACCTGTCGATCTCCGGCCGAGATATTTGATAAATTCTTCTGTTATCTTCATACCAAAAGGAATCGGCTTGCATTGTCACATTAGGTCGAATAATTCGTGGATTTAATATCATAGAACGATTCGCCTAAAAAGACGAAAGCAGATTGTATTATTGATTATATTGGAAAATTTTAATTTCTCCTAGTTAAAAGGAGAAAATGATGTTGCGATTTCTCTTATATTATATTCTGAATTGTAGTATAGTCTTACCCACTTAATTTTTTTGTTGTAAAACTTCTTTGGCACAAGATATAATTTATTTTAAAATGGAATTTAAATTAACACTGCAAAATTTGTAATGAAACGTTTATAATAAATAAAAAACAGGTATTTTTTCATGAAATTTGAACGTTAAAATAAATATCTGCGTTTTTATAACCACCTTTTTTACAAATTTATAATAATTATTCTACAATAAAAATATTTAAAATAATAGAATATAAAGTGATTACAAACATTTTTTATTTGAAAGAAACCATGAAATTGCAATAATAATACAAATTTAGTCACGCATAGGTATTTTGCTACGTCTTTTAATCTACCGATATGAAAAGAGGTTAAAAGTTATTTTATAATTTATTACTTATAAATACATTTTAATATTGACCTGATAATCAATGATCTAATCGTATTTTACTTTTACGCTTATGTACTTTCCCTAAGGTTATCACTTTTAGCCGAGAATTACACCTATACGTTTTGCTATCGGACTTTCATAAAGATTTACATACAATTGTTTATCATTTGTTAACACCAGAAAGAATTTACTGTCGGTGCTTTATTTTTAACGCAGATTTCGTAACTAAATACGTCGTACCTGTTACCAGGTTACATATTTGTTTTATATCAGTTACGAGAGTAAAACTTAAAAATTTAATTCTCAGCAAAATAATTTACGTAAGTTGTTTATCACGGATTTACATTTGAAATAATTTATTGTCAGTGTCTATATTTTACAGCCATAACTTTCGGAAGGCTACTTAGTCTTTTTTTCTTTATTCGTCTTTATTTGGTAACAATATCTCGAACGGAAATCGCGAATTTTCAAAAAAAATGTTTTCATTATAATTAAAATTTCCAGTACGAAAAATGATTCTGTTCAATAATTCAATCGATAATTTTTTATGTATTATATGTGTGCCTAGAAATATCTGCTAAAAAAGACAAATAAAGAAAAATAGACTATTCATAAATGTTAAAAAATAAAATAATATTAAAAAATATAATATAATGGTGTTTATTGTCAAAGATATTCTTTAAGATTACCAACATTTTTAAGGGGCGGCTTAGAAGTTAGATACAATGAGATTAGATAGAAATATAATAGATTATTTCGTTGACATATTAGCAATTAAAACATATTTGTTTTTAGACAACGAGGTAGTCTCATGTTTTGCACTACTGACACCCGACTTACGCTTGGCCTGTTTTTAGTATTTCATTGTTATTAATATTTTTTACTAGCTGCCCTTTGCAGAGTCACTCGCGTTTTTGGATTACTACTTGGCTCCTATGAGTCGTAACGTGACGTAATATAGCCTATAGTCTTCTAGAATAGACGGACTATCCAACGCAAACAGATGTTTTTCAAATCGGATTACTAGTTTCAGAGATTACCCCTACATACGAACTTACTAACAACTTTCAACAGACAAGATGGCGCTGTGGTCACTACAACTGACTGTAGCGCTAACAGTCGCGGTTTCGAGCCCCGCTCACGGCAAACGAATGTATCGGTCATATTAATGTTTGTCGTGGTCTGGGTGTTTGTGCTAGTCTGATGCTTTCATTTATTTATTTTGTCTCTTTATATTAATCTTGTAGATATAGCAAACTAGCGTATTTAACAAAAAAATATAAATATCTATAGCCTATGTTCATCAGAAATAACGAAGGATTCTAATAGTGAAAGAATTTTTCAAATTGGTCCAGTAGATTCGGATTCTATTCAATGCAATCAAACAAACAATCGAATCTTTATAATATTAGTGTGGAAATTCTCATTTACAATAACGAAATACAAATCTATAGATATATATAAATCCATGAGGATTTTGGCACTCAGAATCTCGATGATCTTTGGAAGACGTTGCCTAGCAACCAGTTAACAGGAGAGTATCTTTAGTTAAATAATTTATGTGACGAACTTGTCTAAGTTGGAAATGGGTACAGATTTTTAACGTCAAATAGTATGAACATAAAATATAATTGATTAGCATCCTTTCGCTAGAAAACCTAAAAAAAAATAGCGGAAATATTTATATTCGATACATACCTGAAAATATTGTCTAGCTCTAGCAGCTATTTTCGGACTATTCTCCGTAACCTGTTTTGTCAACGGGTCAATGATACTGAAGAGGAAACGATTGACGACCATCACAAGTTGCTTACACCATACCATGCTCACGTGATCTGGGGTTACCCATACCCCTGGAATCGCAGTCGCCTAGGAGATATAATAATAAACTTATATTCGTAAGAGTAATCGCCTATAAAACTGTGATTTAATCAAATTAACTTATACAATTTTATAAATTTACATTACAATTCCATGTACCATCATAAACTGTTAAGGCTATTTCAGAGATATACTATTTTCAAAATCAATTCAGTTCATGCGTAGTTATATTTTAAATTAATAAAAATCTGTAGACGGTTTGTTATTGGAATGTTTAATTTTCTATTTATTCTTCATTTTCATATTCCCTGTTTAATTTGACATAAGTAATGTTAATAATATCAACAATAGATAATATTAAGATATAATAGAGACACTGTATGTACAGCAAAATATTTTTTTTAGTAAAAGTTTAAAATAATTACCAGAGCACTAGTGTGACTATCATTCGAAGAGGTCAAACCAGCTGGGACCAAAACATCTCGTGGTCCACTTCCTATACCAATTAAAAATTTCTTTTCCTCTATCTCTTTATGTTTTTTAACATATGCATCCCATTCTAAGTTCATAAGCATGTAGTAGTCATTTATTACTGAATCGAAATTTATAACTGGCGCTTCGAGTGGTGTGGCTAATGTTATTACGATATTTGTTGAATTGATCGTACTTGGATAAGCTAAAAGGCGCTTAGCTATGAGTCCTCCCTAAAACAAACATTATACTATTGTTAAAACGATTGTAGAGTTATTTATAAGTAAAGTTAGTTACAATATTCGTTGAATTGAATGTTACCTGGGTAATCTAAAGGACACTTAGCTATACATATGTTCTCCCTAAAGTAAATTGTTTACTAGTTTTAGGAACATTAAAAGTTAATTAAATAGTATTTTTACTATATTTATGAAATATACACGATTTAATTGGTTTAATTATTTTTATGTACATAGTTTTAAGTCAAAATGAATTACATTTTCATAATTTCAATCTATTTAGTTATCAATAGTGTACGACTGAAAGTTCGGTTTCGGCTTTCGGTCGACTTTCGGCAAAAAAATGGATTTCGGTTAAGTTCGGTTCAAACCGGCCGAGAACCTGACCAAAACCGAAACTGCAATCGAGAGTTCTCCCGCTGTAAATCGGCCATGTTCGGCATATTGAATTTCATTCAATTGTGATATTAGACAACGACTTAAATTTTATTTTTAATATTAAAGGAAAGCACGAATAATATTCAAAATAAGGATCTACGTACTCAAACAATACCTCACTTATGTTAAGTATTTTTAAGGTGCAATTAATATTTTTTTCTTAAGTGAGAAGTTGTTATGTTGATAATTGATTATTAAAACGTCGAAGACTGCCATGATTATGTAATTTAAAGATAAAAAAAAGACTGACTGGTTTTAAAAACGCTTTCATTTTTAGGGTTCTGTACCTTAAAAAGAAAAATGGAACCCTCGTAAAACCTCGTATTACCTTTGTAAGGAAGTTTCGGTTTCGGCCGAAACTGACACCGTTGCCGAAATTCGGTTATTTTAGTAATGACCTATATATTAGATATTTGATAAAATAGATAACATGCTGTATCTTTATCATTTTTTCTTATCTTGCACATTGATGTAAGTAATAGATAGATGGAGATAAAAGTATAAAGATATACTGCTATGGACTATGTATGTAAATATGTTTAAATGTAATAACTAAATTCTAGACATAACTTATAAAATTTTGATAAATTACCTAAGGATACTTAATAAAAAAAAAATTCAAGAATTCATAATAAAGTAACTAAAATGTAACAGCCTGTAAATGTCCTACAACTGAAGATTTTTCCTTACAATGTTTTCCTTCGCCACCAAGCTTGAGATGTATTTAAACACAAATTTAGCACTTGATAAATCAACGGTGCTAACCAGTATTTGAAGCCATGATCATCAATCTTGGCTCGAATTCAAAATATTAAGTTATATAATATAATAGTAATATTAAGAATAAATTTTAGGCTTACCATTGAATGTCCAATGAGTATAACTGAAGTTGGTACAGACTTGGTGTATCTATTGCTTTTGTAAAGACTCAATATTTTAGTTATACAAGAAGCTGCAAACTGCGTTTGGCTCTGGAGCACACCTCCATACAAAGCTGAGAGCTCTTCATTAAAACTAACTAAAAAAAAAATAAGGAACATACTTATTTTCATGTGATCTTAACAAGAAAATAATTAAAAAAATAATAGCTATTGATCTTTTTTAAATATTATAATTTTTTATACAGTAACAATTTCCATTTGAAGTATATCCATTACTAGGTTATCTGGAATTAATGGCTAATTATCCATAATATAACCTGTTGTGCTACACAATTTACAACTTATTTTAAAAGAAAATAATAGCTTTAAAATAATTACTATTTAGCTGTTACAAATTTCTTTCAACTCCAAATATGTATTTCTAAAGAACTAAGCATTGATTAAATGGATTCAATTAATTAAATTAATAAGAAAGTTATCTGTTGTAGTATGGCATTTTAGGCCTATATTTTATGGATGTATAAATACTGGCTTCACACATATAAAAATTCATTATGCATATCACAATCAAAGTGCTCTATTATAACCTAATTATAAACATGTTATTTATTTCTTTACTCATCTAAACACTCACTAGTAAAAAAATCAAAATGATATTCATATTCTTGTGATAATGATTTTCTTAGAGCTACAGATGCTAAAGATCTAGCTTGCATGTGACTGCCGGAATTTCCAGGAAGAAACAGAACAGGTATACCATCAAACCTAAAAAGAAAATATATTTAAAAGAAAAAAGTGAATTATATTTATACAAAACAAACAAATCCAGACCTACACTCACCACATTTTTCGAGCTCTCTCTGTAAACCTTCCTTCACTGTATGCATAGAGTCCATATTGCGGAAATATTTTATTTTCTTCTAAAGTTATACGCTAAAATATTAGTGCAATAATAAATAATCTTAAAAATATAGTCATGTTTTTTATGTTGATTAAAATAAACTTACCACAAACTGAGGATATTCAAACATGTATGTCATAGCACAATAGTTATTTTTGTCGCTAAAATAATTATTCAATATACCAAAAAGATACACCACGACAAATATGCATGACAAAATTTGGAAAGCGCTGAAACTAATAACGTTTAAAATTTTCATCTTTATTTGCGTATTTTGTCCTGAACTTATTTAAAAATAAATAAAAAAAGTTATGTTTATGTAAAATCACATGTCATTTATAATTTATTTCGCATCACATAGGAGGTAAATATAATAATCCACATTTAAACTTTCATACATAATACACTTCGCTAATAAATATAAATAGCAATAAAAAATGTATTGACAATTTGAGTATTTGATTTTTTTATTAATTTTGTTTAACGGCTCTGGATACAAGTCTTTTGAAGCTTGAGTATTTGACACAATCTTTTGTTGCCAATGTGTAGGGAAAGGAAATGAGAGCCCGAAATCATAGGCTTTATTCGACTATAAAAAGATACATAGCATAATATGACATGACAACATTATTAATCATCTATTAAGTCACAACTATACAAAGGTTTTATATACTACATTCTTCCCCTCTTAGTAGATATAATCCTTTAAATAAGGCGGAGAACGTCGCGAACGTGTGGATCGGCGAAGTTCATGTGATTGATTCTGATTATTTTCAAATCTCAAAGATTCATTATTCTCGGATGACCCCCTACCACCACAATCAGAATTTCGATCTTGAATAGAAGGACTTTCTGTCTCTTCGGTATTTCCATCTCTAAGAGGAGGAGACGATTCTGCATCCATCCAGATCTCGGATTCCTCAGTATGATTGTCTATTCTATGAGGAGACAATTCTGTATCATCAGTGCTGAGATATCCACGAGGAGCTAAGTGTCGATTGGAGACTACTTGATCTCGTCCACTCGGCAATCGTATATGACTATATTGTTGATTCGGTTCAAGAATCTCAACTTCTTCCAATATTTGAGAATTATATTTTGAGGGCTTTCTATAAAATGCTCTGCTTCCTGCTTGAAGCCATGTTGGCAAAGACTGTCCAAAAGACGATCGTCTTTGATGATTGAACATGCGTTCATGTGGTGTTTCATTAGTCGCTGTACAGAGCAATGACCTAATGCTGTGTAGCGCTTGCGTTAAAACTGATTCCCACATTGTAATAGGTAGATTTTTTGACTTCAATGCAAGACGAACTGTCTGCCATAAAGTACCATTCAGGCGTTCAACCTGACCGTTTCCTCTCGGATTATAAGACGCTGAACGGCTAGTAGCGATGCCTTTATTATTCAGAAATTCTTTTAACTCTGTAGACATAAATGATGTACCCTGATCTGTATGTATATAAGAAGGCATGCCAAAGATTGAAAATAAATCCGTTAGGCACCGAATAATAGTTTGAGAGGTCATATCTGGACAGGCATAAGCAAACGGGAATCTTGAGTATTCATCTATAATCGAAAGTATATATTTATTATTAGTTGATGAAGGTAGTGGGCCTTTAAAATCTAAAGCTAATCTTTCGAACGAACTCGTTGCTTTGATAACAGTACCAGTGTATCTCGGAAATCTTGGTTTTATTTCTGCACAAATTGGACATGACATGGTCATCTTCTTAATCTCCTCTATGGAGTATGGTAGATTTTTACTTCTAACCCAATGAGTAAGACGGGTAATACCCGGATGGCAGAGAGATTGGTGAAGAGTAGCTAAATTATTGATAGATGCAATGGCGCAAGTTTGGCGTGAAAGAGCGTCTGCCACTACATTATCTTTGCCTGGTCGATATTTGATGTCAAAACTGTAATTCGACAGTTCTAATTTCCATCTCTGAATTTTCTCGTTTTTTATTTTACTGGCGTGATTTTTTAGCATAAACGCTACAGATTTTTGATCTACAATAAGATAAAAATGGCGACCAAGGAGATAGTGTCTCCATTTCTTAATACTTTCAATCACAGCACAGGCTTCTTTTTCAATAACCGGGTACTTTTTCTCATTATCATTTAAAGTTCGCGAAAAAAATGCAATAGGTCGTCCGTTTTGAGTTAGTGAAGCTGCAATAGAAAACTCTGAAGCATCGGTCTCTACCGTAAATGGTTCCTTCGGGTCAATCGAAAATAGTGATGATTTTGATATTAGAGATTTCAGATTTTCAAAAGCAGCAATCTGATTTGCATTCATGGGGAAATGTTCAATTGTCACTAGCGGATGTAATTTATCAGAAAAATTTGGTATCCATTTTGCGTAATGGGAAAATAAACCAATAGCTCTTCGAAGTGAAGCAGAATTTACAGGAATCGGCATATCAAGGAGTGCTCGTAAACGGTCTGGATCTGGTTTAACTGTTCCATTAAAAATATTATAACCTAGTATATTAATTTCTTTAAGAGAAAACTCGCTTTTATCTTTATTAATAGTTAAATTATAATTTTCTGTAATTTTCATAAATTTATTTAACTTATAGTCATGATCATTTTGATCTGATCCGCATATAGTAATGTCGTCTAAATAAGTATATACACCTTCTAGATTTGATTTTCGAATGATAGAGTCAATTGTTCTTTGAAAACAAGCAACGCCATTTGTAACGCCAAATGGTATCCGACGAAATTGGTATAAATTACCACATGCCTCAAAGGCTGTTAATGGTTTGTTTTTTTCTTTTATAGGTATCTGATGGTACGCAGATTTAAGGTCTATCTTAGAAAATACTTTATAGCGTGACACATTTGCTACAATTACTTCTATATTAGGCAAAGGATATGCATCTAATAGAGTAAATTTATTAATTGTTTGAGAGTAGTCTATGCATAGTCGTTTTTTATGATGTGTTCCTGAAGTAACGAGTACTTGAGCCCTCCATGGAGAGGTACTTTCTTCAATGATTCCATCATTTAAAAGTTTCTTTATTTCTGATTTTATAAAGACTAGATCATCTGGTGCATATTTTCGTGATTTAATAGCTATAGGTCTGCATTTAGGAGAAAGATGAGGAAATAAATCAACCGGTTCAATAAGTACTTCATTTAAAACACATAACCTTAGAGGAGGTTTAGGTCCATCAAATTTAATTTCTAGAGAGTTGAATTTTTTTAATACGTCATGACCTAAAATAACATCAGTACATAAATTTTTCATAACACGTAGAGGTACTTTTGGAAATGTTTGATTACATATTTCGATAGTTGGAAAACAAATTGAGCTTATTTCCGATTTAAATGAGGTAGTCGCCATTGCTACATTTTGATGCCATGGTTGAACGGGAATACTATTCTGTTGGATTACTTTTTCATCTATAAAGCTGGCAGTACTTCCAGTATCAACAAGACCCATAAGGGACAAACCATCAACACGAATGTGTATACAACATTTTGGTATATTGGTAGAGGCTAGTAAAACACTAGAAGACATTTCTTCGACAGCCGCGGTTGTATTCAAACTTTTACAAACCTTACCGAAATGTCCACGCTTGCCGCATTTGAGACAGGTAGCATTAGATGCTGGACATAATCTACGTGGATGTCTGGCGTTTCCACAATAATAGCAGTCGTTTTGCTGACTTTGTTTCGAATCAAATTTATTAGCAGTTCGATTTCGCGTTACAGCTGCAAATTGAGGTGATGAATAATTTTCTGCTTGAACCTGAGCAGACTCAAGTGCACGAGCTTTACTAATGGCTTCATCTAAACTAAGAGTTATATTTTCTAGCAATCTTTGACGTATAACAGATGAGCTCAAGCCTGTAATAAACGCATCTCGTATCGAATCCTTTTCATTTTGATCGGCTGTTACAGCTTTGAATTCACAATCCTTAGCTAATAAATAAAGAGATTGAAGATACTGATCTATTGACTCTCCGGATTGTTGCAACCGAGTATTGAGTTTGTGTCTTGCAAATATCTCATTTTTAGGTTTAACGTATATATCTCGTAAAGTTGCAATCGCTGATTCGTATGTGGTACAAGAAGAAATATGGTTAAATATATTTGGTGATATGTGATTAATCAACAACTTTAACTTAACTTCATCCGAAAGTATTTCGTCAGCAGATATTTTTGATTCTTCGAGAAAATTATCAAAAGTTTTTTTCCAATGCAACCATTGCGAAGCAACACTCGGTCCCGAAGATGGATCCGCTTCAAATTTATCTGGCTTGAGATATCGATACATATTTTTAACAAGAATCTTGCATTTGAGTTTTATAGTCGAATAAATTGTAGGGAAAGGAAATGAGAGCCCGAAATCATAGGCTTTATTCGACTATAAAAAGATACATAGCATAATATGACATGACAACATTATTAATCATCTATTAAGTCACAACTATACAAAGGTTTTATATACTACACAATGCTTAACATTTTTACCCCTAAATAATACATAATAAAACGTACCCAAAATACACAGTAAATTTAAATACCCTCAAAATGTTAAGGGTATTTCGTTTAATTTAAATCCAATGGGATATTTTAACCAACTTCGAATAAGGAGGAGGTTCAATGTTTAATTATATCTATTTTTTCTTTTTGATTTCTCCATTGATTGTTAACCGATTTCGACTTTTTTTTAAAGGGTATACTTCTAATTTGATCCTATTGTCATCAGGTCGGGATCTGATGTTGGGATTCTGGAGAAATCAAGGCAATTGTTCAAATACTGTACCAATTTAGGTATTTTTGATAGTAACTCGTGCATTTGCTCTCGGAAAGCCACATTTAGTGAAGTGTAATGATTAAGACCACATATGGCCACCAGAACTACTAAATAATAAATATTTCACGGGTTATAATTAAATTACTTCAATATGATAATATTGCCAGATATGCCAAGTAATTTATACTTTTTACAATGCACGCGGTAAAATGGAGCTGATGGTGTTACACCAGGAGAACTTCTTAAAAATTAACAGTCCTGTATCAGGAAAAGCGATATTTTGTAAATCGTGATGAACAATTGATATTAAGTATTGTAACTTAGGAAGTATTGTAACTCAGGAATCGATTAAAACTAGCTATTCCTCGTGGTTTCATCCGCGTGAATTTGAGGAAAAATTTATTTATGTAATGTTTACCTTCCCTGGTTAAATCGGATATGGTTCAATATTTCACCGGTTTCAATTTTGTTTTCGTGTATTTTTTTTAATTTATTAATTCAAATAAATAACAAAAGTAACCCTAAGTTACTCCTTATAACATTTGCTATCTGTGAGTGAAAGTCTCGTCAAAATTGTCGTCGTATCAAACATTAGCTGGAATAAACAGACAGACAATCAAAAATTTGTTTTTGATGTAACTATATTACAAACAGAAAATTCAATTTTAATTACTTGTATAAATACACTTAAATATTATCATAAAAAAATATTCCATAAGTAACATCAATGTATTGATTACCTCGCCCCCCGTCAAATTGGCTGAATTTTTTTTTCGTAGAATTGGGTGCGTTACGCGTCCAAATGTTTAATGGTCTAAGTGTCAGGCGCAAGTCGCAACCCGTTGCTTAATGGTCGAAGTAAACAAGCCATTAAAGTCTTCCCCTCTGTTAGATTTTTAGTCTGTTACAAGTTCACATCCGTTAGTGAACAGTACAATTGTCATAAGGGTTGTTGACAAAACTTTACGGGTAAGTATTTTTGAAAGTTGGCAGCACTGGCCGGCTGTCACTTATGAGTTTATGATTATTGATCACTTCTGCACAGTGATTATTTAGAATATAAAAAATAATAAATTATAATCTGGTTATATTTGTTACTAAAACTTATTAGCCAATATGGGCTTTATCATATACATAGTTACTGCTGTAACATCGGCATTTATTATGAGAGTATTTTTTCTTTTTTACAAAATAATAAGAAGTGACTGCAAATTAGTCAGTGAAAATAATTCTTTAAAAACAGTCTATTGCATGGGTTCTGGTGGACATACAACAGAATTATTACGGGTTATGTCTCATTTAGATTCGAAGAAGTTTAATCCACGACTGTTTATTTTGGCCAAAAATGACGTCAGTAGTGAAGTTAAAATAAAAGAAGTAGTGAATGGGTCAGCTGATTATACACTATACAGAATACCAAGAAGTAGAAATGTAAAGCAGTCATATATATCATCTGTCTTTACAACAATTTATGCAATTCTTTGTACTATACCTGTTTTGTACAAATTTAAGCCTGATGTTATATTTTGTAATGGTCCTGGTACATGTATACCCGTTTGTTTGGTTGCTTTTCTTCTTAGATGTTTGTTTATATTAGACTGCAGAATAGTATTTATTGAAAGTTTTTGCAGAGTGAGAACATTGTCACTGTCTGGTAAAATATTACAACTTTTTGCTGATATTTTCATAATACAATGGCCACAATTAAGGCAAGCATGCATCAGGGCCGATTACTTAGGTAGATTAACATAGACACTTTGTGAATGATGTAAGTAAAAAGACATATTGTATAAAACATTTTATTTTGATTTTTTGAAATAAACATTGTAAATCAAAAAGCCTCATACATATGAAAATCTATTGTTTCCTTTTTAATATAATGATGTCTAACATTATGAAAATATACAAAAAAAAAAATAGATAAACCAATAGTCCTAATGCTAATTTAAATAGTAAAATCAAAAAAAGAAATCACAAAGAAAATCATTTGTTTTATATAAATATAGATCTACTTTGAAGTAATATCTATTTCAGATCAATATTAATCTATCTATATTATACAATAAATGTTATGATTCCTTTATAAATTGCCAACAATGTAAAGTGTAAATCCTTCAGTCTTCATACAATAATTAATCGCATTTCAATCACTCATGTAAATCGTCAAACTAGATAGATTATCTCCTAGTGACACTAAAAGTAATAAAAACTGCATAAACATATATTCTTCAAGTCAATCATGGATGTAACTATGTAATCTAATAACTCAAGATAAATTTGCACTCATAGGAACCTATTAGTAATAGCTTGTATTGCCACAAAATATACATAATGGTGACAATATTGTCTTTAAAATGCAAATAATCTGCAATAATAGCAAATCCTGTAATAACTCTAAATATTTAAATGTAACCATTGACATCACTGGTATAACATGAAATGCATATAGTGTATTATCTTTTCTTACAATAATTGAATATGAGATATTGTACTAAAAAATAATAAAATAAAAATAGTGGCATTGATCAAATTTTACTTCCTTATCACTTGGTTATTGTTAAATTAAGAGATTGTCCAACATTTGAAAACATTCATTATAAATAATAATATTCGAAAGTAATCATAAAGAATATCTTATATTAACTTAAGATTATTGAATAAGACACACTTTAAAATATAAGACCGATGAAAACCAGCCGAAACAAATTTGTTAAAATCACAAATACACCTTAGCCTACATTACTATACAATTGTAAATAAAAGACACCTCGTAACAATATTGCCAATGAGTCAATATTTTAGGCACATCAGAGAATACTAGATAAATGTTGACTATGTAAAATCATAAGTACAGGAAGAATTAAGTTTTGCTTACATAACTAAGTTTAATGTAAAATAAAATTTCAGGGTTTGCTGACATCAGAGTTGGAATTTGTTTGGTTACTAGTTTCCTGTTTAGCGCTGTCCACTTTGTTTTCTAAGTGATATTTTTCCTCGTCAATTAAATACATTGCTTCATCATATGTTGGTGGTGGAGGTTCAGAACTTGAAGGTTGTGGTTTGCTAACTGAGGCACTTGATATTAAGGCATCATAAGAAGGAGGTAAGGTTGCACTTGAAGCCGTTCGAGGTACTTGGCCTCCATAGGCTTGCTCTGCTTGGACACTGGCCATATCCTGAAGAAATATAGAATAAAATACTACTCAATCTTAAAAGATAATAAACTGATTGTTTGAAGAAGCATCCATTGGGGATTCTCAAATAATTTAAATACTTTTTAATGCAATCGGCAAGCAAACACTTTCCAAAAGCTTCATAAACAACAAATAATATTGAAATACTTTTCTATGTTATTTTAAATAATTTAATTTTTCGTTTTATAAATGCAGTAATATATTAAATGTTACAGTACTTATATTGTTAGGTGAGAATTATACATATAAGTTTCGTTCTTAAACTTTCATAAATATTTACATTGTCATTGCCTTAAACCTGAAGAAATTTGCTATAAGTGCAATTTTTTTTTATAAGGTTGCCTAAGTAACTGTTACCAGGTTACAGTTGTTTTAGGTCAATTATGATGGTAAAACTTACGAATGTAATTCTCACTTTTAACTCCTAACTGGTTTCAAATTGTTTTTCAATTTTAATATTTGTGTAGTCATAGAAAATGCATATTATTTGTAGGCATATAATACACAAATAAGTTTCAAAGAAAATAAATCAACTATGTAAATTGAGGCATAACTGTATGATTATTCAATTAGAAAGTGTAGAAAGGTTTTTTTAAAAATGACAAGTGTGTTCTAGTTGTCATTTATATTTAAAAAAAAATGTTAGTTAACTTTATTACTTTTATAATTTAAAAAAGATCCATAAAAAATAATAACATATCCAGCAGTAAAACATACGACTGTTTCAATACTAATATTTGTATTGTCTAAAGGTGATAATGTAATTTTTGGGTTAAGGTTACAGAACATTTACATTTTGATATAAAAGAAAACAACTTTTATGCAAAATACAGTTATCATTAGACATTATTTATTTTATCAATTTGCACGTGAACATTGAATGTAATACTTTTCCAAATATTTTAAATTGTAAAAAAACTTTCATAAAACTTACTCTAATAATTGCACGTTGATGCAAAAGCATTTGAATGACGCTTTTTCTCCTCAAATATAACATGCTTTTTACGGCCACCATCATTCCGGAGCATATAAATATAGGTCCTACGAGCCACATGTGTCCTAAATTACTCAGAATATATCCATCAGCGTCTCCCAAAGCTAATACTGTTATGACAGTACCAACGGAAAATAACACCATAGAAAGCACAAAGTAGGAATAACTCGTACAATCACATCGACCAAATCTTTGATCTTCATCCAAATCAAAATCACGGTGTCGCAGACGATGCAAACGTTGTCGAATGAAAGGGCTATCGAAAACGGTAGCCATTTTCAACAATTTTTTTACACAGGTGTAATAAAATTAAGTACTTTATTTTCACAACAAAAACATATTTGAAAATGCTACAGGAATTGTTTAGAAAATGTTAAAAAAAAAATAACAAGTACAACTATCACAAGTAGTAACTTTTGCTTTTCTTGCCCTTCAGGCACAGATTAAATTAACAATTGTTATGTTTAGCTATTTGGCGTAGTCTTACCATAGTGTTACTATTTCTATTATCAAATGTCGGCCATACACTTTCAAGTATAATTATTAACTTTCATGTATAAGACAGACGAACGAGTCAGTTGAACTTGCGCAGGTCGACCGGAAAGTTTCTTAAATTTTTAGTTCATTTCAATATGGTATCGATTTGGACCATTAAACATTGGGACTCGTCTTACACGACATTTCCTTTCAGCAAGTCTTATAATGAAATGATTTAACGCCTTTATAAAAACCTCACAGGAATCGATTTTCCACAATATCAATATCGTTTTCATTGTGTACGGAGCTCCGTTTATTCAAAAATTCCAATCTGTGCAGTTGGCAAGAAGAGTTCAAACACATGTAATCTTCTAAACAAGAAAGTTACATTTCATATGTAATCATATTTGTAATCATAATTAATTCACTATTTCTATTAAAATTTTAGACTATTAAGCATTTTGACGCGTAACGCATAAAATTCTACCAACATAATTTACAACTAATTGGACTGGAGGAATTATATACTACAAACATAAAAACAACAGCTTTTGTTTGATAGGAATGAGTTTTTTTTATTTTAAGAATATGTTATCGATATCAATATAAAATAATTAATGAGATCATTTTATGCAAGATTTATTGGAATTTTTTTACGTCATAAAATAATAATCGTATTTGGTAACAAATATTTATTAAAGAGTATCTAAGAGTGTCCAAGAGTAGCTATGTACATATAACACATTACATAGAAAATTCGAAATAGGGAAACCTGTATATTTTTAAATAATTTTTTATTACTATTTCACACGACATAATTAAAAAATAAAAAACTGTACAAGTCATGATCACATAGAAAGGTGTTATGATAGCAAGAAATCTAATAGTTATGACAAAAATCGTTTTGGCTGAGGAATTAATCTGCTGCATGGATTCCTATATTTTATTCTCCATTTTCGGCTAATACGTTATTTTTTAGATCCTATGTTCAAAGTAAAACACTTGGTAAGTATCTAAAAAAACAAAGGCAAAGTAGTCCATTCGTTAGCTTTAGTTTTTTTACAAGTGATTTGAAACTAAAATATAATGGATTTTAAAGATACCTATTTGCATTCAATATTATGACAGTGACACATTTGTGAAAAATCCCCTTTTAAATATTTTTTTTACTTTGACGTATAAAGTCCGAAAGTGCGAAAAACGAATCTATTTGTCAATATTATTAATGAGCCCGTTGTTTATAAGCCGGTTTCAAGTCTTCATTTATTTTCGTAATTATAATTTTACCTCTCATTCAGTGTGAATTTGTGGTTTTAAGGTCTCCTTCTCAATGTTTACATCCTAGTAAAGTTAAAATGTCAATTGTCACTTATAATGTCAAAATTTAAGACAATTTGTTAAATGGTGTAAAAGTGTGAAGAATAGGTAGATGATGACGCAAAATCTTTTATTGATAATATATTTGGTGTCGTTAACTGAAATAAACGTTTAGTTTTTTTCGAAAATTCTCAGGAATAAGGAGTTTAACTGCTTACTTATTTTAGTATATTTAATTAGCAGTTTAAGACAATTTTCTTCTTAATATAGTGTCATGGCTCGTTTCTTACTGCTGTTTTGTTTAATGTTTATTTTTGAAAAGGGTATGTTAGCTTTAAGTAACTTGCAATAGTCTTAAAAACAATTTAGTAAAAAATCACTATGTTAAAATATCTTAAAATAAGTCTTCATATTTGTACAATCGAATAATCATGACATTTGTTTTGTTTAATTTGTAGCTGTATCTGGATTAAAACTATCTATTGTAAGCGACGGTCCAGCTGTTCGAGGGTCCAACGTTACATTTACAGCAACTGTAAAAGGCTATGAGAAAGAGAATCTCAAATTTGTCTTTTGGGATGATGCACAACCTCAACACACCGCTGAGGTGATGATAACATTTTATTGCGTATTTACCTTATTATGAGTATAAATTAACTATATGCCATTAAAAACCAGTATTGGATTTTATCACTTTAACATAAAATTTACATAATTATTCATGACAGTGTACTCCTTTTATTAAGTAATATATTTTTACTTTTGTCTTTAGAAATTATTCATTGTTATAACTTTTAATATTTATAGTATTTTAAATTTAGGCACTTAAAACTATTTATTTTTTATAGATACTTAATGTACCCATAAACAAATTCATTAATTTTCATATTATTTCTAGTTCATTGAATCAACAAATACTTCAAAATGGGTTGTTGAATACCGCAGAGACCTGTATGAAGCTGGAGATTACACTGTCAAAGTAAATCTTATGAAGAGCTTTTATGGGATATGGTATTTGGTAACAACATCAAGCACAACTTTTGAATTAACTGGTATTGTATTTTAATTTTTTTTTAATAAAAAAATAACAATTTTTATTAAAGTTAAAAAAAAACAGTTAAAATAAAAAAAATTAAAAATTGTTACTACTACTACAATATTTTGTTAATAAATAATGAAATAATAGACTTAAATCAATTAATTAATTTTGATTATTATATTTATTGAATGGTAGGCATATTTGACATATAATAAGTATATGAATATTGAATTAATCACACACAAAAATATAGAATACTACTGTTAAAGTGTATTCTGTTATATAATGTTTATATATATTATGTTTTACCGTTTTTATATATTAAAAAATATCATGATTTACACGTAATTATAGATATCAATCACAAATCAAGCTTTTAAATTCCTAATTAACAAATATTTCTAATAATAGTGTTTTTTGTAAACAAATTTAAGAAGATATAAAATTAATGTCTATTCCCTCTTATTTCAAGTTAAAGAAATGTTACTGACAATTAGATAAGGTCAAGAAAAATAATGTTTATATCACTATCTTTTCATTATTTTATATTTTAATCCATTTTGCTTATGCATAATTTAAACTATATAATAAAATATAAACTTTTTATTTCAGATTCATTAAATGGTAATTTAGTACTTAATCAGAATAATATAGACAGGCCTAATAAGTTTGTGGCTGTCAATAAATCTGTACATCATTACATTAAGTTGCCAGACAGTGAGATTGAATTTCTTAAGAATAATGCTTCAACAGTCGTCACATATTGGTTCATTGATTGCCAGTATATAGATCAAACTACAGACTTTGCTCTAAATTATACATACCAGGATGTAATGAGTGACCATGATATTGACGCATTAGTTGTTGCAAATAATGAGCCACTGCCGCCACTTACTACTACAACTACAACCACAACGACAACAACTACAACAACAACAACAACTACAACCACAACAACAACAACTACGACCACAACAACTCCCAAACCAACTACAACTGAACCATCAACTACAACAACACAGAGTAGTGTTAATAATACTGTAACTAATGGAAATGGTACACATACAATTTCAAAGAGAGCACTCTCCAATAAAACAATTAAAAAGAAGAATGCAATTAAAGATTTTATATGCCATAATTCAAGCATTGTACCAATTGGGGACACATACACATATGGCCATTATCAAGAAACTATCAGCGTCAGAGGTACTTTAAATTTAATATATTTTATTAGAATTTATTTATGGTAGAGCAATTCACTCATTAATTATTCTACTACCGAAGATTTTATTACTACATTGTATATGGTCTTATCAAGGTCTCTAACCAGAGAATGATGAATGAATTAGTGTAAACTAGCGTTTGCATGTGTAGTGTAAAAAGTAGTCTATGTCTTATTGTCACATATGTATAAGTTATGCTACTGTTTCATCAAAATCTGTTAAGTAGTTTTATGAAAAAGTAACAAACATCCATTAATCTGTATATTTATATATTTCTCCATTCATTTAGTACTACAACATTACCTGCCTTTAAAGTCTTAATTATTCAAGTTTTGTATAGTAATTTTAGACCTAATCTTTTACTATTTGACTATTTTGAATATTTTGCTGAGCTTATACATATATTTAATTTTCTGTTAATGGTAATTTAAAATAATATTTTAAAGCTTTGATACTATATAATTTATTTGAAATTTCAGAACCTATATCAGTAGTAAATATAACAGGACTGAACTGGCTTCAGCATGGGGACTTACTTAATTTACAAGTCAAGTATTCTGGCTCGCCACCATTTGACTATTGCGCCATATACAAACTAGGACAATACAATGTGACGGGAAACGAGACTTGTTCCTTCAATACTAGAACAAGGTCTAATGTGTTCCCTTTGGTCCACTACTTCTCTGATAGCGACCAGCATACTGTGGTTGTTGTTATAGAGAATGAAGTTGGCAAAAGTGTTTCGAGAGCAACTATTAATATTTATAAAGGTATGGTGGAAATTTTTGATCATTATTCAGTAGATATATTGTTTGAAGATTCAGTAGAAATGTCGTCAGTAGAAACACTAACTAGTCCAAAAGAAAGATTAACACCATATGTCTGTATAATATAAATGTAAGTTTCTGAATTTATATTTTAATTTAAATAAAAGCAACTAATAGTACTGTGGTTTAAAATATACATTTCTGTAATACTCAAATATTTTTTCTTACAATAATACTCATTTTATAAAATATAATATCAGTCTTGTACTGATTTCTTGTTCTGTTTCTATGAGTATTTTCAAATAACAGTTGAATACTTTTTGTTATATAAAAAATAAAATAAAATGCCATTAATTTGAAGACTTTTATTGAGAAATGTAATAAAAATAATTCAATTAATTAATATGAGTAACTTTAGCTGGGTCATACATATATTGAAACATAAATGAGAGTAATTCCTTGTAAGCTAGTATTACACTCATAAGTTTTGCTCTCAGAGTTTCATAAACGTCGACATATGTTGTTTGGTTTTGTATTTATTGCTTTACACCTAAAAGAAATTTAGTGTCCGTGTATTATTTTCATATTCACAACTTTCGTAATTTCTTACTAAATATCTGTTATAGGTAGATTTTTTATATCAATTACGAGAGTAAAACTTACAAGTGTAATTTTCACCTTATTATTTACTTACTTCCTCATTTTACTACTAGCGATTCGCAATCCCTAATTTACCATCTTAGGGGTCAATTTTCGAAAAACGCCGATAATTGTGTGCATTTGTTTCTAACCAGGAGAGGGATATAAAATTTCAAGTTTTTACTTTGAAAATGTTGTACTTCCAAAAATATTTTCAATTTTAAAATGTATCAACTGCAAAAATTTCAACTTTTTAGCCCCAATAGTTTAGGTTTTTTTTTTATCGATGATGAATTTTTTAGCCAGTGATTGAACATGTAATAAAGATAAGTTATTATAAATTTATTTTTATTGATACAATATGAATTATTTTTTAAATTAAATGGAAAAAAATAGGTACTTTATATTATTATCTATTGTTGAAGACACGAGGCAGTCCTACCGCATGTATTACGTCACTGATCTTTTGTCTAGTGCATATATGGTTACATTGAACATTATAAATTATTATTGATAATGGATCGAATAAACTAAATAATCTAGTTATTTTAATATTTTTATTTACCTATTATCATGTTAGAATTAATAATAGAAGCCAATTGTTCAGAATCCTTTATTTTAAAACTACAAGTACGAATTTTCTTTTTTTTTTAAGATTCTTTGATATCAATAAAATTTATTAAAAATGAATTGGAATTCCGATAGTTAAAAATTATGGTCATCCTCTCTTGTTAGGTTTCATATAAATACTTAATTCTGCAAAAGCCCTCAGGCGGGCATTCTCTGTCACCCAAATGAGTATGATGAAGGTTAAAATAAGGCATGCAAAAATTATTTTTAATTAAATAAGTGGCTCCTTCTACACGTAGACTAATTTCTTTTTTTAATTATTATTTTTTTTTAATTTCAGCCTCTGTGCACGCGCAATTGTCAGTGATCGTGGTGCCAGTTGTCTTCTGTCTGGTTGCTGTTATACTGGTAATATTCGGCGTTGCCTACTACCAACATCGTTCAAGGTTTGTATTATCTATATATTACTAACTATTCCTCGCGGTTCCACCCGCGCTCATGATGTCCTCTCCTAAAAGACGTAGCATGTTATATACGTAGCCTGTGATATTTTGTTGGTGAAATCACTCAAAGTGTACAATATTTAATCAAGATACGGAATTTTTAATATAAGAGTTGAAGATTGTTTTGTTTATAGCTAATCATGGGATTTAGCACTTTGATTTGATTTTTTTTTGGTTAGATAACTTGTTTGAGGAATGTTATAGGCTATAAAAAATCACGTTGTGGCTTATAAGAGCGGAGCAGTATAAACTATCCGTAGGGGACAATTGTACTGCTATAAATGTTTATTGAAACTGCATAGAAGCAAAGCAACAAGCTTATATATTATTGCCTAAAGGTCATTGGATCATTCTTAATGTCAAAGGAGCGACTTATCAGCCATTAGTTTATCCATAAAACGGGTTTTTCCAAAAAAACATAGTATTAATTTTTAAATGCTTCTTTTATCTAAATCTCATATTTTATTTAATACGTTTTTTTTTCTGTTCAAACTATTTTTATTTTAATTATAGTTGGTTAATCGGTTCTGCTATCAAGACATAACAAATCGATGTAACTCTATCTACTGCGAGTTACTTTCGCATTTAAAATATTTGGATATCTTGTAAAATTCTGTTTAATTTTTTAATAACAACAAAAAAAATTAGGTGACAGTAAATAAATTTAAAGTATATAAATCAACATCTCTAATAACTAAAATACACTATGCATGTGCAAGACTATGAAAATGCGTGTTTTGTATACGAAACATGCTAAATTCACTTATTTATATCGTGTACATCATCATTAAGTAATTTTTTTTTATAAATTTAACATTTATAAATATTTGTATTTCAAGTATATTATTATCAATATATTTTATGGGCTTCTTCATATTTATTTACGTTTATATTCTGTTATTGTTCTATAATAGCTGTAAATAGAAATATATCCTATAAATAGATTTTATATTGGTAACTTTTTCGAGGTTTTTGCTGGTTCTTGTAGGAAGAATCTACATTCCTAACCGGTATTAGCTTTTCGTTAATTAAATTATTGTTTGTTTACGTTTTAAGGATTTATTGAATTCAATCGATTTAAATATAATTCTCCTGTATTTTCAGAGTTACCGTTGAAGTAGCAGATTTCGACTTCGGACAGCAAGCCAATCTTGACTACAAAACGTTTACAGAACGTCTCAGAGACAGCTTCCGGAAAGCTTTAAACTTTAGACATCACGAAGACACAGAGCCGCTTACATCCGATACTAGATACGATTCGATGACATAGAGTTAGTATTGAATTAATATTATTGTACATATAAGATCTAAATTTCACGTGGAATGTGGGATTAACTGACTAATAAGTAATAGCGCTTTAGATGACTTATTATAAATTCCATTTTGCCAAAATAGTGTTGTAATACCAAAAAGGTCGTCAGGAACTTAGATATTAGAGGTCGTTTATTAATCACGTGATGTTTTTTAGCAACTTTTTACACCACCCCTCCACCCTGGTGATACGTGGTGAGTTTTTGTACTACCCTTAACCATCTAAGATCACGTGTATTTTTTGTACCTACTACCTAATATATTAAAAAATGCTTAACTTTAAAAAAAGGTATAATCGCATTTATTTCTGGCAAATTATGCAACCTTATATATAGCTTAGAAAGTTTCGAAAACAAATATACGTGATGTCTTAGAAAACCCCTCTTATGATATTTGGTGATTTTTTCACAGAACACCCTTCCCGTTTGGGCCTCACGTGAATAATGGATAGCCACTTAAGTTTTATTTAATAAATTAAAAAGTTTAATTTTTCATAAAAAATATAACTAATCGAAAGTTTTTAAATGATTTCCATGTTACTTAATATTTCTTTGTATAATTTTATTAATATTTAAAAGTGATTATTTATTTATCGACATGATGTTTCCATATAGAAAATGGTAGTTAAACGGCTTTTTATAGTTTAAGTCAATTATTAGTCAGTTAATCCAAGTTAGTTTAGGTGTTTTTGAGAAGAGATTTCCACTTTTCCACATTTGCTCATAAATATCATATATTGGGCACTTAATAGACTTTTTTTTAATTATTTTTTTATGTAATAATTAATGTAGTGCGCATAAACTATCATTCCACTACGATTATGAAATCATTTATATGTAATTGTTATTTGCAAAGAAACTTTATGATACAATGAAAAGCTTAATTCCATGTATTGTTATAGTTCCTAACCCTAGCACACTAACGTCTTAGTTATAGTTCCAAATTAATACCCTAGTATTGACTTAAAAATGATTGCGATTAAAAACGACATTGGTAACGTAGAAATCTTTCAATAAATTAACTTTGATATTACTTTCAGAAATCAATATAATATACAGTTTTCATAATTATTTGTATCAGAATAATATTTTTCATAATCATTTGTATCAGAATAATATTTTTATGAATTATTATTTTTTATATTACATTTTATTATTGGTTTACGAAATTGTAAATTGTAGATCATGTGATGTACGTACTTTATTCTGTTTATGAAGCGCTATTCTTTACTATTGCCATTTCTATTAAGGTCCATACTTTAAATAGTTTTCGAACATGCAAATACATAATTATGTAGGTATGCTTTTTGTTACGACAGTTTTATACCATTTTTAAAGAATGGAATGTGGTGATAAGGCATACTTCTAATGAATGACTTATGCTATAACAACTTAACGAATATGAGTTTAATAGTATAGATTTCCGTTTTATAAACAGATTAGTACTTGACATAGCGATCAGAGGCTTTATTATGATTCACCAGTCGAAAATCAAACACAAAAATTTGCCGAATTTTCCCGATATTTTTGATATTTCCTACGATTTCAAAGGCAATTATGGTCTAGCAACGTTTTAAACACGTAATTTTAAAAGCTAACTTTGACATAATTGTTTTCTTATTATGGTGTACAAGTAATACGGTAAAAGTTTAATTTATGGCTTAAAAATTCAATGACTTTAATTAAATACGTGACTTTTATGTCACCCTGAACCAAGTACTAGATAATTTTGATGTGCTTTGCATATGTTGATTTCTTAAGCCGTTGGTGATGTTTAGTTGTGAGAAGCAGATTCTTAACATCAATATTTAGGTTTCTGAACATCAATATAATGGGTACTACCTACAGCTTGCAATCGCCAGGTTTCGTTATCACTTTTACCATAGTATCCTTACAGCTATGCATATATATTTTTTTATTTTTGCTTGCAGTAACAGTTAGTCCATTGAAATTATTCAATGCAGAATTATGATGTCAGTTTCATATAACAAATTTTCAATATGATATATTTCATTTAAACCGAATCGTAACGAAATTTGGCAGTTTAATTTTGAGTTTCATTTTCGATTGGGCGAATCGTAATTAAGGGGCAATTATAAATTGAACATGTAAGATAAAAAGGCCAAATTTAGTTTATGTAAGGCCCATTTTATGTAAAATATATGTTAAATTGGTATATTATTGTATTAGGAGATCTCCCTTTGTATTGGTCATTGTAAATGAAAAAAAAAGTAAATTATTCTTAAGAAATGCGTTTTGTATTTTTCGTAATTAAAATCAAGCTTTATCGTAGGTATTATATGAATAAGCTTTATATTATAGACTGATATATGCAGGCAATATGTAGGAATTGCTATTTTATTTTTAAAGTTTTGTTAGGTTTATAACATTGACGTAGGTTTCTTTCTATCTTGAAATCCAATTATCAAAAACGAAAAAAAAAAAATCTTTTTCTTTTCTTTCTTGGTGCGAACAGACAAATTCTTATTTAGTTATAATGTTTTGGTATTATAAATAATTATAAATTGAAATATATAATTATTTATTATATACTTATATAATTATTTTATATGGCAATGAAACTGTCGAATGCATGCAAAATTAATTGAAATTATATCGATACATTGAATAACATGTAAATACAAATTAATCCTTATTTGCATGAATATAAAGACCAAAATGTTATGCTTCATCATAATAAGCTATTGTTGTTCATAGTATTGATTAAATAAAAACGAAGTGATCAGTCATGTTTTGTGATATTATAGGTTTAATTGAATAGTAGTATTGTATTTATATATTAGTTTTAGAATATTATGTATAAATAATGTTTCTGTATTTTAGAAGCAAAGCATCTTGTTATTTTTTTAACCCATTTACTAATATTTATCTATTTATTATCTATTCAAACAAAGAAGGTTAACCACAGTTGGATATATTTGTGCCATTTTATTGTAAACAATAAATAAAATTGAATCGAGTTTAAGCTTAATATCAACATTAATAATCTGTGACGTCGAAATGTCAAGCCAAATTGTAGTATTAAAGAATTTGACAAAACTAATGAATCAACTGATAGGTCAATCATCTCCTGAAAATCTTGATACGAAAATTAATATCAATAATTGTTTTAGATTTTTTTTATATATTTTTTTTTATATTTATTGAAATCTGATAATATATTATGAATTAAAAAAAATAATGTGTATATTATTTTTTTACTAGGTTATATTATGTGTTGTTTTCTAATTTAAATCTAGTCCTAACCTTAAAATGTTTAATATTGTAGATAAAAGTTCTTATATAAATATGTTATACTACACGTGATTATTATCAACGGAACACCTTACACCTTTGCCCCTATTATCTTTGTATTAAATTAAGAGTTCTATGCCTCTAAACTACAGAATGTATAATTAATTTGTAGTTATAATAAAGTGTTAATTGAAAACAAAAGTTTTTATTTTAATGAAATTCCTTTGTAAGTAATTTGGTTTATTGTGTTTTTTTTTTAAATATTAATTTGATATAAGGCTAGAATTAAACCTATAAGTTTTGCTATTAGATTTTTATATTTAGATAACTTATTTCTTATTGTTTCATACCTGAAAGAATTCACTGTCAGTGGCTTATTTATGTCATTCACAGCTTTCGTAATTACTTACGACGCCTCTGTTACTAGATAAGAGAGTTGTTTTATTTTATTCGCGAGAATAAAACTTACAAATGTAAGTAAGCGGTAGTAATAATTACACGAATCTTGGAAAGAAGTAATCGGCTAACTTCGGTTTTGTGTGGCGTCTTCTACGTTACTCATATTTTGACACTGACTTGTGTGTCGTCACTGGCTTTTGATACTGCGACACCTATTTAACATTATTCAAAAAAAAGTATTTTAATTTGATTTTTCGAATTTCAACTCTATTCAATATTTTGCAATTTAATCAATAATCTCTTATCTTTGAAAAACTTTTTATGAGATAACACATTAAATATATCTATCTGCTTTTTAATTCATTATGCCTTATATAAAAAAAATAATGGATATATATGTACTTCTTCAAACAAAATGATTAAGAATAGGTTTGACATCTTTAGATGCAGTTTTCTCAAAATCAAGTTCGTGTGGCTTGAAACAATATTACTTATCACCATCCATAAAGAGTTAATAAAACATCATTTTAAATGAAAGTTTCAGACCTCTTGCCGTTTTGTATCTATTTAGATAATATATTTCGTTCATTTCCAATGCTTTTTTTTTCAAATGATAAACCAATAAAAGAAATTGACATAATTCATTAAAAAATAAGAATGAAGAAAATAATAAAACTGTTATAATAAAGAAATATGAATAATCAAATACGAAGCACGAATAAAAATAATGGCGCGCTCTATTTTAATCATAATAAATCTTACCTACTTGAAAATGTCATCTTATTTAAAATAACATTATGTATCTGAAGGTATGTCTGTTTGTTCGCTCTAATGTAACTACTAGTTCGATTTTAAAGTTTCTGTTTGCTTTAGGTGGCTAATTTTTTGACGAAGGTTATATATTTAGGCCATATTATATCACGAAAGTATAACGAAGCAGTAACGACAAATAGTGATAAATAGTTCCTTATAAGAGTTAATGCAATAATTCACAGAAATTTGTTTTCTAATTTAATTTTCATACAAAAAAGTGCAGCAAGTCACGTTACCGGTACCTTTTATGCTAAAAAAAAAACGCCAAAATGATTTCATTTCCTGAAATAAAACTTCAGTGACTTTTTAATTCCGACATAAAGAAATGAAGTGTCCTACAAGTACAACCAGCATAAGAGCAGCGTTGTAGGTCACGCTCAAAACCCTCTTGTGCTAGAGCTCTCGCATTGAGACACGTGAATATGGCTGACACTAACTTAGATTGAAATGAGATTCTAATTAAATTTTCCATGAGATATGTGTTTTTCTCGACGTTTTCATGTGATTGTAAGCGCCTTCCTAAGTATGTCAGCTGCTTTATTTTGTTTGAAAAATTTTGTAATTTGATTCAAGAAAATTATATATTTTTTTATTTGCAAAACTGGTGGTGGTTTAATAAAAGCGCAGATTCAAGGAGATACAGTAAGAAATAGAGGAAATATAGTAACACAATTTTTTTTCAAGGATTTTGTATTAATAAATGTTTCTGGGTTGGATTGTTGCATTAATAAAGCTGTAATCTTTATATATTGGGTTGTTCGGAAAGTCATTTCGTTTTTATTTATGAAAATGAAGCAAGATTTTCTCATAGATAATAAATATTTAATTAAATTATATATTGTCCATTTCGGTTCAGTATCTTTTGTCATCTTTCTGGCAGTAGCGTGATTCCACGTTCATAAAATTTTTAGTTTTTGCTGGCAAAAAACTGATATAGTTGCTTTTTTACCTGCTCATTTGAAGTAAAGGTTTTTCCGTCTAAAAATTTTTGTAGATACCGAAATAATAATCTGAAGGTGCCAGATCTGGTGAATATGGTGGCAGAACATCCAATCCAAGCTGTAAAAGCTTTTGGCGTGTTACCAAACTTGTATGAGGTCTCGCGTTGTCTTGGTGGAACACTACACCTTTTCTATTGATCAATTCTGGCCTTTTCTGTTTAAGCGAATCATTCAATTTATCCAACTGATTACAGTACACTTCAGAATTGATCGTTCTGTTGTCTGGTAGAAGCTCAAAAAACACGATTCTTTTGAAATCCCACCAAACAGATAGCAAGACCTTTTTTTGGTGGATATCGGCTTTCAAAGTGCTTTGAGCAGGCCCATTTTTGTTAGTCCATGATCTCTTGCGTTTTACGTTGTTGTAAACAACCCATTTCTCATCGCCAGTGATAATGCGCTTCAAAAATGGATCATTTTCTTGACGTTTGAGAAGCAAATCACAGACTTCAACGCGGCGGCACAAATTTATTTCCGTAAGAACATGAGGAACCCATATGTCGAGATTTGAGATTAAACCAAGGCGTTTCAAATGACCATGAATGGTCGAATTCGATAAATTTAACCTCTCAGCGATCTCACGAGTTGTTATTCGCCGGTTTGCATCAATTAATGCCTTTATGGTGTCTTCATCAGCTTCCATTGGCCTTCCAGAACATGGTGCATCTTCAACATTAAAATTGCTCGATCAAAATTTTGCAAACCAGTTTTGGCAGTGGCGTACTGTCACTACATCTTCTCCATACACATCGGATATTTTTTTTCTTGCCTGAACAGCACTTTTACCTTTTCGATAATTAAAAAGTAAAATATGTCGAAAATGTTGCTTGTCACTTTCCATGTTTGAAAGGGCGCGAAAAAAATAATGGCGGCAAAAACCCAGTCATTTTTTTCACAAGTAAGCCTTGGTATATGACCTGTCCAAATATATAATAAATATGCGACTTTAGTGTGAAATAGATTGACGAAAACAGCATCAAAACTTTTGTTGCGTAAAAACGAAATTACTTTCCGAACAACCCAATATTTTATTAGGTAAGCTACTGACTATAGCTCTTTAACTGACTGACTCGACTGGTACATGTTAGGAATATATCAAAAACATTTATTATACTGTATTTTGTCTATCGTAGCTCGTTGATCATATTATATGTATATCAGTAGTACGCACCCTCCCTCTCTCTAGGATAGATCTCTCGTCTTCACTCTCACAAATATATTTATAATTACAAGTAAACTAGTGACTAGAACCCCAGAGATCACATAACAGTACAGTATCACAGTCTCACAGATGATCGGCGTCAAGTAGCGAATATATCTAGATGTCTTTTCTACAATGAGTGAAAGAACCGGAAATCTCCCGTCACTTCCCTTAATTCCAATTCCTCTTCACCTTTCATTTCATAAAATATATGTAGCTCCTCTGGATTTAAAAATGTTCATGGGCGGCGGTGATCAATACGTCCGAAAACCAGCTACTCTATATAAGTGTCCAGAAAATTTGAAAAGTAACGTAGAGGTTGGCTTTTTAAACAACGTAGCGTTTGCATAGAAGATTGTTTTATATACCTTTTTAATCAGAAGTTCGTATGGTAACGCGCGAAATTGAAAGCGTTTGTTTGGTTTCTTCTATGTTTATAAGAATATCTTTTTAGGTAACTACTTCCTTACTAACAGTCAGATTGAGTCGCAGTAAAGTGAAGTAGTATATTGTATTAGATTGCGCTTTTCTGTTCAAGAAATACAAATAATACGTTTGTCGTACCAGCTACCATAACCAGTATTGCTCATGCCACTTTAATAACGAGGAAAGAGCTAATGATCTTTAAAAGCCTAACCAGACTTTTATAACTTACCTATAGCCCATAATTAAACCATCTCACTCTTAATTATATCAGTTATTAAACCGCATCGAAATTGGTTCACCTACTATACATGGATAGACACGACCAGACAATATTAAATTTATAATATCAACATTCTCTTTTGGGTTGGGGGTTAAAATCATTAATATTCTAATATAGATACACAATGAATCTTGAACACACACTTGGCGTGAAGGGACAAATCCGAAACCAGAGGAATACCTTAAATGACAACTATCTAACTATCAGGAAAATGACTAGGAAAAATAAAAGATTCTCAGAATCGATTTTCATTTACCTATTACTGTCATTCTTTTTTTAAAAACATTTTTTTTTGTATTTGGGCATCCTTACATACACCTACTTGAAAAATTTACCTGTACCTGAGTAGGTGTATGTAATAATTATTCTGCAATAAGCCGTCATAATTTAGTATTTATAGAATTACATTTGTTATAATTCTATTCTATTCAATAGAGAATCCGTAAGACTGCAAATAAATCAATGCGAGTAATTAAAAATCGATGTTGAAACAAAGCCTTTAGCTTTTCTAATGTACAAAGATAACGACCGAATTTTTATTCGCAGCACATTCACAGGCTTACTAAAACAAATGAGGTTCCCTCATTTAACTACGAACAGGAAAATGACTAGGAAAAATAAAAGTATTCTTTTTCGCAATTAATTAAAATTCCTACACACTAAGCGAAGTCTGGGCGTTTAGCGGTCGGGTTAAATCTCTTCAATCGTGCAGTGAATACACTGCGAGTACAGTTTAATAGCCTACTCTGCCTTTAATAAAGCAAGCGTTCCGCGGGACATAATTCTTCTGTTTAATTTTACGCGCAAGCAATAAATAAAGATCTTTGAGTAACTTTCAGCAATAATCGTTGACTATTTAATACTCCAAGTTTGAATGTTTGTCATTATGAAAGAAATATCGTGAATTTTATTTCAGTTTTCAGCTTCAATCTATATAATTCACAAATTGTAATGTCTTTATTGTAATTCAGTTTTTAATGGGTAATCTTATCTTTATCTGAAATAAAATGCTCTTACGTATTAAAACATACTAAGCTTGGCTGTATTTAGGCGGAAAGATCTAACTATATGTAAGACGCATATTCATTGATTTATTCAGGACATAGTTTTTTAAAAACAAACTTATAGTATAAAATAAATTCATATGTTTAATTGTAATAATTTTGTATTATAGATAAAGATTGTCGTATTGCACGACTGATGATAGTGATACTCAATGTAGATGTTTTGTGAGTACTAACATTTCATTTGAAATTTAATCACCAATTGAAGTTATTAGTATAGTTAAATAAGCTTTATTAAAGTGAATTGAATGAAACCAAATACAAGTGATAATTTACAATTAATCATGAAGTTGTCTAGACTTCATTTTGAGTCTATCAGTAGATCGTCGTATGAAGTATATCATTAGCATTACTTATAGAAAAGTTAAAATAACTTTAGCAATACAAATTAAATTATCATAACATGACCAAATTATAAGGTAATTAATGATTTCATCGCTTACTTATCGTCAGTGAATCTCTAATAGTGCGTAAATCAAAATTAGCAGTTTAAAAGGAGATCGAAAACACTGCATAAGTTTACACGGACAACCATTATGAATAAAAAACATAACAGCTATTTTAATACAAAAAAGTCACTTAAAATTTTAAACGCAATATTATTAGATACAGAATTCCAAAATAATATTATATGATTCACGATCTACACTATTTGAATCCGTAATAAAAAGTAACAAAATAAGAAAAAATCAACCGGTATATTACTATTATATAATTAACAAAATCTTATTATTATTAGTATTGTATGAAGGCAATGCGGTTCGGTCTGGGCCATAACAGTGTGGGAGTGAGTTTTGTTTGCCTCGAAATGAGAAAAAGCAGAAGAAGTATATTAACTAAGATATTCGAAGTATAATTTGTTAATCACCTTTGTTACACACTGTGAATGGGACTGATGTGCGCGTGACTTGGAGGGATATCTAGCAACGGATTGTTGTTGATGCCAAGAGTTAGAAAACGTCTTTAATGTAGACAATCAATAGATTGTATGGAATATATAAAATATAATAATTGATGAACAATAGTCCATATATTAATCTAGTCATAGTGGAAGGTAAAACTTGAGTTAAAAAAATGCAAGTCATTCCTTATTCTCACCTACTTCTAGTTTGGGTCATATAATGTACCTAATTTATGGTACGTGTAAAATCTTAAGAAAATTACTTAACTTTATGACTTCATAAGGATAAATAATAATAAATGTCTATAAAATTTTTTTTATATTTTTACTTTGTTATTGTATTTATTAGAAGTTAACGAGAATTATTAATTATTGTTATTTTTTTTTTAATTGTAAATGGAGCAGACTTTCCGATTGTTACGAGCTAACATAATATTTATTCTGGTTAATGATAACTCTATTAGTCATATTTATATTTTCTTTGTTAGAGCTTTCACGATAAGGTAAATAACATTGATAATACTAAATGGGTAATTATGTTTATTATTAACTTAAAAAAACTATTTAACGACAAATATTAATTATGTAGTTTTGTGAAAATAATGCAGACATTTGCAATGAAAAATAAAGAAATAATTAAAAAACAATATAATTTGATTTAAATATTTAAGCGGTTATATCATTTTAAGAAGACACAAATGATGTAAAACTAATGTTACGTAATTTTACAAAAATAATTTACATAATTAAAAAAAATATTTCACATAATTTGATCTAACAACGATATATTCGATGATTTGAAATTGTAAAAATTTGGTTTTAAGTTCAGTCAGACTAAAAACTTACAAACAAATTTATAATTACTCTTATACTAATTATTTATTATTCAAAAAGCGGTTCGCCAGCAATAATAGAACTTTCAATGCCACATTGATCTTCACCGCGAAGAATTTTGAAAAAACCGTTATCTCCCCAATCCGAATTCCAAGAGTTTGCAATAAGCCAATATTTGTTTCCATTTTCGACTCCCCAACCCATAATTTTAATCGCGTGACCACCAAGGGCGTCACCTGCTACATGTTTGTAAACACCACTTTTGTATGAAAGTAAATCAGCGTATACGGTAAATGCGCCCTCCACAGGTCCGTTCTTAAATATTTCTGCTTTAATATGATCCTCGCCTCCTCTTACAGAGTATACATGTTTGCCGTATTTTTTGTCCTTTTTGTAGGCAGTGTTATAACCGTCTTCGCAAGTTCTATAGCATTTGGGAGTCTTAGTATCGCCGCTACATGGCATTCGGTTGCCTGGAACATGATGTTCGCAGGGGGCTATTTCATAGGGTCTGCAACCCTGAGAAGAATTGTAATTCCCACCTGAAACTATACCAAAGTGCTTCCAGTACTCCCAAGCCAATGTAGGTATGCCTCCATTACAGCCGAGGCCGCAAATAGGACAGCAACTCAGTAAATCCTCTGCAGAGAAATGGAAATGCTTCGTTCCGTTAGAATAAATACAATATCGGTCAGTCATCGCTTCAACTGCTCCAAACGCCCAGCAACTGCCGCAAGATCCTTGATCTCTTATTTCGTTTAACGTCGGACAGTTCGGCCATTTGTCCCGAGGGTCGAAGTTTTCGGGAAGATTAGCTATAAGATCCTCGTCATGTTGCACATTTTCTAATTTCTCAATGAACTTATCTTCAAGTGCACCCAACAGTTTCTTTATCGCAGATAATGGCATAGAAAATGGAAAATTCCGACCAGCTTTCCATAAGCTTTGTTGTGAATTAATAACGTCTATAAAAGAATCAGATAATGGATGAGGTTTTTCTAATTCCGCCGTTGAAATTGTCACCGTAAACAGTAGCACAAAACACGAAACACGTAGTATACTCATGTTTGCATTTATTATTTTTGCTGAAGTCGAAGCGGGTATCGGGCGCACAATTAGAGCGAGCGGTGCGCGTCGACTGAGTGGAAGTGGGTGCTGCTCATACGCCGCGTAATTGCGTTCTACACGAGGGGCGAGACAGCGCTTGACCGCGCGTGTCGAAGGTTAATAACGTACATATCTAGAACAAAGAAATACAATAGAAGATATTATTTACATTTAGGAGCACAACAAACTCGTTATATGATAAAATAGTTTGCTTTTATTTCAAATATTTTAAGAAATTTATATCAATTGTTAGTATACAATTAATAATGTTTATACAAAGAAAATAAATTATTACTAATACCTATCTTTTTATGATAACAAATACATATAATCATTTCAAACTTTACATGCAGTAACTTTACTTAATTTGTATGTGTTTAATTATATATCTAAGGGTACGTCACGTACGTCAATTAAATACTAATAATATAATACATAAATAAATCCTTATAGTGTCGAGCTGGTTTAAAAATCAATTTGTTTGACATTTTTATTAATCCTTATGAAACGTGAAAAACGAACAAAATAAAAACACGTTATAGGTTATCCTTTAACATTTTTAGCTTTAAAATTTACTGCACATAAAATTTGCGCTTGAATTTTTAAATTATTTCTAGCAATAATTATAGTAGTTCGAGTTTGAAAAATATTTCTCGTTAAGAAAGAATCATTAATTTGTATCTGCGTATAATGAGGACGGGTCTTGAAAAAAAAATCGAATTAAAAATTGTTCTGCATAAGTTATTAAAATGTAAATGTAGTAAAAATGTAGCTACAGTAAAATGCAGATGAAATTTAATAAAAAATGTTATTAAACATGAAAGTTTCATATTTATTTGCTTTTAATTGCTATATCCGCATTGGTCCTCTGATCGTCGCAATGTATTTTATAACTATAGATGTTATACGTTTAAAATATTTGACGTTAAGTATTAAAGTTATTTAAGTCTGTAGCCATTTCCAACTTTGACAAGAGCATCAATTGACTTGTGGGTCTAAAAATACTATCGCCTGTCAAACTCAGTCGCAAACTGGTGGCTAGGCAACGTCATGAAAAGGTCTGCAAAATGAACGCCAAAATCCATGAACTTATAACATATGTGTAGTTACAATATCAATGCATTTACAAGATATTCTCGTGGCGATTTGTTACATAGGTAAGATTATGAGTAAAAGCTCTAGTAAGTAGTTTAAAACTATGGTGTGTTTTTCTGTAATTAGTTAAAATTAGTGAGTATATAGGGCGTATCTATGTATATCGTGGCAGGGCTGGCAAAAAGCTACGGGCCCTAGACCCGAGAGGGCCCCGGCTTAGAAGAATTTTATTAATAAAAATCTTATTAAAAGTAAATTGTAATTACATTATAAATATGTATAAACCTATGCTTGACATAACTTTGACGGACACGTTGGCGCAGTGGTCACTGGAACTGACTCAAGCGCTAACGGTCGCGGGTTCGATCCCCGCTCACGGTCTGTATTAGCCATACGATATTTAATTAATTCACACAATATTATTAATAGTTTGGGTTACTATTTAAATGGGTCATTAAAATTAAGTTATAAAGTGACGATTTTTACTTGTAGGCCCCATCCAAAGAATTTGCCACGGGACTCAGATGGTATAGTTACGCCTCTTTTAGTATATATAAATTATTACACCCAGTATCGTATCAAAATATACCAGTAAGTTGTAATTATAGCTTTTAAGTGATAATAGTTTTTTTTCACTCAATATAATAAAAAAAAAACAGAAAACAATGTGACGTTTACCGATAGAGCAGGTGCTTACAATATTTTTTACATACATATGTACATTAAGTGTGGCGTTCGCGCTATTTCACAGATTAATGTAATTTATTGGTCATAGTATAACCAAATAACATTGAAATAAAATAATTTGAAATGAATACGCATATTGACTTTTATGAATTTCATGATTTTCATGGGTATAATAATAATAATACTCATTCTATACATTAAATGAATAGTTTAACTTTTAAACT
The DNA here is from genome assembly GCA_037950945.1 of Hypolimnas misippus. Classification (NCBI taxonomy): domain Eukaryota; kingdom Metazoa; phylum Arthropoda; class Insecta; order Lepidoptera; family Nymphalidae; genus Hypolimnas; species Hypolimnas misippus. The sequence goes on along the minus strand of JBBEEQ010000029.1, from coordinate 8,787,640 downwards.
TCGGGTTTAAGAACTTTATTTAAAAAAGAATTTACATTCACTTAAAACAATAATACAATTATAAAAATTTTGTTGGGTAGTTCGACAATTTGTGCGGTACACTCGATGCATAGAAACAAAGAACCATTGCAACTGGAAGTGTTAACATACCGAAGTTTAGAAGTTTGATATAATGTTAAAAATATTTGATATGTAATGTATTATACAGTAATTTATTTAACACGGATTCTGTGAATATCTATATTAGTTTAAGGTTCCTAAATATAATTTTGGACATATATTTTTAATTATTAAGTAATTTAACTTAGAGTGTTATGATTACTTTTTTATTTGAGTAATTTTTTAAATTAGCCATCGTTTTTGCGTCTTTTATATTTTTGGATATAGAGTTATACAATTTCGCACCTTCATACATAATGCACGTTTTACCGTATTTAGTACGCGGCTTAAATAAGCTAATATCATTTGCTGATCTTAATGTCATTTTTTGCTCTTCGTGTTTTTTAGTAAATTTTATTTGAGTGTGTATTTCGTTATTTAATATTTTTCGTATTAGTACGCAATTAAAATATATATATGATTGGTGGATGCTCATGATTTGGGTTTCCTTATAGATTTTTTGCGTAGGTGTTAAATAGTTATAATGAAATAATAGTTTTATTAATTTATTCTGAGTTATTTGTAGACTTTCTAAATTAGTTCTGGCAGCTGTTCCCCATATTTGTATTAAATAGTCTATGTGAGGTTTGATAAGAGAATTGTAAATAATATAACGCACTTGTCGTGGTAAGCAACGCACAATGCCTCGCAAAAAACCCATCAGAGAAATAAGTTTACCTTTTATTTTATTTATGTGGGGTTTACATGTCATCCCGGTATCCAGAATTAATCCCAAATATTTTTCTTCATATACTCTATTAATTTGTTGATTATTTATCACTAATGATAATGATTGTGGTACTTTCTTATTTTTTGCGGCAAAAATAATGTAATTGGTTTTTGCTATGTTAATTGTCAAAAGATTACTCTGGAACCACAGATTTAAAAGATTTAAGTCATTTTGTGCATCATGTTAAACACTTTCAATTGATTTTCCATAGTAGAAAAGGCTTGTATCATCAGCGTACAAAGTAATATCCCCTTTTTAAACTTACAGAAATATAATATGCTTTATACATATAAATTAAGGTATTTTATTTAGGTGGTAATGAAATTTATATAGAAATTTTTATATTATTGTTGATTAAGGTAGACGCCTTAACACAATTATAGGTAATCGTTAAAAACTATCGCTATCAACGTATTTATTTAGTACACCGTAACAATAAATCGCGATCAAGAGGTTGATCGCTTTAAAGCTGACTCGGCTGATGAGTCAGATAATGACCTAATGACCACAGCTGATGCAATTTTGTAGGTATAAATATAAATAAATGAATAAATCGTGATTAGAATAGATAGATTTAAATCAATAAAATCAAAATCAAAATAAATTTTATTCAAGTAGACTCACGAGCACTTTTGAATCATTAATAATCAAAACAATATATATATTACATAAATAAGGAAGCACCGGTTCGGAATGTAGATTCTACTGGGAAGGACCGGCCAGAATTTCGATAGTTATCATCTACATATATAACGTTGATTTCACGTTTAAGGTACCAACACCTTCTGGCCTTAAACGAGAAATCTATATAAAACCTAATCTAAATGGTTATTTAAATCTTTCTATGAGGTCATTACGTGATGCATTTTTGGACAGCGGAGGGACAGACAGCTCCTTTTAACTTGAAATATGGTGTATAAAACATTGGTGACAATGCAATAATAATTATGTACCCTACAAACTTAATTTTAACCTACACCATAAAAGTGACCTGATGATTGATCTAAAGGTGGCTTCAGCGGCTTCATATTTATTTTAATTTTTTTTACTTCTTATTTATTTTATTATATATATTTATATAAATCATGAAGATCGGAATGTGGATGAGGACTTAAGTCAGTTGCACCATTGCACCAATTTGTCGTCTAGACGTTCAACGCAAATGATTGCTAAAAATTGCATTTCCTCACATTAGCAGTTATGTAACCAAATCCATGCGGTATTATTAGTCTACGCCTACAATGAATCCCACGCACAACTAAATATCCATTAGCTTCCGTATGACCTAATCACTTCGTTTTTCAAATTTCGTTCTAAGATTATCAAACAATCTAAATCTATTTCGCAGTTTATTAAATATTATGAATACAATGAAAACAAAAATCGATTAGGAACTTCATAGAAGTAAGAAAGAATAAGCATTAATTTTTCTGCAATTTTCGATATAAAATTGATTATTTTGAATTGAATTATGTAGCCCCGGAGAATAGAATAAGGGACATAGAATATAATATAATTGTTTTTTTAATGCAAAAAGAAGAACACTGAATAATACTTCTAACAACAAAAATTGAAGCATTCAAGGAACAATTCCTTAATAAATTTTATTATTAGTTGCGTCAACATAGTCAAAGTTTTGACCTATACTGCTTTATTACGTGTATAGGTAATGACCGTTTTACTCGTTATCCCCGATGCTAGTCTTTATCCATCGCAGGGAAACTTACTTAATCCTGATTGGTGATATTAGTGATAATGAGGGTGTTTTGCACGATGCTCAGCGATTTTACCTCATTCCGTCAGTGCTTCTATTTTATTCCGCTATTAGGCACTGGGTCCAGCCTCTTTGCTTCGAATTTTGTTTTGGCGAAATTTTAGGAATATTTTTGGTGTTGTTACGATACTTGTATTAGTATATAATTAGATAATTTTGATATTGCGTTCTTAGGCGTAAAGTTATGTTGTTTAGGCATTGTTTGAGAGTTATAACTAAAAGTTTTTTTAATATTGTTGTCTATACTAATATTATAAAGAGTTAAAATTTGTTTGTATATAGAGGATAATCTCTGAAACTGCTACTCTAATTGGTCAAAAGTTTTGCGTTAGATAGCCTGTTTATCGAAGACGGTTATAGGCTATAAAATTACACGCTACGACTTATGACATTTATATACGAAACAATAATCACAAACCATATTTCAAGTGAAATCGCGATAGCTAGCTAGTTTAATATAACCTTGAAATAGCAACGAACATAGTATGGAATGTACATGAATGAAACATGTTTTTGTGCACACTTTCGAAAGCAAATAATAAATATTTACAAATTAATGCAATATTCAAAGGGCGAATTCTTTAGGCATTAATGTTTTCGTGACACGAAACAGGCGGTTCTGACCGATAGCAGTGCTGTAATGAATTTCCGAACGTCTCGACATTCTGCTTTTAACGGCTTTTAGTGTAGTTTATGTGTTTCGTGTGTACTTTGCCCCGGGACTGTTTAATGGTTGTAATGTGTATGGTCGTATTCGATTTTTTTGTTTAATAAACTGTACTCATTTAATAATATTCTTATTATGTAATGTTTGTTTGATTTTTAAAAAATCTCTACGTAAAACCGTTATAAAGAATAGTAATAAATTACATTATATTGCGATTAAGGAGCGAACACTAATCAACCATTAACCAAAACACTAAACACTAACCAATCGGACTAGCATCGAAAGTAAGCGTGGGTAAAACAGTAAGTTTATGAATAAAACTCATTGCTGTGTTCGAAAATGTCTTAAAGATATTTAATAGGTAATTCGGATGATATTTTTGAATTGACTCTTAACATTTCCTACATGAAACGCACGCGACACACGTTCGTGAAGAACGACAAAGCTCCACATTTATTATCTTCGCAGAGTTTTCAGAGACAAAACGTTCATGTTATATTCGCACTTCGCGGTCTCCTTGACGTGGCATCAAAAACCCTGAAAAATCGGTGAACAATGAAGCTGTAAAAAATGTGCGCAAAGGCTTCGCGGATCTTTCGCGGTGTCATGCGCGATTCGCGGAGGAAGCGTGGAACGGGCATTACCAAAGAGTGTAACGATTAATTCGGCAGTTCTACTGTCACGAATATAATTTGAAAGCGTCATCATAGGCAGAAGTTCTTGTGACACATGCAGGTTTCCTCACGATGTTTTCTTTCACCGCTGAACACGCGATGAATTATGAAAGGCACTTAAACACTCAGTTGTGCTAGTTGGGGTTTGACCTATGATCACCGGTTGAAATTGGCGTATTCTAACCACTAGGCCATATCGGCTCTCTTAGTAGATTACCTACATAAAATAGAAAACATTCTCACATAAAAGTCATCTTGTATCTATAATTATTTTTTAACGATACTATATTACGCAATACTGGAAAGGCAGGATTTCGAAGTACATGGATTCAACGAACCTTGCGGTCTTCGCGAACGTGTCGTCATGATTTCATCCCAGTGGACGTTGTACGTATATGGAGTTACAATTTTTTACCATCCCCTGGGAAACCTTTTATTTCTTGGGATAAAAAATGAATAGTTTATCTCTGGTGACCTAAAATAAAATCTAGTGGTTTTCGTATAACGAATGCGTAATCTTACTGAGACATAATCTTTACCAAAATTCTCTTTATTTAATTTTAAATTGAGTTTGGGTCTTGTGCTGTGTCTCTAAAATTACATTTAATATTAAACAGCGCTCAATTATTTATCCGTTAATCATATATCTACAATAGCAGACATGATTAAAAATGTATACATTCCTATATATCATTGTATAAGAATCTACATATATTCCAAACCGTATTCGAAGTCAAGATAACCTTCATTCAATTCAAGCGCAACGTGATCTATTCCTTCACAACGTAACATAAGGTTTAAACTTTAGAATCCCTGTTAAATGGATAAAGAAAGTTTGGAATATCGTAACAGAGATAGCTGTCGCAAGATAGTGACGGGTTGAAGCCCCAGATGGCAAATTAGCCCCCGAATCACTTTCCCATAGCGGTTAGCAGCCCCGCGAACATCTGTACCTACATCTATTCTAATTAATGATCTTGTGGTAATATTTATGTCTTAATCGGCGTTGATTGATGATGTGTGTGTTGTCAGGAATAATTGTTATCGTTTATCTGTATTTGAAATCGCTTAATTACAAAAGTTTCTATCAATTAGAATAATTGTTTTAAAGTTACATAAGTAAGTATTTATTTGATAAAGAATATTAAAATTTTAATTTATTATTGATTGAAATGCAGATATAGTATTATGCGAGCTTTTTTCCGTACAGACTGCGGAATGATCTACCTTCTTAAGTTTTCCAAGAGTGTTATATTGGGGGGTTTACAAACGTCGAGTATGTAGACACCTTTTCTTCAAAGGCCGGCAACGCACTCGCATCTGCAGATGTCCATGCGCGTTAGTAGCCACTTAACACCCGACATAAAGTATTCCAAGATCCTCTCCTCTCATGTAATATTTTGTAAATGTGAAAGTTTGTGAGAGTCTGTTTCTTTATTTTCATGCTAACAAGAGTAAAATTTTCCACATTTATTAGAGATAGTTTATATTCGGGATTACACGTAACATACTTTTATATACGTGTTGGTAGGACCGGGTTCACTCCCAAAGATCGACGTGAAGTAGCGAACATAGGTGCATTTCGTACGCTGAGTGAGATAGAAGCCTAATCCTGTTTCTCTTAGGATATTTTCACTTCATCTGCCATTACTTTTTAGGCTAACAACGCATTTCTAATTCCTCTGGGGTTGCAAATGTCCATGGGCGATGATGATTACTTCATATCAGGTGTCTCGTCTTCTCGTTTTCCAGCATTTCTTTTATAAAAAAAATATATATATGTATTTTATGTTTTATTTTATAATGGTTTATGTTTAACAGAATAACTACTGTTAATTTGTAGAATTAAGTCGAACGTAGTGAAAAATTTAACGTAGACATATATTGTAATTTTAACCCATTTAAAAGTAATTTATTAAATAAACGTAAATACGTATTTTTGATAAAAAAACTTTATTCAAAGAATATTGTAATAAAAAACATTTAAAACCTAAGGAATTTAATGATCTGATTTTTTTGATAAAATAGTCATTCGGCTTGCGTTCAATCAGTGTAATTAATGCTAATATGTATATGTTAAAAATATAATTAAGATAAAGATAATGCATCTTATAAGAATTAATTAATATTGAGCTCCATTTCATTAACGTTCGCTGACCTCAAATAGCAAGCAAATATGTTGTGGTGGATAACATTGTTAACTGAATACCTACACATGTATGTTTCTCTCTTAGGTCTTAAGTGTACATTTAATTTGTTTACATCTATATAAATAGAAATAAATATTTGTATGTTTGTCTTCTATGCATTCCAAAAATCAGATCGTGATAAAACTGTGGTAGGGTGTTATGGAAACGCCCACAAGTGTTCCTGGTTTAAAAAATCTATATAGTTTAAGGTGGCATTGTATTGCATGCCGGGTACAGCTAGTAATTAATACAGAAAGATTAAAACGATAAGATCTACTTAAATACTTTTTTTGGGAGAAAAATTCTATAAATATGTATTTATTTCATTTTACGATGTCTTTCTAGAGAAAAAGTGCGTCATTATTTGTTTTTTATTTTATTTTTCATTTGTAGGTATTATTTTGAAATGAAATATAGAGAGCTGGTAGGAAGTATACTGCAATATTTCTGTGCACCACTTCACCTAGCTATTCGGTCTGATCGCATATAACTTACTGATTATGGTCACATAAATCACACGTAAGGAATGTTGGATAATACACGAGTATGTCTTGTCGTTTGCAAATTTAATATATTTCGGAACTGAAATTGTATTGTACTGAAATTGCAATGTATGCAGTTATATCTACTATGGCTAGGACGCTACAATTTTTAATCACGCGTGGGAGCTTACTTAAAGGGTAGTTAATAATTTTGAAGACAGGTTGCAGCACTGGTCACTAGGAATGATTGAAGCGCTAACGATCGCGATTCGATCCCTGCTCATGACATCTGAATAAGCCGTACGAATTTTATTGTAGTTTTGGTGTTTGTGCTTGCTTTCTGTGTGTTTCTGGATACAGGATTATAGGGGGGACCTCCTTGAGTTGAGTGTTACAATGTTATTTATTTATTTTAATATTGAGTAGCGTTTACGGGTTTGGCGTTAATCTCTTCTTTTGTGTTATTCAAGATTTAAGCATTAATATATGACATTTATTATGGTTTAAAAATGTGGAAATAACTTTCGAAGGATTCAACAAAATACGTTAAAAATATATTTTTTAAAAACCAGGTTTTACGAGTACAGTAAAAAGCATTATATGAAAATTATTAGAGAAAATTTAATAAAAGGCAGCATATCTCTATGCTGCTTTATTTCCTGAATCAACGCATATGTTACTATTTAACCCGGGAAATGGAAGAGAATGAGAGGGCTCACAAAAGATTGTTAGAAAACTGCCTTATCATATTCAATAGGGACATTGTGTTTCTAACCGATTTGAAAAAGGAGAAGGTGCCAATTCGGATATTTATATTTATATGTATGTTCGGACATAAGTCCGCCATATTTTTTTCATTTACCAAGTAGAGTTTTTATAAAAAATCGTTTGAGTAATTTGATTTTAAAATCAAAATAATCGGAATAAGTATGTCATCCGAGTAAACGAAATTACTATTTTGCTGTTGAAGTCGTTTGCTCTTTTTCTTAGATTTTTGACGATTTTTTTAAATTGTATAAATCGTATCAAATAGCTTTATAAATAAATATTTAATACATTTGATAATTAAAAATAATTTAAGGAAGTCTTACAGTAAATAAAATTATAGACGGGGACATTGGGCATATACACGGGGCAGCTACATACTAAGTAAATCAGCAGAAGAATGAACTTAGTATGTGTTATTATTTTGTGTGTAAATGAGTGTATTTATAACTTATAGGTATGTACTCATAGTTGGAAGATTCGCCTATGTAAAAGAATTTTTTTTTTCTGGAATAGTACTGTAGCCGCGATAGCTAAGTGGACTGTATAGGGTAAGATGGAGGGCACAGTACCTTGATCAATCCAGCTCTTACTTCTTTATAGGAGCGCTCCCTCGGTCTTTAGCACCAGTACAAGAGCCAGGGGATGAGTGAAAAATACACTACAAGTACCTATATCTAGAAATAATAATTATGAAAATTAAATAGTTATTTTTAATGCTTCTTTTATCTTCTTTCTAGCGTGTATACGTATATAATGTATCACAGTAAATTAAAGAGATATACATAATACACAGCATTCCACAAAGGGAAACATAAAAACTGTATGAAACCGCCCCACTTTCCCCTAACGTTCCGTGAATATTGTATAAATAAATAACAACTTTATAATAAATAACGAAAAAAAACCTTTTTCTGTTGAAGATGCAGAGCGTTATCCGCTTCTCCTTTCCCTTGCGAATTCGCGGACATACACACTATTGTATCAAAAACATTTTACACTTTATTAACTATTCAGCAGTTTATTTCGCCTTAATTGTCACAAAATGTTGATAGATAGTAACGTTCTTTTTTTTTCAAAATCATAGATTATAAACCACAGAATTATATTACTAAACTTTAATTACGAACTTAGCTAATTCGTGTCACATAAATTTCAAATTCAGTAACTTTAATACAAAGCATGCGGTACATAACTACATACATATCTCATAATGTTTCCCCGTGTAGCTACTTCTCTCAAGATATTTTCTTTCAGACCAAGATCAATTTTAACAAACATTTCGTACTCAAAAATTTAGTGTTGCTAGTTTGGAATCGTACCAGCGTCTTAAACTACTAGTTTTATTCACTCTGTTGGCTATTAGAAAATAAATATTATTTATTTACTTAAGTAAATGAAAGATTATTATTTACTAAAGTAATATTTAAATTATACTGGATATGAAAATTGACTTTAACTTACTTTAACCCAATTTTATCGTTTCCTCAAGTCTTGTGAGATTGGATGGAAGTAATTTAAATAAAAGTATTACAAAGTATACGTCAAAATACAAGTTAAGGTCATAAATTTTGATTAAATTACAAAAAAAGGTATTGATTTTCACGGCCCATGATAGAGTTCGGAACAAGAAAGGGAATTTGCATAAGAAAATTGAAAGTTTTCAATACTGAGAAACATTATTCCGTTTCGAAAGAAGAATATAGAAGATTTCGATATTGATTTTGTATTATCAAGTGTCTTTTCGTTGAACGTTTGTTGTATTGTTAATGACTTTTTTTTAAAAACAGGCATGAACCCACGCAAATACTTCAAAAGCAAAATACGCAGATTTGTGTACTTGGGTGATGTAGTTTATTATGACTTATTTAGATTTAAAAATACTATCATATTACATTGACCAATCTGAAAGTTTATATAGTCTATTCTTTAAAAAAAATTATCGCTTGTCAAACATCTTAAAATCGGTTAAGAAAAGACGGTCAAAACCCCTCTTTAAGTTCATTACATTAAAAATATATACTACGAATTGAAAATGTTGTTCATTTTTTAAAGTTATCCTATATTTATTTATATCTTTTTCGAAACCAGTCAAATTATCTTATTATAAGTTTTTTGTTTTTTATCTATTATGCTATACGTTAAACACGATTTCTCTCGCATTTTTGAACCGTGCCATGACGTTTTAATATTATATTATTTTTTTATGAATTAAAGCGATTTTAGTAATATAGCTTAAACATCCGAATAACATATAGGTTAGTTTTTGGCAACTAATCATGCGGGTAGAACCAGGAGCGGAAGGTCGTTTCTTAATAATTAAAAAATACTTTATTGTTTTTAAATATATTTATATTTTCATACATTGAATTTCATTAACTAAATAGATAGGAGGCCGTGATAGACTAACGGTCTAAACAATTAATTGCGGTCTCCAGAGATTACACACGGATCCCTAAAATCGATCTTTTAACTAAACAAAGATAGACTTTAGATTTTGTTTACCAACTCCGACCATTCTCCCTCATATTATTTCCCCTTAAAACTTGAGTATGTTTACATGAATTAATATTTTTCGGAACAAAAAACTCATGGAACACGTCGATAAGAAAATTTATATTTACAAAGATATATTAGAAGATGTATAGCTTTTTATTAATATTTAATTAAAATGGTTTTTTGCTGTCTCTTGCAGTTTCACTCATGGTTACTGTTACGCTTAGCCTTCTTAAATAAATAAACTATCTTACATCGAAAGAATTTTTCAATTCGAACTAGTAGTTCCTGAGACTAGCGCGTTCAAACAAACAAATTATTCAGCTTTATAATATTACTATAGATAGGAATATAGTTAAGAACCACTTAACAATTTTCTCATACATATTCCGGAAACTTATACAATCGTATGAGTCTTACGGAATATATCTGTTCAGGTAAATCTGAAAGGTAAATGAAGTAATATTTTCGTCTGAATGGCTAACATTGTTCACTTCACTTTACCTCTGTTCCTTCGTGTGAATGAAAATTAAATATCTTTTTTTGAATGTTTGATCAAAATGGGTATGTAGCGTATCTACATACATATTTTGTGTGTAAAGTTTTAACTTTATTTTGAAATTTGGTAATAAATTTTAGAAATCGAGCATTAAATTATAAATCACCAGTTATTCTTTGTGGCTTCACTCGCGTTTATGGTTACTGCTTCGCTCCTTCGAGTTGTAGCGTGATGTAATATAGCATATAGCCTTTCTCAATAAACAAACTATCTAAAACAAAAAGAATTTTTCAATTCAAACTAGTAGTTCGAATTGAAATTTTTTTTGATTTTGAGATAAGCGCGTTAAAACAAATAAACAAACTCTTCAGCTTTATAATATTAATATAGATTTACATATAATTTCAAATTTTAAAACATAAAGTAATTTACTATACTGTGTTAATTCAATCACTCTTAAAAGTTTCTTTCTACGATATAACATATCGTTATAAATACAAATGATGTAATGACAATGTTTTACTAGTCAGCAATAAAAACTTGATTATGTTTTATAGGACGAATAAAAATAACACGTGTGAAACTCTGGAAACATTCCTGCGAGGCAATGCCCTCGTAAATTTTATCTTTCAGAGTTATTGTAGGCTCAACTACTGTCTCAAATATTTTGACATCGATCGACAAGCTCAAAGAGCAAGCAGGGCGCCAAAACAACAATTGCAGAAGAAGGGGAGCTCCTTCCCCTAACGGTATCCATCCGGGAAAATTGCCCGGTGATGCCCGGTTTATTTATAAAAGAATCTTTCGAAGAAGAATTTTTTACGTTATTATTCTTGTTTGGTAACTAATCACCTTAACCCTTTCACAGAAGTTAATACAAGCGCGAAAATATTGAATGAATGAGTAATTTTTTTGACAAGCTTTGTTATGGTTTGAGAGAATGATTGTTGATTAAGAATCGCCCTAAATATTAAAGCTTTAGACAGACAATCTTTATTATATATATAATTTTTTATTTGTTTTAATAAATATTTACAATTTAAAGCGCAAACATCTTAAACTAAATAACTATAATAAATTTAAGATGTTTGCATAGTAAGTTACAATAATAAATAAAACCAAGCCTCGGAATAAAAGAAGTGTTGTTTTTTAATAAATATATTTGTTTATTTAAAATAACCAAAAAATCTGTTTTATTTCGTCCCTTCTTTGGGACACCACAAAATAATGTGAAAGTTTCCCGGATTCCTCATCAATCACGGTCTTATTATAATATGTATACATTTTTATCAGAACGAACTAGCCGATTTCTTGGAAAAGTCTGCATTACATGAATAATGCATGCATCATGGCGTCTATTGAACGGTATGATCGCCTACGCGCTATTGTTACGGGAGCGTTGCGCCATTTCCTACAATAGCTTTGTCCTTTACATGCTCTTATGTAACATAGCTTAACTTTCGAGTGAAAAAGCAAACATTTAGGTTAATAGCTCGAAGAGATCATGCTTTTACGAATGTTCCATTTTGAAAATGGAGACAATTATATTTTATGAGTTATTTCGTGAACTTTTAAAAAAGAAAAAACGTTAAAAAACTAAAAGATTAAAATTTTTCTAATTAAATGTTGTTTTATTAATGAGATGTCAAATAAATTTTACCGTAAAAGCTTATTACGAAGTTAAAATTTTTTAGATCTATGAAAATTCTATTTAAATTTTTCGTTCGTACTTTTCTCCCGTGCGTCAATCAGTTACAAATATGTATTATTTCATCTAATTTTTAAATAAATAACATGAATTTTAATAGAAAATAAAAAGGCGGCTTTTTTATTTAACCTTTAAATACATCGAATCGTTTCGAAGTTAAACTATTTGAACTAATTTGTGCTTCGCGGTTACACTTAGATTTATATTACGAAAATAGTGACATGAAATGTTAACCCTTAATAGCCTAGAGTTTCAATTTTGATACCAATCTTTTCAAACCAAATGTTTACATTACTATTAGTTTTAGCCTAGGTATATCTAATTTATTTATGGCGTTAATGCCTGAAGTATCAAAATTGATACCTGTTTTATTTTCTAAGTAAATATGTAAAATTAATATTGTGATTTTTTAACTATTTCCTTCATCTAGACCTTCCAGCAAACACTAACAGCTAATATTTAAAAATCAAACACTTTCGTAAATCAGGCTATTAAGGGTTAAAACAGGATAAATTAACATATTTAAAGAGGCTCAAGAAAAAAGTAAATTTTTTGCTCTACTCCAATGTACGTGAATAGTGATAATATTGCTTATCGTAGTAGTCGCATAAAAATATCAAAGTTTAATGATTTTGAAATTTCACTTGTCCAGATCACACAACACGTATTACCCACTCGTATTTTGGCTCGGAATTGACAACGTCCCTTATTAAACTGTCGCCAATCTTGTCCATGGCGTGCAAACTGCTGACAACATAAAAAATAACAGGCTCATAAAAGTGTATTGTGCCTCTCCAGGCCTCACGCTCATTATGTGCGTATAGTGCTACTAATCAATTTTGATCGCTGTTGGGATTCTGAAACGGTCTAATATTTTTATATGAATTAATTTGATCTATTCCTATATGTATTTAAATTTTTATACATATTTCTATAATACTTAAAATATATATCATAAATTACGTAATTAATCAAATCCGCATTTTACACATGAATATAATTTTAAACATTATAACCTACATTTTTTCAGTTTTGCATTTTTATTTTATATGATTCACAATGTGAATATTATTTTGAAGTACAATACACATGTCATAAAACAAAATTTTGAATTTTACAAAAAGTAATATAATTTGATTTCAAACAGATCTATTTGTTTGTCTAACTTTCAAACAGATCTATTTGTAACTCTACGAATGGACCGATTATGATGCGCTTTATTTTGTTTAAAAGCTTATGCCGACTTTTCAAGGTTATAAGCTATTTCTAATTGTTGAAAAAATCTGAGAAACTTCCATTGGTCTAAACGTCTTGAAATTCATTATACTACGAATGATATTAAAATAATACTTAAGCTTAATCTGATGCACAGCATTACGTGGAATCCGCAGGATACACAAATCCTCATTCACAGCAGAAGTATGATGTTGGGGTTCGTTAAAATAGTCTTAATAAAAAAATTGTCCGCTTCAAGTGTAAGCCAATGACAAAGACCGTAAATATTTATAAAAGTCTGAGAGCAAAATGTATAAGTGCAGTTCTTGCCTAATACTACCTTGGCTTTGGTTTTTTCAGGAGCGATTATTCTGAAGTAGTCGCATTATATCCGGTGCCGTCTGATGCACTCACTGTAATACGGAAAAATTTATTGTTATTGTTGTCATCGTTGTCAACTTGCGGTTGTTTAGCATCGTAGAAAAAATAAGTCATAGGATCAACAATGTTTTAATTTAGAGAAAAAGGAAATTAAATATGTAATATATTTAAGGCATCGAATATTTAATGAGCTTCAATATTAACTAATTAAGCAATTAATTATGACGCACGCTCAGTATTAAAATGACCGAATTTTAAATCTATGGGAAACAAGTTAGTTCAGTTAGTAATTAAAATTTAGCTTCATTAAAGTCTGTTCATAATCACTGAAAAAATAAATTATGAAAATATAAAATAAAAAACTATAATAACTAATTTATTAATATTTTGTAGGCTACATTAAAGTCTAAATAAATAGTTTAAATTCTCAGCATTAAACGTTTTTTGTGTTAAAAAATTTGAATTTTTTTAATTCACTCACTTTAATATTAAGCCTGTAATATTATCATATCATACATACATAAGGAATTTGCATTCGAAAATAGTGTTGGTTTTTAACATTTCAGAATTTACAGACTACGCTAAAGTGTTATTTTAAAATAATATCTTTGAATTCTGACACTAGTTTCTAGTGTACTTTAGAATAATATCGTCATCGTATAAGTAGTAAACTTTTCAACTTATATTTTGATATTACCGTTATTCATCCGAAAGTGAGGACGAATTCGAAGTGCTCTGAAAGAAATACGTCTCTGCGGACATCAGACGATATCCTTTATGTCGTTATAAAGAAGAGTTTAGATGCTATTGATAAGATTTTTTCATCGATAAAAGAAAAAATACTAAGTAACAAGAGTCCAGAATGCGTGGATGGTCAAATGTAAAACTAGAAGGACTATCGAAAAAAACTAAAAGGAGTCTCAAGGTCTTATATGACATTATAAAGTCTGCGTATACGACTTAATGTTTTACCAATTTTAATGTTTTCAAAAATATGTTGAATTATCTTTTAATTCCAGCAAGCGTTCCGAGGAAAGTATGGAATAGACAATAAAAATCGGAATAGTGATAGCTTATAGTGACCTTTTTTACTTGTTCAAGGATAAGAGAGGTTTTTAAAAAATGGTTACAAATTGCAACTTATATTAAATGTTTACTTAATCTTAAATGGTGACGTCAGAATTGGAGGTCAATCTTTATATACTCGTTAGTTTGCCCATCTTTGTATAAAAGTTACTATAAAGTACAATATAGTCAAAACAGTAAGAATATCAGACACAAAATTATTTCGTTGAAAATTACGTTTTATTGGATATCAGTTAATATTTATAAAATCTTCGGTAAACTATACAAACTGATAATATATGATTGAAGATTTTTTTAATCAACTTCGTAAAAGAAGGAGGATCTATGATCGGCTGTATGAATTTTTTGAATAATATAAGACTTATTGTCGTTATTTATTATCTAATATATTCAAAAATTAATGATTATTTGTTAGTATCATACCTTTCACCCGATTGCAATACAATTTTGTCAGTATACTGTTTTAACTTGGGAGAAAATTAGGCATAATAGAATTAACCTACAGTAGGTGGCGCGCTTGTCGTACCGGGCAAAATTATAATTTTAAGAATTTCGTCCGACGTCAGAAAATCTATATCGAATTCATTGTAGTATTTTTTATAACTTATGATATATTCTTTACTAAATTCATTAGTTTTTTAGTTGACTAACTTTAACATAAGATTCAAGCTCGCCAGAATAATTTTTTTTTTCTTAACATCGCAAAAACGTTCGCGGCGCTGTGTTGAGGATCGCTTCCATAGTGCGGGACTTTTATATAAGTATTATCTCGCACGACCTTGCGATGCGGTAATAAGCTCGTCCTTGGTAGCGTATACGCATTAGGACTAAATAAATACTTTTTAAATTAAAATAACGGGCAAAATAGGAGGTGGATCACCGGATGTTAAACGATCACTGCCGCCAAATTTTTTATTTGCAGTACTAAAGGAGCCAACAGAGAGAGAAGTTGAATAGAAAAACAAAGGAATTGATAGGGGACGGGAGGGAGTTGAGCTTCCGACTATCTTACGCACTATATGAAAATTCAGCTATATTAACTACTTACGCCGATATTCTGTAAGAGCGTAGTACAGGTCCATTCGATTCAGTCGTAGAGCTATAGTTAGCTAGGCTGTACAATAATAAATACCACGACAAATGCAAAAATATATAATATTTATATAATAATCCAATATTAAAATAAATAAATAAAAGAGAACGGTGAATAAAAATCGATTTGTACCTCCGTGTTACCTTTCCGATACAAATGGCCTTCCCGAGGTTGGTCATTGGAGACCAATATACAAAGAATCTTTAGTGTGACCGCATTCTTGCGGCTTCCTTCTTATGTTACTATTTAGTAAAAACGGTTTTTGCCGACTTGTTATCCGCTTGTAACTTGAATTATCTCACTTAAATGAATTAGGTTGAATAAAAAAATAGCTAATCCGTGTTATTTTTTGCAGTTTGTTAAAACTACAAAAATATTCATTATGTTTGTAATTATAACTTCTAACACAATGTATGTCTAATTTACTAATCTTACAAGAGAACGAAAAAACAGTATAATTTTTAATTGATAGTAAATCTAATTTTAAGAATACAAAGTAAAAAATATACAGTCATACTACAAAAGACGCATTAAATCCTGTTCAACACATGTCTAGCTAAACAGTGTTTAAAATTAAAAATTGCTTAAAATATTATCTAAATTACTTAACAGCGAATAAACTCATAAAAAACTTATTGATACAATGTTATACGTTACATTTAACAGCTAAAATAGGTTTTAGACATCTATTAAACTCACTTACACGTATGTTAATCTATATCTAAAGCATGTTTAAATCAAAACTGTGCTTAGACGCGGATTGGTAGTACGGATTTTTTTAAACACGCGTTTAACGTCTGTTTAAATCTTTTGTAGTAAGACAGTTTCTATTTAAAAATGGTATATTATTTATTCCTTATCTGTGTGTACTGCCTATAGAATATCATATATATTTTTTTTATTTTCCTGTAAAATTGCTTATTTTGACTTAAGTACCTATTGTG
This sequence comes from Hypolimnas misippus, assembly GCA_037950945.1. Classification (NCBI taxonomy): domain Eukaryota; kingdom Metazoa; phylum Arthropoda; class Insecta; order Lepidoptera; family Nymphalidae; genus Hypolimnas; species Hypolimnas misippus. The sequence continues at coordinate 8,770,778 of JBBEEQ010000029.1, read as the reverse complement.
AACTTAAGTGACGAAATAAATGTATGTAGGTATACAAGCAAACAATGGTTTCAAAGACGTTGATTTAAGTGATTAGTTATGATTGACTGTTTGTTACTATGATTACTTTTTTTAATTAAATTTGAAAAAAAAAACACAAAAACAATAATCATATTAAAAATATGTTATGATATAACATTTTTTTAAACTTTTCGTTAAAAATGTTTTCGTTTCGTTTCTATATGTGTAATTTCCCTTACTTTACGACCACGCTTCCTGACCTAGTTTGGAATCGTCGCGGGATCACGAAAGGGTTTACGGTTTTCAATATTTGTTATCCAGTATATATGACTAGTTCTATATCTTATGGGAATAGTTCGAGTTTCATAGTAAGAGTTCTCTGGTGTCTCGTGGCAGCAGCGATATATTCCTGACCTATTTATAAATTTATTTTAAGAATCGTAAGAGGCTTATATTAAGGTTTCTTACATAATATCTCGCAACCTTTCGAAAGAATAATCTGCTTTAGCGACTGGAATCCAATTTGCGCTCAGTGTTGTGGGCTTGTATGGCTTCGACCGCACTCTGATAATTGACACCGAAGTCGCGTCGTAATAACCATTATAGAGACAACCGCGTCATGCAAAAACATCAAATTACAACACGTCGCCGCCCAGAATATCCAATCTCCTAAATGCTTTATTATTATCGTTCCGACTATTGTGACTTCCAATAAAAATAACGTAATTCACGGTCCCAATAGCGCGGTCTTATAGGTTTAGTTTAGAAAGTTGGCATCTTGTCCATAGCGGTTATTTCGAGTTCCTTACATAGGTTACCGGGTGCCGGCTGCACAAAAAGAAGGCTCTATTTAACGGGAAACGATTCGGAAAAAAGCGCTCTGAGTCCCAGAGCCAAGAACCGGATTACTGTGGCCAGACTGAAAAACAAATCTACTACGATTTACGTACCGTAAACTCGTTACGCGATGTGAACGAGCCGAGTTCGTGGACGGGCAGCGATTCAAAGTGTATCTTGTTGCGATTATGGGACGGTCGAGATCGGGTTAAACGGGATCCGATAGAGATACGTTTAGTGCGTAGACGGGGCGGCGAGAGAGAGGCGAGCTTATACGCTGACTATACAGAGGTTCGCAGGTTCATTCGTAAGAAGTGTCGTTATCACAGTCGCTGTTCGGCGCTCGGGCGGCGTGCTAGTTGCAGGGACCTTTCGCTCCCGTCGCGCGTTGAATCACTTCGGTAGAACTTTTACGAACATCGCGATCGGAAATTTGAGAGCCGGCAGCCATTTCCGATTCGTGACTGATTACGATACCCCGCGGAAAGTGAAACCGAACGATTGAGACCAGATAAAACAATTGTGTAAGGACTTTACTTGGTGTTAAATTGAGTGACTCAGTGGAAAGATTTATATGAAAAGTGAACTTTTTTGGACTGGTTCGATATCAACTCAGTTTTGTAATAAAAACTGTGCTTTGATTATTGTAGCTTGGCTGTGTTTTAATTTCCTCAAACGGTAAGTTTTATTAATCTTGATGACATTAATCGTTTATTTCGGTCCCTTTAATTTTTTTTAAGGAATAATATATGTACAAAAGTTTGTCCTAAATATGATGAATGCAAATTACTTTTGGCAAGATAATATTTTTGGTTTAAAACAGGGGAGTCACTTCAAGTATTCATGAGGAAAAATGTAAAATGAAATATCATTAAGTCAGCGCTTTACTCTGTTACGCCATGATTTTTTAAAGCGAAAGCAGCTTTATTAGCATTTAGCTTACTTTTAGGGGTGAATACAGATCACAGTGTACGAGCTCCTCTAGATATAATGACATTTTATATTCTATCAGACGATATTAACATTTCTATTGCTTAACGAAAAATATTAACTACATTTTTTGTTTGCATGGTTACAAAATTTTTAAAACCGATGATTTTTTTTTCCTAGTTAATTACGTAATTTAGTATCAAGTGAAACGAATTGGATTTTTGGTATCATTCAACGATTTTGGTAAAGACAATCGATTACGAACAAAAAGCTTCATTTCCGATCGATTACACGATTCGATTATTATTAAAAGTAATACGTTAATAACTATTTTTCTTGAAAATAATAGCTATTATACTATAGCGCTTTTTGACCTTCGACCTTTAAAAAAATAATAATTATAAATTATTAAAAATTCAGTAAGTTCATATTATTTTTACTTTATTAGCTGAATTTTAAAGATGAATTACTAAAATCCTTTCTTAAGTTTTTTTCTTACATTTTATTATGCAAGCTTTTCAATTACTTCGGAGGTAATATACCAATCAATAACTTTGTTGAATTGTTTAAAGGAATTTAATCATTGAAATTTCTGTAATAGGTGTGTATCAGTCTTTTGTACTATAAAAAACGAAACACTGGATACACTTCAGCGTCAGTCTGTCTGTATGATTAAGCATTTGTTTCATTCTGTAATATTATTTTTAAAACTTAGAAATCGGATTATTTTCAAAGATTTATTTTGTATTAGCTTTTACTCGCGGCTACGCCTGTGTTAATGTAGATTTTATTTTGTATGTATATACATAAAATATAACCATCTAGACTTATGTACTTTCAAATGGTACGATAATTTTTTAAATGCATTAAGTGGTTACTGAGGTACTTTGTACATACAAAATTCGCTCTCTTTTTATTATATTAGCTTAGGATTATAGATTAGTTAAGGAATTTTATGATATTTAGGTCAATTATAAATCAGTTATAACTACCTTACCTCAGCCAGCACGTGTTGTCTTTAACATGATAAAGACCCTCTGTAAAATTATGCTAATCGTTGGAACTGTGGGTTTGTGTAGGCTCTATTCTTAACGCTACGCTATCGATCAAACTGACTTTATGGTAATTTAATCAATTTAACTTAGAATTAGGATTGAAATCAAACAATGTATTAGTATTACTCTGTATTATTAAGGGGTTTCCGAAGGAACTTTCTCGGATTTCGGTTGATATAGATTATTTTACTGAGGACCGGTTTCAAGTGTTAGTAATTTTTCCTACTAATTGACTTTTGATGTAAACTTAATTGCTAGTATCAAAAACCTCAGAGAGGAGGTTATTGAAACCGACTGGGAGTTTGTCGTCAAAACTATCGGCGAGTAGTAGAGAGGATGGTAGAGCGTTATATATATTTGGTTTGGCGATAGTTGGTTGTTTTGTTGTATATACATCATAATATTTATTAAGAATCCGATTAAACTATTATAAGATAGAAAACAATCAGCTCGTGACCACGACGTATGCAACTTCGTCGAAACGTCGGGCAATGAAAAAGGTATTACTAGTTATCGCGATAAGACCTGCTACATTAAATATGCATAGAAAGCATGTAGTCTGCGCCTGTAAATATTAAGCGTTATATATATGACGGGAAAATTATTTAAGTAGTTAATAAGGAGTTGTCCGCGATTTCGCTATGAGAATTATAAACGTATCGTTTATGAATATTGTAAGCTATCATTAATCTGTTAGTTCCTTGTATTAGATAATACTTTAACGGAGACTGATAGATTGATTTCATTTATAATATGTATTATTAACTACTTCCTTAGTATTCTACAATATTTAAATATGAATAATTTTATAGTCAATATCAATGATATTGTTATATAAATAAAGATATGTTTTAAATGTTCATTAATTATGGCACTTAGAAAATCGCCCGTTTTGGACGACGTGCATTGGCGAAATTTTCCGAATGATACTTGAGGCTGATATTCCTTTATAGATTTCTTTATATTTCGTCGCTGTGCACTATACGAAGTCAATTAATAATTCATTATCTTTTATTATTTTCCAAGTGATAACTCATTTCTAGTTAAACGTGCTTCGTGGTTTCATCCAAGTGAAATTTCGATACTTGTTATTTTGGTTGACGTTTATGGCTACTGCTCCGAGCCTATAAATCCTGGCATTATGTTTCATAGCGTATACCCTCAATAAATAGGCTATGGAATACAAAAATGTTTTTTCAAATGGAACTGCCTGTGTTTCAGATTAAAGTGCCCAAACAAACAAACTCTTAAGCTTTATATATTTTTATATGCAATTTAAATTACTACAAAATCATACTTATTTATTTACTATATATATTTGAATGTGTCTTTTATTAATGCTGCATGAAATGTGTTTTGTTTTTATATTGGTCGCTACGTTGCGTCCGTTTGATACAATGAAATGTCCGCTTTAGATGATACCTCTAAGAAGGTCAGACATATTTTTTGCTTATTACTTCTTGAAACATATTATACATTGTATTCAGTAATGAAATACAGATTTCAATCTATATAAATTATCTACGCACGTCTCTCGCGAACATGATATTACGAGATCAATTGCTGATTTCATTATAAAAGATAGAAGGAAAGTTATAAACGCGATTAATACTTGTATACAGGTTGTTATGGCATCCTGTGCTGTCGTGCTGTGAAGTAAGTTCTGTATAGAACCTGCGTTTAAATCGTGTTACAACAGCAATTCCTTTGTGTATCCATTGTTAGTTTATTGTTATCAAAACACACAAATACTCGGGTATGATTATTAATTAACTTTATGCTCTCAATTAATTTACTGGAAATACTAACGAAAACTTAGTATAACAGTCCCTGCATACTAAAGAGTATATCATATTATCTAATTGAATAAACTTGCTTTTTTTACAAATATATTTATCATAGTACAAGTTTTACACGCGTCAACGACTATGTTTTCTGGTAAAGTCTTCGAAAAACGCGTTCATCTCAACACTTTCCCATAACTTGGTAAAAAAGAGAAACAAAACCGTGTGAGAGAGAAAAAGCAGTGAGATTAATGACAGGGGTTGAATGTCTTAAACAAGCCTTTTCTTACAATATTCACTTTGCTTATTACCCCTGAATCAAAAACTCACGAAATTTCGCTAGAAACAATCAAGAATCATGATTGCGCATTTTAGTATTATTATAAATAATATACAGCAAAACCACTCAAGTGTTAACGTAATCAAACTTTTGACAATGATTTTGTTAAAAAATCAGTGTCAGTAAATCACAGCAGGGTACCGCTGGCCTCGTAAAATTCGAATTTAAATATATACAGATTTGTTATCTTTTCATTATTAATTAATCCACCGAATTAGGGACTTTTATAATCAATCATGTTTGTCGGTAGAGCTGTCAGTGTTGGGCGGCTGTTCTAATGATAAATAATAATTGATCGGACAGTGGATATGGTAATTCAATTATTATGAAACGGTAATGATCTGTGCTATGCGGCATCGATGTGACGTGATAACGGCGCGATATAAAACATAAGGTATAAAATTTTATCTACCTTAATCCCGAACATATATTTTTATAAAACATTCATTGTGTTATTTGTAAAGATTTACCTTCAAAAAATTTATATGTGATTGATATAACAACATTTTAATTAAACATATAAATAAGTAACACATTCGATCATTTTAAAAATTTTGTTATATACATTATTTACGCGTATAATAATGTAAAAAAAGCTCAAACATACAATACCATGACTTCACTTACGTATTCAAATACAAGTATATTACAATAGGGTTTATAAATATTAATAAAGTATATTATAATACAATTGAAAGAACTTACATTTATCGAAGCAGAATCAGACGTTGAGACAATGCGTTGATAAAAAACGGTCTCACAATAGTATGACATAATAGATTTATATAAAAATTATAAACTGATTTCTAGGTTACAAAAAAGGAACTATTCGCTCTACTTTTTCCTCTTTTCAACACTTAAATCTGCTGACTATACCTTATAATTTGTAGTGATTTTTATAAAGTGTTGCGTACATAATAAAGTACTAACGTTAAACTATCGCTATCACTTAATGCTATATTCTGACAGTCGATTTCTGATTTTTGTACTAAAACGCTTATTCTTTAACGGTCAGAATGTGGCATATTTTGATAGTAATAGTTATCGTAATTAGCTCCATGGTTAAAAAAGTCACGGAAAACGGTCACGTTCTTCTTTATTTACTTTCAATTTTACATCACAAAATTTCGAGCTAAGGCCTCTAAATATTCGCTTACAAAATTATTACGTTGGCAATGCGTATAGCGGTATCATAGTAAATGCGCTTTATGAAAGGCGTACAACCCTTTTGCAATAAATGTGAGTTGTTAAATATATGCGAGCAATTAAAATTTTTTATTAAGAAACTCTTCACGGTCAGTTCATCAAGTTATTACTTCGAGAGAATAATTTAAGTTACAAATACATTTTATATAAAAAATAAGTTAGAATGTTGAAAGAATTGTACAAATTAATCGTTTTGTGATACAAAATTCGCGTGTATGTATTGATAGTTATTTTATTTGTGTAATATTTATTATAAACTTAATCCAGACTATTTCAGCATACATTTTAATATTCTATATACAACGAAAAACACCGTAAAATTCTCCATTTTGTGACAAAATAAATATTAACTGATAAACGTCAGCCATGAAAAATACTAATAACATTATAAGGTTTTTTTTACAAATTAAAATTTCTTTTTAATATAAACCACTAAAGATATTAATATGTACATACAATATATGTAAACATTAAATTTATACCATACTAAATATCGCTGAAACGATATTTAGTAATAATACGACTGAACTATTTTTTAGATAAATCATATCATTATTTGTAAATATAAATACTACATTTAAATTTTTTGTTTAAATTATCATATTTTTGCTAATTTTCACGTCTGGGTTAACTTTATAAATTTAAAATAATGCATTATTTTGCAGTTACTAGACATTTTGAAAAACAAAAATGGGGCGGAATGATATCATCGAGATTTTGGTTCCTAATAATATTACGATCAAGGATAATTGATAGCTGTATTGATGAATTATTGCTTTGCCAAAAATAAACTGTATTTCATTTCGATGAGGCGTCTGGAAGGGGACTAATACGCGAAAAATGGTTTCCACTTTTCTTCGTTATCACTAAATAAGGGCTCTCGGTTGGCGGTGGATAGCAATTTCACTGCTAAAATGTGGCTTCAGTATTATAATTGAAGAGCATTTTCTTGTTTTCCTTTTATTCATACACTACAAAAGATGTTTAAAACTTTTAAAGCACTGAGCACAAAGGTCGGTTTTATTATTTGTGCAATGAGTTTCTTAGTACTTATTATAATAAATTCTGTTTTAGCATTAACGTTTAAAAGTACTGATGTTAGAAGAAAAAGATTAATAACTATAAAATTCTTACGCGTCTGGTATGAATGGCGTTGTGGTTTGAAAAACAATTTCAGTGCAGAAGGTCGCGTTTCTGATCGTTAGTCATACCTTATTTTTTAAGTATTTCATATTTTAGTTACTTTAATTTTATGAAGAAAAATAAATAATATTTGCACACTATAGTACATTTTATCGTATTAATTAATAATAATCTGCACACTTTATTTTTTACAGAACTTAGCTTAGTAGAAACATCTTAAGCTCGCTTTTAATGGTGAAGGAAACCATTTTCAGAACACTTATGTATATTTATACATATTTATACATTTTCAGAAATTCAGACACATATATTCGCATATATTTATGTAATGCAATCCATATTGAAGTAGCGTGGTGGACTAACCTAACTTAACTTCTTTCACTAAATGAAGAAAGGACATCTTCCTTTCTTATTAATGGGACATTAAGAGGCTGTTATATTACAGTACAGTAATTATTTTTACGATGTGAGATTTATGAGGAATATATCTTATACCAAAACTTATTCTCAGAAATGTTAAGTTATATAATATTATGAATATGCTAATGTATTTCCGTGCTGCTATGACAAATATCCAAGCAATACCGTTATGAGGCGTGCCTCAATTCGTCTTGTACCGTTACGATTCACCACAACATTATACCATTTTGATTGACCTTCGTGATTGATTTCAATTCGAAATTATAATCTATTGTCCTTATATTAAACTCAAAATTCTGTTAATAGACTCATTGTTAAATTATATTCCCGTAACATTTTTATAGCTTAACTAGCTCTATATAATTTTTTATGTGTTGAATTTATTTCCATTAATGTGTTGTTGAGTATGAGGCCCTTTTGATGATTAATTGTAAGTAATGCTTCTGATATTATTAGTGCGATCTTAAAATATTTTTTAACAAGTTTATTGTTTATGTAATGATAATTGGACGCTGATATGCAATACTGTGTCAAGCCACACGGACTTCATTTTGAGAAAATGGCGTCCAAAGATGCCAAACCTATTCTTACCAAATATGTTTGAAGAAGTATATATCCATCTTTTCTTTTCTTTTTTGATAAAAGGTTAATTAATTAAAAGCGTATTGATATATTTAACGTGTTATCTAATAAAAATTTTTACAAATATTTATGATTATTGTATAAATTGCAAAATATGAAACGCACTTGGAAATCGAAACAATTAATTAAGAGATTTTTTCCATACTTATTTAGTTTATATGACTTGAAATTCTTTTTAATAATGTTAAATAGGTGGTGCAGTATCAGAATATATCATTATCTCCAAATTTGAGTTTTTGTGGGTTGACACATTATTGCTTATCAGCATCCAATTATCTTCACATTGATCAAGAAAGTAACTATACAGAATCCGTGTTTCATTGAAATCCATATTAGTAACATGCGATGTGTGTAGGAACAGACATACAAAAAGACGAATAAATAATTTCAATAATTGCGTTTTCGCTATTAAACCCACGTATAACCATTTCAACAGTATTAATGTGTAATCTCATCTGCAGTATAAATGGATGTTGCCATAGATAGTACACTAAACATAAATGTTGCTAAGACAAGATTAAGCTTATTACTCAATTTTTATGATTAAAATATATTTTATTATAATGACATTCATTATTTTTTCATAATAAATTAATTGGATATAACTCCTACTCCTATTGTATTTCACGTAAAATCGTACATGCTTTTGGCACGAGCAATTGTAATATTAACTGGTAACATAATAATTTTTGCAAAGCCGCAGGGTAGTGATAAAACATAATTAATAATTAATTGAGATAAAATCTATTTGTTTGTTTTTATCAATTCTCTTGTGAATCATGTTGATATTTTATTTATAATAATTATAATTATGTAAGCCGCTGGGACTCATAAACGATGTCGGTGATTTGTTGCTTAATGATGATGCCATTATTATTTATATTAAATTATTACATTTGTATTAATGTTTTATTTAAATAAAATTGATACGCTGCTGATTGGATTTTAAATGCCATTTCGACTATAAAACATACTTCATAATATTAACGCATGTTTATTTGTTCATCGTATTAATTATTAGCTTTTTGAGTATTATCTAGATGTGCTTGCCGGCGTTTCCTCATTTTAATTCGCACCCGTGTCGTATTGTTTATACTGCTCTGTATGTGAGTTTTTCGATAAATACTAGATGGAGTCTTGTGTAAAATTTACTAACTAAAACTATTCGAAATATTAAAATCGTCACCCGCACTCATAAAGTATGGGAATTCACCAATCACACTTGCTTTTGTTTCAATCCACCAATCCCTTTTACTCGTTATACTTACTAATTTGTACCTCAGTGTTAACACGAGATGGCGCTGATCCACTTCCATACAAATCTGCGTTTACTCTACCACAATCGAGTAGTTAGAAACACTCGCACTGCGCATAGGTCGTAGTGTTACGTTACATCTTACTACAATTATAAATGCGAAATATTGTGAGGATAGATTGATGACAATCTAATTGTTGTTTGTTGCTCTATTACACTACTGAATATACTTCTACGAAAATTTTTAATTTCTACAAATTTGGTAGATTTTTATGTAGAAATAGAGAGTAGAGTAAAAATAGACTATATATGACTGCTTTCTACCGCCACCGCTAAACGAGTCGATTGATTTTATTGTTTGTAGTTAAAAGTAACAAGCTTTGCATTTATCATTATCGATTGAGGCTAGGTTAATGTCGGCAATTGCGCTTTTATATCTTTGTGTAATAATTGAACCAGTATTTAAACTCATTAATAAAGTTATGAGTACTTACCACCCTAATAGATATTTATTATTAGTTTCTGATTAAAGCTATCTACAAAGCATACAGGTAGTGCCTATGTTTTTTAAATCACTTTTAATGTTATCTCCGTACAGATCATGATTAGTGTGAAATTATTACAATTACATCTGGTACCTTATAACGCGGATAGTGCTCACTGACCGTAAAGATTGTTTTCTCTGCGCACGGGCTGAGAATCGAGCTAGGGGACTTTCATCCGGCGCACGAGCGTGGCGTGTCGAATCAAACGAATTATAGCAAAAACGCAGTATATCGCTGAACTTTTTCACATCTAACAACTCGGCCAAATGCTATCGATGGAGGTATTTTTGTTTTGATTCCGACACATCGTATTGCTGTTTCTTTTAAACCGACTGCGCGACGCAAAGGAGGGTAATGTGTTTATCAGCCTATGTATGTATGGTATACACGTGGGTTGGTACTTTTGTTTTTGTAGACATAGGCCGTCTTTGATTTAACATGACAGCGCGAATAAAAGTCATAGAAGTCATAGTCCCAGAAAGCATGAAAGTTTGGAAAAATCAAAATATTATTTTGGATACTATAATGTGAAAAAGAAATAATGAAAATCGACGCACCATATCAATGGGTTGAATAGGTATTTAAAAATAATTTTTAGGTTACTCATATCGTTTTTCAGTCAGAATCACCGTTTAGGATCTATATGATATAAAGTTGGTTAATAATGATTCTCACTTATAGGTTTTTAGCCAGAACTGATATTGCTAGTAGTAGTTTAAAATTTTTTAAATTAATTTTATGCATTGTTGGTGTTATTCGTCACTAATTTTAAATCGAATTTTCATTAATTATATTCCAAAAGATGCTTTCTCATTCGTTATTACTTCAATGGAAATGTGTATGTGATTAGAAATACAAGATAAGTGATATTTATATGAATTTAAAGATATAAAGCACGTTGCAGTTTCAAAACATTTTCGCCCGTTACTTTTTAATTACGTTCCGCTAGGTTTGTCTTTATAGGCTGCAATACCTTCGGAGTGTTTTGACATAAATATTTTTTAATCTCTTTGGAAATTATCGAACCATGTCATATAATGAATTTCAGACCTACTTTCGACAATATCTAATTGTAACTTGTACCGATACAAAGACGTAGGAAGTTGTTGGGATTTTATTGTGGTTTTACGTTTATAGCTTGCTCATTTGCCAAGAAGGGCACAATTAACGCTGTTTATGTATTTTATTATATGCTCTGGACCTCATTCTGTATTTAATTGCATATAAGATTCAATTCGATTGTTATCTTTATATGAGTATAACAACAATAAAAAACTGCTGTTTTATTTAAACATCTAAGTAATCATGTGAATTACTAGTCTCTGCCAGTGGCTTCGCTCACTTAGTATAATGATAAAACGCAACCTATGTCTTACTTTAATGTATAAGTTATACTACTTTAAGGCTTCGTCGAAATGTCTTCAATAGGTTTTGCGTGAAATAGTAACAAACATCTTCACAAACTTTTGCATTATAAGATCAAACATTATTTTATTCAATTTATAAAAATATAATGGAACATATAGTTGATCATAAAAATATTTAAATAAAATGAAATCAATGACGATGAGATAATCAATATAATAGGTGCGATTTCCGACCTTGACGTTCACTTGCAAAACCGAACTCACGATTCTCTACGACCCTTGTTGGCTAATAATGTGATAATAGGTTTTGTAAGCACGAATTTCGAGAAAGACATGAGAATATTAAAACAATACAATAATAAAAACACACAGAAATAGTATTACAAGTACTTTTGACTCAAAAACTTCTCAATCTTCTGCAGATTATTTTGAATCAACACGTAAATACAATGTCGACATACTGTAAATGTAAAATTTTATTGTGTTTTAGAACGAAAAATTAGTAAGAAGAATTTCTATTTTACCATAAAACTAGTTATATTTAAAATGATAGCTTGGTGCGGACTTTGAAAATCTATAATAAAGGAAAGTTATGATTAAAAACCTGGAAAACGCAATAAATCTTTTCTTGTTTGGTCGAATTAATAAAACTAATTATGGTGTAACTATTGTTACGGTGAAAATGAAAGGGTTGTGACTCGGCAATGTTGCCGAAACCCGACTTAATAATATAACAGCCTCAACGTCGGATTATTAATAACTATAAATAGAGCGTAATAAATGACTACTATGGGGAAGTATTATCAAGTGATTGGTCGATTTGATAGTTTTGCTTTTAAGAATAATACAAACAATACAAAATATTACAGCTAGAATCTTTATTCGCTCTATGAAAACCTTTCGAATCAGATAATAATACTGAAAAAATATGTACAATAAAAGCGAAATTGAGAACATAGCAAGCGATGTTTGTGGGAATATACGAAATCTTACATTATGGAAATTATTGATATGGGTCAATAATATATTCTGTGACAAGGGCGGTTTTATTTTCATTTCTTTATCACAGTGTTATATATTGTATATATTTGACATAATTTATATTTTATTTGTATCTATAATATGTACCAATATATAAAGATAAGGAGTTCATTTGTTTGAACGCGAGAATCACAGAATCTTCCTTTCAAGTTTTTTAAAAACTGAATTGAATATTTTTTTTTTGTTAAAGGTGCTTTTTATGAAAATGAGTTAATCTCCTCATATACTACCCATAGCAGAGGAGTAGTACGATAAAGCCAGGTGAAACCAGGAGGTTTCTAGTGAAAAGCTAGTTAATTATGTAATTGATATGTTATTCAATTAGTATGACAGGCAATTAGTATAAATCTTGAGATTAACTAATTAATGCTTATCAAATTTCAAAAATATTGATTTTACATTTATTAACATATATGTATATAAATAGTAATCTAATTTATAATTGTAGCAATATTAATAACTTAACAAATTATTACGCTAGATGGCGCTAACCCCTTCAAGCGTTGCTTTTGATATTGAAAATGAATTTTACATTTCATTCCAATTAATTTGGATTATTCTGCAAACTTTGAAAATTCAATGTTGAAAATAAATATTTATTTAAAAAGTGTTGTTTCAAAATATTCGTTTCCAACTTTAAAATGAAAACAAGTATTATGAAGTAAAATAATTTACCGTATGATTTTATTTTACGAAAATGAAGTTTATGCCGTGGTTTTGAGAAAAAAAAAAATATTATAAATAATTTTTAATCTGTATATACATTCTATACAAAAATATAAAGCTGTACACATTAGTTTTTAGTTTGTTTGTTCGAACGCGTTAATCTCAAGATTTACTATTTTGATATGATAAATTATTTTTGCGTTATGACTATTTGCGGAATAATAATAATAAACACCAACCAATTTTGCTATTATCGAAGTTAAATAGTTTCGCGGGTGTAATCGCGAAGTCTCTAATTTTATGAGCTTTTGCTCTCGTCTTCGTTCGTGTTAATGTAGATTTTGTTATACTAAACGAACGTATAAAACTTATTTTTCTTTTAGTCCGATATGATAACCGCTATCTATATTATTTTAATTGTATAAGGTACCTTCTCGTAAATTCCAACAATATTTTGGCAAGGTTTAATCATAATCTGATGAACGGCAGGGCAACGCATAAAATACGAACAAATACACATAAAATGATTTTAATATATTAGATTGAAATGTAATAGTTTTATATGCCTCCAATGCTGTCTAAATAAGGTTTCTTTATATTACATATTTAAAAAAAAAATTCACATTCAAATCGAGTAATTAATTATATATTAATGTTAATAAATCTTTTCAATTTCTGGACGTCCTTATTTTTTAACATTAAGATAATTTGGCAATAAAATTTACTTTTTTATATGTAGGATAACTTCAGTCACCTGAGTAGGTATTAAAACCATTTAGCTCTCATCATAAACTCTACTTTCTAAATCGATAGAAGATTTTAGCTTCACTATAATGTTTTGTAATGTGAAAGTAAATTAGCGAGTGTTAAAGTGCTAAATGATGAATCTTTAGATTTTTGTGTTATCATTGCAATTAAATTAAAGTGATATTTATATTTTGAAATTTGCAATATTTAGATATCACGTTTGTAGGTTAATTAGAAATATATTCCATGTTTTTATCAATCTCATTAATTGCTCTTTTTTGTGTTTTTTACTCATAGGAAAGTGCAGTAAATGTTCACTTTCCATGAATATTTTAAAAATTAAATTAGTCAAATCTACATATTTATTACACTGTACGCGTAATTTTGGCCTTTTTTTAACTTTATTTCTAGGTAATTATTGTATCTATTTGTAGGATATTTTTAGTCAGGCACAGATGCTTCAAATGCCTTTCGAATTGTTCGGGTGGGTGAGGAATACACACACATGTGTGCCCTGATAAATATTATCGCCAGAACTATTTGACTTATATGTTTATAGTGTTTACTATGCGTGCACATGGGATCAGTGCCCCCTTATTATTTCTTAGTTTATAGGCGTATATATTTTTAATTGTGCCAGTAAACTTAAGATGTGGTTTCAAAATCATTTACAAAAGAACTCCGTCATTGCTTAACCAATTTCGAAAACTTTGTTTGAAAGGATATGCTTCCGGAGGCTAACCTCATGGAAATTTCATCAAAATCAATTAAAAAACTTGATTTTAAAATCGAAATAACTGATACAAGTGTGTCCTAGTAAACAAAATTGTGAACTTTGCTTTTAAAGTCAGTTCTTTTTTTTAAAGCAATGATCAATGATTACGCAAGTTCGATCGAGTTTCCCGTTATAGGGATCAGCTGCGCTGGCTCTCTATACGGGAACGTAGAAATACTCGCATACTCTGCCTTCTTTACTCCATACTTACTGATCCTAACGCTCCTACCTATTTATCTTCCAAATTTTCCCTTCTATCTTCTACTCATGATAAACCACTACGATCTTCTCACTCACTTACTCTCTTCATTCCCTCCCACAAATCCGGCTTCGTATCCAACTCCTTTGCCCTTGTTGCTGCCCGACTTTGGAATGCTCTGCCTGAGTCCATTCGAAAAGCTCCATCGCGTGACTCTTTTAAGCGTCAAGTAAAGGAGTACTACCACAGTGACAACAATGTAATGTGAAATGTTCTGTCGTCAATGAATTCATATTTTTCTATATACTATATAATATGTTATTTATCTATTATTGTATATATATTTAATTTATTTTATATTTGTTTAATTATATTTATGTATGTATAGTTTAATGTAATATATGTATTATATCTTTTTATTTATTTTAAAATAATTTACGTATCTGTTGTTATTTATTTATTTTACATATATCACTAAATGTGCACGCCTACTAAAAATTTCTCTTGTACATTTCTGGGTTGGCTGGCAGAAAATGCTGTAGTAGCGTTAAGTCCGCCCTTTGTACACTGTTATCTTTGTGCAATAAAGAATAATAATAATAATAATAATAATCTTACAATTTGATCACTTCGTAAATGAGTAGGAAATAAAGAAAATGCGGCTACCAAGATAACATGGCTAACGAGTCGACTGGTTACTACGATGCCTTTCACTAGACTTTATGGTCTATAGAGTAGCTGAGATCCGTGATATAAAGCAAGTGATTCTGTGACATCTTATTTAATTACTTGATTATTTTGCACATGGTTTTCTATAAAGTAGTTTACGATTTCTCTTGTTATTTTAGTTGATTCATTGAAAAACATTTTAAAGTAAAGTAACAGTAACAGTAACAATAAAGTAACCAGTAAATGTCCCACAGCTGGACAAAGGTTTTCTCTCCTATTAAGAATAAGGTTTTAGAGCCTAATCTAGAACGCTGCACCTCTGCGGATGGCGGTTATAAATGTGTCAGAATTTCTCCCGGCACATGCAGGTTGCCTCACGATGTTTTCCTTCATCACCGAGCACGTGATGGATTTAAACACAAATTTAGCACTTGAAAACTCAGTCGTGGTTTGAATCCGCGATCATCGGTCGAGTTCGACGTGTTCTAACCACCAAGCCATCTCGGTTTACTTAAAGACATAGTGTTCTTACAAAATCTGATTTGGACGTTAGAAAATCTTTATAGATTTCTTTAAGTACATTTTTTAATTTTTACAAGTCATTTTTTTTATTTTTTTCTAATTAGTAGAAATAAAAAAAAATTTTCGAGTAAAATACGAATATAGAAACAGTAAATGACTAGATGCTACAATACAACTAATACTGTGTTAATACAATACGAGTCACTATTTCTCTCAAAAAAATCAATATTATTATGAATATATATTATATTGTTATAAATATACAGTGACACAACCGTAAGTATACCTACTTTACTAAAAATATCTCGAAGTAAAAGCAATATCGTAAATAGTACAAAAAATTCTGTATTTTTTTAGATTATTTTATTTTGCGTTTATATAAGGATTGAATTTTAATTAAAGTGTAGATACAGTAAAATGTTAATTAATCAGATTTACTCATCGCTCTGCAGTATTTAAATACCAATGCACTAAACATTCAAAGGCTAATTACTGTCGATACAAACACTTGGTCCAAAATTCGTAATTGCAAATGGATTTTCGGATGGACGCACATCGTGATCCGTTGGATATACGTTCGAGTGTAATAAAATTAAATTTATTTATTTTCGATTAACATAAAATTATCTACGTATATATGGATGCGGATAAACAATAAAGTGTCAACCCACGAAAATTCAAATTCAGAGATATTGATGTATTCTGAAATGCGTCCCATATTAAACATTATTCAAAAACTTATAAAGTCATCCAGCTAAATAAGTACAGAAAAAAGTTTCCGCGTTTAATGTTTAAAATATTAAATTGCGTTACATATTTTGTAATACGCAATAGTCTTATATATTTAAAAAACTTATTACATGATAATTTTTTTTATACCAATCTGCTTTTAATACATTATACCTTTTTTTTTTAAATAGAAAAGAAAATATGGGCATATTAAAACAAATTAAATTAGGATAGGTTTGACATTTTTAGACAAAAAAAAAGTTCGTGTGATTTGACATAATGTTGCTTATCAGCGTCTATATATGGATTCTGATAAGCAATAATGTGTCAACCCACAAAAAGTCAAATTCGGAGATATTGATGTATTTTGATACTGCATCACCTATTTAACGTTATTGAAAAAAAATCAAGTCATAAAAACAAATGAAGTACGGAAAAAAGTTTCTCAATGAAATGTTACGATTTCGCACGCAGAACGCACTTGTTCTCTATTTTGCAATTTATACAATAATCTTAATTATTTGAAAAACTTTTTATTACATAATGTACATATTAAATATATCAATCTGATACATACTTCTTTAGACATATGTGTTAAGAATCGGTTTGACATCTTTAGACGCCATTTTCTCAAAAGTAAGTGCGTGTGGCTTGACCCAGTATTGCTTATCAGCGTCCATATATTGCTGAAGAGCTAAAAGACTTGTTTGAAAGTGCTAATCTCACGAACTATAGGTTAGTAGAAAATTCTTATGTGGTATATTTTTACTGAAAGAAGCTTTTAGTGTGCTCTATTACGTCTTGTAAGAATGCAGCAGAAACTATAAACGTCAGTCATTTTGGTGAGTATTAAATACCGTAGGTGAAAACGTATGATGTAACTAGTATCATATGCAGGTTGGGTTTTTTTTAGGTGGACGTGGATGGGCGAATCTTGTATATAAGGGAATAGCGAAAAATAGTCCAGTTATTTTGATTTTAAGACTAAACTAGTATATTGATTTTGAATGATTCCGAACTAAACAATTTTACAAAGGTTGTATGTTAACGTCCGAAGTGATAAACTCCTCCTTTTTGAAGTCGGTTAAAAAAATAATTTTCTTAGGTAGATGTTAAATAAATAAACTGGTCAAGTGCGAGTAGGATTCGCGCACCGAGGGTTCCGTAAAGAGGGTTCTTACTTAGATCCAAAATGCACATTTGCGATAAAAATTAGTCATCAAAGTGTCCACCAAAGGACGCGACGTCTCAGCCCTCCATAAACTCAAACCATTTGTAGCCGCTTTAGCCATATTGGCTAGAAATAATTGGTATATAAATAAAAATAGTTGGTCCATTAAGAAAATTAAATCTTGAAGATTTTTCCGCTTTTTAATTACGTTGTGTACCTTTTTTATTTTCGCAGGAGAAATCTTCGAAAGATACCCGATTCCGTAAAGAATACCAAATGTACTATTTCTTGTTTTGTTGAGGAAAGCTGTATGCTATTTAATATTTAAACAATGAAATAGAAATTGTGAATATATGCAGAAATACAAATAATAATACTGTGTTTAAAGGACAAATATATCACATAATACAAACTTAAAAAAAAAAACAAACTGAGTCCGAAACCAAAGAAAGACAGATGTACAGACTGACAGACACACGAACAGAAATTTACAGTTTTCGGATTTTTTCCTTTGTGTATCTAAGGGACCTTGCTCTTGGCCAAATTTCATAATGCTAGGTCAATGGAAAGTACCCTGTTGGTTTTGATTCCCTTGTGAAAACGTTAAAAACACTAAAATACTTAAAATATGCGACATAAATGACCGTATCTTTTGATTGTGTTAACTTTGAAGTTTGATTTTTACACAGCTCTTAGTAATTATAGCTCTGAATACTTGACATTGATAAAAATTTGTTACCTTCACACGTTCCTGAGAAAAAGGTTGAAAGACAAACTTACAAACAGACAAACATACATACATAAATTTACAGTTTTAAGATTTTTTCCTTTATTTGTACCATAAGATCTTACTTTTTGCCAAATTTCATCTTGCTAAGTCAATATAGGTTTTGATTCCTTTGCGAAAACGCAAAAATTGTCAAAATATTCGACATATTTGCCATCCTATAAGGGTTCCGTTTTTCCTTTTAAGGTACGGAACCCTAAAAAACACACTGTATTATTGCACCACAATAGGTTCTTTAATACGGATCAACTTCTGGGAAGATAAGATAACGTTATTTTTATAACTATCCTTCAGAACATCAGGCATAGTCGTAGTGAACTAAAATGTTTACTATCAACTCAAAGAAAATACTTTTATTTCGACAAAACGTTGTATGTACAAATTCCTTCTTCGGAACTTTTCTCCTTAGCTCGTTGAACTTACTCTTCAAAGTTTAACCATAAACTAAATACTTAAGCAAATTATTGATGCTATGATTTTAACACTAGATTCTCGTGGATTCGTGAACGCTAATGGAATTTCCGCATCGGAAGTCAGAACATTGCACGTGCATGTCGATGTGGGATCAAGCTATCTCAGTTGAATGCAAATAGATGCTAAGTGTTATATAATATTTATACTATTAAAATACTATTCCTTAAGTAACAATAACGTATGCAATGGCACGTAATGAATCTTGGGGTCTAAATAAAAGTTTCAATTAAATTAGTGGTAAGAATTTATGTTAGTATAAATGGTTTTTAATTTTGCAGCTGGGAGCGATTTTTTGTTTTAAAATGACGGTCTTAATTGAAAATATAGATATTAAAACATGTTATACGTTAGACGTTTGATGTACAAAATTATCATTTAAACTAGGTCACGGAATATTCTTTGTAAAGGTCCCGTAGAATTTACAATAATAGCACACTTAACTTTTGTATTATGGCTATCCTAGTGTCAGTCTAGATAAAATGCCAAACTATCTAATCAGATATTAATATAACTTTATAATGAATAACTATATGCTATCGCTACCTACATTTCGATAAGTATTAACTAATTATACAGTACCTGTTAAAAAAAAACTGCTCCTCGCAGTTTCACTAGCGTTTATGGTTACTGCATCTCTCCTATCAGTCGTTGTGTGACGTAATATATTTCATAACTTTTCCCAATAAGCGCGCTATAAAACTCTAAGAATTTTTCAATTTGGATCAGTGTTTTCAGAGATTAACTCCTATATACAAACTTACTAACAAAATTTACTTCTTTATAATATTAGTATAGATGAAAACAGTATAATGTTTTTTTCATTTATTAAGGGTTCGAGTACAATTCAACAGTAACTTGGCACTCAGCGTGTACCGTGTGTTCTACCCTAACCCTTATATTAATCGGATTAATTCCTAAAGGCACCTCACGCTTGAGAGGATTAGGGCGTGTATTTAAATCATTTTTGCATGCGGCATTTTGACGTTGAACCCTTAAGTCACCTTTTACTCCGGGTGTAATTGGACTCCTACATTTCGTTTTACAATGAGAAATGAATATTTATTCGCAAAATCCAAGCCGTCTTTAGCATTAAATTAAGTATTTTGGTATAACACGAATTTATCAGAATATTCGTCCGGAATTTTTTGTGGTGGAGTTTGAGATAAAAACAATAAATGGTAATGTATATGGTTTAAACGATACATTTGGTAAAATCCTTTTCGGTATCGGTTGATTATGTAAACGTGAGATTGTTTCCAATGTGAACACATCGTAGGGAGCTCAAATAAAGATATCTGCATTCAGCCGGAATCAGTGCACAGTGCTCTTGGTTTGCTTGATTTTAATCAAAAGTTTCGATTGGACTGCCAACCACTCGGGCGAGTGCAATCGAAGCGTATGTTCGCCTCCCATAGCCTAGGAGGATAGGGTTTAATGGCTGCAACCGAAATCTGTGTTTGCAGTCTAATACCTA